>JANRFK010001158.1:23991222-24013970 GCA_030068395.1 Apalone spinifera
CCCGCCCACGATCAAGTGTGTTCAGTATTTTGGGGGGGCCTGCCTGGTAACCCTACCTACATGGCACCCAGACACAGAAGCCAAAAACTGGACTGTCTGGGTAAAACCCAGAAGAGGGCAAGCCTAAGCTGTAGGCATGTGTATTTCATATGGTATATGCTATGTGTCAACTGGTTAACTATTCTGTTGGTTTTTATATCCCTATCATCCTTACTGGGTGATGCTTACCAACAACCGGTTAACCGGCACACAGCCTGTCTGGAGCAGCCTTCCACTCATGGTGTGGCGGGCTACTCCAGTGATTCCCCCCCCCAAAACAGCACGACGCAGCAGGTCAGATAATGGGTTAAACAGATAGTTCAACCAGTTAACATTTTAAATGGGATTTTACATCCCTAACCTTAATGGTACTTAGGGTTGCCAACCCTCCCGGTTTCGCTAAAAGTCTCCCAGAATCACTCCCGATCTCCCTGAAGCTACCTCAGCAAAACCGGGACATTTTGGTGCTAACAGTCCAGCATGACAGTGAAGCAAAAACAGTCTCCTTACCTACTTCCACTCTGCACTGCTCTTGAAAATGGCCAGCACCATCCCTGCAGCCCTTGGGAGGGAGTCAGGGAGTCTCCGCATGCTGCCTCTGCACAGAGCTGTTGGGGCAGTACCTGTGGGCAGCAGAGCATGAGACCTCCCTGCCCTCCATGCATAGGAGAAGCTTCTGCCAGAGGGATGTACTTTCAGGAGCCACATTGCTGACCCCCCTGCTACTCTCCTGCACCCCAATCCCTTGCCCCAGCCTACAGCCTGCACCCCACACCCAACTCCCTCTGAGAGCCCAGCCCCTACCCACTCCCACACCCAAATTCCCTTCCAGAGCCTGACCCCTCTCTCACACCCCACACCTCCTCCTGCACCCCAACTATCTGCCCCAGCCTGGTGAAAGTGAGTGAGGGTGGAGGAGAGAGAGGCAGGAGGGATAAAGTGAGTGGGGGCAGGGCTTCAGAGAAGGGGCGAGACAGACAGGCAAGGGTCTTGGGTTTGCACAACTGGACAGCTGGCAATCCTAATGAGACTTTGCAAAGATTCAGGCATGGTGGAAGGTGAGGGGGTCACACTAGTACATTTGGAAACAAGAGTAGAGTGGGTCAGAGGGATTCAATGAAAACATATGCACATTTAATATACATTATGTGATTTTTTAAAGGAAATGTATTAACTACACGGTTTCTTAAATTTGGTAAATTTCTTGTAGCCATCACAAAAGAAATGCATCTTAAGGAGGAATTTGAAGGTGGAGAAAGTAATAAGCTTGTCTGAAAATTTTTGTCAACTGTGGTACAACAGTATGCAATATTTTGAATTTGATTATTCTGTTTATACCAAGGAAATACATTCTCTCTTTTTTCCACTTTTAAATAAAATGACAGTGTTCCGTAAAAAGGATAGGTCAGATTCATCCCCTGATTTACACCAGGGCTCTATTAGGTGCCATTTATTTACAAAAGTCATTTATTTCTATTAATAAGAATATATTTGATTAGTGAAACAGAGCATCTTTTCACAGATGCACCTCCCTATTTCTTCTGTTAGTTTACTAAGGAGAATGGAATTAGGTCAATTTCTGTGCTGTTGCTTGTCAGTTTCATTTTCTAGTTCCAGTGTGCTACCAGAATGCAACAACACTAGAGTTTCAAGGAATGGTTCCAACTCAAACAATTAACTTTTAATATTAAAAAACAAAGCATGCACAAATTGTGAAGATATTTTAATTAATATCAGGATATTTACAATATTTATTTTTTAAAACAAAAACCTAAATTTGGGACCAACTTAGCCTACATGGTTGATTCTGCCCTCGTTTCTATTCCATTCTAAGTTCCTATACTGCCTTCCTCACCATAATGAGTATTCTCAAGAAGTGACTACCATCTATCATGGGCTGTTCAAACCTCTTATTCATCCATTCCCATGGGGAATACTGGGGCCCAATCCTGCAACTATTATTATGTGCTTAGTCTGGCCACTATGAGTAGTTCCACTGAAGGCAATGGGACTATAAAGTCAAACACATGCTTAAATCTTTGCTGGATTGGGACCTTACATGCATACATACATTTACTGACTGTAATAGTCCCATTGATTTCTAATTAAGCATGAGCAGAAGTGTTTTCAGGATCAAGCTCTGACATCTCCTGCAACCCCAATAAAGTTCCTTTAATGAATATGAAAGTTTGCATAATATAGGCAAAAAAGACATCAAACGACAGAAAACCATAGGCCAAATTTTGCTTTTTTCCATCTACTGATTTTATTTATAAAAGCCCTTTTAACTCTGCATGTGGAAGAGGGCAGACAGCGTTCAAATTAAAATAAACAACACAGTATGGTGGAGCTTTTTAAGCACATAAAATTTGTTTATTTACTTTAAAATAAATAAGACATAAAAGTACAAATAGCCAGAGTGTGTGATTTCTTATCTGGCCTATTTTAGGCAAAAACCAACATACCTTTTTATTCACCTGACCTCACTTAAATGTACTGGCTATTTAGAAATTTAATATACATTATGGCAACAAGAAATTAGCTGTTTGGTGTAAAAGGATTCTTAGATTTCACAGAGCTTCATTTATTTTTCATGGCCTCACTATTTACAACAAGGCCAATAACTACACCAGCAAAGTGTGACAAATTAAATAATTGCAGGTCACCTTTGAATCAGAAAACAGAATGTTCCCAAATGCAAAGTATTCTAACAACCAAGCAGAAAATTGATCAGATATTTAAATCCAATATTACAACCATCATGTCTCAGTAGATCTGTAACTGGCTGCTGATCTGTTGTAAAAGATGGCACACATTAGGCAGTTCAGCACAGACGCTTCAGAGCCTCAGTATCAATCTGGAACACATTCACATGTCCTGTCCCCCAGTATTGGTACGCTATATATAAAAATAATTTTGGGCCTGGTCTTGCCACCATAATTCATGTGAGCAGTCTTTGCATGAGGAAGGATTTGGCCATTCCATGGTAAAATAATTTACTTCTGTATATTCAGACAGGGATGTGATAATGTACACGTTTAAACGGTTAACTGATGAGCCTGGGCTCAATGGTTAACCTTCATGGTTACACACCAGATCCACCCCTCTCCTGCTGCTGTCTCTGTATCAGAGGCAGCAGAGCTGGGGAGGAGCAGGCAGGAAGCAGAGGTACTAGCGTGGGGCGGATAGGTGGTCAGTACACATGGGGAGCCAGCTGAAAAGCTGGCTTCCCGTGTTTACCAGCTCCCACAGAACCTCCTCCCTTCCCCCACCACATGTAAATGTGTAACCG
This sequence comes from Apalone spinifera, assembly GCA_030068395.1. Taxonomy (NCBI): domain Eukaryota; kingdom Metazoa; phylum Chordata; order Testudines; family Trionychidae; genus Apalone; species Apalone spinifera. The sequence goes on from JANRFK010001158.1 coordinate 23,994,554, forward strand.
CTGAAATTTTCACCAGTTCCACATTTACCAACCTCCCCCCCGCATTTTAACATCCCTAATTCCCATGAAGAGATTATGTTAATGTTGTAATTACTATAAAAACTATAGTAATTGAATTGTTGCTTATTCTTTGGTTTGATTTCAGTTTCTTTTCTCTATCCATAATAAGTGTTTAAAATTGACCATGCTACAGTGACATTTTTTATTCTTTGTTTTATTGATGTCCCCCTCCCCACCGCACAGATAACCTCTCTCTTACATTTTCCTGATACAAAAACATAAAACACAGCTCACTATGATGATGAGCATAATATAAATACCTACATATATCCCAGTTGTGGCTGTTCTTCCTCCCAGCCACTTTCAAAATCATTGCACTTTCCTTATGAAATACCTTTGCTATTAAATACATAAATTCTTGCTAAATGCACACAACTTGGGCAGTAATCAGAACATCATGTTCATGAACGAAAAGACACAAACTGAGCATTTAAAGCCAAACAGAATAATCCACTCTGATGCAATGCATTGTTGCTTATGATTGACTCTTCCTGAAACATGTCCTGTGATTCACGCTATGAAGGCCACTATATAAAAATTAATGGTATATTGGATTGCACTGAAGAGTGGAGAGCCCCAGCTGCCTGCCTTGCTGGTAAACCTCTTTAAGAGAAGGAAATAGCAGCCTTAGTGCCATTGTGTCTCTGCTTCATCATTCTACCCCTATGCTCCCAATAACTCCTTCGGAGGACCACAGTAAACAACAGGAAGGGAACAGGGACAAACACATCCACCAGCCTGACTTCACACAACACCCCGAACCCTCAAATGGGAGAGAGAAAGAGAGAAGTAAGCTAGCTAAATAGATTTCCCAAGATGCAGTTTTCTTTCCTTTCAATCCCTCCCTACAACCCCCTCCTTACCCCCCCAAAAAAATTCCTCTGCAAGCCACAACACTGTTGCAATGCCTATCCCCCAAAGTATTAGCTAAGCAGTCACTTTTGCAGGATACTATAAGTCATCCCAGACAATCAGTACATTTTATTTTTTTTAAAACACTTCACAACCCCCACCTGACTGATTTCAAAGCAGCTTCTGTGCTCTGGATACATATTGGACTCACGTACATATATTATCTTCTGTAATTTTCACTCTCTCCTCCCTTCCTCTCCCCTCCCCTCCAACATTTCTTAGATGAAGCCAACCAGAAGAATAGTAATGTTAAAAAACAACTGCTTTGAAACAGATCTCCAGTTGTTCATTCTTAGCTGCCAACTCCCTCCCCGTGCCTGTTTTATTACTGAAGGCTAATACCCTGGAAATACATGACAATCACCGCCTTGTAATGCATGTTTCACGGACACCCACTCTCAACAGACGCTTCTTTTATCTCCAGTTTCAGGAGATAAAATCCCAGGGTTTTTCGTTGTTGTGGTTCTTAATTTTATTTTATTGGTAACATAACAGTAGCTTCTCCAAATCGGTATAACTCATTCATTCCTTCAAAGAGAGGGAAAACAGCTTAGTGCAAGTGATGCTGCACAAAAGAAAACATACCTGATCTCTTTGATGCTCTCCAGTTTGCACATGATTTCTTGCTCATCAGCCATGCTTTTCACTCCGATTTAAACCTCCCGTGATGTACCAAATGGCAGCCCCCCAAAACAAAACAAAACAAAACAAAAATCAACCCATACAATAGACACAATGTAACCACCCGCTCCAGGCATACGGACTCTGAGCCTGTGCGGTATAAACTATGGGAACTATGGGAGGTGGAGTCCAGTTCCTTATTGCAGCCCGGGCATGTGCAAGAGGAAAGACTACAACGCCCACAAGGCAAAGCAGAGCTCTCCTACTCCTCTTCCTGCAGCCACACTTTAAATCAATTTGTCACAGCTAATTATGTCAAAGGTTGCTAGTAGTGTAAGGGAGCCGAGTCCCTCCCCCTAGGGTTGTGGATTGTTGCCCTTTTAAACTAAACGATGCAATGACCTATAAATGACTACTGAGAGCTGGTTGGAAAATTTCATGATTTTGATGAAAAATTAAATCCAATCACACAGAAAAAAACCTGCTCCAACGATTTTGAGAGCCACGCAGTTTCATGTTTGACATTTTAATTGATGCTCAGTTGTCCAAAGATATGCAGAGGCACTGGGGTTGGGTTTTTTCGGGATTGTGTTTTGACTCTCAGTCAATACAACTGACCTTATAAATGGCACAAAAGAAGAAATAAAACACAAATATAACCTTTATTGTTAAATATTAAAATGTAAAGTGATGCTCAGGCACCATTCATCAAAGGAGCTCAAAGATATGGATGAATTAGTCTCACTCTCCTGTGTAAGACTGATCATTATTTTTGTGTGGTTCCCACAATGTGTTATCTAATGTTAGACAATGATGAAGACATAGGGCCAGATTTTCAAAACCTAAATGTCTTAGGATCTTTAGAAAATCTACTTCTTCATCCTGAAGAATTTATGGACAATACTCTCAGCACTAATGGACCTAGGATTGCCAGGTGTCTGGTTTTGAACTGGACAGTCCAGTATTTGAGCTTTCTGTTTGGGGAAACAAATTGAGAAAATATAAATGTCCGGTATTTTCTAAATAAGATGTAATGTAAATTGTGATGTAATGTCAACTGTGTCCAGTATTTTTCTTGAAACCATCTGGCAACCCTAAATGGACCCTCATCTGAGTATAGAAGCTCATTGGCAGGAATGGTGAATCAGGGGTGGGCCTGGGCAGGCCACAGACCAACCCTTTAGGATCCAGGCACACCTGCTCCTAGTCTTGTCTCTGCTTCCGCCTGAGCACGGGGGGCTTGACCCTCTTTGCTGGTGCTCCAGCGAGTCCTGGAGAGTAAGGTCAGGGGCTAGCCCTGCTCTGCTTGCCCAGTGCTCCCTCCAGGGAGCAAAGTTGGGGCATGTAAGCTCCCGGACCCTGAGCCCACTCCCCAATAGGAGTGCCAGGTGAGCAGGGGAAGTAGGGCAACCCCCCAATCCTGCTTTGCGGCAGGAGCACAGGAGCCATGGCTGTCACCAGCAGCCAGACCCTGCTGGGAGCACCGGATGGGCAGAGTGGATCAAGCCCTAGCACCCTGCTACCACTCTACGATCAGAGCACTGGCTGGGCAGAGTGGGGCAATCCCCTGTGCTCCAATCCCACAGGAGCACTGGACAAGCAGAGCAGGGCAGATTCCCATGCCCTGATTCTCTAACCTGCTTGGAGCACCAGGTGGGCAGAGTGGGGAAAGCCCCTGAGCCAAGATCCCACTCCCCACTGGGAGCATTGGCCAAGCAGAATGGGGCAAGCCCTGAATTCTGGGTAGGGAGTGCAGGGCACATGCATTTATGGGGGCCCCATTTTTACAGTGTATCTATCTCTCCCTCCCCCAAAGCCAGCTGGAGGAGGGGAGAGGTGGCTCATAGCAACTGACGGCCCATCATTGTCCTGAAGCTATGCTACTTGTGGTACAGTGAGGTCAATCCACGCAGAGTGCATTATAGGTTCAGGGCCTAGATAGGCAATAGAGGGCCTGATCCTGCAAATAGCTGCTAATGAGTGTAACTTTCACTCACATGGGTGATATGATGATAGAAATGCAGCCGTGTTAGTCTGGTGTAGCTGAAACAAAATACAGGACTATGTAGCACTTTAAAGACTAACAAGATGGTTTATTAGGTGATGAGCTTTCGTGGGCCAGACCCACTTCCTCAGATCAAGTAGTGGAAGAAAATTGTGAGTGAGATAACTCCTATGAGTAAAGTTACACAAGTGTGTGTGTTTGTAGCATAATGAAGAGAAAAATTCCAAAGGCTTAGGTTTAAACATAGAACAACTGAGTCACAGTGAGGTGAAGGGATTTGTCCAAGGTCCCATAGCAATCCAGAGCCAGAGGTTAGAACATAATCAAGATCTTCCTGTTGCCAGGCAATTCCCTGAAATGACAAGCCCAGTTTTCCTCTGCTATTTTGCTTCATGAAGCCTCAACATTAAAATTGCTTCTCATCACTGACTCCCCATCCAAACATAATCAAGTAAAAGCAGGGCAGTCCACAATGCATCCTGCATAGAATGCTGGCTTCAGTGTATGATATATTACTGAAACATCTTGAAAATCTCTCCTGGAGGATTATTTTGTGCTTATTTGTTGTTGGTTTTTTGTTGTTTTTTGGAAGGTGGAAGGGGATGGGGGCGGTGAGTAAGTGGCTCAACCTTATAGAATAGGGGGAAAGAGTTACAATAATTATCCTTGTTTTCTATTAATAATAATTAGTAATTAAAATTACTTTCTTGGCATCTTCACAAAAATTAAGAAATTGAGTCTCACAATACCCCATGAGGCAGGTGGTGGTGCCAGTCTTCTCCTTTTTAGCAATGAACCTGAACTTCATACCCAAATCCCCTTGAATGCTGGAGATGTTCAGCTCTGTATCCAGACTTTGCCTGAGTTGCCATCTGGCCAATCTCCACTCATTTTACTGGTGAGGACGTGGAGGCACAGTAAAGTTTAGCCTGTGCTGTGAGTCAACAGAGAACTGGGAACAGAAACTCAAACCTCTGATGTCCAGTCCTCTGATCTAGTCACTAATCAAACTACCTTTTGATAAATAATGTATTTGAACGAGGTTATATACAATGTGATTAGTTTAACTGTGCTACTGAATTGTCTAAGCCCAAGTTGACTGAATGGAGTGTGTACTATGGGGCTAAAAATAGCAGCACAGGCTGGAGCTTGGGCTCAGAAACCTTAGGGGTGGGGGGAACGTCTTGAAGTCGGAGTTCCAATCTGCGCTCAAACATTAGCACTGCTGTTTTTAGCCCCATAGGGCAAACAAGCCCTGCAATCCTGAGTCAGTTGATCCAGGTTCTGAGACTCGCTGTTATGCTTTGTTTGCTTTGGATGGACATAATTTTCAAATCTGAGTAGCTAAGAGCTTGACATTTAGGGCACATCAACAGAGCAGGGCTTAACTCAAAATAAGCTACGCAAATTGTGCTATGTCACTTGCATAGTTTATTTCGAAATAGAGCCCTCTTCCTCCAACTTCTCTTACTCTTCGTACAATGAGGGATAGAGGAGTCAGAGTAAGAAGTCCTCCAGCTTGACAGTATTTTGACACTACTGAAATAACTACCTGCTGTGTAGACACGGACTAAGTTATTTCAAAATAATGTTGGTGTGTAGACGTATCTTTAAAGACATAGCGAAGTGTCAAAATTAGTGGCTGGGGTTTCAAAGCTCCCAGAGAAAGAAATGTGGATGCACATCACCTTTGAAAATCCAGCCACATGTATCTAATTTTAGGCAATGAGAATTGAAATGTTTTATGTCTTAAGCACTTTGGGTATGTTTGCACTGCAAAAATCATAATGGGTAGCTCCAGTCACCTGCAAGCATTTGTGGTGTTGTTGATCTTTTCTGAAGAGACTGATCTGTGTTATTACGGAGTCCCTGATATATGTGTGGCAAACTGTGCTAGTTGGGAGGAATATTGCCATTTATAAACTGTCATGAGGAGGAATGCTACAAATCTCTTGGGCACTCAGCTGAGCTGGAATTAAGCCATACACAAAAATCACCAGATATGTAGTCAATGTTTCATAACTTCAAATACAAAAATGATACCTGCATGAATATTAATATTCATCAAATCATATCTTTTCCAATGACAGCTCCCATAACTAATATTGCGCAAAATGCATCCTGATTATGCTATAATCATATCATAATAATATTACTATGATAAATTTGGGGTGCAATGTGTCACCCTCTTATTTTTCATTTGTTTGTTAATAAAGCCAACTCCCTGCAAGGGGCAAGTTTTGAGGCTATATGGAGCAGGCAGACTGACTTAGAACAGTTAGAAAACCACCTGCTCTCAAGGGTATAGTGGTGGAAGCATTAATATATTCATTACATTTAATCTTGGAAGGCTAGGGATTTTGTTATATAATGACTAGCTCTTACATAGTACTTTTCATCTTTAGATCATGAAGTATTTTACAATGGAGGTTAGTATCAGTAACCCCTTTTATAGTTGGGGAAACTGAGGCACAGTGTAATGAAATACCCATAGTCAATTAGCAGGTGGAGTGGCAGAGTTGGGAACTGAATTTTTCAACTGGGGCTGGGTTTTTTTAAAAATGAGCACTCACAACTGCCACAAATTAAATGGAAGTGGCAGTGCCTCTGAAAATTTAGTTATTATTTGTATTTCATTAGCACATGTACCAGCATCCCATTGTACTACGCACTGTTCAAACACAGAACATAAAAATGCCCCAAAGAGCTCAAAGTCTCAGTTTAAGACACGTGGACATAGGAGACAGACTGGAAAGTGCAAGGAAAACATGATACAGTGCTGGTCAGCATGATGGAAAATTATCTCAGCACACCCTGCAGGAGCCTAACCAAATAATAGTCATTTGTTCATTTTTCCATTATTGCAAAGACAAAAGATTATGATTATTAATCCAAAAGTTATTATTGTTAATAATCTACATTTACAGAAAGGGAAAGTTTAAAAACTCATGTTGCACTTGCAGATAATGGCTGTTCTCTCCTATCAGTTCAGACTGGCAAGATATAAATATGGGAAGATATAAAATATAAAGATATAAATATGGGAAGTTGCAAATATTATTTTGTTCCCAAGTCTGCTATGAATCTTCAAGGTAATAATTTTGAGAATGTATATCTAATATGCAAATGTAATTTCTGTAAATTCACTCCTTGTGTGCACTGCAGAAGAAGAATTTCTCCAATAAAAATGAATATATAGCATTTGTGAATAGTGGAGATGATTTGGTGATTTTGATCACTATTTAAGGACTTTCCCTTGTGAAACTACCATGACATTTTTTTCTACAATTAAAAGAAAGGGGGAGGAAGGGGAAATGAAGGAATCAGTACAACCACCTTTTTTAATACATCATTTATACTGACCTGAGATATTCAAGGCCTGATCCTCCTTCTACTGAAGCCAATTGGCAAATGCCTATTGGCTTAAATGTTGCAGGATTGGGCCCTTCATGAGCTGTGTATTCAAAAGAGGCAGGCTTCCTTGATGCATGATATAAATAGATGAACTAATTGATTTGAGGGGGCAGGAGGGAAATTAGCTGCAGTGGGCCAGCCAGTCTCTTGTTGCTAAGACACTGAGGGAGCGAGAGCAGTTGGGGTGAGGAAATGACAGGAGAAGAAATGATTCCATATAAAATATGAGGCATGAATGATGAGAACCTCACTCTCCCAATATGGAGGATAATTATTTTTATTTTTTATTTTCAATTATGAGCTATAATTTGGAGGTTGAAAAATTAAAATGCTGCCCTTGTAGCTTCATTGTTCACCAGTGATTTCAAAGAGATTTTAAAATACAATCACAAATTGTGACAAAATATTCCCAGGTTCTCAGAAGAGCAGGGAGTCTCCTCATTAGCTAGACCAGCAGTCTCCATATCCATACTAAAAAAATGACATAAAAAATCTACTATATCAAGTGGCATTCAGGTGCTAATGGACTCTGAATTGACTGCAATGTTTGCTTTCATTTGTTCTTACAGACTGCACCTATCGACTGTAGGTGCTGATCCTTAGCTGGACAATATCAGGTGTACTTCTAATGCTCTATAAATTATAACAAAGAGATAAGTCCTGTAGCTAATATTTAGGCAAAGCTTTCACTAAAATGATGTCTTTTAAAATTCACTGATGTTAAAATTAATGCATTCCATTTGTTTTTTGTTCTATTCAAGTTCCTGTGGTATTGCAGCTTCTTCCAAAAATATAAGTGTCATGACTAGCATCTGTCATGTAGTGGGTTTTTTCAATCCTTTCCTCTCCCTAGAGGAGAAAAGCAATGTGAGAATTTAATATTTTGATTGTGTGTTCACTAATACTTTCTTAAATAAGTGCTGTGCTCTGTGTTTAGGTTGGCAAAAGTGAATCAAAGAAGTGTGTCTTGCCCTTGGAATGGGAAATGGTGTGGTTTCAGGATTCTTAGAGCCTGCAGGAATTCATTATCCTGAGGGAGTCCATTCTACTGTCTTGGACAAACTCCTGAGAAAGCTCTGTCTTCTGCACAGACAATCTTTATCTTCAGATCTGTTAGCTGCTGAGAGTCTTGTCCTTATTAGGGAGGAACTCTAATATAACACTGCTGCTTTTCTAAAGGAGCAATTATTAGAATTGTCAGACATGACAGGGTCAATAAAAAGTTTGTCAATACATCCTCTGAAATCCCCCCAAAATCCTCAGTTAAAGAAACAGCTGAATTGATTTCATCCACAAAATCATTAAAGTGAGAAAGAAAAGGACCGAAGTGAGCCATCCAGTCTATCATTTTGAAAATGCAAAATTGTTCCCCCAATGTACATGATCAGTTTCTATATTCAGTCAAACTGTGGCAAGTGATAAGTTTCCATCACTTCCCTTGGGAAACACCTGCCCATTTGAGTTGATTTCACTGTTAGGCTGCAAATCTGCATGGGATTTATAAAGAAGTGTATTGTGTTTTAAATATTTTAAATGCTCTCCTCCCCTCTCCCCTCCCCCAAGAAGCAAGGAATGGGTGATGGATCGCTTGATGATTACCTGTTATGTTCATTCCCGTCTAAAGTAACTGTCTCCAATGAGTGGCCATGAGGTTGATTGACTGTCAGAGTCTCCTCAATCTCCATCTCAGAGCTTGTCTACACTGGCACGTTTTGTCGACAAAAACTGCCTTTTGGCAACAAAACAGCGAGAACATTTACACTGCAATGTGACTTTTGTTGGGAAAAGCACCCAATTTTGGCAAAAAAAAACCTTACAGCCCCGTGAGAGACTTTTGTCTTTTCTCCTCCCTTTATTGTTGACAAAGCGCCAGTGTGGATGTTGCTGTTTGTTTTGTCAAGAGAACTGGCTTCCGCCAGTATCCCACATTGACTGCCCTGTTGACTGTGCTCAGTGTTTTGTGATCTCTGCTGCCCTGAAGGCATGCGCCCTTACCCTTTCAAAGCTCTGGGACATATCTGACAGCTGAGTGAGCTGCTTTATTTGGGGACTAAACCAAGAGCAAATCATTTCAATGCTTCTGTTCTGCCCTGCACTAGGAACACATGGCAGGCAAACTGCTATGGCAGTGGAAAGGCTGGAGAGACTGCTGTGCTGCTTTGACATTCCTCATCATGGAGAGCTCACAGAGCTACGAGAGAATCCCAAGAAATACAAGGATCAGCTTTGTCTTCCCACAACATAGCACTATAGGATGCTTACCCACACTGCTTTGCTCTTATCTGTCAACAGGGTGCTAGCAATGTGGCCATGAAATGTCAACAATGGGAGGCAGAAAAACCAGTTTGAACCGTTTTCACTTTTAGCAACATTTGCATGTCAATAGCACTTTTGTCAACAAACTTTCCCAGTGTAAAACATAGCCTCAGTCCCACACCTCCCTCCCTCCCACCCCTTTGTCTTCCAATAGCAGACAGCACTTTAACAAAGGGTCAGCTGAACTCACTTCCCACAATCCACCTTCCCTTCACTGACCCTACTCTCCATCTAATCTTCCCTTCTCTCCTTCCATTCAAAGTTTCAGCAGAGCCACTTTCCCTATGGAATTGATTTTGGCTTCTTAAAGATGTGGTGCATGATGGGGTTTCTTTTTCCTGCAGTAGGTGGTAGGCATGATGTATTCTGAACATCCCCCAGCGTGACAAACCAGGAAGCTCCCCCTTCTCTTTTCAAGGATCCCCAGGAGAGAAGAGCACTGGGAATCTAGTGATCACCAAGCTGTATCAGGGCTGTTCATATTTCTCCAACAGCCCAGGGAGAAAAGCTATTGCAATGACCATGCAGAACAAGTGAGTGGTTGGACACTAGAAGACATGCTGATCTCATAGACAACTTTGTCATTTGCTAGAAGTGCCTTCTTCTCCTGCCCCATTATCTTCATGTTACTGCTGTCCCTTCCCCATGCTTTTGGCTCCTCTGTGTCCTGCTGCCCCTCACCCACTTATCCCTCAGCTTTTGCTACTCCACTCCTCCCCCCTTCTCTTGGGACCACTCTAATTTTCATCCTTTCAGCTGCTGCTGCCTCCACTCCTGCCTTTTTACTCCTTTGCTGTTGCTTCCTCCCACTATTTGCTGTCCCCACCATCAATTCGCCCCCTACTCCTGCTATCACCCCTGGCTGCTGCCTCCTCCCCTCCTGACTTCACTTTGTGTTTTTGTTCAGGAAGACTGCTTGTGCTTGGGAGGGGACTAAATTGGGATCTGATAAGAAAGAGTTGGTCTAGCTGCTGTGGCAAGTAGTGGCTCTGGCCAGCAAGAAGATACTTCTCTGAGTACAGCCCCTACAGCCTTAGGAGAAGAGTATGGCCCCTACCACCTTAGGTTGCTTGCATGGGTTGCCCCTCTGCATTCAGCAGGGAGTTCCAGGGCAGGAGAGGGGGTGTGATTATAACAAACTGGCTAATCAGCTGCCAAAGGGAATTGGGGCTGGTGCATGTGAGCATTGAGGAGAAGTTGCTGCCCACACCACCCCATTACAGGACTTGTGGTCAAGCAATGTCCACCAAGCTGTTAATGTGATAGTGTTAAATCAAAATGGAGTCAGAATGTGTAAGGAGATTTCAAAATGGAACCCATGTGATTGACAGGGTCAGTTGCTGCCAAAAGACTCTATGCACCCAGCACGAAAAGACCCTATACACTCAGCACTAAAGCTTCGAACACGGCACCCATCCTGTGCACCAGGTACTGAAATCTGCACTGGGTATGAACTGTTTGCATATATCACTCTGCATGGTGCACACAGCACTCCAGGAAGTTTCCCACCTTTGAACCTTTAAAACACCTGACCTGAGAGAGGCTCGGGTTGGCAGTTCCCTCATCCAACAAGGACAAGAGACACACTGGACCGGGATACCATGGCGAAGGCTGGGATCATCTCCGCTTTCCAGACCTGCTCTTCTCCTGCTGCTGCCAGGATGCTCACGGCTGTGACGCATGCCCAATTTTGTGAATCAATAGCTACCTGTCCCACTATATCGGACCTGAACGCTGCTAGTCCTTCTGGGCTTCAGCCTGGAACTGTGTCACGAAGGCGCATGCTTCTTTAAAAGACTGAACTGTCCAAAATATCACCAAGGACGCTTCAGTGTTCCTCCCTCTCGGCTACCTGAGCCACGAGGTAGTAGGTCCTGAGCTTTGGTTCCAGATCATCGGACCTCAGAGCCAGTAGAGTATCCAGCTGTTAATTCGTGATTATATCTGTTCTGTCTTATATATATCAGTGGGAGCGGGGTTGGGATTGATTATTGTTGAATCATTTGTATTATCCTATCTGTTCTGCCTTACAATATAATGATTAACTTTACTACGTGTCTGTGATTATTAAGAGACTAAAAATCCGTTGGTGATAGATACGGCAGGTTCTGGGGAGAACCTACTTCTGAACCAAAGGCATGGTTCCATCAATCAGATCAGGCCCTAAATTACGGTAACTCAGTTAGTGTGCCTTTGGCTAACAAAGCCCTTTGGCACACCCACCCACACAGGCTTTTCCCTTCGAGGCAGTCATCCTGCATGATAAGAGGTGCTGAGGGTGGGGCGGAATGCAAAGCCCTGCTTCCCACAAACATTCAGGGGTTTTCTCCTAGGCCTGGAAGCTTCCTCAGCACCCCATACCTCCACTTGACCCCAACACTTGACACCCAGCCTGGCATCCCCTCCAGAGCCAGTATCCCCTTCTTCACCAAACAAAACATTCTGTCTGCCAAAACATTATCTTCTGTGTGCTGGAAAAAGTTGGATATAGGTAAACTTGAAATGCCTGAGACACAAGCATTGTTTCAACTCAGTCTTGATGCCTCCTTAGTTATCGACACTGAAGGTCTAGAGCAACCAACCACAATGAGGAGGACTGGATAAACATCAAGGAAACAACCTATAACGCTGCTGTCAAAGTACTGGGTTTCCAAACATGCAAATACAAGGACTAGTTTGACAGTAAGGACAAAGATGCCCAAGCTCTTCTTGAGGAGATGCATGTGACATGCCTGACTTGGATCAATGATAAAGAGAATGCCTCTAGGCAATCACCATACAGTCGAGCTAAGCAGAAGGCACAAGTCAAATTATGGTAAATGCAAGAGGGCTGGTGGAAATATAAAGCAGTAAAACTTCATGGTGCAGCGGATGGACACAATTTTAAAGCATTCTGTGGTGGGCTGAAGGCAGTCTATGGGCCATGCGATGCTGGCTTTACATCAGGGTGCTCTGCTGATGGCAGCACTCTGATTACAGATAGTACTAAAATCCTTGACCAGTGGGCTGAACATTTTCGCAATGTGTCAAACGAGACATCAACTTTTGACAGCAGCATTCTTGTAGAGTTTCCTCAGTGGGCTAATGATTCACAGCTGGTCATATCACCTACTCTTGATGAGGTACAAAAAGTTGTCAAGGAGATGAAATCTGGAAAGGTGTCTAGTGGTGATGCAATCCCAACAGAGATTTACAAAGTGGGGGGAGGCGGGGGGGAGGGCAGTTGGTGCACCATCTCATCCATTTATTCCACACCATTTCAGAGAAAGAGCAAGTCCCACAGGATTTCAAAGATGCCTTGATTGTACACATATACAAAAACAAATGACTGGGCATGCATCTCACTGCTGTCTATAGCTAGTAAGCTCCTGGCCCTCATCCTCCACAGCTGGCTGTCATTACATGTGTTCACAAATGGCATAATTTGGGTGTGGATTTCATGCAGATCGAGGCACTGCTAGAATGATATTCACAACCAGGGAGATACAGGAAAAATGTAGAGGACAACATCAGGATCTCTACATGATTTTCATCAACCTGACAGAGGAGTTCGACATGGTCAACAGAAACAGGCTTTGGAAGGTAGTTGGGTCAATCAGCTATCCTGAAAAATGTATCAATATAATTTGGTTCTTTCATGATGATATGCTGGATTGTGACCTTGACAATGGAGAGATATCGGTACCTTTTGTAGGTACAAAATAAGGATGTGTCCTTGATCCTTTCTTGGTTAACATCTACTTTTCGATGATGCTGTTGGTTGCTTTTAAGGATTGCGAGTTGCTCACACCCAGTTGCTCCTTCTACCGGCACTGGCTCTCCTGCCGGCTGCTGGCTAGCTTCTCTTGCCTTGGGAAGGGGGCTGCACAGAGGTGCACATGCCCACGCATGTAGCCCCCGATGTGTCACCTATGAAGGTCATGGCAGTCATGGATTCCATTACTTTGCCAGACCACTGTGACTTATTTAGCTTCAGCAATCTACAGCTGAAGATCTATCTGGGCAGGACCAGACTGAGACATGGGCTAGCCGGGCAGCTGCCCGGGGCGCCAACCGATGGGGGGTGCCTGATGGCAGCTGTAAGGAGCGCATGGCGTCCCTTATAGCTGCCATCAGGTGCCGCGAGCCCGGCTCCCACAGCACTGGCCAGCAGCGCCCTCCCCCCCACAGCCGCGGGGCCCTGCATGGCCCGGCGCGTGCGCCAGCAGTGGTGGCTGGGCCAGGCTGGGCACTGCATGCACTGTGCGCCCCAGGAGTGGGCCCTGGGCTGCATGCCAGCGGCTGTGGCTGGCCCACGCATGCACTGTGCACCCCGGAGGGTGGGCCTGCGGATGCACCATATGCCCTGGGGACGGGCCCATGCACCTTGGGGGGGCGGGCCCGTGGATGCACCCGGGGGCGGTGCTGCGCGCCCGGGGCTCCAAAAGGGCTGGGGCCAGCCCTGTATCTGGGTCTAGGGTTTCCAGATGTCTGGTTTTCGACTTGAGTGCCCAGTTGAAAAGGGGCCCTAATGGCTCTGGTCAGCAGCAAGGACTGGGCCATTAAAAGTCTGGTTAATGGAGGGCTACAGGGTCTAGCAACTGAAGTGTCTTGAATACTTGTGCATGTGTCACAGTACTATTGGAGCACTATAATGTACTGGTCAGAAAACAGCTGATGCACAAGATGACCACGAAGGTGACCTTCAGCATTTCAGATCTTAGCATTTCAGATGTCCTTCACAATGAAGTCTGTTAACAAGAGCTCCCTTCCAATGTCCTGACTAGGTTGCTGGCAATTCCATGGAAACCCATAATGCAGGTGAGAGAGAGGTCTGTCTGATTTTATAGCTAGATTTGTTAATGACAGCTAGAGTTGATAATGTTTGGGGTAACATAGGCTAATGGAGGTATGAAAACTGCAGCACAAAAAACAAGGATATCATCCAGTTCCCATGCGTGTTCCACAGCCTAAGCATGTACTTCATGATTCATGTATACTGTAGCACATCATGCATGCTGGTGACAGACTTTTAGGGGGCACATATCGCTTATACTGCACCGTTTGCAGTATACGCTCTTCTATCCCCAAAAGATGAATGATGTACACCTAATTTCCTGAGGTGCTCATCTAGGAAGGTGTGGTAATGAGCCCCGCAGAGACGCCTAAGAGGATGTACCTTGCTTCCCAAATGTGCGTTGCTGCAAACCTATGGCGCAGATTTTGCACATGAATGAGAAATGGAGGCGGCAGCGAACACGCTGCTCTTTCAGAGCGGGCACATGCGTTCGGTGCAGCGTTCAACGCCTGCTGCGTGCTCCCTAGATACAAGCCGCTGCACTGCCGCTCCGCGCATGCAGCCCTCCAGTCCCCCGAAGCTTGGCCGGCTCGCAGCGGGCGCCGTGCTATGAGCTGCAACAAGGGGGCTCCGCGCGCAGGCTTCGGTGCGTGGCGGGAGCGCGCGGGCCTCGCGCCGGCGGCAGCGGTGGGCTGAAGTGGGCGCGAGCTCAGCGGGGCCGGGCGCGGTTGCTAGGAGACGGCGCTCGGGCAGGCGGGCGGAGGCAAAGGCAGGATGAGGCGGAAGCAGCGGCCCCCGGGCCCCCCCTGGCGCTGAGTCCCCGGGCCGAGCCCCCTCTCCCGCCGCTCCCCAGCCCCCGATGCGGTGGGAGCTGGCGGAAGCGGCCGCAGCAGCCCCCGCCGTCCATCCGTCGCCTGTTCGGGGCGCGGCGGTGCCACCAGCCCCCGGAGGGAGCCGCGAGCAGCGTCACGGAGAGCGGGTGAGGCTGCGGCCGGGACCGGGCCGTGGAGCTTAGGGGGGCCTCGGTGCCTGCCGCTGGCACGGAATGGGGCGGTCCCGCCCAGGCAGCCGCGCTGCCGCCTTCGGCTGGGAGCCGCTGCTGGTCTCCTCTCCGCAATAGAGCGGCCTGCGGGAGGCCTAGCAGGTGAGGGCGCCTGCCCAGTGCTGGTCCTGCTCTCCGCGCAGGTGGCCTGGCCTCTAGGGCCGAGCCTGGGGCACATGCGGGTCGCCGTGTGGACATCACCGGTGGGCGGGTTGGGCGTTGTCAGCCCCCAGGACAGGGTGTGCCATAGCCCCGCTTGGTGCTGTCTCTGGGTCCCCACCTCCCACTGCGAAGTGTTCTTAGCAAACAGCTTGCTGGGGGAAAGAAGCTGCTGTCTCAGGGTCATTGCAGTGGCCAGGTAAATTGGCCGCGGGGAGGGGGGGGAGGGCGATCAGGTTATTCATTCTCACGTTCATTGTATGACAGGTGGAAAAGGGATGGTCTCATTTGCATCTTGCCTAAAAGCTGTCCTCAATTTAGAGAGGGGGCTCCAAGAAAATAAAAACTTTCACAATGAGAAAAGCAGGTGATTAAATTATAATGTGGCATCGAAGGGGTACCCATTGACCACCATTTATAATTACTTCAATAGTTCTTCCTATCAAATAATTGTGGTTAATAAAGAACTCACATATTATAGTAAAAATTCCAGAAAGGTTTGAGGAGCTAGCTTTTGTTTTTAATCATATGGCTTAAAACTGAGTTCTCCTAATAAAATAAGCTTTCTTGCATATCTATCCATTTTGCTATGTCACCTATTTCTTTTAGATATTTAATGAAGGTTGTAACTGCTGTGAGTTTACTTCATTAGTATACTATAAAGAGCAATGGAAAGGTCGTACTGAGTCTTATTTTGGTAAACTGCAATAATTCTAGAGCCAACTGAATATTTACTTGTCTCTATCTACTGATGGATTTTGGTTTAGTATTTTGGAATTATATTTAGTAACATATGTGTTCCTTTGTATTCAGGAAGTTCTGAGTAGAGGAAAATATGAAATACAACCATCTTAAAATATTGGTGCTGTTTATGTCATCGATGCTTTACATCAGATCCATGTTCTGAAGGTCAAGACATCTAGTCTTTTAAATGAATCTGGATGTAAAATTGGTTTTTATGCAGAAAATATCCTGTATTAAGATGGCATATTCAATTAGAAAGAAATTATGGCCAGAGGATGATATGGCATTGGAATGGTCAGTACTTGATTGTATTGGAATAGGTGGTTCAGCTCAAACAGGTTTTTTACATTCATAATTGATGCAACAAGCCCAGAGGTTCTGGGGCTGCCAACTGCTAAGCTTTGAGGTGCCAGGGCTAACATGAGCAAGCTCTGGCACAAATGAAGCACTGTGAAAGGTGTATTTTGCAGGTGTGATTAGTGCACATAAGTTATAAAATGAGCTTTGTTTCTGGCTGGAAAATGGGATAATAGAGAAGTTGGAGCCATTCCCAAATACAGGAAAAGCTAGGTGACTTTTTTTTTTAAACAGAACTCTTTTTCTATAACTAGATCTGATTGCTTTGTTTTCTAAAGCAAGTCAATGTTTAGCTACTTTTGGAAAGTTCTGTTGGGAAGCTTCCTAAAATAATGTGATTGGTTTTTCATGTCCAGCTTGAAGGAGTTACTAGCTAATCAAAGGAGATATATCCCTACAAAATCTTTTGGATCGGCCAGCCTGGCACTGATACAAATGACTAGTAAGAAACTCAGCTCTTACTCCCAACTATTGGAAATGATGATAGAGCTTGAATTCCATTAGGGAGCTATTCCTAGTTGCTTCTCAAGGTGTGTCTACACTTTGAGTTGGATGTGTAATTTCCAGGTCAAGGAAATGTATGCTAAAAATAGTGTAGCTTTAGTAGTATGAGTGATGAGAGGGGCTTACTGCCCAAAGTATGCACCTACCAGAGGTTAGATATATATTTAAAATGATAGCCTCAACAATCAAGCAGTGAGAGTGGTAGTATTCTATTTTTAGTGCATTGGCTCTTTGAGGTCTAGCCTGAGTGTGTTTCCTTGAACTGGAATTCAGAGCCTCAGCTGAAACTGAAGACATACTCTCAAAGGCTCAGCCTTTCGTACAGACCTACCCATGGGGGTCCTGTGGGAGCATAGGCAGCAACTGCCCCAGAGCCCAGCTATTCAAAGGGGCTTGGGGCCTCAGACGGCTGCTACTGCAGCTGTGGAGGCAAATGGAACCTCCGGTCCTTTAAATTATCAGAGCCCCAACCTGAATGCTCTGGATGGCACTGAGGAGTGGTGTAGTCACTGTCTGGGCCCGCCCCTTCTTCCCAAAGCTCTGCCCCTTCAAAGGCTATGTCTACACTGGAGGGTTATTGCACAAGAATGGCGGTTCTTCCCGAAAGCGTCCACACTGCCCACCCGCTCTTGCGCAAGAAGATTTACAGTAGGGCATGGTAAGAGAGGGCTTGTTGCACAAGAGCTATGCTCTTTTTTAACAGGTGTAAACTCTCTTGCGCAGGAGCTCTTGCACAAGAGCGCAGTGTGTACATTCAGCATGGATTTCTTGCACAAGTCATTCTTATGGCTAAAATGGCCATCAGAGCTTTCTTGCGGAAGAGAGCATCCACACTCCCATGGATGCTCTTGAGCAAAAGCACAGCTTGCACATGGCAGTGTGGACGTGTTCTTGCACAAGAACCCTTGCGCAAAGAAGCCGCCAGTGTAGATATAGCCTAGGAGTATGGAGCTGCCCCCTCACCTTGCCCAGGGGCCCAGTGAGAATGTCATTTAGCCTGGTTTTGTATAAGTCAGCCCCTGTGATTGATATTTGAAGCTCCCCTTCCACTTTGCTTTGATTGCTGGAAAAGGGAAACTTTTCTGTGCTTCAAGGGTGTGTCTGCTACTCTCTTCTTCTCAACATCCTTTTTCTTTTCATTTCCTTGAGGGATGTATTTCCTCATTTGTGGATTACTCCATTGTCTGCCTTTCTTGCTGTTCAGCCTTCCCAGCCAGCAACAGAATAAAACTGTCAGGTTTTCTTTTACTCAAGAGTAGTAGCAACAAAACTAGTCTTGTGGCTTTTACAGTTCTGTTGCTTAGAAAAGCCCTGGGCAATTGCAGAGACGCTGGTGCTGTCTGGATTCAGAATGACAGTGCTACACCTATGTATTTTAGGGAGCTTATCTATTTGATCAAGAACACCTAAATGGTAAGAGCTAGGACCACCAAGTTTGGTATGTAGTGTCCTCTTACCTTAAAGCAGTATAAGGATTTCATTGTGCTAGGAAAACAGTATGGCTGTGTCTACAGTGGGCCACTTATTCCAGAAAATCAGCTGCTTTTCCGGAATAAGCTGCGAGCTGTCTACACTGGCCCCTTGAATTTCCGGAAAAGCAGCTGATTTCTTACAGTAGATCGTCAGTGCTTTTCCGGAAAAACTATGCTGCTCCCGCTCGGGCAAAAGTCCTTTTTCCGGAAAACTGTTCCGGAAAAGGGCCAGTGTAGACAGCACAGTAATGTTTTCCGCAAAAAAGCCCGGATCGTGAAAATGATGATCGGGGCTTTTTTCCGGAAAAGCGCGTCTACATTCGCCATGGACGCATTTCCGGAAAAGGGGCTTTTCCGGAAAAGCATCCTGCCAATATAGATGCTCTTTTTCCGGAAATACTTATAACGGAAAACTGTTCCGTTTAAAGCATTTCCGGAAAATCATGCCAGTGTAGACGTAGCCAAGGTGACTGGAATGGCATTGCTTCTCATAAAAACAAACATAAAAGAGACTGAATCTCCAAATCAAGTACAGTTCTCAAAACTGACGTAACTGAGTGACTGTTGTAAGAGACAGAACCAAGAGGAGCCTGAAAAATAGGATGAACCTGGAATAGGATTCTTTCTTAATAAACCTTATAGAAAAGAGATAAAATGGAGAAATTTGGAAGTAGTGCTCTGTTTTGGCACTACCAGGCAGTGCCAGGTAAATCTGCTAGTAAGTTCATATTTGTAAACCGACAGGGAAAATCTACTCACTTGTAGCAAGTAGTAATCTTTCCTGAGCAAATGCTGCTGAAGTTTACATAATTTAAGCTTTGATTTTGGGGGAAAATATATTCCAAACTTGGTGGTTGTCAAGAAAATATTCAGAACATGAATAGTGTAAACCAGTAGTGGGCAACCTGCAGCCCAAGGGCCACATTCAGGCCATCAGGGTTCTGTATGTGACCCACAAGACATTTTTGTTTACCATTGCTCACATACAGAGTTGCCAGATTCCACTGATTTCTATTCCAGTCATTTTTTTTTTT
>JANRFK010001158.1:24014070-24026212 GCA_030068395.1 Apalone spinifera
GGGGGGGGGGGGGAAGAGTTGGCGAGTGTAGCGAGCAGGGGGCACATCCCTCTAGTTCTTCTTTAGGATATCGAATTCACAAAGCTTGCCTAACAAGTGCAAATGTGACACAGCTGTTTGTATTGGTGTCTTTTTTTTTTTTTTTCCTCCTTGACCATCCAGACTGCTGTTGTAAACTATGATATATGCTGGCTGTATCTTAAGCAATGCAACTGGAAGGGTAGGTGCCTGGAAAAATGGAACCATTCTAGTAGCAGATCCTGTAATTAACCAGTAAACACAATGCCATGTCGTAAATACATATTATTCTACATAGAAGAAATGTATATAAAAATGCAAGACCAGGTAGTACAGAGTGTTCTAAAGATATAGCTGTTTTGTTCTGAAGTCAAATGGCATGTTCAATCATTTACAGTAATATGAACAGGCAAGCAAATTCATTAGCTGCCAATCTTAGTTAAAATTGAGATTACATATAGTAAGTATATATTAAATACTTTAGCTAATATTAATTCACTATTTTTCAGCCTTAAAGATAGGCATCATAACATTTTGTTATGTACTGCTTTTGGCTTAATTTATGGCAAAATACATATTTAATTATCCTGTCACAATGGATTTTTAGGGTTGCACAGCTGATGGTGGGTCTGTTCTCAATTCTCATTGAGCTCTGTGGTGAGGTATCAGAACTGAACTATTGTATGTATACTGGCTGCTTTTATCGAGTGTCTTGGGTATTATTCCATTAATCAATCTATGCACATAAGGTATTAACTTCAATAGGAGTTAATCCCATTTCACCAAAAAATAAATCCTTGTTTGCTGTTGTTTTCCTAGTTATGTTCACAATTTGTGTTTGAAGTGTCAGATCTCATTTTGGCGTGTCACCAAAAAAAAAAAAAAAGCCCAAATATGGAATATTAATTTTCAGACATTTTTAGCATTTTTCTGACATCATGTATAAATTATAATGTAATTGCTATGTGGCTGGATCTCAGTTGATCTTACTGTTCTCTCTCTCTCTCTTTTTTTGGATGATCCTTTTAAAATAGGCTAAATGATTGAGCTGACCAAAAAAAAATTATAAAAATATTTGACTATGATTAATTTTATCAGTGGCTGATTTGGTTCTTTGACCATGTGATGGCACTCACCTCATGAAAACAGTCACCTTTGGCTAAGTGTCTGTGCCTGCACTTCCTGCTATAGCAGCCCTCCTGTGACCCAGCCAAGTCTGCACCTCTTGAGCTCCAAAGAGGAACTGCCTCATTCTGGCCCAGCAGCTTCCTTTTAACTGGCTTGCTGGGCCCTGAATGGTTTCTTCCTTTGTGCTCCTCTAGTTTGCCTGGAGGACTTCTCTATGGTTTGCTGGGGTGAGGTGTGGGAAGACCACAAGCCTCCAGCAGGGGTGTTTGGGGCCTTGTCCACCCCATCACAGACCATATGTATATTAGTTGAACTGTAGTGGCACTTGTGACACTGTAGTTATATTGGCATAACCTTATCGTGAAGACACATCTTACAGTGATGGGAAAGGTTTTCTGTCACTATAGGAACACTACCTCGCTGTGGGAAGGTAGTAAGTTTGATTGAAGCATTCTTCAGTTGATTTAGTTGTGTCTACACTGGGTGTTAGGTCAGCATAAGTATGGCAGTCAGGGATGTAGATTTTTCACGACCCTGACTAGGGATGTGAAAGATTAACCGGTAACCAGTATGGACTGGAGCAGCTCCCTTGTTGCAGTGGGCAGAGGGCTGCTCCAGCCCTGCAGGTGGCCCGCTGTGTGCTGCTCTTGTCCAGAGCGGCCCCTGTCCATGGTGGGCCTTGATGCCCCTCAGGCAGGGGCTGCTATGGCAGGGCCTGAGACCTGGGAGCCAGCAGCAGCCCCAGTGTGGGGTTGGGAGTAGGAGCCCCAGAGGCTGGAGCAGTCCCCAGATCAGATCCTGCTTAGTTGGTTAACCAGTTAAATGGCAGGTTTACCTAATGTTTAACTGGTTAACTGAGTAATCGGGATTTTACGTGCTTAACACTGAGTACTGTAACTATGTAGGTATAGCCCCAACCTTCATAAAAAAAAAATCTGACAAAAAAGAAGACAGGAGAGAGGAAAGGATGGATTAATGAAAAGTAAAAAGAGAATGAAGGATTAATTGTGAGTAGTCTGCTGGAATGAGCATAAATAGAAAATTTGCATTTATTTTCACTTGGGTCAATTTAAAGACAACAAAAAGAAAATATGTTTTGATTTGGCTTCTCAGCCTTCCCCGTCGAACAAAACCACAAATAGGAAAATACTACTTTTTCTACAGTTCAAAAATTATTTTTCTGTCTTTCCAATATAACTAAATACTTGATGGAAAATGTCTGTGACTTGTCTGAGCTACAATACTGTATGTCCTGATAATGCTCAAAGTACTCACTTTCCATCGTAACCAGTTGCTAATCAAAGAGATGTCCAGGCTGACAAGTTCAGTGCTGTATAAAATCTAGGAAGGCATAGCTCAAAGGAGCTCAATGTCTCACTCTCTCAAGAACTTGGGCCTTGTCAACACTATGAGATAAGGTTGAATTTATTAAGGTCATTTTTTTTTACATCTGATTTTGTAAAGTCAAAGGTGCATGTCCTCACTGTGCACAAGAATTTGACGCAGCTCCAAGTAGTGCATCCCCAGTAGGGCGGCTACCAATATTCCCTCTAAGCTGCGTGGCATCATAGCCCCAAAGCTGCTTAATCAGCCCCGCCCTGTTAGGCAGCTCTATGTGTGGAGCGCTGAGACCCTGACTTGGCAGGGGTGATTAAGCATCTGTGGGGCTTTGATGCTGCACAGCTTAGAGGGAAAGTTGGTGGTTACCATCTACGTTGAGATCACTATGGATAGCTATCCCACAATTCCTGGGCCACTTTGCATTCTGTGATAAGTTCCCAGTGCATGCTGGGTTCAAAACAGTGTAGCGGGTAGTTCTGGCTACATTTTAGCATCTCATAATGCACTTGTCTACTCCCATGCCTCCTCCCCCCCACCGATTGTAAGCAATAGCAAAAAGGCTTTTTGTGCCCTTTTATCTCTGGTTATCCACACAGATGCTATAAGCATGCAACTAAGGATGTTAAATTGTGGTTATCTGGTTAATCGTGTAGTCAATACAATTTGTATTGACTACACAATTAGTTGATAAGGACCACTCTGCAGAGCTGCAGCGGGGGTAGCTTGAGGAGCTGGCTCGAGACAAAACTGGGCAGTCCTGGGTCATGCAGGTTCTGGGAGCCACAAAATCTATGGCTCTGCATACCAGGCTCTTACTACATTTAAAATGCAGAGGCGCAGTGTCCCGGACCAGCATTAGCTGGGAATGCTTGTTCCCAGTTTACGCATAGTCTAGCAGCCCCTGTTTGCGGCAGCCGGCCCTGTCTACTGTGAACAGGGGCTGCTGCGGGCTGCTTCAGCATCAGCCCCTGTTTGCGGCAGCCAAAGCTGGTTGCGGACAGAGGCTGCTGCTGGAGGAGCTCTTACGTGCAGCCAGTCTGGGCCGCTGTGAACAGAGGGTGCTTGGCGACAGCAGCTCCAGATCCTGTCTGCGGGGTGGCAGGCGGCATCGCAGAGATGGTGCTGGGGGGAACTGGCTTTTAAGCCGGCTTCCCCCAGCACCGGCTCCTGTTACCCCCCTTGCTGCCTCTCAGAGAGGCAGCACAGGGTGGGGGAAACGAGTAGTTGATACTCTAGTCAATTCCCAATAAACTGATGCTTCTCGGGAAGTTGACACCTCGCTAATACCCCTACATGGAACCCACTGTCAATCCCATTGAGCATCAACGCATTATGGCAATCATATTAATCATGTTAAAAAGTCTCAGAGGGGTAGTCATTGTTAGTGTGTAACTTTAAAAACAAGTAGTCCCGTGGCACCTTAAGGTGCATCTACACAGCACTCTTACCTTGAAATAGGCTATGCAATTTGCTCTATGCAAATTGAGTAGCTTATTTCAAGGTTATTTCAAAATAGCTTATTTTGAAATTTGATGCTGACTACATAGCACCAAAGTTCGAAATAAATTGCTATTCTGACAAATCCCTTAACCCTTGTGGAACGAGGTTACAGGGATGCCAGAATAGCGTACCTGTTATTTGAAATAATGGACAAATTTAAAGATGCGGAATTGCTATTTCGGGATACTTCCGGTATCCGGGTGTCTAGACGTAGCCTTAGAGCAGGGGTGGCCAACCCATTTAACAAAGAGAGCTGAAACAGCAGCAGAAAAAATGCGAAGAGCCCTCCGCGCCCCCCCCCCCCATTGATGGCTGCCATCTTGGACAGCATTTTGAATCGCCACCCCGGTAAGCACAAGGGAAATGGGGGGGGGCCTTTTGGGGGGGGACGCAGAAGCGGCTTTGCAAGCCGCACTTTTGAGGGAGAAGAGCCGCATGCGGCTTGTGAGCCGCGGGTTGGACACCCCTGCCTTAGAGACTAACAAAAATATGTATAGTATCATGAGCTTTTGTGGGCAAAACCCACTTCTTCAGATGAGCTAGAAGCTGGACCATAAATAACAGGAACCCAGAATTTATAACAGAAAAAGAAGGATAGTGAAAAAAGTTACCTGTCAATGGTAGTACAGGTGCTAATGAGGCTAATTGAGTGGGTTGGAATAGGGATGTAAGAGACTAATTGGATAGTCAACACACTAGTCGACTAGTCTATCAGAAAGAAGCAGCGGGGGTGAGAGGAGAATAGGGGGTGCTGCGGGGAGCCGGCTTAAAAGCCAGTTCCTCCCAGCTCCAGCTCCATGGGAGGGGGCAGGGACATAGTGGTGGTGTTCCACCTTTGAATGTGCAAAAACCCCAGCAGGGGCTCTTGTGTATTTCAAAGATTGCAATACCGCATGTAGCCTGGAGCCAGAGGGAAGTCCCCTGCTGACTCCAGGTTCCATGCGGCACTTCTGCTTTGAAATGTACAAGAGCCCCAGCAGGGGCAAATGTACAGTAGTCCCCACGGGCATGGCTGGCAGCCAGTGTGCTACCAGCCCCACTCCCAGGGAGTCCCCTGCCACCTTGTGGTGTTGCCTCTGTATCAGAGGCAGCAGCGTGGGGTGGCAGCAGTCTCTGTCCATGGGGGGCCCAGTTGCCTGTAGACAGAGGCTATGCGGGTATCCCATGGACAAGCCTCTCTCTATGGAGGGTCCAAGGTCCCTGTTAACATAGGTTGCATCGGCATCCTACGGAGCAGCCTCTGACTGCAGCAAGCCCAAACCGCCGTGGACAGAGGCTGCTCTGTGGCAGCCTCCCTTGGACCCCTCCCCACTCCACTGCTGTCTCTGATAGGAAGAGCAAATGTGCTCTTTCGGGGAGCCATGTATCCCTTGTTCTATGAGGGATAAGAGCTTCGCTGAAAAAGGAGGCTTTTCTGCCATTTGGCCCCGTCTAGACTGGCTAAATGGCGGAAAAGCCTCTTCTGGAATAGTGATCGGAAAAAGCTATGCACATTGCGGAGCACAATTTGCGTAGCTTTTTCCACTCCCCTGCCCTCCTCGGCGAAAACCCTATAGTGTAGACCTAGCCAAACTGACCAAACAACCCCACTACACTGCCATGCAGTTAAGCAACGGACAAAAACTTCTTTGGGGAGGAAGGTTGAATATATCACATGATGAGGTAATCTGGAAAGCAGCAACTTGGTCTATATCATGTATGTTTTGAAACTAATATGGAGTAAGTTAAAGCTGGTGGAGATTGCATTGTAGAATTTCTTTTCGGATGGGGGTATTTCTGCTGGTCCAAAGTTGGCAGAAGTGATTCTTTTTTTGCCTCATGCATCAGCTCTACCACGGCTTTCAGTAGAACTCAACTGCCTAGTATAAAGGAAACAGAAGGGGGGGAAAGAAGGGAATGGGTGGTCATGACAGAACTCTAGTACACCCAGTTCTCACCTGATGGAAGGTCCTTGATGAACCTCAGCTGAGTAGTTGCAATTAACTCTGTTGTTGTGGGGATCTCTGATTTTTTGGAATTCAACTCCAGTATTGCCTAAGGCTGCAGTTATCTCTCTGTCAATCCCCTACCTCTACTGTGCCTGAGATCGAGCCATCAAACTTCAACAGATGTAGTCTTTGATAGGAGAGTTCTACCACAAGTGTGTCTAAGTTTCCATGTTGCTCTGAGGCTTACAAAAAACAGAAATATATGTAATAAAACAGACGGTATTTAGTTAATCCCATATACCAGGAATGATGCTTACTTTTATGAGCATTCATGCTATAGACTTTTGGACATGCAAAGGAACTGGAGGACAAAATGTTTATTCTCATCTATGAATTTCCTTTAGAAGGAAGTTTTAGACTTTTGGGCCTAGTCTTTACTAGACCAGGCAGGTTGGCTTAAGGTATGCAATTTAAGATTGGCTTAAGGTTCGCAACTAGACCAGGCAGGTTATCTTAAGGTAGGCATGCTTTAAGCCGAACTGTGGGGTATCACACAGCAGGAGGCCAAAGGGAGCAAATGCTCCTGTTAGCTTCCCTTACTCCTTACAGAAGGAGGAGTACTGGACGCCACCGGTGACTGCCCTCAGCGTTTGATTTACAGATCTATACCAGACCCACTAAATTGAATGCGAGAGCATTGATCTCCAGAGCATTGATCTTGCACTAAGAATTGATGTACCCTTGGTGTCCAGCATTCTGATTCACTCAGGGAGGATTATGTTAATAATTAGATTAGTTACTTAAGGTCTCTATGACTTGATCAAAGGGGCTCTTTTGCAAATGTTCTCAGATTGAAGGAAATAAATAGTATTGAAAACAAAGCTGAGTGTATTGAAACTATGGCTGCATTTTATTTTGGTTCCATCTAACAAACCCTATCCAAATTCCAGTGCCGTGTGAGCAATATGATTGGCCTTCAAGTTCCTTGGAGTAAAGAGGTACAGATTGCTGGACATGAAGCATATAAACAACATTTTGGAATTCCCATTTTAGCTTCTGTTTTGGAATTTCCCGTAGATCATTAATTCTAGTTCTAGAGCAAGCTCTAGTAGACTTCCTGTGTCTTCAGAGTCTGAAATGTGAACTACATTTTTGCCCTAATTACGATGGTGCAAAAAATGCAATCAGGATTGGGATTTTATTGCACTGGGCACCGTACAGACTTAGAAAAAAGACTAATGGATGAAAGCAGGAAATAAGAATATAACATGCCACCAAATGATATGGTAAAGATTTGAGTCAGCGTTGTTGGTCATATAGATTAATAGACTTTTCTTTTTAATAATGTTGGTTAGAGGGTAGTAGGATAAGGAAAGTGGAGTAGTTAGTTTTCTGCTTGTCATGATCATCATGCTTGGTTTTATAGGCATCATAGAAGAGATGAGAGGTGGGAATATTGGTAGAATGAAAGCAGAGGTCGGGGTCATGAGAGGTTACTAGATAGTTTCTTAGAGAGAGGCTAAATTATTAAGAACCTTTAAATGTAAAAACAGTTTTGTGTTTGATGTGAAGGTGAAGGGGGAGCCCATGAAAAGACTTGAAAAATGAGTGGCTGTGGTCAGAGTGATGAGCAATAATTATTTAGCAACAGCATTGTGAATAAAGCAATGGAGAGCAAGGTTGCTGTCAAAAAAGAGATAGTGGCAACAAGGCATGAAATGCTGAGCCTCAGGCTTAGATGATAATTTTGGCTGTTGGGGTATGTCTACACTGCACGCTTATTTTGAAATAAGCTATTTTGGAATAAAAACTTCAAAATAGCTTATTTTGAAATAGCACATCCAAACTACAAATGCCCATCGAAATAGTGCTGGGACCACAGTGTCATGGAGCGGTGGGACAGACTGCAGTGGCTCCAGAATTTCCACATGCAAAAGGACACCTTCTTGGAGCTGTGAATGGCGTGCCCCTGCCCTCAAGCGATGGGACACCCACATGAGATCTGCCATCCCCCTCTAGAAGCAAGTCGCCATCGCCCTCTGGAAGCTCACCACTCTGGACAGCTACCACTCTGTTGGGAACCAGTCTGGTGTGGGGAGATCGACTGTTGGGGCTGTAGTCATGGAGGTATGGTGTTCTCGTGGTATTGTCTTAGGAGGGTGGTAAACTGCTGGAATGGGGTTCCTTAGGAAAGGAGGGGGTAGTGTTGGAGGTTCCCTCCCTGGAAGGTTTTTCAATCCCGCCTTCACAAAGCCCTGATGGGCTAGGGCAAGTTGGGAGTTGCTCCTGGTGTGTGTCGGGGCGAGGGGGGAGTGGGGTTAGGCTTGGGCTCGGGCTCAGGGACCTCCCAAGGCCCTGACAACCCTGTGATTCCCTGTTTGTCTCCTTCTACAGGTGGTGAGGGCCACCAGCACTATCTTGCTGCACAGGGTTGTCATCCTGGGTGATGTGGACTCCATCATCGCCGGTTTTGCTGCCATGGACTTCCCCAAATGTGGAGGGGCCATTGACAGCATCCATATCCCTATCTGCGCCCATGACCATTGGGCCTCCAAATATATCAACCAGAAGGGGTACTTTTCTATGGTCCTGCATGTTCTCATGGGTCACTGAGGCCGGTTCACCAACATTAATGTCAGGTGGTTGGAGAAGACACATGATGCCCACATCTTTAGGAACTTCGGCCTCTTCCAGAAGCTGCACATTGGCACTTTTCCCCCTGACTGCACCATCAGGTTGGGGAACTGGACATGCCCACGAGCATTGTGGGGGATGCTGCCTACCCTTTGCTCCCCTAGCTGATGAAGCCCTACAAGGGACGCCTGGACCAAAGCAAGGAAAGTTTCAACAGCAGACTCAGCAGGGCCCACATTGTTGTGGAGGGTGCCTTTGGCCATTTGAAAGGAGGGTTCCACTGCCTCCTCACCCACCTGGACCCCAGTGAGCAGAATGTTCCCCAGGTGGTAGCAGCCTGCTGTGTCCTGCACAATATATGTGAAAATAAGGGGAAGACGTTTCTGCCAGGGTGGGGGACAGAGGCTGAGCAGTTGGCCAGGACCTTTGAACAGCCCACACAGCTGCCATCCGGTAGGCCCATCAGGGGGCTGTGCACATCCGATAGGCCCTGATGGAGAGTTTCAGACAAGGACCGCAATGACACTCTTCCCTGGGCCTCTCCACAAGGGGCCTGTGGATTGTCCCTCTGTGGCTTTCCTCCCTTCATAGAATCATAGGGCTGGAAGAGACCTCAGGAGGTCATCGAGTCCAGCCCCCAAGTCCCCTCCCTTCCCCTGTCCTCCCCTTCCCCATTGATAAAATAAACCAGACCTTTTGTTTTGGAACAAGAAACTCTATTTTTTGTTTAATTGGGGTAATTGTAACTGGGGAGGGACTGGGGAAAGAATCTGGAAGGGGGAAGAAGAGGGAAGAGAGGCTCAGGGATGGGGCTGGGAGTGGCGCCTGCCTCAGGTGGTCCCACTGCCTCATGTGCGGGGTCCTTGGTGGCCATGGGAGCGGGAGGCTAGGGGGAGAAGCCAAAGAGGCAGGAGCTGGGCAGGAGTGGCAGCAGGAGCAGACACCAGGCGGTCGATGGCAGCGGTATAAGTTGCACACGTGGTCTTGGCATGCTGAAACAGCTCTTGCCAGGTGGTGCGGCGCAGCTCCAGGTCCACCTCCAGTCTGCAGTCCTGCTGCTCCAGAGATAGCTGCAGCGCACTCAGGCAGGCAATGAGCTCTCGCTGCAGGTCTTCTTGGAGTCACCTTCTCCTGCAGATCACATGGAGTCTGGAAGCTGGCGCAGGAGGTGTGACTCACATCTCACTCACAGCTGGTCCAGCTGCAAAGAAAAGTGAGAAGAGTAGACATCCCAGGAAACAGGGTGCCTGAAGCCCAGCCTTCCTCTCTAAGTCAACACCGAAAGGTTTCACGTCAGACAAACCTTTGGAGCAAGGACATCTGTGGCTTAGACAGCGGGCCCTTTCCTACAGGGGCATGGATGTCCCAGAGGGAGCCTCACTACCCCCACGTCCTGGGGAGAAGCAGGCATGGGAAGGTGCCTGTGTGCGGGAGGGAGGCGATGGGGTGGCTTGCCTTCCCTTCATGCCATGCACACGCCAGGTCTGGCAGTGGCAGTGTCCCACTGGGAGAGGACTTAAACCCCTGGCCTCAGGGGGGTAGGAGTTGGGGGAGATGTGTGTGAGCAGCAGACGCTGCTTGCTGGGAAGGGTACTGCTCGGGGCCCTTCCACTTCCTCCTCCTCCCCCTCCTGGCAGGCTCCTCTGGCAGGGGATCAGTGTCCTCTAACTCACCATGCTTGCCCAGGAACGCCTGCTGCCCTGGTAGTGCAGCATGCCCCTGTGCCATGTGTGGCACTGCTGTGTGTGTGTCTGTGACCCCATCCTCTCTAGTTGTGGATTGTGGTTGAAAGGTGTCCCACCATGGGGTTTGGAGTAAGGCAGGCCTCTCCAGAACCCCTGTGAGCAGGAACACAAGGTTTCTGAGTGGTTTCCTCATTATGACTTTCTGCTCCGGACTGAGGCTCCACAGGCACAGGCTGCTGTGCAATCCCCAGGCCAAGAAGGCTGAGTGAGGAATGCGCAACCCACCACCTCCCCCCGCATATATGCAGGGAAAGTAATGGAACTCACCTAATGGTCCTTTTTGGCCTCGTCTGAGTCCTGGGTGACATCCTAGGAGGGGAGTACTGGCTCCATGAACAGGCTGACCTGGCTAGTGGGCATGGTGCCTGTGCTGGCCACCTCCTCCTCGTCATTGTCTTTGTTGTTCTCCTCCACAGCTGCGCCCTATGGGAGGCTGATGACAAGCATGGCCAGGCCGGAGTTGATGAGGGGAGAGGAGGTGACCTGTCCCCCTCCCAGAATGTCATCAAGCTGGGTGAAGAAGCTGCAGGTCTGAGGTTCCCCTCCCGATTGTGAACTTTTTCCCTGGCATTTGGATAGGCCTGGAGGAGTTCCTTTATTTTCATTCATACCTGGTACAGAGTGTGGCTGTGCCACCTCGTGACCAGGCGGTTGGCTATGTGGCCATAGATGTCCGCAATTCACCATCTGACACAGAGATCCTGAATGTTGGAGTGTTCCCCCGAGAGCTCGATGAGACCCAGGATCTCCGTGTCAGTCCACAAGGGCGCCCTCCTCTTTTGGCCCCAGGCAGGGGATTGGATGGGGCTGCCTGCTCCCTTGCAGCCATACAGGGCTTGGAGGGAGCACGGGGATTGGCTATGATAGCAGCGATAGTTGTCTGGGATCTGCTGTGTGGTACATTGTGAGTTGGCCCTGTTGTGTGCCACAGGCCCTTTCCCCTGTGGCTTTAAGGGCTGCAGGAGAAAGGGAACTATAGAGTTGTGATAAATGTGTACAGAGTGGCCACCAGGGCACCTGTGGAAAGTCCTGGAGGCCATTTATTTTGAAATAAACTCCAAATAAATAACTCCAGCTGCACTGTCTACGCACATCCTATTTCAAAATAACCTATTTCAGAGGATACCCAGGTAATGGGCTTGAATGGGAGGATGAGATGCCCATGAAGATAGAGGAAGAGAGAAGGTCTTGTTTCAGGGGGTAAGATCTAGATTTTTAGTGTTTAGCCAAGATGTGTTTAAGATGACAACTGAAAATCCATGAAGAGATGTCAGAAATGTAGGTTGATATTAGACTTGAATAGGCACAAGGCACAGATGGAAAAGAAATTGCTGGGGTTTTGAGCTTAGGGTTTGATAAAGGAAAAGTAGATCAGTTTGTCTAAGAGTTCCTGCAGAGATTGGTACAAAGAAGGAATCCACCACCCCCTTCTGCCTCATAGCTTGCTCTGTGCCTCTCTTAGGATGATTTTGTGGTAATCTCTGTACTGTTGTATGATTTTTTTTCTCCCTGTCCATTCTTTGCCGTCCCATCCAAGAATGGGAAATTTCTAATGTGTCTACATTGTTACTGATAACTGGCTACCATGCTCTGTAATCATAGTAATCTTCAGCGTTCCATAGAGATGAATGTTCTATAACAGGGATTGTGCACCCAGCTGTGTGGGTTCCTCAAATCCTGCCCTCAGTGTACAGTTGAACTGCTTTCTGTCTTTTGACTTCAAGAGTGCCCTTTGCAGGATTTGCCTCTTAAAGATGCATAATGTTTCATTCCATGTCCCTGGTCTATTAACACTAAAAACTTCTCTCTTCCCCTTCTCTCCGATCTCTCTCTCTCTCTCTCTCTCTC
>JANRFK010001158.1:24037997-24049426 GCA_030068395.1 Apalone spinifera
TTAATATCATGGAAGAGTGTGGCCCTTGACCACTTTCCAAAATTTTGGAGTGGCCCCCCTGTCAAAAATTATTGCCCACCCCTGTATTAAGCATTACTACATAATGAGAATCTTCTACTGAGAGTAATTTGTATGAAGGCTTGCATAGAGTGCTGAGTCTTTGAACTATTCATGTTTATGCTTGGTATCTGAATTATAAAAGTCTTCAAAATTTTTGAAGAAGTTCCTTGATTTTAGTCAACGAAGGTTAGATAAAGACAATTCAGTGATCAAGAATTTTGAATATGCATATCAGTTATTTAAATATTTATATTTCAAACTATGTGCTACGGCATGCAAACTCATTTAACCCAATATTACTAAAAATATGTTAGGATGTATTTTATTTGGTGATTAACAATCCCTACGGTACCCTCTTATGGTTCATTTTCCATCTAATCTAACAAAAATAAAAGAAAAATGAAAGTATACTAACAAACAATGGGAAAATAGATAACCATTGCACAGCTTGCTAGTTTGTATACTCTCATACTGATACAAATCTGAGGCCTGATCCAGAGAGCCCATTAAAATCAATGAAAAGAAACTGACTGACAATGTATTTTGTGTCAGATCATTTTCAAGGTACTAATTAACAGAAGAATCTAGGTCACTACTTCTCTTATGCTTTTATACTGTACTTTTGGTTGTTTGGTTTGGTATTCAGGTGGCTGTTGGCACACTGTGACATACAGGAAATGAAACTGCCCTTAAATTCTATGATTCTGTGATTATCCTCGGAACTGCCTCAAACTTTTCAGCATTTTTCCTCTCCTCTGTCATTTCCCTCTTTAAAACCCACTTCTGTCATAGAGAGTTCCAACACTGATCAAGAGATGTTTTGCATTTTCTCAAGTTTGAATTACTGTCACGTGTATTAAACTTTTCTAAATTGAATTTTAAGCTCTTTGTGTATTTAAGCATTCTGTAAAATACAATGAATGGTATGTTACTCTATTACAGGCAAGGCTTATATTATTATCTATAGGCAGTCTTGGATTTATGATATAATTGATTCCTAAAAATTGGGTCAAAACATTATAACTTTGTAACCACATTATACTCTATTGCAGGAATAAGCATTGTAAAGTCAAAACCAATGGTCATAATTTCAATTACCAGTTTTATTTCAGAAACATTGTAAAGTCAAGGACTCTCTCTACTATTAAAATTGACAGATGCATCCCATTATAAGAGGTATATCAAACTTCAACCATTTGGGCTGAAATTTTCCATGGCAAGTGTCTCAGTGCTTCCCTCCTTCTCATTTTGCTCCCCAGACACAGGCAATATGGAGAATGAAGCTGCCCAGTTTGAATTCAGAAGGAACAAGAAATGGACCAGTTTGGGCATGGGAGGTAGAAAATTGGTATAAAGTGCTGAGAGGGCGACTGGAATTGGGAGGATAGGCTTATGGGTTGTGATAGAAAAATTGGGACTAGTAATTGAGGTGGGGAGAAGAGTCTGGGACCAAGAACTTTCTGCTGCTATTGCCTACTGCGTTAGCTCAAATGCCAGAGGTCTGAGTGGTAGAACTAGATTGCTGGCACTTAAAATTAAAAAGGTCATAAAATAGTTTTTAAACTGAGAGCTGGGGAAAGCTGAAAGGTGCGGAAGAGCATGTGGAGTAGGGGTTGGGGTGCTTACATCAGGGGAGCTCCTTGGAAGAGGCCCACTTGTGTCTGCAGTTCCTAGGTGGAAGGGCCAAGGGGCACTGTGTGGTGCCCTTTCCTTCTATCATCTCCCCCACACCTCCCATTGGCTGCACTTCCTGGCCAATGGGAGCTGAAGAGCTAGTGCTCGTGGTGGGGACAGCATGCAGAGAGCCCCTCAGGCGTTCCCTCCCCCTAGGAGCTCATGAATACACCAGCTGCTTCCAGAGAGCTGTGTCTGGAGCGTGCCAGCTCTGCCAACACAACTTCCCCCCCCCCCCAGGGTGCTCCTGTGCTAGTGCTGAAGAGCAAGGCAGATGGCAGCATGCAACAGGGCTCCCGGGCCACCCCACCAGTACCCATGGTGTCCCTGGACCACCTTCAAGAGCTCCCTCAGCCTAGCTTTTAGTCACGGGTGTATACTATAAGTGATAGACTGGTGGTGGGCCGTGAATTTTTATTTACTGCCTGTGACCTGTCTATGACTTTTACTAAAAAATCTGACCGAAAAGTTAAAAAAACTACTATATATCAGTATACTTAGCAGCATCATGTCCACCACTTTTTTCACTATTTCAACTAAATTTATTTGACTCGTTTCATGATTTGGTGTTGTAGTGTCAAAACTGTCACTTGTCTCAAAATGTCAGTTACACTTTTAAATTGTTATTTTAGTCATTTAAAAAAGTACACCAGCAAAAGCATGTAATTATAATTAGTAACCACTAGTCTGTGCATATAGTACATTATAATTTTGAAGTGACGGTTATGTTTTTGTGCCTCATCACTGTGAATGATTGTAATAATACCAATAACAAAATGATTTTTCATCTTCCGCTACTGCTATTGTTTCTATGATTTTTTTAAAAATTGTATTTTACAATAATCCATGAACATGCTAACATAGTGATGGGCAATCTAGGCTAGTGAGCGGGCCTCATGACTGACCGTCCTTCATCTCAACAGGCAGCAAAATTGTCATAACCAAGTCCTTCTCCCTAGGTAGGATAATTTTGCTAACTGCGCTTGTGTACCTACAGTTTGAAGGGTATGCTGATAGAATTCTAGCAACGCTTTGATTGAATGCAGAGGGAGTGCACAGCTCTCATAATCAGTGTTGTGTGCTGTCAGCACATACGTCACTTCATGTACCCTCCTTGCTTCATGTGCATGCCACTTTAGAAATATCAGAAGGAAAAACTGTATGAGGCTGGAAACCAGCAGAATCTGGCAACCTTAAGCATGAACAGCGGTAAACAAAATGTCTTGTGGACCACATACAGAACACCAATGAGTGGCATGTGACCACGGGTTGCCCGCCACTGTGCTAGCACATATTAGCATTAACAGTTCCATTAATTCATGATTATCCTTTTTTATTCTAGTTGTTGTATAATGGTAGGCATAATGGTCTGAGGCTGATGTTGCTTCAGATAGCCCTATTCCTCAGAAAGATGTTTGAAAGACCCGTGAGCAGGAAAGAATGTACAGAGGATGACCTATGTTAATAGGAAATCAGTGAGATAAAGAATGAAATGGGAAAGTAAAGGTAAATTGTGATGTTCACATTGAAACATGAAAACTTGTAATCATTTTTTGTTAATGTCAGATAAACCATTATTTTATTTAATCCTAGTGAAGGAACTTGTTTCACATAGTATAAGAAATATATAAACATTAAAAATACATAGGATGTATTGTACTCTTGACATGCATAGTAATCTGCAGTTTTAGAACTGTTTTATTTTCTCAATATTCAGTTTTTTCTTCAGTTAATTAGTTTTCTTTACATTTCAGATAAGGCTAAATTATCATTTAGTTATTCAGTTACTTTTTTACTGAATATACCTCAAAAATATACTGGTAAAATAATAAAGACCCTAAAATGTAATACTATTCAGTGAACTCTCTCTTGGTTCATAATCCAGATGAGGAGATAAAGTCCTCAAAGAATTTCTAAGGTATTTTTCAGTCCTGTGTTTCAGAATCTTCAATGATGGAAAAGTAGAAAGAGTATATTAATTAGGTGAACTCCCAGTAGTGATAAAGATGATGAAACAGGAACTTTTTTAAGTTAAACTGCTGCCATTTCAGTAGGTTTCTGTTCTTTGTAATCTCTTTGCTTACATGTTAGGTGCTTGATCAAAAGCTCAATTAAGTCAATGGAAAGTCTCTTGTTGAATTCTGTGGGCTTTGAATAGGTCCTAAGACAAGAATAATTTTTAAAACTTAAAAAAAAAATCACCATAATAAATTCAATGCCTTGGTGATACTGATTTTTTTCTTTTAGGATATATTGTCTGGCAGCACTCAGGATAAATGTTTTTATAGGATATTTGCCATTGTGCTATGTTAGTTTTTGAAAAGTATCTGGCAACATCCATTTCAAACTATGTTGTTCTTATAATATGGTAACCTAATTACAGTATTTTATTACTGAACAGATATTTTCTCTCTGTTTTATCACTACATAAATTGTATTGACACTTGCAGCTCAGTACTGTATGAACAAAATACAGGTACTTTTGAAACACTTGTACTCTGAATCATGTTATCATCTCTACCAGTTAGTCGTGACTCTGATGAAAAGAAGTGGTTAGCTAAAGAGGCCTGGTTGCTAAGCAATAAGCATCAGCGACTGAGACTCTTAAAGTTACATTACATGGTTTTCTTTCTATGAGTAATAGTTGTGCTTTCATATTAGAAATCCACAACGATCATGTAGCTCTGCTTTTTTTCTTAAATTAGTGCTCATACCTGGATATCACAGGAAAAAAGTGTCCCTGTTTATGCTCCACTATATGAACTCTTCTTTCTGATCATTCTGCAGTTCCTCCACCTCCCCAACTTGTTATTTATACTGGTAAATATTGAACCATTTTCAGGTATTTAATTATTTTTCTCTTCCTTTGCATAAGTAGAGTCCAAATTCTAAAAGTATAATTTGGATGCCTATTAATAATCCTGTAGTGCAGTTGCACTGACTTTAAATATACAGTGGAAGCAACAGCAACAAAAGGAAAAGTAATCTGAAAGTAGCACTCCCAAGTCCACAAAAGAGGATTCTCCATTAAAACCACTTATGTAGAAAAAAGTTGGAGTGAAATACGAAGTCAGTAAGGTTGGGCTTAGTTGGAGCCAGTGGAGAATGCAAATTCCTAAGTTCTGGGCTCTCCATTGACTGTCACCTCCAAATCTTACCTACGTCCCTAAATTAGAATCTGAAGATCTATAAATATTCTGGATGGAATACGGTACAGAATATCCATATATGTGTTCCTTCTGATTGCCAAACTTACAAGGAAGAATCCACTGGCTTATGAGGGAGCTTCTCCTATACAGGGGAACACATTCTTCACCTTTTTACCCTTTGTCTCCAGAGGCAGTTAAAATTCCTGTTTATTGTCCCCTACCAAAGCTATAATTTATTTGAGAGATAATCAGAATGGTTTGTAGTAGAAGAATGCCATTTGTCTGCAGTTTTCTCATTTATTCTGCTCAAAGGATAACATTCCCATACCAGGAAAGGTATATCTTACCACTGTGCATTAACTTTATGCAAGGATTCCACAGTGTTTCACTCTCGGCCTTATTCTTTTCTTTTGTACTCAGTTCCTGGGAACCCATCTGCAGTACCAAAGGTATTGTGGGAGGCACCAAGCCTTGGTCAGAGGCCAGCCTGGTAGAGCGTGTGGTGCACTGGCCACTGATACCAATACCCGGGCCATGGAGGACTGACAAGAATCTCCACCTTATGGCCTAACTGCTCCACGGTGAACTACAGAGAAATAGTAATTCTCGGCGTCAGTTCAGCAGGTTCTCTTGGGAAGCTGCATACAGGCAGGCATATGTGGACAAGTGAACTAGATTTTCAGTGTGGACTGAGCAGAGAGGTCTCACCCCAGGAGAGGTTCCTATTCAGACCATCCTTGGTTATCTTCTCTCCTTTAAAGGAGAAAGGCCTGATGCTTTTGTCCATCAGAGTGCACCTGGCAGCGATCTCTGCCTTCCAGATATAAGGCTAGTCTGTGTCTTCACATGACATGATTATCAGATTTCCAAGGGGTTGTGAGCAACTCCTTCCACATGTATGGCCTCCCATTCCCCAGTGGTACTATAATCTCATCCTCTCCAGACTTACCAGACTGCCCTTTGAGCCCAAGGCCATGTGCTCCCTACTGCACTTATCCCGGATGGCGGCCTTCCTGATGACAATTACGTTGTCCAGGAGAGCCTCAGAGATATGTGCATGGACCTTGGAACCCCTGTACATTGTCTTCAAGGTCCATCTGCAACTGCATCATGCCTTCCTCGTGGGTCAGGATGTCTTCCTCCTGGTCTTCTCCCTGAAACCTTATGAAACCAATGAAGATAGGCAGCCAAATACCCTGGACATCCACAAAGCCCTCAGTTTCTTCAGTGACAGAATGAAGTTGTTCTGTAAATTGCCCCAGCTCTTTCTTGCATATGCTGAGAGAATGAAGGGGCTTCTGGTATCCACACAAAAAATCTCCAATTGAATAAATACATGAGATCAGCTGGCCGGTGCTCAGCTGCCCCATTTGTCAGGGCCCCACTTGACCAGAGTGCAAGCATTTTCTGCAGCCTTCATGATCAGTGTTCCTATCCAGGAGATTTGCAAGGCTGTGACTTGGTCCTCGGTGCACACCTTTACAATGCACAATGCCCTGATGCAACAAGCCCGAAAGAATGCAGCCTTTGAAAAAGCTGTGTTGCAGCCGGCATGACAGTGAACTCTTCCAAGCTCAAGAGATACTGCTTGGAATCACCTATGTTGAAGGGCATGAGCAAGCACTTGAAGAAGAAAGAAAAGTTATTTATTTCTGTAACTGGTGTTTTTTGAGATGTGTTGCTCATGCCCATTCAACATCCTGCCCTCCTTTCCCACTGTTGGAGTTCTCCAGCAAGAAGGAACTGAGGGTGCAGAGGGACAGAGGTGCCCTATAAAGCATGGTATGTGCACACCACTCCAGGGGGCACATGAGCCAGCTCTCTTACGGGTACTGCTAAGGGAAAATCTGGCAATGGTGCATGTGACGAGCACACAGCCTACATTGAATGGACATGTGCAACATCTCAAAGAACACCAATTATGGAAACAAGCAACTCTCTTAATTTGATTCAAACCTGCATCCTGTCTTTCTTATACAGTTTCCTAAAAGTTCAGCCATCACTTTAATCACTTCCCTTGTACTTAGATCTTCCCTCTCCCAGATATGTGAGCTTCTAATCTGAGAGTTCTTTTTTCCCCAAGACCCATATATTCAGGCCATGTCTAAATCATGCTGTTGCTATGCGCTGCATGGAGCATGGGGCCAGCGGGGGACTCAAGTAGTCCCCAGCGGGGGACCCCGTGGTCCCTGAGGCATTTCAGAGTGGCAGCTCCTCATGGAGCCTGGGATCAGCTGGAGACTCTGAGTCCCCAGCTGACCCCAGACTCCATGCGGCGCTGTCACTTTGAAATGTCACGGGGATCCCAGCGTCAGGCTCCACGCAGCATTTCAAAATGGCAGTGCCACATGTTGCCTGGTGTCAGTGGGGGAATTCCCAGCTGACTCCAGGCTCCACATGGCACTACCGCTTTGAAGCACCCCTGCCTCTTCCTCCCCTTGCTATCTCTTTCTGATAGAGGCAGCAAGGGGGAGAGGGGAAGCGACTAGTTGTTCACATCCCTAATGTGTGTTCCATCTGTTGCCCGACCACAGTTAGGGAACCCCATCGCAGCAAAGCCATGCACTATGGTATTCATGTTTCCCAGTCACAACCCTCCGTAGCCGAATGATATTGATTTCCTTGGCTGCTTGTATAACAGTGGCC
This sequence comes from Apalone spinifera, assembly GCA_030068395.1. Lineage (NCBI taxonomy): Eukaryota > Metazoa > Chordata > Testudines > Trionychidae > Apalone > Apalone spinifera. The sequence goes on from JANRFK010001158.1 coordinate 24,045,527, forward strand.
CCCACTGTAGATTTCCTCACTCTAAACTGCTTCCCAACTGACTGGTAGCTGTCTGGTGTTGCAAGCTTCTGCAAGGCAATTGCTATGCACTTCTCCACAGTAAGAGTGGGCCTCATTCTGGTATTCTTGCCCTTCAGGGCAGGGGAAAGCCATTTGCAAAATTCCAAGAAAGTGGCCTTGTGCATTCAGAAATTATGCAGCCACTGCAGATTGTCTCATATGTGCAACACAATGGGACCCCATGAGTGTATGCTTGTCTCATAGCACCAGAACTGGCATTCTGCTGTGTCAGTAGGATCAGATGCCAGCTGCAGATCCATTTTGTTTAATGTAAGGGCTTGTCTGCACAATGTATGCATGGGACCCCAAGATGAAGGAGATTCCTTCTTCTCATCCTCTTCGTCCTTTTCCTGGAGTGCCATGCTAATGCTCTTGAAATACTGCTCCATTGGGCGCATCAAGGTAGACATTCCCATCACAGTGGTTTGATGTCGATCCATGCTCATGCTGCTATGGCATCTGTATGGACAACTAAGGCCAAAAAGGACACAAAAAGACTTTTCTCATTCAAAGGGTAGGGAGTAGACAAGCACATTATGGGATGCAGATGACATGAACCCATAATCACCTGCTGCACAGTTTTGGTCCCAGCATTCACTGGGAGCATAACCCAGAATGCAAAGCAGCACAGGAATTGTTGGATAGCTACTAACAGTGCATCGCTCTCAAAATAGATGGCAGCCTTCCTAAGGGGATGTGCTACTTCTAACTACGTTGAATTTTTCCCAGCGGTGAGGACACAGACCTTCGACTTTGCAAAATTGGTTGACCAGAAATCAACCATAATAAATTCGACCTCAGACTGTAGTGTAGATGTGGCCTTAGACTTGACTCAAAGCAGAAGGCTGAACTCCATTACCCACATCTTCATTTCAGGAGCTAGTATTATCCAGAATTATTCAGACCAACCCACACATACACAGAGGAAGACAGATTGTAATATTAGAATGAAAATATAAAAGTAGAAAGGCATAATTAAAATGGTATGATTTTCCTAGTACAGACTTCTACAGCTAAAATTTATTATAAGTAGAAAAATGTGTTGAAGGTTATACATTTCAGAAGCATCATTTGTCAACAGTTATGGTAGTTGGATTTTTTATTTTTGGTGAGTAGAAGGGAGAAGAAATATTAAAACGCCATCTCCTCAACTGAACTTTATGCTTTTTCTGATTTATATAAACTAGTGATGTCCTATTTAACAAGCTGGATTTTAGTGGTATTTATAGGTATGACACACAAAACCATTACAACACGCCCATATTCCAGACTATCAAGCCATTTTGCAAAAAATAAAAATAAAATAAACATCCCCAAAAGAACAAAAACCCGTAACATATTATAAACTAGTATGGTAAAAGATACATGTTAATGATGGTCTGATATCTAAATCACACAGTAATACATTTATCGTATATTATAATATATACCAATTCCAAGGTAAACTAGGTCTCAAGTCACTGTCACTTAGCAATATTATTGAGGAAAAATAAACCTTTATTCAGTACTATCTGGCATATATTACACAAATATAGATATTAGAAATGTCTTCAGACATGGACTTCTGAATTATGATGGAATTATATGGATCATTTTACAACTAAGCACGTAAGAGAGGCTAAATTGTACATTTAAAAATACTGCAGCTCTCATTCCTCCTTTTCCCCTCTGATCTTAGTGTCCATCTTTAAAAAAGGGAAGAAGGAGAATCCGGTGAGCTACAGACCATTCAGCCTTACCTCAGTCCCCAGAAAAATCATGGAGCAGGTCTTCAAGGAATCCATTTTGAAGCACTTGGAGGAGAGGAAGGTGATCAGAAGCAGTCAACGTGGATTCACCAAGGGCAAGTCATGCTTGACCAACCTGATTGCCTTCTATGATGAGAGAACCTGTTCTTTGGCAGTGGGGAAAGTGGTGGACATGATATACCTTAACTTTAGCAAAGCTTTTGAACTGATCTCTGCAATATTCTTGCCAGAAAGTTAAAGAAATATAGATTGGATGAATAGATTATAAGGTAGGTGGAAAATTGGCTAGGGTGTTAGGTTCAATGGGTAGTGATCAACGGCTCAATGTCTAGTTGGCAGCTGGTATTAAGTGGAGTACACCAGGGGTTAGCGTTAGGGCCAGTTTTGTTAAACATCGTCATGATCTGGATTATGGGATGGATTGCAACCTCAGCAAGTTGGCAGATGACACTAAGCTCGGGAGGGGGAGAGGTAGATGTGCTGGAGGATCCTGATTGCCTAGCCAATTTGGAGGATTGGGCCTTAAGAAATCCAGTTCAACAAGGAGAAGTGCAGAGTCCTGCACTTTGGATGGAAGAATCCCCTGCACTGTTCTAGGCTGGGGACCGACTGACTAAGCATCAGTTCTGCAGAAAAGGACCTGGGGATTACAGTGAACGAAAAGCTGGGTATGAGTCAACAGTGTGCCCTTGTTGCCAAGAAGGCTTACAGCAGCGGTTCCCAAACTTTTTGACATCATGCCCCCTTTTTGATTTTTGAAAAACCCTCAACCACCCCATCCCCCCTCCCCCGCCAAAAATAGCAAAACTTGTTGAGCAAAAAAAAAAAAAAAAAAAGGAACTGACTGGGGCAGCAAAACTTGATGGGGGGGCTGGGTTGCCTCACTCCTCCCCTTCAATTTCTTCATGCCCCCCCCAGTTTGGGAACCCATGGCTTACAGCATATTGGAAGGCATTTTTACGAGCATTGCCATCAGATCGAGGCAAATGATTATTCTTCTGTTAGGCACTGGTGAGGTCACATCTGTCTAGTTTTGGCCTTCCACCCCGATACAGAAAGGATGTGGACAAATTGGAGAGAGTCCAGCAGAGAGCATTGAATATGATTAGGGAGCTGGGACACATGACTTTGAGGAGAGACTGAAGGAACTAAGCTTATTTAGACTGCAGAAGAGAATGAGGGTGGATTTGATAGCAGTCTTCAACTACTTGAAGGGGTATTTCAAAGAGGATGGAGCTACTCTGTTCTCATTTGTGGCAGATGACAAAACAAGAAGTAATGGTCTCAAGTTGCAGTGGGGAAGGTCTAGGTTCGATATTTGGAAAAATTGTTTCATTGGAATTGTAGTGGAATGTCCATCATTAGAGTTTTTAAGCCCCTGTTTGACAAAGTGGCTGGCTTGATTTAGCTGAGGGTGGCCCAGCTTCAAGCAGGGATTGGATTAGATGATTTCCAGAAATCTCTTCCAATCCTAATCTTATCAGTATTTTGTGTATTGTTCTTTATGTCACAAATGAAATGCATAGATTGTATCAGTGAGTTACCAAAGAAATTAATTAAGCACTGTAATTTTTGCATGATCAAGAATTCATTGTGTCAGCCACATATTGTATGTGTGTATTATGTCTCTTCAGATCTCTATGCTTTGTAATGGTTATTTTGGTGAAAATCACATGCAGTTAATTTTACCAAAAGGAAAACACAAAAACCGATCAGTGTCAAGGAACTATTATACATCTTCACTTGCTATATAATTGCTAAAAAAAATATAATAATTTGTTGATATTGGTTGGTCTGTTTTGTTGGCCTAAATAGTATTACTTGTAGATGGGATATACTTGGCATGTTTAGGGGCTGATCGTGGGCAGCAGGTGAACCCTTGGCTTGAGGCTAGCCTCAGCTCTGACCCTTCTGCCTGAGGCTCCACCTTTTTCACACCTCCTAGATCCCAGCCCCCACTGTGAATAAGAACATAAGAATGGCCATACTGGGTCAGACCAAAGGTCCATCCAGCCCAGTATCCTGTCTGCCTACAGTAGCCAATGCCAGGTGCCCCAGAGGGAGTGAACTGAACAGGTAATGATCAAGCAAT
>JANRFK010001158.1:24049526-24097215 GCA_030068395.1 Apalone spinifera
AAGAACTTCCTTTGATTTGTTTAAAACCTGCTGCCCATTAATTTCATTTGGTGGTCCCTAGTTCTTCTTCGAGGAGTCCCCATGGGTGCTCCACAGAAGGTGCTGGGCTTGCCCCAGCACCGCAGGATGGAGACTTTTCATAGTGGTAGTCTGGCCAGACCGCATATGCGCGGGGAGCGTCTCGTGGCTTTCACGCCCTTTCGCGTTGCTTGGTCTGGTCTGAGCCAGTTCCTCTCAACCGCCTCAGGCTGCAGATGGAGCAACCCTTTTCTCCTACTATCTTTGCTTGCAATGTTTTCAGGCTTGTCTTGGTTCAATATTAGTTTATTTTTCCTCTTTCCCAGCTCAAACTTGTTTTATCCTCCTGCTCTTAAAAAAAACACACACAAAAAACCCCTCTTGTTCATAGCTATATGTTTAATTCCATTTACAGTTATATAATTGTTCTTACCTGTTTATAAGATTCAGTTTTGCTTTTTTGTTACTACAAACTTAAAAAAAGAAAAGAAAAGAAGGAAGGGTTGCAAAGGAGGTAGGAGTCCCTCATTGGGACCGAGTGACACAGCTTACAATGCCCGGTTCCCCGGGATTAAAAAAATGTGACCAAGGCAGAGAGACCATGCCAGCTTCGGATGGTCACACTTTGTGCATCCGCTGTCTAGGAGGGAGCCATGTCCCGCAGAAGTGCTCTCTTTGTTCTAAGTTAACAAGAAAAGCAAGGCATGAAAGATAAATGAGGGTGAGAGTGTTTCTTTTTGATAAAGCACTCCAGCCCCAGGGGTCTTCCTCCCCCCCGCGGCCTTCACCACAGCCTCAGAAACGGCGAGCCTCCTCTCCTACTGCTGTGCCTCCCAGAAAGTCCAAACCATCTCCAACTCGCTCTCTACCTGTTACTTCTAAAAGTAGATTGAGCGTCAGCATAGAGCCTAGTACCTCAGGCCTATCCAAAGCCCGATCGGCATCGACCAAGGCACCGAAAGTTGCATCATCGATGCCGACGACATGTAGTCCGCCAGCACCGGCACTCACCGCACCGGCATCTTCGGCACGTGACAAGTCGGTGCCGCCGGCACTGACAACAGCCTCCAAGCCCACAACCATCTCCTCGGCACCGTTCCTCACGACCCTGTGGCACCGAAGCGCGTAAGGGATCATATGCCAACTATGGCACCGCCCCCATCGGCGCTGCAACAGTCCTCGGTGCCGATCACCCTTCCAGACAGGGAACCTGTCCCGGCACCGGAGGAGCCGCAGCCTAGAAAAGCTACAGCAAAAACACCTAGACAGAGGAGCCCATCTCTCTCTCTTTCTCTCTCTCTCTCCCCGCTGCATTCTTCCCGGAGCCAACCTCGCCACCACCGTTACAGTCTCCCATCAGAACGCCACCTAGGAGGTTCCCTTCCACAGAACGTCTTCCATCTCCATTTTTAACACCTCCCACGCACTATCAGCATCGAAGCCATTATCAAAGATTCTCCGCCTCTCCTTCTCCAGTGCATCATGCTTTAGATTCTCCACCATTGTCCCATAGGTCGCCTATTCGATCCTACAGGAGGTCTTACAGCAGGTCCCGATACCATGACCGGTCTCCATCTCGGTCCTTATATTATTATAGGGAGCCGTATGACAGTCGCACATATTATAGGACACGCTCTCTTGATCACCGAGCTTACTATCGATCTTCTAGATCACCATCCTGATCAAGAACACGGGACTCCTTTTATAGATACTCTCCCGTGGGACCATCTCCTTCTGTGCATCTTCCTCATTCACCTCCACTTCCTCCACCTCAAGCTGAGAGAGAGCACCATACATTCCATGAACCACATCAGCCACAGGAGTCGCCCGAGGATTCTTCCTCATCCTCTCCTGACGAGGCAGTGATACCAGGTGACATTTCGCCCCCAGATGATATTAAGCAGTTCCAAGACCTTTTTAAAAGAGTTTTGCCCTCTCCCAAAACATTCAACTCACTGAGATAGAGTAAACATCACAAGCTCTTTAAGAATTTGGAGATGTCACAACCTCCCAAACTGGTTATCCCCTGGGATGAGGCCATTCTGGAAGTTGCAAACGAGCTCTGGCAGACATCAGCTTCCGTACCTCCAACTAATAGGAAGGCCGACAAAAAATACTTCGTGCCACCTAAGGGCTCAGAGTTCCTATTCATGCACCCACTTCCCAACTCCCTGGTAGTCGATGCCGTGCACCAGAGGGCATGGGTGCCACAATACAGGAACCAAAGCTCAGACAAGTAGTCTAAGAAACTCGATTTATTTGGAAGGACGGTGTATACCTTCGCAACCCTGCTGCTGCGCATAGCTAATTACCTGGCACACCTATCTAACCATAATTTCTATAATTATTTGAAATTTATTACCCTCGCCGACTCCCTGCCAGAATCAAAGAAGCCTGTTCTTTGAGCATTGGTTCAGGAGGGATACGCCTCAACCAAAACCAGCTTACAGATAGCAGCTGATGTGGCAGACACGGTAGCCAGGGCCACAGCTATAGCAGTGGTCATGAGAAGGTCCTCATTCCTACAAGCTGCAGCGGTGCCTAAGGAGCTGCAAACGAAAGTTGAGGACCTTCCGTTTGAAAAAGACAACTTGTTTGCGGAGAAAACAGACGCTCTATTACACTCCAGCAAAGACACCAGGTCCACCCTGTGGACCCTTGGTATGTATACACCACCATTTAGAAGACGCCACTATGTACCATTCCAGAGGTGTTATGACTTTTACCACCAGAGGCAGCCATGGCAACAGCAGCAGCAACATCAAAGGCCATTTGATAACTCTCAGCAATGGCAGTGACCCCCAGACGCTGTAACCAGAATAACTGCGCACAAACCCAACCAAACGCCAGGCAGCAAGTTTTACTCCTTGGTCAAGAACAATCCTCCAGTCACAACCGACACCATCCCATTGTTCCATCACTGTTTACGCCCATTTTACCACCAATGGGCGGCTATCACCAATGACAAATGGGTGCTAGAGATAAGAACCAGCTATACCATTCCTTTCCTCTCCCTACCACCCTCCACTCCCCTCCCCACCCCATCCCTTTTCAGGGACCCCTCTCACGAAGATCTGCTCAGATCGGAGATACATCATCTACTACAGATCAGCGCAGTGGAACCAGTTCCACAAGAGTTCAGAGGGAAAGGGTTTTATTCCCACTACTTTCTCGTTCAGAAAAAGACAGGGGGTTGGAGGCCAATCTTGGATCTCAGGTGGCTGAACAAATTCCTTCAAAAACAACACTTCAGGATGGTTATGCTTTCGTTTATAATCCCAGCTCTAGATCAGAACGACTGGTTCGTTGCCCTCGACCTTCAGGACGCGTATTTTCATGTTGCAATTCACCCTGCCCACAGACGGTTCCTCAGGTTCCTCATTATCAGTACAGAGTTCTCCTTTTCAGACTCTCAGCAGTGCCAAGGGTATTTATAAAGGTGCTTTCAGTGGTCACAGCCCACCTACGTCGCAGCGGGATAACTATATTTCCCTATCTCGGCGACTGCCTGATAAAGGCTACATCCTCAGTACAGGCAAGCAAGTTGCTGGCATTCGCAATACAGGCCTTCCATTCCCTAGGGCTGCTTGTAAACAATGACAAGTCAACGTTATCCCCACTCAAGACTTAGAGTTCATTGGGGCGAGGTTAGATTCAAAGAGAACAAAAGCATTCTTACCTACCGTACGATCCACGTCATACGATCCCTGATAAATGCCTGCACATCCAACAGCAGTCAGGTGCTTGTACTCCTCAAACTTATGGGGCACATGGCAGCAACTACGTTCATCGTCCAGAATGTCAGACTTCATTTTCGGGCCTTGCAACACTGGCTGGCCACCATCTATAATCACACCTCTCGCGACATTCACCGATCAGTTACCATTCCACACAGTGTCATCTCTTCTCTCGCTTGGTGGATGATAGACAAGCACTTACTGTCTGGAGTGCCCTTCCGTCCACAGCTTCCTACCCGCATAATTACTACAGACACTTCTCTCCTTGGTTGGGGAGCACACATGAATGGAATCTCCATGCAAGGCCGTTGGACGCCTCACGAGTCATTGCTCCATATAAATCTACTGGAGCTCAGGGCCGTATTCAACGCATGCAGACACTTCCACAATCACATTCACAACTCCGTGGTGAAGATCCTAACGGACAATGTGGCCACAATGTTTTACATCAACCATCAGGAGGGAGCTTGATCATGATCCCTCTGTGTCGAGGCGGTCCGACTTTGGAATTGGTGCATCACCAACGGCATCACTCTTGTGGCATCATACTTACCTGGCATAAACAACATAACAGTGGATTCCCTCAGCAGGAATTTCGCTCTGGATCACAAGTGGGAGCTCCACCGCAGACCCCTCCACTTCCTCTTTCGTGAATGGGGTGTACCATCGACCGACCTCTTCACCCCACATGCCAACTGGAAGTGTATCCGGTACTGCTCCAGGGCGGGACTCAGTTGCCATTCCCTAGGGGACGCATTCCTAATCAACTGGAACGGGCCATTGATGTATGCATTCCCGCAGATACCTTTGATTCCCAGGGTGTTGCAGAAGATCAAAGCAGATCGGGCAACAGTGATACTAATAGTTCCCGCATGGCCCAGACAACATTGGTATCCCCAGCTATTACAACTGTCTTGTTACCTGTCCTACCACCTACCACTCTTTCCAACTCTGCTCACTCAGGACCACGGTCGTCTTCTCCACCCACAATTTCACACGTTACACCTCACAGCCTGGTTCCTAGCTGGTTGAATGAGTCGGAGGCACAATGCTCTGTAGCTGTTAGAAATATCCTCTCACACAGCAGACTAACTAGTACGAAAACTTCATATCTCGCAAAGTGGTCCAGATTTAGGATCTGGTGCTCCGATCGACGTATGGACCCTTCACTTACCCCCATACATTCTATACTGCATTGCATCTCGGACCTACAACAAATGGGCCTTGCTCTGGCATCACTCAGAGTACATCTCGCGGCAATCTCAGCCTTTCACCAGCCCGCTGAAGGCTTTTCAATATTTGCACATCCCCTTACAAAGCGATTCCTGAAAGGGTTAGCAAATTTGAACCCACCATTGCGTACCCCACCGCCACTTTGGGATCTAGACTTGGTATTGTGAACTTTGACTGCTCCACCATTCGAACCGCTTGCCACGATACCTTTACAAGTCCTCACTCAGAAAGTGGTTTTTCTACTAGCAAACACATCAGCATGCAGGGTCAGTGAGCTGTCAGTTTTGATGGCTATACCTCCGTACATGATCTTCCAAAGAGGCTGTGTTATCCTCAGGCACCACCCTGCCTTCATACCTAAGGTCCGTTCTGACTTCCATGTCAATGAGCCCATAGTGTTACCAGCATTCTTCCCTAAGCCACACTCTTCACCTAAAGAGGCAGCTTTCCATACATTAGATGTGCACAGGGCACTAGCCTTTTACATCGACCATACCAGACCCTTTAGGAAATCAGACAGGCTTCTAGTGTCCCTAGCACAACGCTCTAAGGGTGAACCCATTTCTGCTCAGAAGGTGGCTAACAATATTGTAAATTGCATATCTCACTGCTACTCGATTTGGGGAATTCCTCTCCCTGCATGTCCTAAAGTACATTCCACACGGGCAATAGCAACTTCCACTGCCTTCTTCAAAGGGGTTCCACTCGCAGACATTTGTAGATCAGCCACGTGGGCATCCTACCATACATTTGTGGACTATTATGCTATTCAACAAAGGTGGCTATCGGATAAGTCTATGACAGCTGCAGTCCTCTCTTCAGCTAATCGATAGAGGTCTTGTATCCCATCTCCTTAGCAGCGGAGGGCAGGGGGCAGAACTGCTGTGCAGACACCTTCTGTGGAGCACCCACGGGGACTCCTTGAAGAAGAAAGCGAAGTTACTCACCTTGATGCAGTAACTGTCATTCTTCAAGATGGTCCCTGTGGGTGCTCCACTACCTGCCCTCCTCCCCGCTTTGGAGTCTGTGTCTGTTTCTTGTGTTACAGATACTGAGGCAGGTACGAGGAACTGGCTCAGACCGGACCGAGCAGCGTAAAAGGGCGTGAAAGCCACAAGACGCTCCCCGCGCATGCGCAGTTCGGCCAGACTACTGCTATGAAAAGTCTCCGTCCTGCGGCGCTGGGGCAAGCCCAGCACCTTCTGTGGAGCACACACGGGGACCATCTTGAAGAATGACAGTTACTGCACCAAGGTGAGTAACTTCGCTTTCTTATATTATGGGAACAAGTAAATAACTTTTCCTCCTTCGTCGAGTAGTGTCCCCATGGGTGCTCCACTGAAGGTGTCAGGCTTTTCCCGGCACTGCAGCTCGGAAAGTTTTCTGTAGCAGTAGCCCCGCCGGACCGCGCATGCGCAGATGCTGCCTCGCACCATTCACGCCCTTTCACAGAGTGCGATCTGACCCCGCCAGTTCCTCCTAACCATCCATGGACGCAGACTGAATCTGGACGAGCTCCTCCTTCGTTCTGAGGAGAAACACAAAAAGACTAAAAAGATATAAAGTGTTGTTATTCGTTCCAGTTTAGTCCCTTACCAGTAGTCATAGTTCTAGTTTATATAGTTTTCTTAAAAAAAAAAAAAAAAAAGTTCATGAATATAGGTATTTAGAGTTTCAACAGTTCAACATTGACAGTTTAAAACAAAAACAAAAACAAAAACCCTTATTCTTAAGAAAGACTGTGCCTGACAGGCTCCTCCAGTGCCACCATGCCCGGTTCCCCCGGGTTCAAGAAGTGCGCGACATGCCGAGATGCCATGCCTGCGTCGGACGGCCATTCGTTCTGTATCAAGTGCCTTGGGGAAAGTCATATCCCCAAAAGTGAACGCGCTCCTCCAAATTAACCACTCCCACTAACCGCCCGCACCAGGCGGGATAGAGAGATGCGGCTGAAAATGCTGCTTTTTAATATCGTGTTACAGTCGCCGACCATGGAGCAGCCAGTGTAAGTCCCATGAGAAGAGGAGTTCCGCTCCTTCCAGGAGTGTCAGTGTGGGCGATGCACCAGGCATCTCGGGTCTGCCACCGAGACATGCTAACCGCAGGACAGGCAAAAGCCGTAGCACATCGGCTCCAAGCCCCGTCATTCTGACTGACCTGGCACCGATGGTCCGCATGGCCCCGCGACCAGAATCGGCACCAGCGGCGGCACCGAGAGAGCCTCATGCCATTTCGAGACCACCAGCCTCGGCGCCGATACCTCTGGCACCGAAACGATTGGCGCTGACAGCACTGGATCAACAACCGTCAGCGCCGATGGCACCGCATCAACAGCCATCGGTGCTGATGTCCTCGGCCCCAACGCCAGCGCGGTTGCTGGCATCGGCGATAACGGCGGCACCGATATCACCAACACCAATGCCGTTAACTCTGTCTCACCTTCGAGAGATGTTGGAACCGAGAGATTTTTACCTCCGCACCGACTAGCCCTTTGGGCACGGCTCCACCTCCTTCGCGTGCCTCTTCAACACCTACCAAGGCACAGCGAAAGTCTGGACATGTATGCACACCGACACCGAGCTCTGAGATAGCTGTCTTCTCTCCCGAACCTTCTCCTCCAGCTTCTTATCGTTCAGGAAGCCATCAATATTGGCATTACACTCCCCCTCGAGAGCGGTATCTAAGATCTCCACATCGATCCCACTCACCACAGTGTTACTATCAATCCTACCGCTCCTGCTCACCTTCGCACTATACAGCGTGATCAAGGTCACCCAGATTTCCAACTTCTTCTCAGTACTCTCGGCACTATAGGAGTGCAAGTACCTATTCCCCAAGGCACTCCCCTCTCACATATCACCGTCACAGCCGCCATTAAACCTACTACCAGCGTGAATATCCACGCTTGCATAGCACAGTTTACTCCACCTCCAGATCGCCGAGGCGCAGACAGTCACACTCTCCCCAGCGCCCGGCCCAGGACATCTCACCTCTTCGATAAGCTCCTCCAACGCCCACAGGTGATATGCCCTCGACCTCTAGTCAACAGGAGAAGGATGATAATTTGCCCTCCGACCACAAGCAGTAGCACATGGACTCCCCCATGGATCAGTCGTCCTCTTAACCAGATGATGCGGTATTTCAGGGTGATTCTTTCCCTACAGATGACTACAAGCAGTTCCAGGAACTCTTTAAGTTCATGCCCAGGAATTGCAGACCACGGATATGCCGCAGAAACAGCACTGCCTGCTAAAAAATCTTCAGCCGTCTCAAAGATCCAAGCTGGCGCTCTCCTTTGACGAGGCCATCCTGGAGATTGCCAACGACATCTGGCAAACTCCAGCCTCTACGCTGCCCACGAACAAGTGGGCTGATAAGAAATATTTTGTATTGTCTAAGGATACGGAGTTCCTGTTTATGCACTCTCAGCCCAATTCCATTGTCATGGATGCTGCACAACAGAGAGCAAAGACAGCAGAGGGTAGAAACACGACCACTGATAAGGACGCGAAATGCTTGGATCTGTTGGGCAGAAAAATTTATTCCTCTGCCACAGCAACCCTCAGGAAGGCTAATTACACGGCTCTCCTCGCTAATCATGATTTTGACAATTATACCAAGCTGGTCTCTCTCCTGGAATACTTACCTGAGACTTAGAGGCAGATCTTGAAGGCTGTCTCTTCAAGACAGCAGGAGGGCTACACAGCAGCCCGCACAGCACTACAAATCGCCCTCGATATTGCTGACACGGCTTCTAGGACCACAGAAACATCAGTGGTCATGCGCTGTGCCTCCTGGCTCCACCTGGCATCTGTCCCAAAGGACCTTCAATCAAAAGTGAAGGACTTACCTTTTGATCGTCAGCTGCTTTTCGCCCAAAATACACTGGCAAAGACTCTCGCATGACACCGAGGACGCTCGGGATGTACACTCCACCGTACAGACACGAGATTTGGGCCCTACAACAAACAGAGACCATTCTCTTATGCCGTGCTTCGCTTCAGGCCATACAATCAGCCTAGACAGAGGCAACGACCACAGAAACGCTGTCCACAGCCCAGCAAAGCGTCCAACCAGCAGCAAGCTCAGCAGCAGGTTTGACGTGTCGATTGATGGACTGCGTGCTATCCCCCTTACAGAGGCGCCACACGTCATGGCCAGTTTGTTCCATCACCGGTTAAGACCATACCACCTGCACTGGTTCGCTGTAACCACAGACCGTTGGGTCCGAGAAATCCTCACGTCAGGCTTCACCATCCCTTTCTCTACTCGACCCTCTCCCTACCCATCCCTCTTCAGGGATCCCTCTCATCAACCTCTTCTGCACCAAGAGGTCTCATGCTTACTTACCATCAGGGCAGTGGAGAGGGTACCGGATCAATTCAGAAGGAAAGACTTCTACTCCCGGTACTACTTCACCCAAAAGAAGTCTGGGAGATGGAGGCCTATCCTGGACTTGCGCAGACTCAACCGCCACCTTCAAAAACACAAATTCAGAATGGTCATGTTAGTCTCTATCATTCTAGCTCTGAACAAAGGGTGGTTCGCGTCCCTCGATTTGCAGGTCGCGTACTTTCATGTAACGGTACACCCTGCCCACAGGAGGTTCCTCCGTTTCACAGTGCAGGATGTTACCCTTCGGTCTGTCAGCAGCACCAAGAGTATTTTCCAAAACCCCAGCGGTTGTTGCCGCCCACCTCTGACATCTTGGCATCACGATCTTCCCCTATTTGGACGACTTGTCTGTAAAAGGCCCCTACCGTAGATGAAGCTATGGTAGCGGTCGACACAACCAGGGCAACTTTCGAAGCCCTAGGGCTCATTATCAATCTGTCAAAGTCTTCCCTAACACCTTCCCAATCCCTCGAGTTCATTGGGGTGAGGCTAGACTCAATAACCGCGACAGCGTACTTACCCATGGACAGGTTTCACACCATCCAAGACTTGGTGAACTCCTTACTCATCGCCCCCAAAATCCCAACACTCACCTGCCTGAAGCTGCTGGGACACGTGGAGGCTACCACTTACGTTGTGCCTCATGCGGGACTCCACTTGAGGTGTCTTCAGCATTGGATACTCACCATTTATACACCAGGAGCTGACAGAATGCACAAGTCTGTCGTTGTCCCCAAACACGTCAGGGACTCATTACTGTGATGGAACGCCCCAAAGAATATCCTATCGGGCGTCCCCTTTCACGGCCCGAAACCAGCTGCACAAATCACCACAGATGCTTCCTTAATCTATTGGGGAGCCCATACACAACAATACCATGCTCAGGGACTACGGATACATCAAGAATCCCTGCTACACATAAACTTTCTAGAATTGCGGGTGGTGTTCAATGCCTGCAAGCATTTTTTGCACCTGATATGAGGTATCACAGTACAGATCCTCACCAACAACATTTGCACTGTTTGTTACATCAGTTGCCGGGGGGCTCTTGATCTCAATCTCTCTGTGCCGAGTCCATCTGCTTATGGAATTGGGCTATCCGGCATGGGATCACCCTCACTGCTACGTACCTTCCTGGCAGGAACAACACTATTGCCAATGCCCTCAGCAGGACTTTTCCCCTGCAGCACGAGTGGGAGCTGCTCAATGACATAGCCCGCAACCTTTTCGAACACTGGGGATATCCCACCATAGACCTTTTTGCAACTCAACGCAACAGAAAGTGCCACCACTATTGCTTGAGAGCGGGCATCGGCTCAGCTTTGTTGGGCGATGCCTTCCTTATCGACTGTGGGCAGCATCACTTACTGTACGCTTCCCCCCCCCCCCTTTCCACTCATTCCACGAGTACTGGAGAAAATAGCTTGGGATGGGGCAACAGTGATACTAATAGCACCTTTTTGGCCCCGACAAAGGTGGCTGCCCCAGTTAGCACGAATGTCTGTGTTGCAAGCGTGACAACTCCCACAGCTACACAACTTAATGTCACAGCAGCACGGATCAGTCCTTAATCCTTACATCGACCACCTACACCACACCGTATGGCTCTTAGCTGGCTCCAAGGTCCAGAAATGACTTGTTCTCAGGCAGCAAAAGATATCCTTATACATAGCAGGTGCCAGACTACTCAAAAAGACCTACCTTCATAAATGGTGTTGATTTCAATCGTGGTCTGAGGCAAGAGGTGTTGACCCTCTATCTATACCCATACAACAAGTACTTTACTATATTCTATATCTGAAGACTGGAGGACTGGCAATATCCTCGCTCAGGGTCCATTTAGTGGCAATCTCCGCCTTTCAACCCTCCCCCATTGATGGCTGTTCAATCTTCGCTCACTCACTGACCAAAAGATTTCTGAAAGGTATCGCAAATCTATATCCCTCTCACAGACCTCCCCTGGAGCCATGGGACCTAGGTCTAGTCCTGGACACTTTGACTCGTCCCGCTTTCAACCACTTGCCACATGCGATCTTCACATGCTCACCATGAAGGTGACATTCCTGCTTGCTATTACTTCCGCTCGACGCGTGAGTGAACTGGCAGCTTTCTCTGCTGATCCTCTGTACATGTTATTCACCGAGCAGGGAGTAACACTTCGCATTCACCCCACTTTTCTGCCAAAGATTAACTCGCCTTTCCATATAAACGAACCTATAAGCCTACCTATCTTTTACCCAAAACCACACTCCACTGCGGAGGAGATGCGATTACATGTGGTGGATATTAGGAGAGTGCTTGCCTTTTATCTGGAAAGAACACACTCCTTTCGAAAATCTCATTATTTATAGTGGAGCGTTCGAAAGGCTAGCAACTTTCCGCACAGCGCATCTCTACCCTCATCGTATCCTGCATCACTCGATGTTGCTTCTTGCACAATAAACCATTACCACATAGACCGAAGGTACATTCCACTAGAGGAGTTGCTACATCTACAGCTTTCCTTAGGGGTGTACCATTAAGAGACATAGGCCGGGTGGCTACCTGGTCCTCTATCTTGACTTTTGCTAGGCATTATGCCCTTGCGAACATGCTGACAACCGATTCTGCAGTGGCCCAGGCTGTCCTGTCCACAGTGCAAAGACCTTAACTCCGAAGCACATCGCTAGCACCGGATCACTGCTATGTACTCACCTTCAGTCAAGCACCCACGAGGACACTACTCGACGAAGAAGAAAGAGTTACTCACCCAGTGCAGTAACGTCTGTTCTTCGAGATGCGTGTCCCTGTGGGTGCTCCACGACCTGCCCTCATCGCTGCTTCGGAATTGCTATCTTTGTCTTTCAGGTGATTCTGGCTAGGCGGAACTGTTAGGGCCGGACTGCGCTCCGTGAAAAGGCGCGAATGGCGCGAGGCGGCATCTGCGCATGCGCGGTCCGGTGGGGCTACTGCTACAGAGCACTTTCCAAGCTGTGGCACCGGGACGAGCCCGACACCTTCAGTGGAGCACCCATGGGGACACACATCTCGAAGAACAGACGTTACTGCATCGGATGAGTAACTCTTATTCACTTTCTCCACACCAGTCTTGATTTTATAGACCCTGGAGCACCGGAGACTGCCCCAGACTTCTTGGGCTGGGCTCCGGCAAGCATGCTCCCTGCCCAAGGCCCCTTCTGCCAGGCCACTAGCTCTAGCACTGGGCAGGCAGTGTGGCATCGCCCCCCAGCATGCCTGCCCCAGACTCTGACATGGGAATAACAAGAAGAGTATAGCACGGGGAGTATAGCACGGGGAGGGACATGTCAGGTTGTTGGGAAGGTAGAACCTTCCCGGGCCTATGATATTCACTGCCATCGGTCTGGTGGAAAAAGGGTTGTTTTTCCTTCATTAAAATTACTTTTTCACAAAAAATTAGAAAGATTTACGCTGAGCTTAAATTCTGGAGGTGTTTTAAAGTAGGAAGATTTTGTTGAACAATTTTACTACTTCATGCTTTTGTTTACTTACGGAAGATTTTTTTTTTGCTCTAACAGCTGTACAAAACTACGCATAATATGAAATACTGAAACGTTAACTGGAGAATTACAATACTATTTCTCTTCCCAATATCAGTTCCTTAGTGATTCCATGTAGTTATCACTTGTGTATGTGTGCTAACATACATTTTTTCCCCTAGGTCACAAATGATTGATGTGCAGGAATCTAATAAATTCTTTATCTGATTAAGTTGTTGTAATTTAATTTAAGACTTATGGTGAAATCTGGATATCTAGGCTAATATATTTCACCATTGTCTGACTCTCTCATCAAAGCATATATTTAACTAGCATCTCCATTTGTCTGTGAATACTGAAAATATACAAGAGGTAGTCCAAGCAGCATTGTGTACAGTTTTATATTAGTTAAGCAGAGGATGCTAGTTTTAATGCTGAAAAAGCACAATGAAATGGCTCAAGTACTTTAGTGAAGCAAGAACACAGATACCTTGAATTTGTATGAAACTTCATTTATTGATAGCTTCTGAATTTAAAATAATTTGCAAGGCTGTAAAGCTAGATCGCAACATCTTTTGCTGTAAATCACTAAAAGAAACAATCACTGCAAAT
This sequence comes from Apalone spinifera, assembly GCA_030068395.1. Classification (NCBI taxonomy): domain Eukaryota; kingdom Metazoa; phylum Chordata; order Testudines; family Trionychidae; genus Apalone; species Apalone spinifera. The sequence continues at coordinate 24,063,019 of JANRFK010001158.1, forward strand.
TCTCATTCCACATCCTAGGGTGTGTCTAGACTACAGGGTTTTGTCGACAAAACTATACCAGCGTCTACACTGCCACTGAGTTCTGTTGACATAACGTTGACAGAACTCAGCTGTTTTGTCGATGGCTGTAAACCTTATTCTACAAGGAATAATGCCTTTTGTCGACGGAGTTCTGTCAACAGAAGGCATTATTGCATCTATACTGTCCTTTGCGTCTACACTGTCATGTTGACAAAGCGGCTTGCTTTGTCTACAGAACTGGATGTAGTCTAGACGCTCTTTGTCGACAGAAGCTTTGTCGATAGTATATGTCGACAAAACTTCTGTCGACAAAAGCCTGTAGTCTAGATGTACTCCTAGTGATGTAAAAAACCAAACAATGGGTACTTAAGAATAATTAGTACCTTCTCTATCAGCTTTATGTAGCATGGACACTCTAATTGATTATTTCTTTCCCCCTTTTTTCTTCCCTGTCCCCCTTCTTCCACAGCTTTCCTTAATAACATACCAATAATAGAAATTTGTAAGGCATACCAATAACAATAATAGAAATGTTAAGGTGCCCACAGTTGTCCATTTGTGATGGAGCCTCTTAAAGTTAGAATCCAATCTTTTGTCTAATGGTGAGCAAAGAACCAGTGCCTTCCTCTGGTTTGTTCTGAGCTTTCCCAAGAAACAACAGCAGAGTAAAATTAATTATTTTTGTCATTTTCATTTGTTATATACAAGATTTTGAATAGCAGCTATAAAAATGAAAAGACATTTGATTATATGCTAAGGAAACTGAACAGAGGCTCTCTTTCCAGCCTCAAGAAGAAAACATAGGATTGAGTCACATTTGAACAGTTACCTTCGAAATTGTAGGATCTAAAAAGTCTTTATTTTTAAAATAAAGCCTATATTGTAAAGAAATTGAAAGTTTAGGGTGATATTTTTAAAAGTGCCAAGAGGAGTTAAGAGCCTAAGTCCTATTTTTAAAAGTGATTTAGGCACTTGCAAGTTTAAGGCCAGCTACAGTTAGTTTTGCTTGTATAACTAATTTGGTTAGGGGTATTGTTTTAGTGAAAAAACAATCATGCTAATAAAAGCCATATCATGAATGCAATTATACAGTTACACAGGTGACTTATACTGGTATAATGATTCCCCTTATTTTGGGGGAATAAATTGTACTAGTGTAAGCACATTCATATCAATATAACCATGCCTATCCTAGGGGGATTATATTGCTTTAATTATACTGGTATAGCTAGGCGGTTACAGTTATATTGTAGACAAGCCCAAGGTCAGCTTGAAAATGGGACTTTGGGTCCTGAACCAGCTAGGCACTTCTGAAAATTTTACCAATATTCTCCTCCCACTTCCTCTAGAAAGAGATTCCTGTTTGCTTCTGGCAACTGAGGCTACGTCTACACTGCAGCCTTTTGTCGGCAGAGACAATGCAAATGAAGCGCTCATTAGCATTTGTCATGCTGTCATTTGCATATTCTCTGCTAATGCTTTTTGTGGAAGAGGTTTTTGCGCAAACACAAGCAGTGTAAACAGGGCTGTTTTGCTCAAAAAAACCTTTTGTGCAAGATCCCTTATGCCTCAAAAAAGGAGGTATACAGGATGTTGCACAAAAGGTTTTTTTTTTTTTGTGCAAAACGTCTCAGTCTATGCTGCTTGTTTTTGTGCAAAAACCTGTTCTGCAAAAAGCATTAGCAGAGAATATGCAAATAACAGCACGACAAATGCTAATGAGTGCTTCATTTGCATTGTCTCTGCTGACAAAAGGCTGCAGTGTAGACATAGCCTGAGTGTTTCAAGCTTTAAACCTCATGTGAGGAGGAAAACTTCCTTTAATCATGATTACCTGCAGCTTGAAAATTAAATGTATAGCTATTTCTCTTACAAGAAACCACTAAAGTGACTATAAATAAATCTTAGAGGGATAGCTATGTTAGTCTGTAACATTAAAAATGAGTAGTGCTGTGGCTCCTTAAAAACCAACCAAAATATATAGACTCATGAGCTTTAGTGGGTAAACCCACTTCATCAGATGAATTGGAGTGGAAATAACAGTAACCTATATATATATATACACACACACACACACACACACACACACACACACAAGGCTCGCCGAACCGCAGCGAGCCCTGCTCGCCAGCTGCGCTGTCCGGCAATCTGTGCATGCGCAGATCGCCCGAACCAGGCTCTTCCAGGTTACAATCTAGTCGCCACGGGCGAGTAGATTGTATAATTTGTCAAGCCCTCTGTGTGTGTGTGTGTGTGTGTATACACACACACACAGCAGAAGTACCTGTCAATTGTAGGACCCGTGTTAATGAGGCTAATTAAGTGAGCTGTATGTGTCCATAAAAGATATTATAGGGAGAAAAATTCCTAGGTTTTCAATTTATTTACTTAGTTGTGCATTTGACAATACTTAATGTACAGTCAGTTTAATGTTTCCATGATGTAATTTGTTTTATACAGCAACAGTATCAATGTCAAAAATTAAGCAAAAAATGAATATTTATGGTGTCTACAGCCATATCTTAAAGGTGCATATATTCCTACACTCCACATCATTATTCAATTTCATATTTTCAAAGAACACTTGAGTATCACCAATATATACATTCAGAAAACAAGAGCTTGATAGAGAAATTTCCCAGGCATTTTAGCAAGCATAATCATACTGCTCTCTGTGTCTTTTTTTGTTTCCTGCTTCCCACTTTCCACAGAATAAGTAAATAACCTAATTTTAGACTTCACTTATATCCCTTCTGTCTGTTTTCTAACTTGTAACACTGCCTTTAACTGGACAGCAGTAATAAAAAGACTAGTATCGCTGACTAAATTCTTCATTATTTGTTTAACTTTCTATGAAGAGTTAGTAGGGGGTAGAAGGTTATAATAATAAAGTCTAGACTCTCACTAACACTTCTCAATTACAACCTCTGTCTACTGTTGTGTGACTTTTTCAGCCTTTGTCGAAGTCCTCACTCTCTTAAAACATGAGTTAATCGAATGGCCTTGTAAAGTGCAGTGGGATTGCCCATATTATTTTAGATTTGGTAAGGGAGAGGGGGTGGTATAGATTCTAAAGATGATAAAATCTCATGGAGAGCAATCTAATTCCTTCACCTCTTGGAGTTGGAATTGGTGCCCTAAGTACACAATGACATCATGATTTGAATAAAGACATTAATGTAGTCTTGATTTGAGCTGTGGCAGTAAATAACTATAACTGCTGCTGTATAGTACACAGAGAGAAGTGGTGTGTCAGGACTTGGTCTCAAACACTGGTCTTGAACCTAGGTCAAGGATGGGCAGCTATGAACAGTGCTGCTGGTTAGAGAAAAAGATCAGCTCTGGCTTGTGAGGAACTACACCTGAAATCAGAACTAGGGTGAGAAATATGATTTGTGACAACTCCTCTCAGTATACTTTAGCTGGAGTTTTTTATTTTTGCTTAATAACTTACTTTGATCTGTCTATTTTCACTTGCAATCACTTATATCATATTTTCTTATCTAATATATAAAGGAGAATGTTTGTATCTTTGTGCACTAATTACTTGGACACTATATGAGCTACTGCAACCAAACTTTGCATGGGGTAACCTTTTATCCAGGAGAAGGTTTTAAGGTACTGTGAGAGGGAAGACATGAGAGACTGACGCTTCTCCCCGAAGCTGCATGGAGCTTGGCAGTGCGGGGAGAAATGGCTTCCTGGGGAAAGCAGCGGGGACAGTCGCTCACTAAGGCTGGCGGAGGGATAACCTGTCATCCAGGAGAAGGTTTTAAGGGACTGTGGGAGGGAAGAGATGAGAGACCGACACCTTTCCCTGGGGCTGCATGGAGCTTGGCAGTGCGGGGAGAAGCAGCTTCCCGGGGGAAGCGGTGGGGACAGTCACTCACTAAGGCCGGCAACGCCGGGTAACTCCCGCTAGTCCTTAATAAAATCACTTTTGTTTATTATTAAAACTAGTATAAATAATTGTTAGCTGGGGATGGGGTAGGGAATGAACAAGTGTGCATATCTCCCTTTCATTCATAGAGAGTGAATTTTATGAGCTTTCTCTGTGCAAAACTTTTATCCACTTCGTATTTAGAGAGAGTTTGTTGGTATGTATGTCTGTTTATTCAAGAACTCCTAAATGGTAAGAGGTAGGACCACCAAATTTGGCATGCAGCTTCCTCCTGTAACTTAAACCCAAGGTCAGGGTTTGGTTGTGCCGGGAAAATGGGATGTTCCTGGAATAGGATTGTTTCTCATAAAATGGAAAGGGAGGGCTCTGTTCTACAATAACCACATGTGGGCAGCAGGCGATATGGGATAGAAAGAAGGAACATGCATTCCTTCCCTGGCTGTGCCCACTAGAGCTGCAGCAGCCATGGAGAAGTGCTTCTCACCTGGCTCCAAACAGCTGTGGTGAGAGAGGGCTGGGGTTGTCCTCTCTCTCCGCAGGGCAGCCTGCATACTGAAGCCCACTCCAGTGCAATTATTTAAATGAAGAAAAACAAACAATAATTGAGTTAAGGACCCGAGCAATGCTGGGTAAATCTTCTAGTACAGAGTAATACAGATTTACTGGGGGGAGGGATTGTTCCCTGTTTTGGGCTGTGCTCCTGGGTGCTGTCAAGTCCCTGTAGCTGAGCCCTCCCAGAATTGAGTTGTTATTAGTAAGGATGTTAAAAGGCAAGTAATTGGCTAATCGTGTTGTCGATATAATTTGTATTGATGACATGATTAGTCAATAAGGGAAGGCACTCAGTCCTGGCTCGCGCTAGGTCCCGGAGCTACTTCCACTGCAGCTCTGCAGTTTAAATGTAGTAGGAGCCAGGTGCCCTTCTGGAGTTGCCTGGTGCTTGACATGCTACTTGCTAATAAGTCAGCTTGTCAGGATTAATTGTGTCTTTATCCCAAGAGAGAGAGAAGATTGTGATGAGTCTTACTGGTGCTGGTTATGACATGGTAGAAACTGAGGAAGAGGGCTAATGGGGGACAGAACCTCTTGCCCTAAAGAAGGGGTTCTCAAACTTGTGATACCGCGACCTCCCTCTCAGTTGCTTGCGACCCCCCCCCCCATTGCTGCAACCACCCTCTCAGTTGCTTATGACCCCCCTCTAAGTTGTTCGCGATCCCCTCTAAGTTGCTCGCGACCCCCCAGGTGGTCGGGACCCACAGTTTGAGAAACACTGCCCTAAAGAGTTTTCTCTGTCACTCAGTCCATGGTTTATCAATACCAACTTCACAGTCCATTGTGGTCAATTTCACAATCATAGGATTTTAAAAATAATTTTATTATTTCAGCTATTTAAATCTGAAATTTCATGGTGGTGTAATTATAGGAGTCCTGACCCAAAAAGGAGTTGGGGGGGAGGGGTCACAAAGTTATTGTAGAGGAACTTCTACCCTTATTTTTGCACTACTATTGGTGGCAATGCTGCCTTCAGAGCTGGGCTGCAGGACTGGAGAGTGGCAGAGCCATCACCTGAGTAGCACAGAATGACATGGCATGGTATGGAATTGCTACCCTTACTTCTGCTCTATTGCTGGGGATGGAGGGGAGGAGAACTGCCTTTAGAACTAGGTGCCCTGCCAACAGTCATCACCCTCCACTTGCCCAGCCAGCACAGAAGTTAAGGGTGGCAATACCGGGATCTCTCTAAAATTACATAGTGACATTCCCTGCAACTCCCTTTTGTATCAGAACCTGAGATTGAGAAACCCTGGTCTCCCCTGTGAAATGTATATAATATAGGGTAAAAGCACATAAAAGACCTGATTTCACAATCTCTGATGCATTTTTCATGGCTGTGAATTCAGCAGGGCAATACTTACCAAGAGAGAAATTCTGTAACATTGTGATTTAATTTTGAATTAGTTGGAAGTTAACTGGAGCTATTTTAAAATAAATTTATAATTACTATTTCATAATTATACATCCAGAGATAATAGTGATCATTAAGTCACAGACAGTACATTTTCTGTTGCCATGAAAGAGGAATGACACAGCTGAATTTCCCTAGTTAACAGTTTTCAACCAAGAGTTGACATTAAAAAAAATAAAGTCAAGAAACTCCTGGGTGAGTCACGGAAGTGGGCGTGTTTCACTAGAGCAAGCTTTCATAACATATCCACCAGTGGTCAAAGACTAAGAAACCTTGGCACATACAGTCTGGTAGAAAACAATCCTTGTAAATATACAATACAGCTTCCCAACATGGATTACAACTGAATTGCTTTCTATAGAGGCACAGCAGAAGTAAGTATGCTAGTAGCAGTAATAATATTTGCTTATAAAGTAGCCTGTCTAATTGATGTATTTTTAAATCAGTTTTGAATTCAGGCAAAGCTAACTTTCTGTTTTCAGTATTATTGGTTTAGTTCGTTAAAACATCTAATTTCTAGAGAAACATGTGAGGTGTATTTGTGGTAGGTTAGGTATGTTGATGTTAAAAAGCAAAGTGAAGGATATTGTGGAATTAGGAAGTATGAATGAATTAAAGATATGAAAGCACATTTTGTGTGTGCATGAGAGAGCGATCACAGTAACATTTCATATGGGTAGTATTTTTTTTTAGTACAAAATAAATTATATTTTGAGAGCAAACCCGATTTTTCCAGTTCAGTTGGGATTTTCATTTTTTTTTAAGTCCTAAATGTGGAAGGAAGGAGTAGTAGTAGCATAATAATTCTCAAAGGTATTTCATTACAGTTTTAAACCTGGCTCTAAATTTTCAGTCAGTAGAGTTGCTTACAGTTATGCTGTCTAAAAAAACATCCTTACAGTGACTGCTATGTTTTCAGTAAGCCAAGACTTTGTGAATAGAGACAGAAACTCTTTGTCTTTGAGCTGTTCACTGTACAAAATAGTAATAGCAGAGAAAAAGATAATATGCAAGGAAAGTGCTCTTTTTTATTCAGAGATTATATTTTACAAAATATAGCTATACATTTTATATTGCTGCGTTTTTGTTGTATTGTTTTTGAGTAGAAACCATTGCAGCTGGGAGGGTGCTTCTCAGTTCAGGTAGATGCACACTAGCACTGCTGTTTTTAACATACTAAAAATAACAGTCTGGCAGCAGTGACACAGGGTACAGTTAAAGTTAGCTGGTAGAGTACAATCCTTACCCAGCCCCTGGATGTGTTGCCAACCTACTATTTTTAGTGGTCTTGCTCAAGCTAAGGATGTTAAGTATCTGATAACTGACTAATCAAATAGTCGATGCATTTTGCATTGACTATTCAATTAGTCGATAGGGCACCTCCACCTTTGAAGTATAGCAACAGCCCTAGGGCTATTGCTACACTTCAAAGGCGAAAGCGCCATGTGGAGCCTGGGGTCAGCTGCGGTTTTTCAAAGTGGCAGCGATGCGTGGAGTCCCCAGCTGATCCTGGGTTCCATGTGGCACTGGTGCTTTGAAATGCCGTAAGCAGCCTGATGCTGGGCTCCCCGCGGTGTTTCAAAGCGGCAGTGCTGCATGGAGCCTGGGGTCAGCTGGGAAGTCCCGCCTGATCCTGGGCTCAGTGCAGCACTGCCACTTTGAAAGGACTTTAGCAGCCCAACACCAGGCTCCCCACGGCATTTCAAAGTGGCAGCACTGCACAGAGCCCGGGTTCGATCCCAGACTCCACATGGCACTACTGCTTTGAAAAGCCATGTGCAGCCTGGGGATACCCCAGCCTGCCCCAGGGCTGCATGCAGCTTGTAGCCCGGGGTCTGGCCCTAGGCTTCAAGCAGCGCTGCGGCTTTGAAGTACCCCCTCTTCTTCCTCTCCCCCTTCCTTGCTGCCTCTATCTAATAGAGGCAGCAAGGGGGCTGGAAGCGACTAATTGACTATCCTGTTGACTATTCGATAAGCATTTGCTTATCAGATAGTCGACTAGTCCTTCACATCCTTAGCACAAGCAGACCTAGTGCAAGTCTTTGTGTCCACATTGGGAAGCGCACTCCCAGCTGTTGTGTAGACTTAGTCTATATAAGGATTAAGGGAAGGGATGCAGTTTCTTCCGTTTTAAAATATTGTATGTTTCTCATATAATTAAATTAGTTTAAGCTTCTAGTTTAAACAGATTACTTAACGAAATTTCATTTAAACAAGTAATTTATCTAGTGGCTAATGATTTTTAACTTGTATGAAACTACACTAGAGGAAGTGAACTCCACAAAACCTAAGGAGTTTCCATACTCACGTAAGAGCATACATACAAGATTGGGGATATGCTCTGAGTGTATGTTAATGAAAAACAAGTGTGAAATACTGAAATACTACTGTGTTTGGAATGGAAATGGGTGGGTGGACGGGTAGGTGATATATATATTAATTAGAGTAAGCTTCTACAGTAACATAGTAATTAGGATGTGATTCTTATTTATCATTTAACAGTACCTCATTTCTAGGTTGATTGGTTCTGAATTTGGCCTCCTTTTATTTTTTCTTCTCTAAATTTGCAAAGTTCAAGTAATTCTTTAAATGTATAGCTATTCTGTCAAGACATGATTTAAAGCTCTTTTAAAATGCCAGATTCCTCTTGTTCATGTGGAATTCTACAGCAGCACATCACTATTGGCACATGATGAGGGAGGAAAGTGTTTTATAAGGAAAGATTGTAAATAAAATTTTCCACGGAGTAAGGAAACTAAAGTTTATGAAAAATATTTTTATACATAATGTGACTGATTTGGATTGCTTTGTAATGTTTTTTATATTTCTTATAAGGTATTTACTGTGAATATATTGGTTTTTATTTGAATAGCAAGCTGTTGGAAAAATTAGCAGGAATGCAAAAATGACTCAAAATATGACCTCCTTCAACAAACACTTGGGGTTGTTATGAAACAATGGGGGATGGCATTTGCCTGGAAGAGATTGACTTGATCTCCTATGGAGCCCACCAAATAGTTTTTGGTCTATCTGAACTGGCTGGATAAAAAAGTAACTCTATCTCTCTGGCATAATTACTTTTGGGAAGCAGAGAGAGACCCAGGCCCCCAAAGTTTTGAGATGTGAGGTAAGATAGGTCTGTCTAGGAAGTAAGGTAGATGTGTGCTGACCTTTTTGTTCTTTTACAGATTCTTTTCTCTTATTGTCATGGTTTTGTCCCTGTTTGGTGCACCCATCAGATTACAGACCTGGTTTCCCGTATCTTACTTTGAGTGCAATCTTGTACTCTAGCCACTTTACACTGGCTGCAGCCCCTGTTCCCAATCATGTTAATACAACAGGCCCAACTGGGTTTAGTGCCTGTCAGAGTTTCCCTTCAGGAGCTTATGACAGACTACATTTGCAGTAACACAGAAATAGCGACACTCAGAGTCCTACTTACTTCCCCTTAAATATACCTTACAGATGTCAACATGTAGTCGACTAAATGACAGGCTTATTGGTTAATCCTGTCATCTACATGCACTCCCCCACCCTCCCTTGCTGCCTCTGTACCAAAGGCAGCAAAGCGGGGAAGTGGGAGCTGGTGCCTGGCTTTTAAGCTGGCTCCCATGAACACTGGATCCTGCAGAGCCGCCTGCCCCTCCCCCCACCGCCGTGTGCAGGTGCCTCTGATAGAGGGGCAACAGCACGGAGGGTGAGGGGGGCAGGAGGGAGTCCATACATGCAGGAAACTGGCTTTCAAGGCAGCTCCCCACGCATATCGGGGCATGTCATGTGACAAAGATGGGAGATTTTTCCGCTGTCAGTACTCATCAGATACACATGTCCTCTTGCTTCTCGCTGAAGGTATATATGGGCGAAGTGTACCTGCAACTATTCATTTCTTCTCACTGACACATGACTTAGAGAGAGATCCCAACAGTTCAAGAAACATCAGCTTTCTTGATAGCCTTACAAATAATTCTACAATTAGAGTATAGTAATAGTCATAGCTTTTAGTAATTCAGTTGCCTGCTGCAACTTTTAGATCTTATTTGGTTCATCAAGGTTTAAACAGTGCCCCTCATGCAAGGAAGCTCTCCTAGCTTCAGATGGCTACTCAAAGTGCCTCTACAGTCTGGGATAATTGCATATTCCTAGTGAATGTGTGATTTGTAAATCTATCAGTTCCTAAACTAGGAAAGACAGGGAAACCTGCCTTCAGGTTTTCCTAATGACCAAGTCAGTGAGACCTGCTTCTGAACCGGGCTATCTAGACTGCTCCCCTCTCTTTCCCACACTGTCCCCAAGGGACCTTCTGAGCCAGAGTGTATACAAGGACTCTTTACTTTCAAGAGTGCAATTCAAATGACAACCATGGTAATAGCTTCATTCTCAGTCAGACTGCAGAGAGCTAGAAGCCTCAGGTTGCCCATGAGGGATTTCTCAAAAACGTGGTAGATTCTCTCACAAAAATAGTTGCAGTTCAGTGGAGAAGATAATGATGTAAATCAGTGGTCTCCAACTTTTTTAAGCACAAAATCACTTTTTGAATTTAAATACTATCCAGGATCTACCTCAAACCCAAATAGCCTTGCCCCACATCCTTCCCGCCCCTTCTCCGAGGCCTTGCCTCGTCTCATTCCGGCTTCCCTCCCTCTCTCATCCTCCCTCCTTTTCACCAGGCTGGGGCAGAAGGTGAGGGCACAAGATCTGATATTCGGCTAAGGAATTTAGAGTGTGAGAGAGGCTCTGAGCTAAGCCTGGGACAAGGAGTTGGGGTGCAGGAGGGGGTTTAGGGTACCAGTTCTGTAAGGGAGTTTGGGTCCAGGGGCTCAAGGCTAGGGCAGGGGCGTGGGATGCAGGAAGGGTTCATGTCTGGGGCAGGGGTTTGGAACTGGCTCTAGCTGGGCATTGCTTACTTCAGGTGGCTCCTGGGTGGTGGTACATTGGGGCTAAGGCAGGCTCGCAGGTCCTCCAAGCCACCGGATCCAACCTGCGGACCACCCTGTGGGGATCCTCAGGCACACAGCTGCACAGTTTAAAGCACAGTCCATGCAGCTCTCTGCTCTGCAGGGAAGGGGAAGCTTTGTGCGATCTCCCCGCTCCCAGCCCAATCCTTAGCTCCTATTGACCAGAAACTACTGACCAATAGGAATGGACCACAGCCAATCTCTCAGCTCCTATTGGCTAGAAACAACCAATCAATAGGAGCTGAGTGAGTGGCTTGGGGGATGGGAGCAGAGAGCCATGTGAAGGGAGCAGCCTGCAGATTCAAGCTGGCCTGCACTGTCAGGGAGCCCAGCCTGCCTTGGGGAGCTGCAGGGCTGCTGGCTTAGGTAAGTGCCTCCCAGCCAGAACCTGCCTCGGGCACCCTCGCTTCTCCCACATCCCAACTCCCTCCCCTAGGTCACCATCCAGACCCTCTGCACCCCGCTGCCCCAGGTCACAACACCCTTCCAGACCCTATACCCCTGAAACATCCCTCCCTCAGAATCCTATCCTGCACCCAAACACTCTCCCATACCCAGCACCCTATTCCGCTGCCCCATGTCACCATTCACACCCTCTGCAGTCTGCACCCCCTTTTCCCCTTCTCCCAGGTTACAGCTCCCTCCCGGACTTTGCACACCCTCCTAGCCACTCTCACCCAGGCCAGAATCCTCTCCTGCACCCACATTCCCTCCCTAACCCTATACCCCAAAACCCTGACTCAGGTCATAACCCCCTCCTTTGCCCAAACTCTCTCTCAGACCTCACACAGTCTTTTGCACTCCAGTCCCTTACCCCATGCACCCTTCTGAGCCCAACCTCCATCCTAGACCCTGCCCCCTCTCCACAGAAAAATGTGGCCCTTGATAACTTTCCAAAATCTTGGAGTGCACCCCCCACCAAAAATTATTGTCCACCCCTTCCCTAGCTACAGGCAGGTTTGTGGTACTGCAACCGGAAAGTAAGTACTGGAATGTTCCAAGCCTGGGTGCACAGTGCCATATGAGGGTTTCAGTGAAAAGGGGAAAGAATCAAATAACACTTGAACTGGAAGGGACCTTGAGAGGTTATCGAGTCCAGTCCCCTGCCCTCATGGCAGGACCCAGAGCAATTTTCCATTCTAAAAAAAGATTTTTCAATTACAGCCACTCCCCGAGTTACGAACAAGTTACAGACCAACACTTGGTCAGTAACTCGAAGCGTTCGTAACTCGGATTCCATAGTTACAAGGCGACCGCGCTGTTCGTAAGCACGGATCACCGTTTGAAACTCGGATCCGCATTTACGACCGCTTTGGTCGTAAGTGCGGATGATCGTAAGTGGAGGTGGTCGTAACTCGGGGAGCGGCTGTATATTAAATAATATTATAGGTTTATTTTATATCATTATAGTTAATGCTAGTCAGCATTTCCATTATAGGCTGTTACATTTAATTCTGTGGGAACAATTATTTTATCACATTTTTAGGATGAAAATCTAGTTTTGGTACTTTTTAGCTTCAAAATAAAAAAAGAAGTTAACAGTGTCAGACACTATTTTGATTCTAATTATGTTGAATGTGCAGTAATTTTTTCAAGAAAGACCCTGATACTTATTTTTAGTCAGCAGACTTAGAAACAATCATTTTACATCAGGGGAATAATTCTAATATTGCTTTCTGAGGTTAGACCACAGACACTACATAAGAGCCACTTTGGCCTCTTGGGAGAGGAGGAAACTGCTTTAAAAAAGTTTCTAAAGGCAAATTATATATGAGATATGCTCTTCTGGATAAATAATTCACTTACTTGGTTGTGTTCTTATATGTTCCCTTGATATTTTTTCCTTCTTTTAATCCCTGCTCCCATTATAAAGGGATGAAAGATAAATGAAAGTGAGTGAAGTAAGGAACATGACAGAGATGTAAATTTCCTTTAAATGGCATTAATGTTCTTGACAAAAAAATCCAGTCGAATCTAATATCTTCTTTGGTGTTTCATCTTCTCCTCTAAGACCAAGTCGACACACCAGACCTATCATAGAATACTAGAACTGAAAGGGACAGCTTATTCCGACTTCCGTAAATCTCATTCTACGAAGAATAGCACTGATTCCGAAATAGCTATTGCGAAATAAGGTGTGTGAAGACACTCCACTTCTGCTATTTCGAAATAGCCCCTCACCATAGTCATTCTAAGTTATTTCTTTTGGGGTTCTAAATCAAGATACCACATCTATATTAGGGAAGCCTGTCTCAGACTAATTTTGAGGCAGTGTAGAAGTACTATTTTGAAATAAGCTATTTTGGAATAACTATTCCAAAATAGCTTATTCTGAAAGAATTGTGCAGTGTATACGTAGCCTTTTACACCCAGAAGCCATGACAGTTTTTCTGTGGTAAAAATGTAGGGGAATATAGGAAGCTGTGTGTGTGCTGAATAATGTCTTCCCTTTTGCTTTCTAGTCCACTCCAGTGTTCCTTTCTGCGCTGTCTTCCTCTTTACTTTATATTGTTTCTCTGTCTTTAGACAATGTCTTAACTAACTCTGCCATGCTTTGCCTAGGTTCACCACCATATAAGCACAGAACAAAAACAAATCTATCCAGACTGTGTATGTCTTTGTACATGTTTCTCAGCAGATTAAACTCAGGTCTACAGTCACAGGGAACGTCAAAGCAAGATATGCAACACCATCTATGTTTATTACATAGTTGGAGTTGACGTATCTTATTTCATGTTTCCCCTCCATCCCTACAGTGGGAGGCTGACAGGGAATGGGGAAATGCTCCCGTTGCTGTCTCTTACTCCTTGCACAAGCAGTAGTACCGGCAGCCAGTGGGAGGTGCCCTCTGAATTTCTAGTTAGCAAGTCTTAACTAGATGTGCTAAATAATCTCTGGAAGATTGATCGTGGCAGTTCCGATCTTCTGTTTAGTGTAGACTTGGCTTAACAGAAATTGAAAATCCAGAACTTTCTGTCTGTTTTTGCACATGTATCTCAGCAAGACTAACAGAAATTGAAAGCCCAGAACATTCAAGGAACAATAGCTAGTTGTTAGGCTGAACAGACTAGAGCCATTAATTCATGTTTATGAGACTGTACGTGTAGAAATAGTTTGTGATAAGATTTAATTGTAACTGTTATTTTTAAATTAGAAATTTAGTATTTTATTTATGATGATTTAAAAAAAATAAACAATCCATTTTTTTATAATCAATTATCCACCCTGATCATGGCACACTTGGTGATGATCTCATCTCGTTACGTACCGATTCAGGAACACGCAACCATGGCAAAGTTCCAGAGTGTCCTAAATAAAGTATTCCCACTTATCAAAGAACTAATGGGACCTGCAATCTACAGCTCACAGCACTCATAGGACTCTCTCCAAGCCCCTGTTAACCTCTTCTCTATTACCCCGTCAGTGAAAATGGATTTTTGGTTGTGATAATTTTGACCAAAAGAACGGGCATGATTCAAATATTTATGACTGACCCTCTCTACTCAGTATTCTGCCCAGATAAGATACATCCTAAATTCCTTCCTAAAGTAGTCACAATCTTCCAGCTCAGTCAACTGATATATCTACCAAGATTCTTTCAAAAGTTTTATGTATCCAAATCTATGGCAATCTTGCATATATTAGATGTGAGGAGCTCCTACTACCTGAATAGAATGAAACCGTATAGATCATTGCCAAACTTGTTTGTCTTCACTGGGGGAAAAATGAAGGGCTCTGCAGTTTCAGTCCAGAGACAATGTAAAAGGATTTCCAAGGGTGCGCCTAGACTACAGGGTTTTTTCCGGAAAAATGGCTGGTTTTCCGAAAAAAACTTGACTTACATCCACACTGCTATTGCATTCTTTCGAGGAAAAAAAATCAAAATAACGGAGGGGGTTTTCTGATATTGGTAAACCTCATTCTACGAGGAAGAATGCCTTTTCCGAAAGAGCTCTTTTGGAAAAAGGCGTGTGTGGATGCGGAAGAGAGAATTTTTTTGAAAGAAGAGGCCTCTAAGTAAAAGCACAGGTGCCCTGGTGACCACTCTGTCCATAGTAATCACAGCTTAAATGTGAGATAGCATCCACACTGAATGGATGCTATCTTTCGAAAAAGCATATCGCTTTTTTGATGCACTTTTGCTGTGTGGACGCTCTCTTTCAAAAGAAGTTTTTTCAGAAGATCTTTTCCAAAAAAGCTTCTTTTGAAAGAAGCCTGCAGTCTAGATATACCCTAATTGTATTAAAATGTGTTGAGGTGGCCAAGGTAGAGATACCAGCTATGATCTGGACCCCTTCACCCAAAGTGTAAGTTGCATCAGCAGTGTCACTGAAACACTTTATATCTAACATTTGTAAAGCTACTGCTTGTCTGTGAGGCCACATGTTCATTTGATATTATGTTCAAATGGAAACTTCTAAATCCAACACTACATTTCAATCATTATTTTGTTAACTGCTCCAAGCTTCTACCTCCTGAATTTGATCACTGCTTGGGAATCACTATCAGTGGAGTGTGCAACTCAAAGGAGAAAGAAAAGTTACTTATCTTGTATAATAACTGGAGTTTGAGATGCATTGTCAATATATATATTCTACAGCCTGCCCTTTCATCCTCTATCTCAGAGCCCTGTTGTAAGGGATTCTGTGTTGAGAAGGAATCAAATGGTTGCAGAGAAGCATGAGGATTGAAGAGCACATGTACATCCTACAAATATTGCAGGCCAAAGAGAGTCCTATTTCTACTACGAGGCATATGTACCTCATGGCTTGAAGAACTCCAGTTACTCTACATGGTAAGTAATTTCCCTTCACTAATGTGCTTTAATGTAGTGCAGTTTGAAAAACTGTACTATGTTAAAGTGCACTAGGGAAATTCTAGTGAGCAATACATTAGTGCACTTTGGAAATCACACCCCAATAGTGGCATATTGCCCCATTATGTAGATAAGTCCTAAGTTAAAATTTATGTTCCTCATACCCCTACCTAGTTATCTGAGCTAGCGATGGTAAAGAGCTAATTAATAAAAATAATGGACAGTCATTTTCTGTGCTTATGCATGCTCAGAGGTGTTGACATACCATGCTACTCATTCCCAAAAGCTCTTGTGACAGGCAATAAACTGACTGTGTGTTTACTTTAATTGTGAATGTATTGTATTGGAAGTGTAGTAGTAGTTATTGCCATTAAGTTTATATATATAAAAACTGAATTACTCCGCATTGCTCAGGTCCTTAAATCATTTCATTTTTGTTTTTTTGGAAAATAATGTGAAAATGTACGTGCTTCATTTGACTCATTGTTCTGGGGTGGAACTGGAGATGAGGGGTTCATTATGCAGGCTGCCCCAGGGAGAGAGGACTATCCTAAGCCCTCTCTCCACAGCAGCTTGGGGCCAGATGAGAAGCATCTCTCCATGGCTGCTGCAGCTCCAGTGGGCACAGCTGGGAGGGAAGGGTGTATGTCCCCTGGCTGAGGGAAGTCCAGGTTCGTCTGCCTCCTGTAGTCTCCAGACAGAGTGAAGAATGCAGCATACTATGCACTTTTCCTCTTGCTCACTGATGAAGGGGAATAAGTATCAGTGTTCCCATACGAATCGGGTGGAGGGCTTTAGCCCCCCCGCCCTTCCTAAAGGGCACCTGAGCAGTGGGAGAGTCAGGTCTGGGACAGTCCTGGATGAGGTATGGCAGGTGGCATCCTCAACCAGTCTCTTTTACCTGCTTGGTGATTCTGTCTCTTTTCTGTATGGTTTTATAAGAAGCAATCCATTCCAGACACGTACCATTTTCCTGGCACGGTGAAACCCTTACCTTGCTTTGATAAGAGGAAGCTGTGTACTGAATTTGGTGGTCCTAGGTCTTACTATTTAGGAGGAGTTCTTGAATGGACAAATGCTCTCAAATATATATATATGTATATATAATGAGAGGTAAGGAAGGGAAATTCAATTAATTGTTATTAAAGAGAAAACAAAACAAAAAATTTAAATGAGAATCTGAGTGGCTGGGGACCTCTCTTGTTTTTTAAAACATAAGTACTGTAGTCAAAGTTTTTTGAAGAATTTGACAAAAGCTAATTGTGTGTGTGTTTTTTTAAATTTAGGATTAAATATTGGGTTTTCATATGCTAGCACAGACCAAACGAGACAAATGAATTCCAGCCTTGTGTACACTTTCAATTAGCCTACAAGATGCAATTGAGTATGAATCCCAATCAGCTTTGGAAGTGAAAGAGAAGTTTGAGATCTCTGGCTAGAAGCTGAACGTGATGACGGCCTGGTCTATGGTGAAGAAGTTGAAAATGGAGAAGAGGCATTCCAAAGAAGAGAGGAATGTAGAGCAGGATGCTGGGGACTGCAGTGCCGAATCGGAGGACTGGACAAGCTCAGAAAGCGAGCCCGAACAACCATGCTTCAAGAATAGCTGTAGCAATACTCAATGGATAGAAAAGGAAATTTCTACCAAACCACATAGGCAACTCTGTCGCTCACCTTGCCTGGATCGTCCAAGTTTCTCACAGAGCAGTATCCTTCAGGACTTCAAGCTGGAAGAGTGTAAAATAAACTTGGACAAGGAGTATCAGGCTAAAATGGATTTTGCTTTAAAGCTTGGATATGCTGGAGATCAGATCCAGGCAGTGCTGAACAAGTTGGGAGCAGATGCTCTAATCAATGATATTTTGGCAGAACTTGTGAGACTTGGCAACAAGGGTGAGTCAGAGGGACAAGGAAGTGTCAGCAGTAATAGTGGTATTCTGGTGCCCAGGGGTCCTTGCCCAAAGGAAATGGCCAGCCCTGAACTGTCACTTGAAGATGAAGTGGTGGATAACACTGACAACTTAAGACCAATTGTCATTGATGGAAGTAATGTAGCTATGAGGTAGGCCTCAATGTTTGCATTTTTTAAATAATTCACCAGTATGTTTATATATAAATATTATATTTGAATGACAAAATCATGTTATGTTGATT
Source organism: Apalone spinifera (assembly GCA_030068395.1). Classification (NCBI taxonomy): domain Eukaryota; kingdom Metazoa; phylum Chordata; order Testudines; family Trionychidae; genus Apalone; species Apalone spinifera. The sequence goes on from JANRFK010001158.1 coordinate 24,080,832, forward strand.
ATATGCTCCTGTGTAACTTACGGTTTCTTTTTCCCAGTTAAAAATATGTTGGTATTCCTCTTTTTGCAATCTCTACCCCAAAAATCAACTGTCTCCATATCTTTCTTTTCTGCAGTCCTCTGCTCCCCTAAATCTGTAAAATCAATAAATAAGAGTTTAGTTATACTGCATCATAGGTTTTGTTTTACGATTTTGAAAGATTTTACCAATCTTGTTCTAAAATATCTAAAAGCAGCTTGGACAGCTGAGTGGGTAGAAGAGCTGTTTTAAAAGAAGTTTGATGGCTGGTCATCTCAGCTAAGGGTGTACTTTCCCAATATACGGTGCTTACCATTGAAAAAGGGTCACTCTATATTCGGTCTTGTTCCACTTAAAACAAGAAGAAATTCTTTAGCGTATTTCCTTAGTGGAGATCACTGATGTAAAAATTTCTACAGGCAGTGTTTGTCCAATAGGCATTCTTTATTATTCCCTTCTCAGTTTGTTTAAAGAATTCTTAACCTATTTTTTGAACTAACCTAATTTCAGAAAATTCTTTATATAAAACAAGGTTTTTTTATGCTTTGAAATATATTAAAAATTCATTGGGAAGTTTTTTATAAAGTCTTTACTGTTGTTGGTTTAATGGGGGTATTAGATCTGCTTAACAACAAAACAGACATTTCTCTGCTCAAGTATTCTCCCATCTCTTTTGTCCCTGTACTATCATCTCCCTGGTACATCTCAGTTTTAGCTTTGCTGCTGAACATTGTTACAGGGCCTGGGGAAAATCATGCATGTGAACTTTCTGCTACATAATTCATAACTATAGGTTTGGACCTCCCTGGTCCAGCACCCTTGGGACCTGACCAGTCCTGGATGAGGGATTTTGCCGCACCAGGGGATGTCATTCCTGGTCGTCCCCGCCCAGCGCCACCAGCATCTTGCAGCCATGGCTTTGCTGCTAGCTTGTTGGCTGGCGTCCCCCTGCTGCCAGCCCCTCTGCGCCCAGGGCTCTTTGCCCCACCATGGCAGCCACATGCACAGCCTTGCTGCCCAGGTCCCAGTCCAGTGGGGGCAGCAGTTCAGGTGCACTGTTGGGCTCCAGCCCTGCTGCCTGAGTGGATGGCAGCAGGACTACTGGACTCTTTGTTGCATCACCATTTAGTAGCCCCACTCCCAGGCCCCTGACCCTGCGGAGCAGACCTGCTGCCTCTTAGTCCTGCCGGGCAACTGTGCCGCTGGACAACAGCAGAGCTGTCAGGCTCCTGGCCCCGCCACTGGGCAACCCCGCTGCTTCCTGATCTCATTGGGTAGTTTTGCCACCAGGTGGCAACCCTGCTGCCTCCCCAGATCCTGCTCCCCTGGGTATTGTTACCACCGGGTGGCAGCCCTGCTGCTGGATTCCCTGTTTTGCTGGCACAGGGCAGTCCTGCTACTGGGCTCCAGCCCTGTTGCAGGGCTCCCAGCCATCCACCCTCCACCAGGACTCCCTGATCCTTGAACATCTGTGGTCCTTCCGGGCCAGGGATATTGCTAGACCAGAGAGTCCCAGTTTAGAGAGGTTCAACCTGTAATACCATTGTGAACATCAGCAAAACAATGGAATTGATTGTCCACAAAGTAACCTTAAAAAAACCCATATATTTTCTTTAATCACTTTCACTTAAGAAAGTAATCTTGGGTATTACTTGTGACAATAGGGCAGTGGTCACCAACCAGTAGATCGGGATGTACTTGTAGATCTTGGAGCCTCTGACAGGTGATTCTGACTGGTTGGCCAAGAAGCTATTAAGAGCTGGCACTTCAGCTGCCCCTCCCCCCACTGCAGTACATTTCCTGTCCTTTGCCTTGGAACTGTCTCCCCCCACCACGGAGAGCATCCTATTTGCAGTTCAAAGCAGGGAAGGGAGAGGAGGGGGTGCTGATGTCAGGGTGCCCTTCTCCTATGCTATATTCTATCGTCACAGAATGAGGGGGCACAACAGGGCTTGAGATGGAGGGAATTTGCTGGCCGCTTTTGAAAGTAGTGCAGGGCTAGGACAGCCTGCCCCAGCCCCACTGCACCATCAACCAGAAGCCACGTGAGGTAAGCAATGTCCAGGCGGAGCCAGCTCCAAACCCCTGCTCCAGTCATGAACCTCCTTCTGTACCCCAGGCTTTGTCCTAGTTCTGAGCCCCCTGGATCCAAACTCTCTCACAGAGCTTATACCCTGAACTCCCTGCTGCACCCCAACTCCCTGCCCAGGGTTAGCTCAGAGCCCCCCTCACACTCCAAATCCCTTAGCCCAAATCCAGAGCCTGTGCCCCAACCCTCTGCCCCTGGCCTGGTGAAAGGGAGGAGGATGGAGTGAGCAGGGGCAAGATCTTGGAAAAGAGGCTTGAAGGAGGTGGGGGCAATGTTATTTGGGTTTGAGGTAGATCCTGGGTTGCACTTAAATTCAAAAAGTGATCTTGTGCTTAAAAAGGTTGGAGACCACTGCAATAGGGAGTATAAAGCCTCATCTATATGATGCGTATGGGTATGGCTATATTGGTATAATGGTGTTTATTCTGGTATTTCTCTACAAGATGTGGAATACACTCTACTGTTATAAGGCACTTTTAATATCAGTGTAACTGACCACGTTAGAGTTTGAACCAATGTAAAAAAACCCATACCCCTAATTGAAATTATAGTAGTGTGTATATAGGCCAGTGGTCCTCAAAATATGAGATGCACCTCCCATGGAAGGCACAGGAATGTGTTATGGGAGGCACACATGGTGTGCCTTTATTAAGAGCACCTGCTATCAGGCCTAGGGGCTTTTGCAGAAGGGCTGTGCCCTCTCAGAAGGCAGGGAGAGAAGATAAAGGAAACAACTGGAGTCCTGCCACTAGGCCATGCTCTTCTTCCCTCTCCTGCACGATCCCAGGTCGTGCTCTCGTTCCTTTCCCCATCCCCTCAGTCCTTCACAAGGAGGTAGGGAGAGGCTATAGTTGTAAGTCCTGGAGTGGCAGCAGCAGTGCAGAAGTAAGGGTGGCAATAGGGTATTAAGTCTGCAGTGAAAAGTGATTTTTGTCTCTGTCACTTTTCACATTGCCACCCATACTTCTGCACTGATGCTGATGCAGTGCTGCCTTCAGAGCTGTGTGCTTGGCCAGCAGCCCCTGCTGTCTGGTGTGCCTGGCAAGCTGAATGGTTTTATATGTTCTCTTTGGGCAAGAGGAGCTGTAAATAACTACAAACATGAAGAAGGGGGACCTGATTAAATAAGTTTGAGAATCACTGGTAAAGAACAGTTCCAATAGAAATAATATTTTCAATTTGAGAATGTCCCTTTAATCAACACATGGTAAAAAGTAAAACAGTACATATTTTTCATGTTTTGTTTTGGTTTTTTTGGTCAGTGTAGCTAAACTGCCAAATAAATTACCTATTTAATGTCATATTCTGTCCTTGTAAAAGTAGCAGCAACTCCTAATTTAAATACTCCGAGGAGCTGAATTTGGTCCTTAGACTCCCTTTGCTGGTCCCTGTGCAGCAAGCTATTTACAAGTAGATTTTCATTTTGGGGTGAATATGATTTTGCATGGGATTAATGTTCAGATGTTTAGCTTTGGTCTAGTATTTTCCCCAAATGTTGGCACTATTCAAAGGTGTCTAGTCAGAAATAGAGAACTTAACCAGAAATAGTAGTAAAACAGACCACATGCAAATATCTGTTTCTTTATATAGTAGAACCTCAAGAGTTATGAATACCAGAGTTATGAACTAATGGATCAATCATAAACCTCATTTGAAATCAGAAGTACACAATCAGGCAGCAACAAAGACCAAAAAAACCAAAACAAAACAAAAAACAGAAGAGTACTGTGCTAAACATAAAGTACTAAAAATACAGGAAAAGTTTTAAAGAAAAACATTTGACCAAGTCAGGAAACTGTCTCCGTGCTTGTTTCATTTAAATTAAGTTGATTCAAATCAGCATTTTTCTTCTGAAAGTTTCAAAATTCTATTAAGTCAGTGTTCATTTGTACATTTTTGAAAGAACAATCATATCATTTTGTTCAGAGTTTTGAACATTTGAGAGTTATGATCAAGCTCCATTCCAAAGGCATTCATAACTGAGATTCTATTGTATAACATTTGAACATGAAAGAGGATGTCTTGAAGAATTTTTTTTATAATTCATTTATAATAATTGCCTTTGTCTTTCACTTAACCTTTATCAAAGATTAAGATTCAGAAAGGTAGCTCATAAGCAGATTCCTTTATTCCTTCCCCAAAAACCAGTTTCATGAAACTTTAATACTAATTAAATTAAGTAATGTATAAAGCCAGTGTGATATTCGACAACACACCTATGCAAAAAGGCAAAAATAAAAAAAATCTGCTAGGAACAGTTTGTTTCCAAGACATTGATTGAAGTGTGTTTCCAGGTGTGGTGCACACCTGCTCCAAAGAAATGGCAAGCTGTGTATTTCAGTGCATACTGTCTCATTTGTTTGCAGAAGATAGAACATGATTAACTGACTTCTTTAGCTAGTAACTATTTTCCCTGGATTTAACTCATGTTCCAGAATTTCTTAAAGCTGAGTGATCACTGTTGTCCTTCTCCTTCAGGAAAATGAATAACACTAGTTGCACCCCTTGCAGTCACTCCCTCCATAACTCCAGGATGTAGTGTTAAAAACATACAAATCTTAATGTATGTATCTTCCCTCTCCCACAAGTCTTAAATACCCCTTGCTCCCTCCTCCACACTTTGGGTATGTCTAGACTACATGGCTCCGTCGGAGCCATGTAGATAAGTTTACTAGACATAGGAAAATGAAGCGATGATTTAAATAATCGCCTCTTCATTTACATCAAAATGGCCGCCGTGCTGTGCCGATCAGCTGTTTGGCGGCACAGCGCCGTAGTCTGGATGCTCCGCGGTCGACAACAGAAGCCTTTGTCGACTGCCTCATGGAATGAGGTTTCCCAGTCCTCGGGTGCTTGGGTTTAAGAAGTTCCCATCATAATTTAGAAAGCGCTTGGGGCCTGTCTAGATTTCTAGAGCCTCACAGCTCTGTCTGAAATCTTCATATGGCTGCATATTGTGAACTGTCCCTGATGTGTACAAAAGATTTATGTATATAGAGACTGGGCAAAGGCCCAAATATAAATTTTGACAATACACCATAACTGTTTTCTAAGTCAATATATTGTACCATAAAGTAGTAGTTGGAATATGAAAATAAAAGCTGTGCCATTAATAGCAAGTTTTATCTTTGCAGTTGTGTAGTTCTGTAATGAAATACTGATTTTCCAAGGTAAAAAGTGTATTGCCCAGCTATGTAATCTTAATTGTCAGTATTGGTTAATGAGAGAATCAAAGTAGCATGAGTTGTCAGTATTTCAGGAACTGGTGAAATTAGTAGCATTTCATTATCGTTTGATTGCTGCTTAATAACCCAACTACATTTCTAAATATTGCATTAATTTCAATTGACTGTTTACCTTTGGAGTTCGTGGCTACCTGTGTGCGCCCTAAACAATCATTGTGAGTTTGGAAGGTGCAGGCTTTGTGGGAAAGCCCCAGTCTACACTAGGAAGTTATGTTGAAATAACTCCCCTTATTTCAACAAGTGGAACGTCCACACTCCCAAGCCCATTACTTCAAAATAACAGGCTGGTTATTTTGAAATAATAAATCCTGCTTATTTCAAAATAGTTATTTTGAAATAGCAATAGTGTGGACTCTCCACTACTATTTTGAAATAACTACTCCCCAGAGTCATTCAAAGTAATTATTCCCCAGTGCTTCCTGAGGCTCTAAGTTGAGGTAGCACATCCACATTAAGGGAGCCTGCCTTGGACTAATTCTGAGGCTTCCCCTGTAGTGTGGACATGTCGTTTTGAAATAGTTATTTCAGGAGTTATTATTTCAAAATAATTTCCTAGTGTAAATATGCCCTAAATGAGGAATGTTTAGGTTTACAGCTCTGAAGCTGTGTCTACACTACAAAGAAAAGTCAGAAAAAGATATGCAATTTGAGTATCTTTTTCTGCTTTTCTTCCGAAAGTGACTTTTCTTTACAGAGCCAAATGTCTATATGGGACCAAATGTTGGAAAAAACCCCTCTTTCGGAACATCCTTTCTTCCTCGTAAAATGAGGTTTACAGGGATGCCGAAAAAAAGCATCTGCTTTTTCCTTTCCTCCCCCCGGAAAAGCAGATGCATTCCTGGGATGTGGCGGAGCTTTTTCGTAATCCCAGAAAAGATCAGTTGTCTAGACATACCCTGATTTGTAAAAAGCCTGATATGGTTAGTAAGTATGTGGCAATTGGTGACTCAAAAGCCAAGTTATTTTATCAAGTATGTTCAAGTGCTATTTTTAATTTTGCTCAGAATTTTGTAGTACCACTGTATACTAGGTTAGTATTAAAGGCAGATTTTAAGCAGTTATCAGAAAGTTATCCGACTCACTAACAGTAAACTATAATCTGAGAAATCCTTCCCTTTACAAAAAATCATTTCCAGAAAGAGTAATTTTTGTCAAACTGTTGCTATTGGTGAAATCTGCTATTTGTTCCTTTTGTGTATAGTTATTACAAAATGCATATATTGTAGAAGTAAGCATCATTAGCTAGTTCTTGGTTGTCATTTGCTAACTCTTTCTGATCCTATTTTAAATGAATACTTTGCCATATTTTTAAGCCATGGAAATAAAGAAGAATTTTCCTGTCGGGGGATTCAGCTAGCTGTTGAGTGGTTTCTGGAGAAAGGACACAAAGATATCACTGTGTTTGTTCCTGCATGGAGAAAAGAGCAGTCTCGACCTGATGCACCAATTACAGGTAGCATGTCAAAAAGATTACTTTCATGCTGTGGTAAAATAGTTGTGTTATTACAAGATCGTAGCATTGACTGTAGCAAAAATATTGTTACTTTGTTAAAAAAGATTATCTTAAGCATGGAGGAAATAATTTGAGGCAATGTTAATTCAGTACAACAGTATTTTATCTTTCATCCCAAAAGAGACAATAGCTTCACAATGTACACGTCACTATTGAAATAGTCTCCTTTTAAGTGGAGGATGGCTCAGCACTCAAATTGAAACTAACAGATTTTTGCTAGTTAAAGGCCATTATAAGTATCTGCAAGTAGGACTGATACAAGTTTTTCAAGTACTCCTAGAACACAATCTGTGTTGTGGAGAGAAATATTAATGTTTCCTCCCCATGACAAGGATTTTAGGAATATAAGGATAGGTTCTTGGCTTGTCCCCCATTTGCTTTAGTGGCCAAGCAGCTCAGGATTCCTCTGACAGAGGTGGAATCCTTGGTTGGTGATGTAGAGCAAACACAGTCTTTGTCTTACAGTATTTGCATGTGTTTATTGAGCCAGGAATAGCTGGTTGATTGTACAGTGCAGATGGAATGGGAGTGGATATGAGGCCTCAATTTTTTTGTAAAGTGCTTTGAAACCCGTGGAAGAAAAGTGCTATTTAAGTCTAGGTTTTTACATGCTTACATTACCCCCCAAAGAGCATACTATCTTAACATATTTAGTGGAAAATAGTATTGTTAATCTGAACTACTTAACTCCCTTTCTAATATAAACAACAAATAAAAACGCCTTTTAGTAAAAACTTGAAGTGGCTTGTTTCTTAATTAAATTATTTAAACCATCTGAACTTATCTTGCAGATCAAGAAATTTTACGTAAGTTAGAGAAAGAAAAAATTCTTGTCTTCACCCCATCTCGGCGAGTCCAGGGAAGAAGGGTGGTCTGTTATGATGACCGGTTCATAGTAAAACTGGCTTTTGACTCAGATGGCATCATTGTGTCAAATGATAATTATCGGGATCTTCAGAATGAAAAGCCAGAATGGAAAAAATTCATAGAGGAACGCCTGCTAATGTATTCTTTTGTGAATGACAAGTATGTTCTTTCTTCATATTGTGGAATTTACATTTAAAGGTCACATGGAAACTAAAATTCACATTTCATCTGTTTCTTCCCCCAGATTTATGCCTCCTGATGATCCTTTAGGACGCCATGGTCCAAGCCTTGAAAATTTCCTCAGAAAAAGGCCTGTTATCCCTGAACATAAAAAACAACCATGCCCTTATGGTAGGTTCACAGTAGTCACACTGAGTTCTGTGTGTCAGGAAGACTGAATAAGAAGCTGATGTATTGTAATTAGACCTTGCTCAAATTTTTAAAATCAAAACCTGGCTTGTTTTACTTGCTAGCATCCAGATTGGACACTAGTGTCTATTTTCTTTGTTTCTTAAAAAAAAAAAAAAAGTAGAGCATTAGGGATAGGAAACCAGTTCAAAAGGTGAAGTCACTAAAGGTAAATCTACACAGCACCCTTACCTCAAAATAAGCACCCTTATCTTATTTTGTAGCTTATTTATCATGTTATTTCGAAATAAAGTGCTATTCTGAAACGTCCCTTATTCCTCATGCAATGAGGCTTTCATGGACGTTAGACTAGCAAGCCCGTTTTTGATACAAAGGGTTTGCTTTTAAAACATGGAGTAGCTAATCTAGACTAATAGCTAATCTGCATTGCACACGTAGGTCGAAATAAGATATGTAATTTGAGCTACACAATTTTCATATCTTATTTCAATCTAATTTCAAAATAGCTTATTTTGAAATTTGGTGCTATCTACACAGCCTCAAATTTTGAAATAAACTACTAGTCTGAAACATTTCTTAACCCTTGTGGAACGAGGGTTACACGGATGTCAGAATAGTGAGCCCATTATTTCAAAATCTATTTTGAAATAACGGGCTGGTTCAAAAGATGCAGAATAGTTTTTGGGGGATATCTCTAGTATCCGAAAGTAGTGCTGCAGTCTAGACATACCTTTAGGTTTCAGTTGTGAAGCCCTGGGTCCAAATTCATAGTGGATATTTATTCACAATAAAAAACTATCATGCCATTCTTCATAGTTTTACTCAAAGGAGAAGTCCTGTACTGTATTAGTTCTATGACAGAGCTTTTCTTTGTTTTGTACAGCAATGAGTAGATTATCAGTGCTCAACAATTATAGTGTAAGGGAGAGCACTATGGTTCACAACTGAGCTATGAGCAGGAGAGATGCTCAGTAGCTGCTCATACACATACAAAATTCCAGATTACTAGACTTTAAGCACTGACTCTACAGATGCTGTGGTGCTGGAACACTCACATAATAAAACGCCATCTGCTGATCAACTGTTCAGCAGCTCCAGCCGTGCCTTGGTCATGACAAGAATGGACAGTATTTCTGACTCACGGCTTTATGAAAGTAATCCAATGCGGCAGAGAAGGCCACCCCTCTGTTGAGAACAGCATGCTAGTTGGGATTTATTACCATGTGCTGCTGATACTTACGCTTACCACTCCTATCCACTGAGTAACAATCATGCAACCATGTTATGAACCTGTAATGGTAAGAAGCATGGTTGGGTGGCGGAGTGGGGGCAGGAAGAGGTGGAGTGAGAGCAAAGAACTCTGGAAAAGGGATGGAGCAGGAAGATGCAGGGTAAAGATGGAGTGGGGGCAGAACCTCAGCAAAGCAGGTGTGGAGCACTCTCCCAGAAAAATGAAAGTTGGTGCCTGTGCTCTTTGAGTTCTTTATTTCCAAAGCATTAACATTCATTCTACAACCCAAAAAGTAGTTATAAACAATACAGAATCGAACACTGAATCTTTAGCTTAGAGAGATAAGGTGAGTGAGGAACTGTCTTTTATTGGACCAACCAATTTCTGTTGATGAGAGAAAAAAAGTGGTGAGCCACACAAAGCTCTTCAGGTTGGGAAAGGTACTCCCAGTCTCTAATAAAATTCAAGGTGGAACAGATTGTTTAGCTTAAGTATTAGTGCATATTGTAAGAGACTATTCTAGGTAGAGTGGCTGATTTAATACCTCTATAGGCATTGAGCAAAAAGAGGGAGGTTGTGGGTTACAGATTTTTTTAGCTTACTGTAATACAGCTTTCTGTACAATTGTTTTTGACATATTTAATTTGGAGGCTTCTTTTGCAGGCAAAAAATGCACCTATGGACACAAATGTAAATATTACCATCCAGAACGTGCAAATCAGCCTCAAAGGTCAGTAGCGGATGAGCTTCGAATAAGTGCCAAATTGTCTGCTGTGAAAACGATGAGTGAGGGAGCTTTGGCCAAATGTGGCACAGGATCATCCATTTCCAAAGGAGAAATCATTTCTGAAGTGAAACGGATTGCCCCCAAACGTCAGTCAGACCCAAGCATTAGATCAGTTGCTGTGGAACCTGAGGAAAGGCTGTCGGTAGCTCGGAAGTCAGAAGCCAATTCTGTCCCTTCTCTTGTTTCCGCACTAAGCGTACCAACAATCCCTCCTTCAAAAAGCCATGCTGTTGGTGCATTAAATACTCGTTCTGCAAGCAGTCCTGTACCTGGATCATCACAATTTACTCATCAGAAATCCTCACTAGAACACATGGCCAGTGTGCAGTATCCTCCAATACTGGTCACCAATAGCCATGGCACTTCTGTTAGCTATACAGACCAGTATCCTAAATATGAATCTTTGGGGGACCATGGCTATTATTCCATGCTCAGTGATTTTTCCAATTTGAGCATAAGCAGCATGCGAAACACAGATTACTATGGGGCTGATGCAGACCAGGGGATGTACTCTAGAAATTCAAGCCCCTGTCCTGACAATCGCTTAAGCCATACAAGCAATGATTCTTATTCCTCTTACAATGATTTGTATCTGGGTGTAGCAGAAGCCAGACCAGAAGACAATGTGAAGGTCCACAGACTTTCATCCCAAAATCGTCTTCAGCCTTTTTCCCATGGTTACCATGAAGCCTTAACTAGAGTTCAGAGTTATGGAACTGAAGAGCCTAAACAACTCCCACGCAAACAGTCTGTTTCCCATTTAGCACTCCATGTCCAGCATCCAGTTGTAGGAGCACGATCCAGTTGTCCAGGAGACTACCCAGTGCCTCAGAATGTTCATCCATCAGCCACCGCACAGCCAAGCCGTGCCTTGGTCATGACAAGAATGGACAGTATTTCTGACTCACGGCTTTATGAAAGTAATCCAATGCGGCAGAGAAGGCCACCCCTCTGTCGAGAACAGCATGCTAGTTGGGATCCATTACCATGTGCTGCTGATACTTACGCTTACCACTCCTATCCACTGAGTAACAATCTCATGCAACCATGTTATGAACCTGTAATGGTAAGAAGCATGCCTGAGAAGATGGAGCAACTGTGGAGGAATCCCTGGATTGGGGTATGTGGGGAGCCACAGGAACAGCATATCATTCCAGAACATCAATATCAGACGTACAAGAATCTCTGCAATATTTTCCCTGCTGGTGTTGTCCTCTCGGTAATGGAGAAAAATCCCCACATGACAGATGCACAACAGCTGGCAGCTATGATTGTTGCCAAATTGAGAACAGGCCGTTAAAATGTTAGAGCCTTTTTCTGGACACAAAGACAAATAGTATTGCGTGTATAGTGGGCAGAATCTGGGGAAAAGTTAAAATAAGAGAAGTGGGCAAATCTATTGTAAATATTTTCTGTCATAAAATTCTGTGCCCTATAGCAATCATTAAATATATGTGAGAGACACTATATACAGATTGTATTGTAAATATAATGAATATTTTAGGATTTCAAAACTAGGGTATTTTAAAAGTATTTTACAGGAAGTGCATACCTTTTTGCATGAATATATTATTTAACTAAGAACAAGAAGGTTACATTTTTACTGTCTAAAGCTGTTCATTCAAAATTATTGTTAGCAATTATATTGCATGTAACAATGTATAGTTTCAATCTGATTATAAATATATAATTGGCTTTTCAAAATATGCTCTGTACATTCCGGGATCATTAAGACTTCCGCTTTGACACTGCATTTCTCTGTGTCAAATATTTTTTAAAAGGGATGATTTGCCCACAATTAAAATAATCATCAGTTTGCAAAACAAACCTGATCTATTCCCTTTTTCACTTTTAAATGTCAACATAACTGGTATTTCTTAGCTTTTAAATTTATCCACCCAGGACTTGATCTTGTAAGGTGCTGAGCATTTTGGTCCCAGTTCACCATTTGCTTAAATGCTTTGCTGGATTGGAGCCAGAGAGCTCAGCAACTTGCAGAATTGAGTCCCAATTCAGTGTTAAAAATATGATAAACTGTAGCCTTCCTCTTCAGATGTACTGATAGTACATTTTAAGGTCAACTGTAGACTGTCATTTTAGTTCCCTTCAAGTGGGAAGGAAGGTAGTAGATATTAATATGTGAATATCCAGTTTAGTAGAAACTGCAACCCTTCTTTTGTGGCTAAGGACAGTGTGGCTGGTGTTTAAAAGGGGAGAGGGGCTGGTTCTGAAAAGGGATGCTACATCTTTGGCTTGCTGCAACCTGTCCTACTTTGCACTTCAGATTGACCCAAAGGTATGCATTTTCCTCCTGAAAGCTTTTAAAGCTTTTATTTTGACAGGCAAGAAAAAAATTGTGTGTGGCATTGATTGCGCAACTAATATTTTGCTCAGGGGTGGGAACTTTGTAGCTAAATGCCTCCAGAAGAGGCGTTTATTGGTTTTTTTTAAGCTGCACTGAATGGACGCCCTTTTTGAATCAATGTATATTTCAACATTTTGAACCATTACTAACTCGATATATCTCGAGCTAGGACTTGTTGACTTCTACTGTAGTTTTTTTCATGAAAGTTGAGAAGGCCTGGTTTACGGCCTTTTGTTTCTTCATGAGAAGGTGTGACACTGCCTAAATGTTTCTTACTGTGAAACACACAGAACGTGAGGCTGCAGTCAGGGTTGTTTCTGGTGTTTTGATAATGGCTTGCATGCTGCTTTCTAGTTCTATTTGTCTGAGGACCAAAGACTACTACATCATTACTTCCACTTGCTACTGTAAAACCTGCATTAAATCTAAGTGTCTCTTGTGGGCTATTTATCATGTGCAAAATGTGACAAAGTTACAGATGCAATTAAGTAAATGTATTAGTAAATTGGATGTTCACATCATTTCACACATGATATGTATTCTGGTGTCCCCACAGGTACTTCTCAAACTACTTACATATTTTGTCCTGGCCATATCATTGTGTGTTCAAATTGCAGTGACTTGAAGATTGTTTTCTTCGTGCCCAGAGTATAAAAAATAATTGTTTAATTAGCTGCAGATCATTGCTATTAATAAAAATAAACTGATCTTCAAAAAGTTAGCATATAGCTAAAGAAAAATATTTTTACTCCTGACCAACTTTCAAAACATACCTTAACTAGCATTTTATATTTTTTTAATTTCCTATTACTTCATATTCTCTTCTATCGTAAAAGCAGCTGAGAGTAATGCCTCAAATAACCAGAAATGACCTTTTGTTTGTTGATACAAATTGTATCTCTTTTTCTTGATTGTATAAAAAAAATGTACAAAAACCATCTCTAGATTAACTTCAATATTGCATTTTCACCACAATGTTTGTGACACTGTGTGTCACAGGGAAGTAGCCCATGGGTAATTATGGATCTTTTTATTTAAAATGGGCACTTGTAGTTTATAGACAAACAAGGACAACTTTTCAAATCCACTTTATTAGCGTGTGCACAGATATTGTGTGTACACATAAAAGCATAATATTACGTAAGTTATCTTTAGTCTGTTTATTAAACAAATACATTCTTGCAAAGGAATTTTATGTAAAAATTGTTAATGAATCATTTGCACGTGTTTATAAATAGAACTGTAACAATTTAACTGCTGTAGACCCTGCTTTATTCTTAACAGGTTAATAATACATGTATAATTTAGGTTTAAAATAAGGCTTGTGTACTCACACTTTCCATCTTGCATGGAATTAAATGTGTATGTAGAAAAGTGTTTTCTTTTTCCCCACTACACAAACTCTTGCAAGAGGGTTTGTAGACCTGTATCTCAGCATCCTTTATTTGTAACACTGAGCAGGGGTTGCTGCATAAGATTTTGGATGGTTTATGGAGATGTTATCTTATAGGAATTATGTAGTTAATTAACTCTTTCAACTGACTTTAACCTGATAGTAAATTCAGTCTTATTCAGGGCCTCGTATTTATTAGGAAGGAATCCTAGTATCAATCCAACAAAACCTTTCTCTAAGGCACTTCTTTGAAGGCATTTTTTCTAACATAAGCCAAGAATGTTTACATTGTGTAGAAATGGGGGCGGGGGGATAAAATCTTGAAGAAATTGTCTACAGAATTTTTGCTTGTAACTTATTCCTCCTCCTAAAAGTAATAATTTATAAACATGGTTTAGTGTCTCTTGATCAGCTAATTTAACTTACAGCATCCAGTGATCCATGCTTTAATATATCTTCAAATGCTACTTCAAAACACTGACATTCCTTAACCTTCAGTATTTAAGCTTAGATTTCTTCAAACACAGAAGAGTTGATCTCAAGAAATACATGATCATCAGTGTCTTACTGTAAATATGATTTTGTATAAATGCTCTTTTTGAGAGCACAATATTTAAATACACTTTTAAATTTGTGTAATAGTACAATTCCAGAGTATATATTTAAAAAGAAAAAAACTCCAAAGACTACCATAGTCCTAGATAAAGAACAGCAAAAAATAAAAGAAATAAAATAAAATTGGGTGAAATCTTGATCCACTGAAGTCAGTGGGGCCAGATTTTCACCCCAGGGCTCCCTAGCTTGCTGGTCTTTGTGTTCGTCAGCTATTTTACTTTTAGTGTAATTTATGACTAAAAATTACATTACCTTCAGTTTACTAGGCAACTAAATAATGCTTTGGAATAAACTACATGTATTTCTGGAATGTTACCTGAAGTTACTTAATGTTTTTGTAAATATCACATGGTATTTAGTATTGTATTAGCTTGTGTACATAAATTATTTGACTACTAGTAGTCCTGTTGGTGTACTATTGAGCTACAGTAGTTTGCTTTATCCATTTGTAGAATTAAACGGTACTTGTTTAATTGTTGTAAAATTTTATAAAATCTCTTTGGGTTTTTTGGTTGACCCAAATATAATGTAAGTCTTAATGACAAAAAGAGTGAATATGGACGTTTAACCAGTACATGGTCTTCGTAAATCACTATACTAAGTGTGCAATGCTCTACCTTATGCTGCATGTAATACATTCACTAGCATGGGTGTATTTTTAGTTGTTTGTAAAGTTTTGATTACTTTAACTGTTTTTAAAATGCAAAGAATGTGTATGGTTGATAAGAACAAACTGTAAAGCAGACTGACTAAAGAACTTATAATAAATCACCAAAGTATTTAATTTTTTTTAAGCCAGTTTGCCTCTGATAATGTGAATTTTTTCCTTTTGGAGTGTTTAATAATTAAAAAAAATCAGAGTGCTCAAGGTGTGAATGAAGACATTTCCCATTTTAGCCCCTTCTAAGAATTTTACTGTTAGAAAATATTGAAAGATGGCTTGTATATGGCTCCATTTCCTAATGACCACTTAAGAAAACTCTATTCAGGGGTATACTGTGAGTCTAATATTATTCCACAGCAGCACATGAGAACAGCAGTGAGAGGCTGTTTTGAACTAATTAAGTCCTTGAAGGAGTTCAGTAATTCATATTGTTGTGCAGACCACCATGTGTTTCACCATTATACACTTGGAATTTAACAGTAAAAGTTGAGCTGACAGCTTTTTTTTTTTTAATAAAGATGACAGAGCATTTCTCTTGCATAGGGCTTCATGTTGCTGAAAGATTGCTGAGAGAGCCAGCATGTATGTTTATTATATATAAAAATCCCACCACAGTATTTCAAGCTAAAGAATGTAAGTGCACTATCACATAAAAATCACAGCTACATTATTTGGTTAGCTTCTGAAGAAGCAAAATCTGTCATTTTGGCCTATTGTATTCAGAACATGCATGTGGTGATGGTGAAGTGATATAGGTGTGAAAAATCCCCATAAACTTGTCTGACTGTTTGTTTGTAAAGATATGTAGTGGCATTGTGAGGCAAACATGGAAGACTTTTAGGTTGATTGTCAAGTATTACCTGTTCTCTCCTCCCAATAGTGTGTAAAAGGTTTGCACATATTAAATATGATCAGATCACAATGTTATGAATTATATATTGATTTATTTATTCAATAAACTTTTGAAGTCCCTGCACTTCCTGTTTCTAGTTCATTGCTTTATACATTTCTTTAGATAACTTGGAATATGAAAAGCATTGTGATGTGTCCAAATTTAATTCTAAATTTCTTTGAGATTGTTTTACTTACTGATGTTTCCCAAGATCTTGCAAGCACAGGAGCACACAAGTAACAAGTCTTCCCATTTAGCTAAAAGAGCATTAAAAGTTACTCAAAGCTCTAAGGCTACGTCTAGACTGGCATGATTTTGCGGAAATACTTTTAACGG
>JANRFK010001158.1:24118558-24153503 GCA_030068395.1 Apalone spinifera
CATGGGAATCAAGACTATCAGCTCTCTGAGCTTACCAAAATCCGCCTTCCTGAATAAATATCATTTATCCTATTTTTGATATTCTCCCTCCCTTATAATAATACAGCTTCACATTTTTTTTAAGGTGTCCATAGAGCTGTTCACAATAATCCATCTGACCTTCTGAATAGTTCACTAGTTGAGTTTATCAATACCTGCAAGTAGTTTGAGTTGTTTCTTTGGTTGCCTCACCTTGTATTTGTATATATAGAATTTACAATTATGTTGCCCAATTACCAAACTTTCCTCGCAATCCTCTAAACTTTACTAACATAGAATATGCAAGTGAAACAGTTTTACCTTCTCTCTTTTCACCCTAGATTAAAAATATATACCAGGCCTAGTAAGAATTCTTAAACTCCTCCAATATTAACCGCCTTCTAGTTTGAAAATTTAGCATAAATCACTAATTTGTCTTCTGTCTTTAACCATTTTCTAACCCATATAGTTGGTCTTTTTTATAAAGAAGCTATTTTTCCTCCAAAAGAAAAGCCTTGTTCTCTATGTGTATGATTTCTTACTGGGATGCACAGAAGCAAACAGACTTCTAGCCCACAGTGGGTATCCCACTTGATCCTGGTATTTAGCCTTCTGATACAGTCTCTCAGGTGAACACAGCTAGCAGAGAGGGCTCCTGCAAAACTGAAGACTATAAGGGGGAGAGGACGGACAGGGTGAAGCTAGTTTCAACCTTCTAGGGCAACTAAATGTGTTTATCAGACTAAAACCTTGGTGATATCAGCCAGCACTCTCTCCCCCATTGGGCTGCATTCACCTTAGCCTGTCAAAGAGTCATCCTCACTCTTACAATCATGAGATGTGTGATGAGTAGTACAAGAGCAAAGGTGAACTACATGACCACATGTGAATGAGGGAAGTTGCCCCATGCCAGAAAAAGGTTAATAACTTAAGAAGGCACAGCTAAAAACACTGGTTCCAGTACCTGCTCCAATGTCTCTTTATGTTCATTTACAGCATTCAACTGAGTTGTAAGCCACTGCCCAAGTTTTTGTCATGAGTAGGTAAAGGTTGTTCCAACAGGAGAGCCACCCTTTGCACTCACTGACATAGCAGAAAGATCAACATTAACAATACAGTTCTTGAAGTATACTTTTCCCTCTTGTCAAAGAGCCTTGGTACATGCAAAAAGTCACCTATTCAACCACATTCTGGGCCTAACAACCTTTTCAGGGCTGGGTGCTGATGAGGTGAAGCCAAGCTCAGTCATTGCTGTGGCGTTGTTCCTAATCTGACCAAAGTGACCACTTCTGGAAGTCAGATACAAGGTTCAATGCGATTAGTTCTACAGTGTGTCATTTCTGGCAGTCAATCACCCATACTCTGTGCTAATTCAGGAGGAGAAGTGGTAGTCAAAATCTCACTTTCCATCTCTTTACATCACCACTGGGCTGGCACTCTGGATTGAAAATGTGAAACTAGACTGCACATCTCTGGAAATGGTATGGGGAAACAGGTAATTTCATCAGGTTGCTTCAACATTATTGTACCCGTTGGGTTCAAAGACAGACCACAGTCTGCCATGCTGACTGCATAGAACCTATGGAATTAACTATACAGATGGCAACAGACAGCCTAATTTGGTCTCTAATAGGGACGTAAAATATAAACTGAATAATTGTGTAACTGCATCAAATTTTAGCAGTTACACAATTATTCAATAGTCCCCGGGGGTGGGACCAGCAGTCAGTGAGCCCGCTGTCATCCCCTGCTGCTGTCTGTTTTTAAATCGGTTCCCTTCTGCCTCTGATACAGAGGCAGCAGCACAGGGCAGCGGCAGCCCCTGCCAGTAAGGGGGAGCAGGCTAAGATCCCTGCAGACAGATGCTGCACTGGCATTCCATGGAGCAGCTTCTATCCACGGCAGCATCCCCTCCCATGGTGCCTCCTCTGTGGGAAGCAGCAAAAGAGGACACAGACAGCTCTGTGGAGCTGGCACACATGGAGAGCCAGCTTAAAAGCCAGCTCCCTATTCGTATCAGCTCTCACCTGTTGATAGAGAAGCAGCAACATGGTTGGGATAAGTTGACTGCCACATGTACCAGCTCCCACCTGCCCCCTTCATCCTCCAGGCTGCTGCCTCTCCATCAGAGGCAGCAACGTGGAGGGAAGGGGCACAGGCAGCTCTACGAGATCCAGTGATCGTGGGGAGCTGGCTTAAAAGCCAGCTCCCATCTCTCCCCCCCTCCTCTCTGCCCCTGAGAGAGCCCATGGGAGCGTGCGTGTAGTCAACAAGATTAGCCGACAAGCCTAGACTTATCACACTGACAAGCCTAGTCCCTAACATACAAAAGCAAGCTGAACTATCTTGGCCTGTTGATCTGAACACATCACCCTCTTCTTAAAATCCACTGCCGCCTCTTTGAACAGCATGTCAAGTTTAAAGCGCTCATCCTTGCTCTTCAAGGGCCCTACCACAACTTTGCCCCTATCTACATCGCAGTGCTTATTTCATCTTCCCTCCTCCCTCACCTTCATCAATAATGCCGCAGCTGACTCCCAGTTCATATATCCACCACCTTCTCATTTAAATCCTTCTTAAAGACTCACTCAGTTATTTCGCAATGCTTCCCAGGAGTGCATATAAAAATTCCAACTTCATCTATCCTATGGGTTTCCCAGGGCTCCAGACATCTGTGTCTATCTTTTAAACTGTGAACTGTTCCAGGCTGGGATTGTCTTGTGCACCTTGTATTTATATGCTTGCAACACATAGCATATAAATAGCATTTAAAGACGACCCTGTCAACCCACAAAGTTATTTAACTCTGATTCTTTTCACGACCCTAAAATTGCCTACAAATATACAGAGCATAAAAACCAAAGAAGTACAATTAAGAATAAACATATGACACTAAGAAAAAAACCCAGGCCTTCTGGAAGCAATTCCCAGCGGCAACATCTGTTAAGGCTATGGCAGACTAAGGGCAATTAGAACCCTCTTTATTACTGCTATTTTATGATGTCTCCCAGCAACTCACAATTTCTACAAATATCACATCAAGTACTTGTTTCAACATCAAGTATTGTTTCACTAGGATTGTTTTTATTATTTTTTTTAATAAAACACCCAATAAAGCAAATTGCTGGAGACAATGAGGGACTTCATGTGGTCTAGTAGATCTTTTCAGTCTTTGATTGTTAGGATATGGGTATATTAGCATAGCGTTGCTGTGCATTGTTAAAATGCTGCTACATTCCATCCCGCAGAAGGCTGTACTTCAATACTGGACAAGGTCATCTCTGTTAGATACAGAGTTTAATCACAGTGATACCCTAAGCTCTTTGTAAAGGCACTTCAAGAAGCATAAGGAACAGATTCATAGACTACAAAGCTGGAGAGGACCATTGTGATCATCTAGCCTGACTTCAGGTTATACAACACAGGCAGCTCAAGCTGTATGTCTTTTGTGGTGCAGTGTTATGTGTGAGCTAGTTTCTGCTGTGTTGTAACTGCAAGGAGCTGCAGCTGTTAGGTGATTTCTTCAGGAAGGCAGCTGCATCCTCTACGTCACTTGCCTTCTTCCTCTTTCACTTCAAGAGATGCTAGGAGGGAGCAGAGAACTGAAGATAAAAGTGGTAAATAACCCTCACTCCCAACCACAAGACATTAAAAAGAAGCCCGAGTCACAGAGAAACTACATTTCCAAAAGGTATCATTAGTTGTATGTAGCTGATGGCTGCTTCTATAAATACTACCAGTTAAAGCTTCCCCGCCCTCCAGCACTACCACAAAAAGTTTTCCCCCAGCACTGGGAACTTATCTCAGGAAGCAGTTACTGCTTTCTTCAGAATTGGCTGTAGTCTTTCATATCATCAGAATAACACCAACATCCTTCCTCCCCACTCCTCTCTGAAAACACTCACCCACACCAACACATTTACTACTGTATTCTGTTATTTCTATTCTATTGCATTCACTTCTTTCACACCCATGCAACACCAAATTACTGAGCACTGAGTCACTGACATAAATTATTCAAGAAACAAAAAAATCCCAAATATCTCCCCCAGAATCACACAAATCCTAAGTGGGGAAGCATAGAGAATGACTTCTAAAGTCCTTTACATTCAGAAATAGACATTCTCCTCCCCCCCATACACACACACCCTTTCTCTTCTGGACAGATATAGATATGCAGGTAAACCAGATGCCATTTGTCGCTGATTGCTGGGAGGAGAATCATTATGGGGATTTCAAGGGGAATGATGCATATACCCAGGGAATATTTTGCTGCAGGAAAGAAGTTAGCAGAAAGTTTTAAAGTACAGTGAAAAGGGCTAAAATGGGTCAGATACCCAGATTATCATTTGTGAATCTTCGCAGGATTCTGTGGACATTCTTCCACGCATTATTAAAACTATGCATGACTCTGTGGTAGACGTGAAGGCACCACATGCATATATATATAAATAATCTGCCAGTATAGCATGTATCCCTGTAAAGCCAGTTTAGATTTCATTCCCCAGGACCAAAGAAATGTTCACATCCACTTTTCAGTTAAGTTTTTCCACCAAAAATAAAACATTCTACTCTGGTTATCAATCATTTATCCTTCAGTCAAAGTAAGAGCTATGCATGAGTGTACAGTGGAACTGTGTGTGGGGGAGGGGAGGTAGGGGAGTTACAATACTAGTTTTAAAACAGGCAAAATTGTAAGTCTTCTATGAAGTTAAGTACATTTCGCCATTGTTTCCTGTCTACTGCTCCATAGCTATGTTATGCCTTAAGGTCCTTTAGCTTTACTAAAAACCTCTTACAAATAAGTCTCCAACACATTAATTTCTATTCCGCTTTTCTCTTCTGTGGCGACATCTATTCAGTGTTTGAAACACTACTAGATTAATCTACCATTTTACCCACAGACATCCCAACTAGGGATGTAAAATCTTGTTTAATCAGTTAACTTGTTAAACGTTAGGTTTGAGCGTTTAACCGCTTAAATGGGATCCCACAGGCAGGGAGCTGTTCCAACCCAGCTCGGCCTGCTACTGCTCTGGCCTGGCCTGGCCGGGCGCACCATGAGTGGAGGCTGCTTGGGCTGGGCAGGGACCTCTGCACCATGCTAGGCTGGGTCCACAGCACTGCACTACAGGTTGAGCAGGGCCACCAGTTAACCAGTAAGTATCACCCAGTAAGCATCCCTGCGAGCACCGGCTCCTGACTCATTTCTCTCCCCGCTCCGCAGTCTCTGATACACAGACAGAGGTGGTGTAGGGGCAGTTGCGTTTCACTGTGAGGGTTAAGCAATATGCCTAGATTCATCAGTTAACCGTGTACACATTATCTGCCCTCTCCAGGCTGGAAGGATCAGTTGGGACCAACTGCAAGCCTGACCTTTTACATATTCTCTAAATAGCTCATAAAACAACTGCAAGGTCAGTAGTTACAAGGAGAAGGCTTTTAAATGTTGACATGTAACATTCTGTAAAAAATTATGCACTATGGGAGAAACTCTCAAAGGATTTGCCGGGGATTTCTTCATGTTGGCACTGCTTTTGAGAGTCACAGCTCGTTATTTTTATCTAAGAAACATTTGTGAAGATCCTTAGTTTTGGCTTAAAAATATACAATTAAGTTCTCTGCAGTATTTGGTGTCTTTCAACCAATACTCTCAAAGCTTTATACACAGTAAATCTTGCAGCACAAGTGCAATTTCCAACAATGGGGCACTGCACTTAAAAGCTGTATCAACAAATACAGTTTTTTCAAGGAAATTCTGGCAGGTTTTACCCTGAAAATTTCTATAGCCCCTACTGATAAGTATTATATGCCCCAAAATCCATTTAATCACCATGGACCATTTTAACTCTGATCTACCAAAGGTGACATTCCATCAGCTTCCCTGGGAGTGGAATGGCTGCTAGCACGTAGCATCACTATTCACCTGCTAATTTCTTTTGTTGTGTTTGTTTCATAGCCTGAAAGACACCCAATAGTGAGTGGTTCTAGAGCATGTTCAGTCTCTGGACCAATTATTTGAAAGATTCTTATAGATCCACCACACTCCCAACACCCCATCCTGAAATACATGGATCTCATGTTTCCTTCTCCAGAAGGCTAGGAAAGGGTTTAAAGACCAGTTTGAGAACAACGGGTCTAGAGGTTTTCAATATGGTAGCTATTGTGAACGCACTGGGTAGGAATGCAGGAACTGCCATTTAGTTACATTTTGTTTTCTAAGAATAACCATTTCTATGCTCCTATGCTGCAATGTAAGAGACAATTGATTTGACACTGAAACAGTTTGCCAAGAGAGCTATTGGATTAAAAAATTAACATGGAATTGCTAAATCCACATTAACCAGAGCAGTCTCATTTCTATAGAAGGAAAGACTCAGCTAAAGCTTCTGCCAACAGTACCATCATCTGCAGAACATCCTGTAATTCTTCACTGAGGCTGGACACAACACAATGGGCTAGGCCATTGGCTATTATATATTGTGTAGCTTCTGTGAAGTTAGCAGTGCTATTTCAACTTCTACCACAGCCACAAAAGGTTTGAAAATTCAACTCCTAACATTCATCTCAGTCTGTGAATAGCCAGTAGCTTCCTGATGGGATAAAGCAAAAACCTACTATTGACTTTTCTTTTAAGAATGACAGAGAAGGGGTGCTACATATTGGGACGGGTTTGAAGACAGGAATGCAAGGAGTTGGTCACCTTATGAGGATAGTACTGAAGCTGTGAATCTAATTGTCATGTACATCTCTCATGTTAATTTATCTTATCAAGTAGCGAACCTGCATTTAACAGTCCAACAGATTAAGACACTACCACAGATTTCCAGACCAAAAAAAAAAAAAAAAAAAAAAAAAAGGGGGGGGGGGGATGGTTTAAATTGGTGACAATTACAAAAACAAATCTCTTTATATTATTTCTGGTGGGAAAAGATAGAGGAGAAAAATTACTGTATGGTAAGATTCTTCCAGTCAGAAAATGATTGCCACTGCTTTCTGAAGAGGCTGGATGAGATGCAGGGGGTTTGCATACCACTCCCATGCAAAGATAACTTTTGTTCCAATATACTCACCCTGATTTTCTGAAGGTTTACAGAAGTATACACAAGGTCTCATAGGGGAACAAAGCATGGTGAGCACAGCCATCAGCGATGCTTGACTCACTTGTGGTTAACCAGAGATTGGTGGCTGGGAGTTTACTATTTTGATAATGAACTCACTTAGTAAACATTCTGTAAGTCACATAAAGCGAGACAAGTTTCTGTTTGCTCATACCATTTCCATGCATATTCATCTCCTTTATGTAAAAGAAGCATCATTCTATATTACAACATATATTACGCAATTACCCATTTCCTGGAAACCCCTGTGGAGTATCTTCTATCAAAGTAGCTCAAAGCGCTTTTACAAACACTTGTGCATTAAACCTCAACACCCACTCCATGTAAGATAAGCCAATATGGTAAAACAGATGCACAAAGAGGTTAAACGACCTATGGTCCTGCAGTGAATATGTGCTAGAGACAAGAACACAACCCAGGTCTCCTGGCTTCCAGTGCAGTGATTTAGCCACAAGACCATGCTACTTCTCATTAAAGGTGTCCTGACCACATCACATCACAGAACTGCTGTTCTGGATACTTGAAGGATCTGAGTAGGAAAGAGTGATAGTGAGCACTAGCATCATTGAATGAGTTTGCCAGTAGTTAATATGAATACAATTTGGACTACCACATTGCCTTGTTAATTCATCTTATCAAGGTAGAGGACTCTATGCCTCCTGACTCTTTCCCGTGAGAGTCAACCAAACACTTTTAAAAAGTCTGTTTTGAGCAGAGTAATACACTCTAGCCTCTTCCTGTATTTTCATTAAACTAAAAGTCAATGAGATGCTAGCGTGCACAGAGAGAGAGAGAGAGAGAGAGAGAACGAGAACTAAGTTAAACATTTCTCAAACTGCTACAACCATTAACAGAAACTGCTGTGTCAGACTCTTCTTGTGGTTGTACAGGGCTAAGAATAAACATGATGTACTTGAGAGTCAATATGACAGAAAACCCCTACCCACATCACTACTCACTTCATACTCGGGGAGTTCCTTCCGTCATCTTTTGTCACTGGTTGATCAAGCATAGACATCATAGAATAACTATCCACCAGTAGGTTATCAGGGTCATCTGTCTGACCTGGAAGCTTCCCAAGAGGAAAGTCTTTCCACTGCACTCCATCTGAGTGGGAAAGCAACATTCATGGTATAAAACAAGAAGTCTGCACTTTCTAAAATTAGCATCAGAAAAGTATGTGGGCTGTTTGTGCATAATAATCCTGTCAGAATTCTGTAACATACATCTAGGGAATAACATCCCCAAATTTTGACTCAGACTTTTGCTACTTTTCCAAAGGAAGGTCATG
Organism: Apalone spinifera; assembly: GCA_030068395.1. Taxonomy (NCBI): domain Eukaryota; kingdom Metazoa; phylum Chordata; order Testudines; family Trionychidae; genus Apalone; species Apalone spinifera. Next base: position 24,126,989 of record JANRFK010001158.1, read on the forward strand.
GTATCATGTGAAACGATGGGATACAATTGAACACCAAAATGTCAAAGATTCCCCATTGTGCAGCTTGTCCAAGCATTTTGGAGTATTCTGCGTTATTACACACCACTGATTCCAAGGTAGAGGGGGATAATTCTTGTCATCCAATCTGACCTCCTGTATAACACAGGCAACAGAACTTCCCCCAAAATAATTCCTAGAGCAGATTTAGTAGAAAAAACATCCAGTCTTGATTTAAAAATTGCTAGTGATGTAGAATCCACCAAAATCCATGGAAAAACTGTTCCAATAGTTAATTACAGTCTAGCTTTGTCTTGTTTCATCCTCCAGACACTGGACTGTTTTGTATCTTTTTCTCTGCTAGACCGATCATTATCAAATATTTGTTCCTCGTGTAGTAGATACTAGGGATGTGAAGGAGTAGTTGACTATCCAATAAGCAGGAGCTTATCAGGTAGCACTATCGACTACTCAATCACTCCCCCTCACTCCTTGCACTCTGAAAGGGACAGAGGAGCTGGTGTGCAAAGATGCTGGCTAATTCTCTGGTTCCCTGCCAGGTCTCAGGACAACCCTCACCCTGCCTCTCTGCATTTTTAAAAAGGGATGCAGCAGCAGCAGCAGCCCCCCGATTCCCTTCAGGACAAGCCAGCTGCGGCTGCTGTGTCCCTTTAAAAATGCAGAGGGGCAGCATGATCGGGACTGGGGGGCCAGATGCCGCTGCTGCATCCCATTTAAAAGTGCAGAGTGGCAGCGTGAAAGCTGTCCTGAGACCCGGGGCAGGGCGGGGACCAGAGAATGAGCCAGCGTATTTGCACACCGGCTCCTCTGTCCCTTTATAAGTGCAGAGCCGCAGCCAGGAGTGTGTTCAGACACAGCCTGAGCCGAAGTGAGCGCTTAAAGCACCCTTCTTTAACGACCAGTCAAGTAGTCGATGGAAATTCCATTGACTACTCTACTAGCAAATTAATCAATACTTAACATTCCTAGTAGGTATCATCCTTACTTATAACTCTGAGCAAGTTATCATTTCTTCATTAAAAGTTTGAGTTCCTTGAGTCTCACAATAAGTTATTTTTTCCTAATCTTTTAATCTTTCTCCTCTGAACTCCAATTCATCAGCATCTTTCTTGAACTGTGGATACCTGTATTGACATAACACTCCAGAAAAGGTTGCACTCATGCCAAATACACAAGTAAAATAACCTCTCTGCTCTTATTTGAGATTCCCATTTATGCATCTGAGGATCACAATAGCCCAGTTAGCCTCCGCAACAAACTGAGAGCTCACATTCAATTGATTATCCGCTATGACCCCCAAATAGTCTTCAGAGTCATGTTCTAGAGCAATTTCTTGCATTTAAATTCAGATTATTCTTTTAATTGACTTGTGGCACTTAAAAAGTGACAGATATTCATAAGTGTTAATTCAACATTACGCTTTGGGAAAGTGCCTGATTTGGTTCCCAAAAAAGTCCAGGATCGAATACATGTAAAGAACCACTTGCACACATGTAAGACACTTTCCTATTCTAAAGAAGAGAAACCTTCATGTTTGCCACCAGCAGCTTCCCCCTTGGGTGTCCAACCACAATAAACTCTGACAGTATCCCCATCAGTAAAGACAAGAGCAGGAGAGAGGAAATATATTTTTAACTAAGTGGGATGGGAGCTGGATAATTTGAACAAGATCACTTGAGATAAGGGGATTCAAACTGGGATATTTTTCAAAAAAGTAAGGGAGTTTGACATCTTTCACACTGATCTTAGGCCTCTTTAAAAAAAAAATCCCATCTTCAAAGTGTTAGCAAAATACAGTGGTGACTGAAAACAGGAACTTGCTTGACAGAAAAATAGAGGAACAATATAAAAGCTGGAGGAATCCTGAACAGTCTGTAAATAATCTTGTGCACATGACTATAGGGTAAGAGATGTGTAAAAGAGGGAACACAGCAACAGCTTGGAAAGTACATAGTTCTCACAATAATGATGAGTACAGTTACATCTTCCTCACCACTTCCTGCTCCTCTATTCAGTCTCAGACAGTCTCTGTGAGGGTGTACAGCCTGTAAGTTACTGCTGTTCGAGGTGGCAAATTGCTATCAGGCCGGCTGTACCTTGTATTCAAAGTTATGTAGATAATGCCATTTCATGAGGACCCTCATGCTTATGAAAATTGGCTTATGAATATGTATAACTTGAAGATGCTTTTACATTTTGAAAGTCCTAATCTACTGAACCTGTGTGTCCTATTTTTATGTAGGAATCATTTGTGCATGTGACAAACTTAAAAAACAACTAATAGTCCTGCAGCACCTTAGTGGCTAACAAAAAAATCCCCATCCCCTTTCTTTCTCTGCTATTTATTTGGAATGTGGGCCCCTTAAACTCCATTAATCTGAAGAAGTGCCCATGAAAGCTCACGATACCATCTACATTTTTTGTTAGTCTCTACGTTGCTGCAGGACTATTAGTTATTTTTTAAGTTATTTCTATTACAGACAAACATGGCTACCCCCTGAAACTCTTGTATGTGAAATTAGGAATATGAAGGGTGAATCTGAGTTTAATTCTAAATGTGCTAATGAGGGCCATTGGTGATACTTTAGGAATTTAATGGCTTAGTACGCAAACCAATAACCTATAAATGAGCCAGTGATGCACAACCCGTGGTCGCGACCCCCAAGGAGGTTGTGGATGTCTTCCCAGGAGGTCGTGGTGCTTAGATCTGGCTGGCTGGGGGCTGGATGCAGCCATGCGGTGCTTAGCTCCGGCCAACCAGTGGCTGGGCACGCGGTGCAGGGATCGCAGATCAAAAAAGGTTGCACACAACTGCTGTAAGCCCACACTGTGGTTGGTCCTAGAAAAACATGTAAACATGCCACCTGGTACTGGAATCCATCTTGAATCTAATACTTTTCCATGGGGATGGGGAGACTAAAAAATGGCCTTAGGGGTTTTGCTCTTCTTTGAGTGCTGATGTCTTATAACTGAATCATCCCAGAATCGAGTTGGTTCAGTGTCTATATTGCTCTGCGGAGTGGGAAGGCAGTAATGCCAACTTTGTGTCTCAGCTGGGAGAGACTAGAGCTTCTAGCCCAGCAAAACAGGGCAGTGTGAAGCCCCAAAGGGCAGAAAGGTGGGCATAGGGGATTAGCACACTAGGGGACAACCCCAAGGAGATCTCTGTGATCCAACCCACCACATGCCAGATCCAATCTATTCCAAAATTTCAAAAGTCAAGACAAAGATAGGTGTCACATACTGTTTGGAAACCAAGGCTTCTCAAACTTGTTTGCTTTCCCAATAAAGGAATGGCTGCTACTCTGGAGGAGTGAGACCAGGAGCCTGATCAATCTAAAAAATAAGATGTATTTCATATTTTGAGTAAGAATGTTAGCCCCAAAAATACGTAGCCGGGTGTAGGAAGAGGGTAAATCAGAGCAACTTCACTTTGTCTCAAGCTACAGGAAGCAGAATCAATATACCAAAACCATGTTGACAGAGCCTTGTATGCAAATCAACCACAGAACTTAAAAGGTTCTCTATTCCAGACAGCCACAGAATGCGAATAGAACAAATGTAACTCATGCTTACCAGGAAAAAGTTGCTCATTTCCCTGTTACCTTTTTCTCTCAGTCACCTGAACATTCAGCTCTAGCAAACCAACATCAATTTGATTAAAGGTAGTCGCTTAGGCAAACAAAAAAGTAATGTACTAGGGGAAAGTATTTGGACTGCCTTTTGCATTGTTGCCTGTATCTCCATTCATGCGGCTTCACACCTGAAATGCTTTCCCCATCGGACTCACCATTTCTATTTTCTCTATTCCCTACCCCCGTTAAAATCTTCAACAAATCATGCTTCTCCCATTAAGTCTGTAAGCCTTAGAATCTCCGAGCTCCTCAAAAATTAAGTGTTCAATAGTAGTGGGAAGTGATCTTGAAACTCGCCATGTGCTTGCTAACCTGCCCTGAACACAGTAGTTTCTCCTCCTGAGGACTGTAAAACTTTGATTTAATTCCAGTTGTTGGGCTTAATGTGCAGATACCAGGGTGGTGCTGATGGCCTGTGATATCCAGTAGGTCAAACTAGATGATTCTGTGTGGTTCCCCTTTTGGCCTCTAAGATTCTATTTGATCCCTGAATTCCTAGTCTTGTTTCATCCATTTGCATACTGGTTGTGCATATTGTGGCTTCCTGGAGCACGTTACTTGTGTGCTACTGGAAATACACAAGTAATACTCTTGAACCTCTTTAATCCAGCAACCTTGGGAAAGAGGGTATGCTAGCTTAAGGAATTTTTATGGACCATGGAAGATGCTAGGGTGGGATCTGGGAGACAGCGTGCATGAGGAGCTGCGGGGGTGGGGCAGTTAACCTAATATCCCTCTCCTGGGGGCACTTAGGACTCTGTGCTCCCCCTCGACCCCAGGCAACGTTTTTCATCAATATGGGAGCAGTACGCTGCCATTCCTCCAGCTGGGGAAAGGGGAGCAGCAACGCACAGAGCTGTTTCCTCCGTCTCCTGCCAAGCTCCAAACCATGGGTGTTCCTGTATCAGGGACACCGAGAATATGGAGCTTCAGGTGTATTTTTAATGAGCTCTTGGACTAATAAGAGGCAGTTTTTGGCATGTATTACCAAAGTCCAAGAAGTGTTCATATTTACTTTGCTGCTCACCACTAGCCCACACCCTTCCCCACCAATGAGGTAAACTGGAATTTTAACCGCAGAGGATAACATGTGAGATGAAAGTTAACAAAGCATTAACTGTGTGTTCCTGTAAAAAGTAACTGCAGTGTTGAGAGCCCCAAGAGGGGAGATGCCTGTAAGTAGACAGCTGTGAAAAAAAAAGTTTACTCGGATTTAGCTATAACAAGGATTTGAAGTAAACTTCAGTCTAAATAAGGCTCTGAATGAGGTTTGAAGGGCCACTGTACATTTCAATTTACATTTAGTGGTGACAAAGAGACCCAAGGCATCAGAATATGTCCTAAAAATCACTTTACCTGCATTGATCTGCCAGACAGACCCATGTAGCGTTGCCCTTTTCTCAGCAATAATCATCATGTTATCAGCATGAAGATCTTCCAAAGGCGTTGGCTCAGCTTCCATCTCTTCCTCCTCCTCTTTGTCGTCTTCTTCACCAACACTACCCACTGCTATTTCTTGCCTTTCCAACCTTTGGCCTTGCCCTTTGGCCTGATTATCCTGTCTAGCCTTCCACTGTAAGCTCTCAATGGTGTAAATTGGCTGCCCACTGCTGTCTGAAGAGTCTGGACTGGAGAGAGAGCTTTCTTCTTGGGTATAGATGGAAGAGAGATAAAGAAGGTTCTCCTGAGCATCTGCAGGCAAGGGAAGCTCCATGTCTGACAGAATCCTAGAAAGAGAAGGAGGGAACCAGAGCATCACAAGTAAGAAGAGACTCCAGGAGAGAGGCTTTTGGAATCCAGCAGCTTAATCATGGGCTCTTCTAAACCAGCTCTAGCATGTCATCAGGATGACACACATGACAGAGATGGTAATCTTCCCAAGCTGAGTGGGGTCCTAGGCTACTCTCTAGTTTCTTAAATATTCTGATTTTTTTTTTCTTAATTCCTCCCCCCCCCCCAACTATTTTCATGAAAACAAAAAGATTACAGCCCTTATAAGCTTTCACTACACTGTTCATGTCAATCAGCCTCATCATGATTCTTTGCCCCCTTTCCCCCCCCCCCACCAATTTCTATTCCACTCTTAATTTCGTTTTTGAAAGAGACCTGAAAAGTTTTATTGCTTTCTCTCTTATAGCACCAGTGGAACAATGGGGCAGAAATAATATAGGTATAGTCGGCATCAAAGGGTTTCCACAAGGGTGATACCAGGTCAGTGAAGGAGTCCCAGCCACAACTGAGCACACTTTTCAATGGCTCTGACCAGACTGAAGTGTGATCTGCTTCCTGCACCCTCTTTCCTTTTTCGAAGAGATGGGGTCACACTTACAGCTGCAGGAGGTGTGGGGTCGCCCAGCAGGGAGCTTCCAAACATTCATCAATGAGCTTTATCCATTGCAAGGAAACTCTATGGAGAAACAGCTTCCTTTTATTTATCTGACTCTGAGAAGGGCGTGCCACTTTCCTCCCTTAAAAAATATAAAGGAGAGGGGCCTAACAACAAGAAACAAACATTTATAACCAATCCTTTACATTGCTATAACATCTTTTACCCCTAACAGCCAGAGTTAATGTGTTTCACAGGCCATAATTCCAACCTGCTGCAAAATGTAGCTACTTCTGGAGTGAAACATAATATATCATGATTTGGCAGCTTCGGCAACTCTAAAAACTTCAGGACCAGAAGTGAAAGACAATTTATGCAAGGGCACATATGCATAAATAGGCAGAACAAAATGAGAACAGCCATAATTGGGTCCAGTTTTTCCTATAATTCTCCCCATCCATGTGCAGAATGAATTGTGTTATGTGCACCAATAAAACGTGACACATCACCTCGTGTTTGTGCATGTAACAAAATTAATGGGTTCGGAGTGTGGAAGGAGGATTAAGGCAGAGAGTTGTAGGACAGGGGAATGAGAGCTCCAGCTGGGTTGTGGGCACTGGGGTGCAGGATGCCATGGAGTTATGTTAGGGAGACAGGAATCCCCCAGCCCCACCTCTCTCTCCCTGAAGCAGCACCTAGGCTGGGTGGAAGAGGCACCTCTCCCCCAGCTGCAGCAAGTCCAGGCTGAGTTGGGGTCAGGGCATCTGTCACTGTCCAAGGCAGGTTCAGGGTTAGGCTGGGTCAGGAGAGGTGCCTCTTCTGCATGAGCAGCAGATCCAGGCTGGACTAGGGGAGAGATACCTTCCCCCAGCTGTGGAAGATCCAGGATGGTGCTGGACTGGAGCTAGGGGAGAGGTGTCCATCTCTCTTCTAAGCTGTGTGGCCTGAACTTAGGTGGGATCTGGTCAGGACACCAAGAGTAACCCTGGGATGTTGCAAAATCAGCACTGTATGACCTAGTGGTCTGGGCACTGCTTATTATGAGAAGTCCAACTGGCAACTGTAGTAATACAAACCATTGGTTTAGGTTTTGTGTATAAAACAGCACTTTAACAGTGCAGTGCTCCCATCACCAGGCTGAGACGCTGGTCCCTTAAAAGGTGGTAATTTTTCCTGTAAGTCTTGATAAAACCCATAATAAAGTTGTACAGTGAAATGAAGGGAACCCAGAAAGTGCATGAACACAGAGAACTTGAAAGCAATGGTAAATTAACATGAGCAGTATAATTAGGATCCTGAACTTCTGACTTGAAAGTAGTATCTTCCTCCTTTGCATTGGAATAGGAGCAGATTTTGAAGCCATATTCATATGGAACCTAAAGGAATTTAAGACTCACTCACTCGCTTTAGCTTTGGTGTTGGCAGTCAGAATCTCAGCAATCCAGTTGATCAGATACTGAGGCCTGAATTCTGAAGATTCAGAACATTGCTTCAGGGTAGCAAACATTTTCTCTAGCAGGGTCTGTGTAAAGTCTCGGGAAAGGAGGCCCTTTAGCAGAGGCTGCCAGAAGCAGTAAAATGTCTGAGGGATTTTGAAATCCAGCAACTCTTTATTGTCTATGGAAAAGAAGAACACTACAATGAAATGGTGAAGTATTGTGAACATAAAATCTGTTTCAGTGATAGCTCTAAAGTGAATAGTAGTCTATACTGTATTCAGTTGTCCCTGTATTATTCCTGGCATCCTACTCTGAATCAGAGTTATAATCAGCAAAGACAGGAAAAACAATGACTGGATAATTAGGCAATTAATACAGTGTTTCATTGAATGCAGAAAATATGAAGCTTAATTTAATCAAGCTGTAAACCAGAGGAAAATCTCTCTCTGTTTTGCTAATGCTTTGCCATCATAAATTCAACTCCCACATAATTAAGAGCTAATCTATCTAAAAAAGGTACTATAAACAGGATAAAAGACCATAGTACCGAGTAGCTTCAAACAGCTCTATTATTGCAATGTAATTACAGAAACTGGGAACCTCTTAGGTGGGCAGTCTCAGTTGGTCTCAAGGGAGTTAGTCACCCAATTTCCAATGAAAATAGGGCTTGAGTACCCAACACTCTTTAGACAGACAAACACTGGACCCTTTAAATGCCAATTAGGGAAGTCTCTCCCAACCTGTGAGCAACAACATGGAAGCAAGTCACAGCTAGAGGTGGTCATACAAAAGTCAGAAAATTCCTCTATCGCTCCATGAAGCCCATAGTTAGCAAGGACATAGTATGCTCCAACCTGGATGCTGGAGTCTTCTGTGGACGATAGCCCAGAGGTCCCTATAAGGCCAGTTAGTTGGCACTGGTAGAGGCAGCCATCAAGGGGGTTGCCAATGGGGTGGCTGCTGCATTGGTTCAGTGAGGAGTGCCTTGAAGTGCGAATACTCAAAGAGTCCTCCTCATCTTCACTACATAATGGAAGTGCCAATCCCATTGATGTAGCTGATAGGCTGAATACATCTTGTTTCAACCTATTATTGGTGCCAAAGTGTGGTGTTCCAGGCACTGAGGTTACTGGCAAGTCTGTAGCTATTGTAAATGTCTGCAGTACCAGGATACATGGTGCCAACATCGGTGCTGAGGGGAGCTGAGGCAGAGGCTGTGCAGATGGTGCTGACTGTTTGCTCTGCAACAGTGGTATGGAAGAGGGTGGCATAGAAGCAGTCAGTGCTGAAGCCGCACACAGTTTCATTGGTGCTGGAGATGTCTTGGTTGGTGTTGATGGAGCAGACGTGGACTTGCTAGTTCTGATGTCTTCGAGCTGGCCTGTGCCAGGTCCTTCACTCCTCAGGACCATCTTGGTGCCAAACTTGCCTGGTGCCTCATGGTCAGGTGCCTTAGGTGCCCCTGGTGCCAGTGCCGATTTTTTTGTGTGGTAGTGCTTCTCAGGGGAAATCACTACAAAATGACGAATGGGAGCGCTTCCTAGAGGACTGTGCCGAAGCAGACTCTGCAGAGCTCAATCCTGAGGGAGCTGCTTTTTCAGAGCTCTCCATGAGAGAAAGTTTTCTGAGTGGTAGGAGTGTGCTGAATCACACACCGGCCACATGGACCTCTCTATTAACAGAAGCTTGAATTGAAGTTTTCTAGCTTTTCTGGTACTGGCAGCGAGTTTCTTACAGTGAAGACACTTACTGGTAAAGTGTCCTTTACCAAGACAACAGATATACTGAGAGTGGCAGTCAGAAATAGGTATCAACATTGTACGTCAGATACCTTTTAAAACCTGGACAGTCAGGCATATCTGCTGGACAGACAATGGTTAAACAATTCACTATGTTCTAACTATCTACAACAAAATTTTTCTTTTAGTTTACAAGAACAATCTAACTGTAATTATAATTATTTAGTAATAACTAACAATTTTGCTTAACTAACAAAGTACTACAAGTACTGCAGGTAGTTAAGCAACTGCAGGTTCCGACTGACGCCAATGGCGGCAGAGAAGGAGCTGAGGGGTCAGTTGGCTGCACATGTGCAGTAGCTGCCCCAAACGGTGCATGCCGGCCGCCCCATGAAGACACTGCTGTTTTACCTCTCCAACTAGGTGCACAGCGTTGTTGAAACACCCAAGATGGAGCACCCACAGACACACTCCTCAAAGAAGGAGGTCTGCATTCATGCAGGAGTAAGTACAGAATTAGAAGGTAGACATCAAAATAAAAGGGCATCAAAAAAAGATAGAGTAGGACAGGGTGGCCAACCCATGGCTCTTGAGCCGCATGCAGCTCTTTGCTTAAAGAAATGCGGCTCTTGCTAGTTCTGAGCCGAGCACCCAGACTGCTCATGGCTAGCTGCTCTGCGCACATGCCCCAGCGCCTGGAGGGAGAAGTGTGTGGCAGTGGGGGCAGCTCCAGGACCCAGGCATTGGGTTAGAGTGGGGAGGAGGGAGCTGAGGGTGCCTGGCTCTAGGGGAGAGGGAGGGCATTGCGTTAGAGTGGGGGGGAGGAGGACCGAAACACCTTAAATTCAAAGTCTTCATGGATACAGAATAAGGCAGCCAACACAGTTGTCATATTTAAATTTCAGGGGAAAAAAAAGCATCAGCAAGTACCTGGTTTACACTGTGTTTCTTTAAAGAAAATTCAAAGGCTATTGTTTGCCAGGCTAAAGCAATTATTCTGAGATATGAGTTTCTCCCTTATTGTATTTGCAGTCTGGGACAGACCTGAATTTTTTAGAACTATAATAAAGCCATAATCTTCATAAGTTTAAAAGAGGAAACCATACCAGAGATCAACAAGCTGGAGTGAAACAGACACTTCAAACTGTGCTAATTAACTTCTCGGTTCAGTTTAATTTTAAAAACTTCACGACATAATAGGGAAGTAGAGTATTACATTTAAAATGCATGGTGGGGATGTTTTTCTTTCAGTGTGAGAATATTGCTGGATTTTTAAAGGTTTTTTTTTTTTTTATTTGATGTTTGTTCCTTGTCAAGTTCTCTGAAGATCTATGGACTGGCCATGAATTTTGTAAATGACTACACACTTTTTTAATTGGTTTTTGTCCTAAATGTCCTGTAATGTTATTTTTATCACTACATTTTGTGTACTATATTTATATAACTATCTATATATAGATCTATGAAAATAAATATATAATATATGGCTCTTTGCACTCTATCCACAGCTGTTTTCGCTCTTCTTCTCTAATGGGTTGGTCACTCCTGGATTAGGATATGCAAAAACTTGTAATAGACAGAAGGGGCAATAGAGGCGGCCCTGGTATAAGTACAAAGCATGTTTCAAAACAAATTAAATTAATGCAAACTTGGATTTTCATCAAAATGAGAAAATATATTAAGCCTAACTATTCCATGTGTTCATTTAGGGGATTTCACACAAAGTCTAGCCACTGACCTTCACACTTAATGTTTAGAGACTCCAGGTGTTCCGCAGTTGGGATGAGAGCGCCATCATCTAGCAGAGCTTCAGCCACCACCTCCCTAGACCAATAAGAAAATCCCATTAGTTCCCCCCAGATCTTACATTTCCAAAGCACCTGCTGTCCTGACCCCAAAACAATTAACATGCAATATACACTAGAGACCTAAAAAATGCTTTAAAAAGTAACTGTGTAACCATTAAAAATCCTAATGATGATATGGTTACATGCACTGTGAGCTCTGCAGTATAAGGTTTATACTGCAGAGTTCCTAGTGCAGCCAGCTCTCCAGAGTGGAGCTGGCAGTCAGGGGTTGGTTCACGTTGGAAGCCAGCTTATAGTATAGTATAACTATAACTGGTTCCAGCTGCCTTCTCTGCTTTTGGGGAGACAGCTGCACTATGAGCTACGTGGTATTAGCTTTATACTGAAGAGACTGCACCAGGGGGCAGCAGCTGGTACCCCAGGAGCAGGGTCTGGCTGGTGCACACTGGTGAAGAGTGCTGATGCTTATTGGTTAACCATTTAAACAGCTGCACTCTTACATTCCTAATGTAAGATTCATTCTACTGCAGCTGAAATGTGGTGAGGCATGGCAGTTGCTTAACAGGCAGGCTTTGCAGGATTTTACTTTAATCATTTAAGATCATTAAACATTGATTTCAGATTACTTATTCAAATCAACAACAACAACAAGAACAATCAATAAAAAAAAGTGGCACAAACGTAGCCTCCCTCCCTCTTGCACCTGCAAGGATTGAGGGTCACCAGCTCTGTCGCAGCACAGGGAGGCCTGTGCAGCCCTGACATCATAGGCCTGCTTTCTTGCTCACCAGTTGGGAGTGCTGGGGGAAAGGAGGGGGGGGAGGGGGGGGGGAAGAGAGAAAATCTCTGCTCCACTAGGATATGCTCACTCATTCCCACGACAGTGGAAGTGCAGAGGGCTCCCTGCGTAGCTGCAGGGCCACTGACACACAATCTCTGTAGGCACAAGGTGTGAAGAGGCGGCTGCAGTCCTGGAGGGACAGAGCAGAGATCGCCAGACTTCAAGGCGTACTCCTGCAGACGACATTCATTAGCTGGTGGCCTCCCCCACAGTTGGGAGCTCAGCCAGGCTGCTGACACCCAGCAGAAACGTCTATTACAAATAGATAAAACGGAGTTCTCCCAAGCCTATTAATAGGGTCCCAAAACCAACTTCTCTGTGGGAGTTAAGACACCCACTGAAACTGAAGGGGAAACAAAAATCCAAATCAGAATGGGACCAGGGCACTAAGATTAGCACTTGTACTCTGGTAGGGGGGAAAAATATCCTTGTGCATTGAAATTTCAAAAGCAGCGTAGGGGATTCAGCACTATGATTTTCTATAATTGCCCACCCTGACCTAGACAAAAGGCTCCTCCTCTCTAGCAGCAGACTTTCTGTACATCAATGCTTACCCTAGAATGTGCAGGGATACAGATGCCAATATAGGAATGTGGCAAGTGGATGCTGGTTCACCAGTTGGTGCCTCTCTCTATATATTTAAGGCAGGTTTGGGGCAGAGAATTAATACTGTGTTAGCTGAAAGTCAACATGACTGTGGGGAACTAGAGAAAAAAAGTTGTATAATGGCAGGGCAAAGACAAGGGAAGCCACCCCATACACACACAAAATTATTTGCTAGGAACTCCATCCAGAAGTTTTCTTGTCCACTGGCTAGAGAAGTTATCTGTAACTAAGTATGAACAAAAGTGAGGTTGGACTGAAGTCCAAAATTGTGAAACCAGCATTTACAGGAAAAAAATTCTTATTTAAAAAGTCTTGGAGGAAAATATCAGATGATACTAAACTGCTCAAGTTAGTTAAGACCAAAGCAGACTGTGAAGAACTTCAAAAAGATCTCACAAAACTAAGTGATTGGGCAACAAAATGGCAAATGAAATTTAATGTGGATAAAAGTAAAGAAATGCACATTGGAAAAAATAACCCCAGCTATACATACAATATCATAGGGGCTAACTTAGCTACAACCAATCAGGAAAGAGATCTTGGAGTCATCGTGGATAGGTCTCTAAAGACGTCCACACAGCGTGCAGCAGCAGTCAAAAAAGCAAACAGGATGTTAGGAATCATTAAAAAAGGGATAGAGAATAAGACGAAGAATATCTTATTGCCCTTATATAAATCCATGGTATGCCCACATCATTAATATTGCATACAGATGTGGTCTCCCCATCTCAAAAAAGATATATTGGCATTAGAAAAGGGTCAGAGAAGGGCAACTAAAATGATTAGGGATTTAGAACAGGTCCCATATGAGAAGAGATTAAAGAGACTAGGACTTTTCAGCTTAGAAAAGAGGAGACTAAGGGGGATATGACAGAGGTATATAAAATCATGAGTGGTGTGGAGAAAGTGAATAAGGAAAAGTTATGTACTTGTTCCCATAATATAAGAACTAGGGGCCACCAAATGAAATTAATGGGCAGCAGGTTTTAAACAAATCAAAGGAAGTTCTTCACAGCGCACAGTCAACCTGTGGAACTCTTTGCCTGAGGAGGTTGTGAAGGCTAGGTCAAGAACAGGGTTTAAAAGAAACCTAGATATATTCATGGAGATTAAGTCCATTAATGGCTATTAGCCAGGATGGGTAAGGAATGGTGTCCCTAGCTTCTGTTTGTCAAAGGGTGGAGATGAATGGCAGGAGAGAGATCACTTGATCATTACCTGTTCGGTTCATTCCCTCTTAGACACCTGGCATTGGCCACTGTCGGCAGACAGGATACTGGGCTGGATAGACCTTTGGTCTGACCCAGTATGGGCATTCTTATGTTCTTATGTTGTACTTTAATTTGTAAAGTCAGTACTTCAATGTGTACTGACTAGTGTTTTTTACCCTAACGGTATGTGTAACCGTTAAGAGCCACTGCTCTCAAGTACTACTAGATGCTTATTGTATACCCCCAACTCAGCTACAATACAAGGAGTGGGCGTAATGACACCCAGTCAGTCACAGTAACTTAAGAACACCACAAAATTTCTCTCGAATGCAAGTTCTTTCATGCCAACTTGCTCTATAGAATTCCAGCCTGGTGCCCAGACCTATGTACAGTAGCTAACAATCAGAAGAACTATATCCTAAAATCCCATCCCAACTCACCCTCTTTTTATTTTGCCTAGTACTGGAAAAGAGCAAGCACTGCTCAGAAGCTGAATTCTGCCAGAAACACGAAGAGAATTCTTCCAAGCACCACATTAAATATTCACAGCAAGTTGCACATGATTACTTTAAAGAAGGGAGTTTGCAACATAAATAATTTAGGGAAAATATTAATGCAGATCTTCTTTGCCAATGATGGAAAGCCAGAGCTGTAGAGCTCTGAGAGCACTCAAGTCTGCAACCCTAAGGCCACCAATTCTTTAGCATTTCATCAGCTCCCAACATTTTTAATTGGGCCGACACAAATCCTCCTCTCTCACAGCATATAATGATATTTGGTGGTTTAAGTAGAGCAGCAGCCTCTAAAAGGCCATTCAGAGGCACAAACAGCTCCAAGTTATCAAGTGAAATTTTTGGAGATGCCTAATTAATTAAGCATAAGACAATGTTCTGGATGCATTTGGAAATGCACTCCAAGTGCTAAATGTACCCAGTAAGCACATAAAGCAGAAAGAGAATAGAAAACAGAGCAAAAGCTGAGAGAAGATGCATCTGACGACACACCAAATCCACCCAGAGCAGTGCTTCAGATAAGCAGCTAACTTATGATTTCAGAATTTGTGGAGGGCAAGGGTTTCACAGAGAGAAACAGCCACTGAAGAATAGTGCAAGATAGTTTATCATATCATCTTGCCCTTGATAAAACATACCCAGCTATGTAAAAGTCTTAACATGAAGAAAAGCTATATAATAAAGGATTCTCTAGACAAATGACACTCCCTTTTATCAGGGAAACAGTACTTTTCTCCTCTATATTTGATTACTAAATGAGCTTTGCACAGAATCTTGGACAGATATTTTATCAGTGCTCTTGTCCATCTGAATGTATCATTAGGAAATAACTGCAATAAATGATCAGGCCTGGTTGCAAAGCTTGCCTGCTGCAATAACACCATAGATACAAATGTACCAAGTTCACTTTATTTTCCTGCTGTGAATGCATCACCACCTTCTTAAATCTCTCCATTAGATTCCATTTCACATTAAACCCAAAACATCTTATTCTCATGTAAGCCTTTCACCGCTCTGTATCCTTGCCCCACCAATGATGCCAGCTTCAAGTACCCATTTGTAAGTTTCTTACATTAACATCTCTGCGCTTTCTTCCTTACTGCCCCCCTACTCCTGATCTGCAAAGCTACCATGCAATGACCTTTCATATATCTTTTTAGGATCCCCTTGAAACTGATACCTTAAAGAAAAATCAACCAACCAACTTATGATGTCTAGGTTAAAGGACAAATGGGGGTAGCTGATATTCTTTATATTTCTCATGATCAAAAAATGTGTTATTGCATTTCTAACCTATATTATATATTTGATAGCATCTGTCCCTCCCCTTCCTCCCCCCCCTCCCCAGCCCTGCACTTGTTACTTGTCTCAGATTGCAAGATTCTTGGAGTGGGATCTTCATATGACTTTGTAAAATACCTAAGGAGACTCCATCCCAATTGAGTCCCCCAGTGTGTACTGTTATAAAAATACTTAAAAGATGTAGAATAGAACTAATATTGTCCCACAGGGATTTTGCAAGTTAGACCAATTCCACCTCATAAGGTTATAATGAAATTGAATTTTAATAGGTGCTTTGTGATCTCAGATGGAAACGTAATATGCACAAGAAACAACTGCTATTTTCTTTCAATTTCTTCATACAGGCAGCAGAGATGAAGCACTGCACATCAGTGCTTTACAGAAACGGGTCTATTCTACTTCTGGGGTACAGAACATTGCCAAGAGGTAAACTACAGAAAACCACTCCGGCACTCAAAGTGACCTTGGCTGAGCTGTCAATTGTCCCAACGCACCCACAAATGGCTGTAGCAGTTAGAGAAAAGAAAGGAAGTGGAAAGAGGGTTGCATATTGAAGGGCCAGAGGAAACAGCTGCACATACAGGCCACCAGCAGGGGAAACATTCTTTAGCAGAAATCAAGACCAAGATCACAGCTGAGTTAGCATCACCACGGCTCGACAAATAATACACTCTACTCGCCTGTGGCGAGTAGAGTGTAACCCAGAGGAGCCGGGTTCGGGCGATCTGCGCATGCGCAGAACGCCAGACAGCGTGGCTGGCGAGCGGGGCTCGCCGCGGTTCGGTGAGCCCTGAGCATCACAATCTATGGCTTTTTCTGTGATTAACTTAAAGAACACAATATTTTAAGTCTAAGCACAGTAAAATAGCGAAAGCCCTACAGCTTTACGGTGTTATGCCTCCTGCCTGCAGGATATAGCTTCTCTCTTGATACACAGTTCAGTAAAACTCCAATAGTCCGGCATCCAATTGTATGGCATTCCCGAGAGTCTAGCATCAAAATGGCAAGAGCCTAGTGAGTGAGCTTCAGCAAAAAAATGAGTCACAAGGCAGCAGCGGCAGCAGCTGAACCGAGCAAAACCGGACAGGACCAAGTCAGTCTGCCACTGGCATTGTGACATACTGGACAGTGCTTGTGGTACAATAAAAAGGGTTAAACACTTTATATACAGTATATACTGTGTATATGCACATATATAAAAACATCTTATAGTATCTCCTGGTAGTCCGGCATATCTGATAATCCGGCACCACGTAGGTCCCAAAAATTCCAGATTATCGGAAGTCTACCGTACCTGCTCTCTTGCAATAAATCTTTAATCTGAGCCAAAATCCACTCCACCTCTGAGGAAGAATTACACCATGCCTTGCGCGCTTTTCGTAAGGAGTGAAGCTCCTGAAGAACCTGCATAAGAGAAAACAGTATCTGTAAATGAATATATTTTGTTGTACAGCAGTCACTGCAAGCAAGAGGCACTACTGTAAAGAGCAGATTAATGATCCAGGAATTTCATCCACAACTCTGACAGTGGCTCTCAGAACTTCCATCTCAACAGCAGAATAAATCACTAAAACAGGTCTAAGTCAGGCCTAAACTGAAAGGGGAACATGATCAAGGATTCAGAGGCAGGAAGCTAGGTTCTAGGATTTGTTAGTTCTATTTTCTGCTTCCTGGCAAGTCCATCTCTGTCCCCAAGTCTCCAGCAGTAAAACAGATAATGCCTACTTGAATCAGGATTCTGTCATTAACGTTAAGCATGTGGAAGAAACCAAAGTGTCAAATTAGCTCAATGATTTATGCAGTATTCAGGATGTAGTAGATGAAAAACAGCAAGCAAGGTGTCCTATAGCAAAAACAGAAGAGACTAATACTAGATATATGTGCTACCATTCTAGAAATCAGTCTCACCTTCAGCTTCCCACACTAGGCATGTAGCAACTAGTCGACTATTGGATAAGCATAAGCTTATCCGATAGTTGAGTAGTGACTCGACTAGTCGTTCCCCCTCTTGCTGCCTCTATCAGAAGCAGCAAGGAGGAGCAGGAGCTACCACTTTTAAAACACAGAGCCACAGCACAGGTGGCTACCCCCACTGCAACTCTGCATAGCGGTCCTATCAAGTAATCATAGTCACTACAAACTATTGACTATAAGATTAGCTCGGTAACTGCAATTTAACATCCCTATCCCACCCACCCACACGCTTTAGCACAAAGGAGTACAAGTTACACACTGGACTAATTAGGAATATTTGCTCCAAGAGCAAGTGGCATTTCCATCACCAGTGGAGGGCACCTTCTGTTTACAAGTGGAAATCCATATGCGTAATGCTAGGAGGCTGCTTGAGATGTGACATCACTGAAAGTGCAAGTTTCCCAGTGTTCTTAATGCCTTGGTGACACGCTTTTGCAGTTTTTATGCATGGGAGAAGATGCAGAGACATCTCAGCATATGGTCCTCTGCACTGGATTTCATTCCATTTTGCAATGCACCATTTTGCAGTGCATGTCTCTTGTTGAGAGATGTGGCTTAACAGGCCTTCTGGTTTGAAGTATCTGTACCGGGGGTAGGTGATATTAATTTGCTGCGCACTGACATGGTGGGGTTGGACTCTGTTTGGAACAGACATGGCCATGCACTGCTAAGCTTACAGTGTAAATCAGACTCAAATGATACATACATGATACAAGCAGGCCAACCCTTCATGTGCTCAGAGTTTTGTTTTGTTTTGTAAAGACACTGCAGCACTTTATGTGAATCACAAATAGGCCTTTCTGCAAAATTCTGTTCTCAGGTGGCTGATGAATACGGAAAGTTAAGGAGTTACAAACACCGGAGTAGGTGCAGAAGTTGTTGTGCAGATAATACTGAACGAACACCAGTTGGGCCCTGGAAGAACCTAGGGAACTGCGATTTCTTGTGCCTGTTTGAAGTTATGAGTGTTTAATTTGCTTAGAATAGTCACAATGATAAGGTGCAACAGATGTTTTAAGTAACAAAAAAAAACAAGTCTGAGATGTGACATAAATATCATAAAACAATAAAATACCTTCAAGCTGGATAAACATGATCATGTGCAGGAATGAGTCCTTAGGTTAGAGCAGTGGTCACCAACCAGGTGATCGGGATCTATTGGTAGATCTTGGAACCTCTGACAGGTGTCCTGGAGGCTATAAAGTGCCAGCACTTTATCTGCTCCTTCCCCCCCACCCCCATGCTTCTTCTGCCCTCTGTCTTGGAGCTGCTCCCCAGCATTCCCCTGCTTGCTATACAGGGTTGGGGAGGTAGATGTAAGACTAATGTCAGGGTGTCCTGAACATCTGTACCCCATTCTTCACAGAGACAGGTACAGATGCTCAGGATGGAGGGAGCTTGCTGGCAGCCGTTCCTATGTCTGAATGTGCTCTGCATACTTAAAGGAGCAATGCAAATCTCTGTCACTTTCACACACGGTGTGTCTGTCACTCACACAAACACAATGTCTTTCACACTCACCTCCCGACCAAACACATACTTGTGTTGTTACTTTTTTTTTTTCTTTCAAAATGTATTATTTTAGGTTTTTGACTGCTCTCTTATGCTTAATTTAATTTGAATAGTGAGTTCTAAAATATCTAGTCTGTCATGGTTGGAGTAATTATCCCTATGGTAATTTTTTTTTAAAATATATATTGTATCTAGGTTTTTGGTTTCTGCTGGTGGTGCATCTTAGCTCAATAGTGGTGCACATAAAATTAATTACCTCTATTTTTTTCCCCCAACCATATGCAGAACATTGGTAGGGAAGTAGGGATATAAAAACCACCTAAAATAGTTAAACGGCCAATTAACCACCAGTCATAAGAGCTGCTCCAGCCCTGCCACCCCACTGCAGCCGGGGTCCTGCTGGTCAGGTCACTGTGGATGTGGAAGCTGCTCCTGTTAGCTGGGCCCTCCAAATCACCTGTTGTCCAATAAGCATGCTGGTAAAGCTAATACTTACCAGGTAACCAGTTAACTGTTTAACCTTTTGCATCCCTACTGGGAAGACTTCTGGAATCATGCCCAATCTCTTGGAGGTACTTGCAGCTAAATTGGGAGATTGGCTGCTAATAGTCCAGCAGCGCCGCTAGGCTAAAGTGGACTCCCTGCTGCCCTGGCCTGTGCTGCTGTTGAAAGTGACTGGCATGTCCCTGCAGCCCCTGGGAAAGGTGAGGTAGGTGGTCTCCCCATGTTGCCCTTGCCTGCAAGCACTGTCCCTGCTGCTCCCATTGGCTGATAATGGGGAACCATGGCCAATAACAATGTGGGAGTGATGCCCGAAGACAGGGGCAAGGGGGCAGCGTGTGGCATCACCTGCCCTCCCCAGGAGGTGCTGCTTGTCATGCCACCTGCTTTTGGGTTTGGCATAGAGCCAGAGAGGGGCAAGCTTACCTTAGCACCACTGCACCAATGCCCGGGAGCCACCTGAGGTAAGCTTTGCCCTACCCTAGTCTCTCGTCCTTCCTTCACCCAAACTCCCTCCCAACAACCTGCACTCTAAACCCCCTCATACACTCAACCCCCTGCCTCAGGCTCCGCCAAAGCCCCTCACACACCTCAAACTTGTAGCTCAAGACCAAAGCCTGCACCACTAGCCCCTGCCCTAGTCTGGTGAAAGTGAGTAGGGATGGGAAAAAAAGGAGGGATGGAGTGAGCAGAGCAGGGCCTCAAAGAAGGGTTGAAGTAGAGGCAAGGAGGACGCAGGGCAAGGGTATTTGGGTTTGAAGTAGATCCAGGATTGCATTTAAATTCAAAAAGTGATCTTGTGCCTAAGAGTTGGAGACCACTGGGTTAGCATATTTATTAAAAAAAAAAAACACCTCACCTCGGCCTGATCTACTTTTTGTTTTACTATTAGAATCAATACAGTGATTTTATCTTTACCAGTGTATTTAAAGCAGTATAACCTCCCTACTGTGGATATACTGATATAAAGATGGCTAAAGTCCTGCAAATCTGCAGATATCCACAGGTATCTGCATCCACAGATGTGAAAGCTATATCCATGAATCACTTTTGCAGATACCAATTTTTTATCTGCACAGGGCTCAAAAAGATGCCTTATACCACCATAGCTTCCTGGGCGCTACATGAACCAGAGGTTACTCTGTGGGATGCAGAGCAGCCTCTGTCCCCAGGGAGCTCGGACCCCCGTGGACAAGGGCTGCTCTGTAGGAGGCAACATGGGAGGGCAGGTGGGTCTGCGGGAGCCAATAAGTGCAGGGAGCTTGTTTGAAAGCTGTCTCCCTGCATGTATTGGCTTCAGCCTTCCCCCTCCTCACCTTCTGTGCTGCTGCCTCTCTAGAGACAGCAGCACAGGATGGTGGAGAGCACGCAGATCCAGTGCTAGTGGGGAACTGGCTTTTAAGCCAGCTCCCATTCCCATTCCCCCTCCCCAGCCCCGCTGCCTCTGAGGGGGAATGCGTGTAGTCGAAAGGACTAAACAAATAATCCAAGGCTTGTCGGTTAATCGTATATTCATCTGCATGCTGACATCCCTAATTAAAACCAGAGACTGGGACTCAGGACTCCTGAGTTTTAATCTCAACTTTGCCTCCACTTCTCTGTAGGGTTCCAGAGAAACCTTTTAGCCTCTCTGGAGCAATTGTCCCTGCACTTTTAAAATGAAACAAATTTGCTTATTGTGTTGTAAAATCTCAATATTTGTAAAGTCCTCTCACACTCATTAATTCAATGTTTCATTAAATGCATACAAATGATTACTATCCTCTATATACCTAGTCTATGAAACAGTTTGTTACTAATTCCAACACTATAAGCCAATGTATATAAAAGTCTGTTCACTCCAGCCAGAACTTGCTTAGTCAAATTTCAGTCATTTGGAACTTCTTGGATTTGCAGCAATGAAGTTCATGCCTCACTAAATGTGATTTTGATTGCACAGGATTTTCTCCTTGAATACTGGTATAAGAAAAGAGCAGAGGCTGGAAGGACAATAAAGAAGGGTCTGGGGAATTTTAATTGCATGATGAATCAATTGTTTTAAAAACAAAAGAGAGTACTTAGAAGTTTTCCCCTCCTATACAGGGAAACTATGTCACCTTCTATCCATTTTCCTCACTCTTCCACTGCACTGCCAGGTGCTGCCAGGACACTATAAATAACATTGGGCAGACTATTAAAAAACCCCACCCACCCAACACCCCGAGTTACTAGAACAGTCACTTCCTGCTCTGCTCCAGGAAAGGGTGACAGTGCCTGGACTGTCTAAAAAGCAGCGGGGCGGACATCCACCCTGGGCCCCAGGGCAAGGTGTGGCGGGGGCAGTTCCATGTCTCGAGAAAAGGCAGAGCCATGGGCAGAAGGGGTGGGTCTGAGGCAATCAGCCCTTGGCACCACCTAGAGAGTGTTGCCGGGCCCATTCAGCCCTCAAAGCCACATGGAGCACCTGGCACGGTGCTCTGGCAGCAATACAAAGGAGCCTGGGCAATAGTCAGGAGCTCCAGGCCCCTTTGAAACACTGGGCCCTGTGGCAATGTCCCATTTACCCCCTCACTCTTCCCGGTCAGTGGGCCTGCAAAAAGTGACTTTTCAGGCCCATTTATTACCTGTCCCACCATTGCACTGTATCATATTTATTTGTAATGAGAAAGGAGTTTTGCGGATCCCAGTTCTGAAGAACTTCATTGCTAGACGTGGTTTATTTTACCCAAAATGGAGTCAGAAAAAGGAAGCTACTCCCCCAAATCTGACCCTCCTCCCTAAACTCTGGAAGAAATATGTGAGTATTCCCCAGCAGATATTTAGCAATGATTTTGCAGTAAACCAACCTATGTGCTGAAAACTGTACAGTTATACCTGTGAACTTATAATTCAGATCATATATTTAACATAATCCAATAGATAAAAAAAAAATGAATGAGGCAAAAAGGAAGCATTCAACTTGGAGTTTTGCAGAGATCCTGTCCATGGATCTCTAACACTCTTGATTGGGAAAAAAGTTATCTATTAAAAACAAGAGGAAATTTCACACAGTTTACTCCACCGAAGATGTATTTTCCATTAGTCAGCTACATTCCCAGGCTTTTCTGAGAGCTAATAAGCACAGACTGGAAAGACACCTTACTTAAGAGATGTCTGACAAAAAGACCTGTGCACAGGCTAGCATGAGCGGAGAGTATGTTTTCTGAAGCAGGAGCATGCTAAAGGGTTTATTTGGTTAGCTGATATCAACAACAGGGCATTTACACATGGCCGTTCGTGCATGCCATTCTGATGAAAAAGTTGCTTTTCTTTTGCAGTTGACCCAGAACTGCAAAACATTATACAGTAAACTTCCGATAATCCTGCACTTTTAGGACCCAGGGGGTGCCGGATTATCAAATATGCCGGACTATCAGAGGGGGGGACTATGAGGGGTCTAGGGTGGTGTGGGGGGGATGCCACTCCAGATCCCTCATAGCCCCCCCTTCCGATTGTCTGGCTCTGCCTCAAGCATCCCCGATTCAGCCACTGCTGGTCAGTTTCAGCAGCAACTGAATTGGGATGCCTGGGGCAGAGCAGCTGGGGTGCTGCCGGGTTGGTCCCGCAACACCAAGGGGCAGCGCTGTGGGACCTACCGGCAGCACTCCAGCTGCTCTGCCCCCAGCTTCCCTGATTCAGCCGCTGGTCAGTTTCAGCAGCGGCTGAATCGGGAAAGCCGGGGGCAGAGCAGCTCCAATGATCTGGCTGCCCGGAGCACTTCCGGGTTCCTGATGGTGCCGGACCATCAGGAGTGCCGGACCATCAGATGCCGGATGAATGCAGTTTTACTGTAGATACACACACCCGTCATCTTGAAATCTAACTAATACGTTTAAAAGTAATTCCAGGTTATATACCAACCTCTTCACTTCCCTTCTACTACCAGTTTGTGTACTTTTATAATCACAATCTCCTATTCATTTTGTGACTTGTTTCTCTTCCCTCTCTCACTGTTGTAAAGATCTAGTTGTAAAAGCCTAGGAGAAAGACATTGACTGTGTCTAGCCAGTTTCACAGAGACCTTCTATGAAAGTACTGTGAAACAGAATAAACTAGAAAAGTAATTTCCAATCTAATCTGTCAGTTCTAATAATCAGGTTACTTATAACAGCAGTAACATTTTTCAGAGGTTTGTTTGTTTTTAAATTGTATCCCTTTGGTATATATGGTCATGCCAATTTTCTTCCACAATTTGATCTGAGGAAGTGGGTCTGGCCCACGAAAGTTCATCACCTAATAAACCATTTTGTTAGTCTTTAAAGTGCTGCATAGTCCTGACTTATTTTTCAGAGAGAAATATTATTCACATACACAACTACCAAATACAGTTTCCCAAGAATTTTAGGAATTGGGATTGGGATGTTATCTTCACATGTACCTCTAAGAGAAATCTGGATGTTTATTCCAAATGCATTATAAAGCTGCTAACTGTAGTTCTCTCCTATATTTAACTAATTGTCTGTACGGTGGAAAACAGTGAGCCACTGGAAAATATAACTTTAGGGAAACTGAGATGAAGTGTTCTCAACAGGTTTGATCCAAAGCCCAAATAGATTCCCCTGGGCTTTAGCCCCTATCTGACAGTCTTCTAAAGTGCCTGTCAACCAAGGTCTCTCAACATGCTTTACTAAGGACATTAAAATATCATTATTGCCATCAAGAGATTTAATTATTTGTCACAAGTCAGTGGTAAAATTTCTGTAAGAGTAAAATCCATGTCTCCTGCCTTTCAGCACTATTCCTAGCAGCTGAACCCTGACACAAATATAGCAGGCTGACTACTAGAAAAACTGAACCGAAAACCTTAGCCTGTTTCAAAATGACTGATATTAATCAGTTCCTAAAGGCTTTGGGTCCAACAATTAAAAGAACATTGGTAAGTACCCTGCAGAAATAGGAAGACACAAGATCTTCAGAGAAAGTTTTGGGGCCATTATATATAAACACAAACAACCATGCTGCAATGTGTAAACATTTCAGAAGCCACAAGAAGCCCATATTTCTTGCTCTCTGCAAGGAGCTCGTGACTGCTTTGCTTTGATGATCCACACAACCAGGCTCCATAATAAGAGTTCTCTTTTCATCAGCAAGGCCCAGAGCCCCATCTACAGCCCACTAGATAAACTGCTCCTCTACTCACAGCAGTTTTCATACTTTAGATAAGAATTGGCACTTCTGAACTGACAAAAAAAAAAAAGTGTGTGTGCGCGCGCATGTTCCTGAAAAACAGCATGGGCACAAGCATCAGACCTACTGAAGTGACATTCTTAGGCAGGTTTTGCTCCCAGCATGGTTTTAAAGTTATTTGGGAAGGAAAAAAAGATTCCTAAGATTAGGGTGACATTTCCCTATGCTCAGTGCATGACACTTGGTAAAATTATTCATAATCAAGTGACTTCAATGGCAATCAATCTTACGAACATTCAAATTAACATTGAGACTAAGCGCTAGTAAAAAACCCAACTGTGCAGTATTTCTTTTTATTTACCTTCTATCTTTAAAGTTTTAGGATTCAAACGAGGAAGGGGCTCACAAACACACTCACCTATAACACCTCTCACATGAGGAGGGAGTGGTGTGACTGACTGACCTAACCCCTCTTTCTGGCACACACTTCCCTGTATCTCAGGCTGAGCTCCCAGAATGGAACCACCTCTCCTGGTACAAGGTACAGCATCATCTTGGGGCAACAAGTGGACGGGGAGAATATAGGGTCGCATGACCCCTCCCCAGATTTCTGCTAGGGTTCTCACTAGAATGTGGTCAGCAGCAGCCTTTTGATACTGTGCAGGAGGGAAGGGATGGAGCTACTTTCACGTGCAGCACAGGAGTGTGGGGGGGGGGGAAGGAAGAGGGACGAGGAATGATTTGTGAAACCTCCTCCTTCCCCACCCACAGATGTGGCTAGAAATTGCTTGTCCCTTCCTGCCCACACAGTGTCAAAAGGCACCTAATATCTTCAGGCTGCTTCTGGCCACCAAGATAACCCAGCTGTTCCTCTGCTACAGTGGTGCAAGAAGGGGTTAAGCACTAAGGATGCAATGTGTACCAGGGCCCAGGGAATCTGACTGCAGCAGCTTCAGCAAACTCAGCCAGAGAGATCACTCAGCAAAGGGGTGCACCTTACAAGACAGGGCACCCTAGGGGACAGAGGAAGACCCAGGGCTAGGATTTATGAAGAGGGTGCTAAGACGCTACCCCGAAGACTGCAATGGGGCCTTCAGGGTCAGGGTGTGAACAAGCTGGAAATTGCTCCCCTCCACCACCTTCCTGCTACTTCAGAGCTTACATGAGGGGCAGAGAGACTTTCTTTGCCAGCTCAGTGCAGGGCTTTACCACATCAGGATTTGGCTCTTCCTCACCAGTGTCCTGGATCAGTGGGTCTTAGGTTTTCCTGGGGCACTGGGGAGTGAAGGTGCTTGCTGGCCAAGCTATTGGTGAACTCAGTGCACTGATCAGGGGCTGGTTCTCCACACTGGGATCCCCGACAGGGGGATGGGAGTGTATGGAGAAGCAGCAGGGCTGGGCTTGAAGGGGCAAAGCAGGGAGAGAACAGCAAGAATGGAAGCACATAAAAGGCTGATGAGTGGGCCGCACACGTGACATTTATCAGCTGCCATCTGGCACCTGTCTGCACTCACCAACCACTGTAGCCAGTGGCAGCTAGAAATAGGATAGGGAGAAGGCCCTGCTGGCTGAGAGCTGTCAGCATAGTCCCTGCTGCATGCCAGATCAACAGGGGGAGCAGCTGGCCCCAGGTACTACACTGTCACCCCTCCACCAACCTTATACACCAATCCTCATCGTCGGCCACTGGACTCATCCCACTCATTGCTGGGGGGCAGGCAGCTGGTGAGCAGAGATGCTGCCACCAGCAAGACCCACCAGTATTGACGGGTGAAGACAGAAAATATGGGACAATGTGTCAATTTTTAAGAAAAAGTTGGACACATGTAAAAGGCTTTAAGTACAGGACTGTCCCTTTAAAATGGGACTGCCGTTATAATAAACTAGCCAATCTTTCACACAAATATTCCAAGTCAGGCCCTGCAAGGCATGTCAGTTTCTCAGGC
>JANRFK010001158.1:24165490-24186046 GCA_030068395.1 Apalone spinifera
GTCAGCCCCTCGCCCCGCTCACCTGCTCCGCCAGGCCGACACCCGGTCCAGCGCGTCCCGCTGCAGCCGGCAGTCCCCGCAGTACAGCCCCACCATCACCTGGTCCCACTCGGCCTTGCTCCGCCAGGCCACCACGTTCCGCCGCGGCGGGCGCTTCGCCCGGGCCCCGCTCCCCGCCATGTCTCGCGCCCGCGGACCACCCACTAGGTGCCTTCCGCGGCCTCGAGCGCGCTGGGCCAATCGAAGCCGAGATAGGAGGGAGCTTCCGCCTCTTCCGTTGGCTCCTCGGCTGCGCACGAGGGGAGAGGAAGCCGGGCCAGGCTAAGGGAGTCCCTACGCGCGTGCTCGTAGCAGTCCGCCGGGCGGCGTCTCCTAGCAACCCAGTAGGTAAGTGCCTGCCCCCATCGCCCCGCCCCCGCCCTATCCGGCCTCGTTCTCTCCCCTGCCTGCCTCCTGCCCAGAAGCGAGTTCGAAACCGCCTCCCCGCCCCTTACAGCCTGGGATTCCCCCTTCCCTCCCTAGCGGGCGGGGTTTCCTGCCCCCTGCTAGGGTTGTCAACGTGTAGTCAATTAACCAATAAGCAAAAGCTCATAAGTGAATGCTGCAGACTACGCAGCCCCTCTCCCCCTTGCCGGTCAATTGTTTAGCAGGCCGGCCACTAGCCCCCTTCAGTCCTGGCTCAGGCTGGGTCCAGGGGCCTGCTGTGGCTCTGCATTTAAAGTGTGTTAGGAGCCGGGTGGTTAGGCAGCCCGGCTCATTTCTAGCTTGTGCCAGGTCTCAGAGTTCAGGCCACCCCCCCAGACAGGGCTAGGGTTGCCAGGTGTCTGTTTTTGAACCGGACAGTCCAGTATTTGAGCTTTCTGTTCCGCGAAACAAATTGAGAAGATATAAATGTCCAGTATTTTCTAAATAAGATGTAATGTAGATTGTGATGTAATGTTAAGTGTGTCCGGTATTCTTGCTGAAACCATCTGGCAACCCTAGACAGGGCTGCTGCCGCCCTGCATCGCTGCCTGTTTATCAGAGGCAGCAGTACAGGGCAACAAGCAGCCAGTCCACAAAGGGAACTAGATTTTAAACTGGCTCCCTTCAGACCAGCTCCTGCCTGGCACCCCACGCTGCTGCTGCTTCTAATACAGTGGCGGCAGCAGCACGGGGTGGCAGGGGTCTTCTCAGGAGTGAGGCCAGAGCACACTGGCTTCTGCCCTGACCCCCAGGGACTATAGAACAATTGACTAATTGATAAGAATTCACGAGGTTACTCGACTATTCAATTGATATTTAACATTCCTACCCCCTGCATCCTAGTCTCCCCTCCCCCTTAGCGCTGCTGTCTCCTTGGTCCTCTCGTCACCTGGCTTCCTTCATGCTCCTCTGCTATATAATTCTTGCATCTTGCCAGTGGCGCTGTAGCGTCTGCCAGGAGCTTGCAGTGGTCCTTTTTCAGTGATCTTATGACTTAGCAAATGTATCTTTCTTAGGCTGTTGGAAAACGCCTGTTTATATTTTTGCAGCACTGACAACACTTCTGCCCTGTCAACCAATGTTAACTCACTGCTGATGTCAACGCTTTCCAGAGTTGAGATATTTTGTCATTCGGACATTAAATCAATGAGGTGATGTTGATACCAAAGAAACTCCATGTTGGGCTTGCTAGATTCTCTTTTATATCCCTGGTCTCCATTTTAAATAACCAAGAGTCATTTGACCACTAGAAACTGCAGGTCACGTAGCACTGGGAGGAAAATCAAATTGGTGGGGAAAAGGATGGCAACAGCCTTACTGAGGAAAAAACAGTTTCAAGCTAAAAACAGAATTGATAGTTTGGAATGTTGATATGCATCTAAAAAGATCTGTCAGAAAGACCTGCTAATAAGCAGAAGAGTCTAGAAAGTTCTGATAAAATGGTTTAAAGGTCAGTGGGCAGCAAGCAAACAGAAAACAGGATTTGGATTCTGTTAAAATGAACTGAGGGACTGCTAAGATGAAAGGAGGGAAAAGAACAGCAGAGGGAGCCCTGTCACTGGAGCAGAAGAAGAGAACACTCAGGAAAAACCATGCAGTTTAGTCAGTAAGCAGAGAAATTTGTCACATATAGTTATAGTTGTAGTACGGTGTTAGGGTGTGTGATAGGTTAACTGTAAGAGAAATGTATACTGTATGTATAAAGTTTAAAGTACATATGAGAATTGCCAGGGCTCGACAAATTATACAATGTACTTGCCCATGGCGAGTAGATTGTAACCTGGAAGAGCCAGGTTCGGGCAATCTGCACATGCGCAGATCGCCGGACAGCGTGGCTGGTGAGCAGGGCTATGAGGGGATATGAGCAGGGCTCGCCGCGGTTCTGGGAAGGGATATGAGTTGAGAGGATTCTGGCCTGGTGGGAGTTGTGACCTGGGAGGGGGGGTGCAGAGGGTTTGGATGGTGACCTGAGGGAGGGAGTTTGGATGCGGGAAGGACAGGGGTGCCAGAGGCAGGCTCTGGATGAGAGGCACTTACTTAACTGTCTCCCGGGCAGCTGCCCTGCAGCGTTCATAGGTAGGCTGGGCACCATGCCTGCTGCAACCCCAGATTGGGTAAAACTGCAGCCTGCTCCCTCCATGTGGCTCTCAGCTTCGGGGGAAGAGGAGGAGGGAGGAATGCTTGCGCTGTCCCTGTCCCCGTCCCCCAGGCCAATCTCTCAGCTTCTGTTTGTTATTTTCAGCTAATAGGAGCTAAGAGCTTGCCTGGGTCACTTCATATTGTCCAGCTGTTTTCAGACAATAGGAGCTGAGGCTTGAGCTGGTGGCAGGGAGATCACATGAAGCCTTACCACCCTCCAGAGCAGAGAGCCACATGGCTGCTGCATGCCTGAGGGTCTCGGCAGGGTGGTCTGTGGGCTGGATCTGGTGGCTTGGCAGACTGGATTTGCCTCTCCAGATGAGTCTTGTGCACCCCTGAATTAGAATAATCTCAACTATCTGTTACTGCAATTTGGATGTTCTTTAACTTGCTGCAAGGAATTTATGCTTTTAAAAATCATTGTATTGAGGATTGTTATTTGCACCAATAAAAGATTTCTTGTTTTGGAAAGAGTACTTCTTGTTCAATCATTTATTTATCAGAAGGCTGTAGCCATGTCCTCCAAGTATGTTCCTAGCCACCCCAGAGACCTATACCTAACCAGTCAGTTCTTGTTATATTCTGGGAAGCCCAAAAGAATGTTAGGGTAACAGTGTGCCTCAATTTTTCCTTCTACACATCAGATCAAGTTTACTATGGCCTGCTTGCTATGATAGACTTCAAGTCAATTTATTTCACTCATTGGAGTGAAAAGCACCATGACTCTTGGGCATGCACTGCAACACTCAGAACATCAAAATGGCTGGCCAGAGGGGAGCAAACAGATAGAATCATAAAACACTAGAACTGAAAGGGACCTCGAGAGGTCATCGAGTCCAGTCCCCTGCCCTCACGGTAGGACCAAGCACTATCCAGATCATCCCTGTCAGGTGTCTGTCTAACCTGCTCTTAAATCTCTCCAGGGATGGAGATTCCACAATCCCCCTAGGCTATTTATTCCAGTGTTTAACCACCCTGACAGCTAAGAAGCTTTTCCTAATGTCCCACCTAAACTTCCCTTTCTCAATTTAAGCCCATTGCTTCTTGTCTTCTCCTCAGAGGCTAAAGAGAACAATTTTTCTCCCTTTTAGATACTTAAAAACTGCTATCATGTTCCCTCTCGGTCTTCTCTTAACTAAACAAGCCCAGTTCTTTCAGTCTCCCCTCATAGCTCATGTTTTCTAGACCTTTAATAATTTTTGTTGCTCTTCTATGGACATTCTCCAATTTTTCCACATCTTTCTTGAAATGTGGTGCCCAGAACTGGACACACTACTCCAACTGAGGCCTAATTGGTGCAGAGTAGAGTGGAAGAATGATTTCTCATGTCTTGCTCACAACACTCCCATTAATGCATCCCAGAATCATGTTTGCCGCCCCCCCCCTTTTTTTTTAACAGTGTCACTGTTGACTCATGTCTAACTTGTCAATCACTATGACTTCTAAATCCCTTTCAGCGGTACTCCTTCCTAGATAATCATTTCCCATTCTGTATGTGTGTTCCTTCCTAAGTGGAGTACTTTGCATTTGTCCTTATTAAACTTCATCCTGTTTACCTCTAACGGTTTCTGTAGTTTGTCCAGATAATTTTTAATTTGACCCTATCTTCCTGCTGCACTGTTTTGGTCCCACTGGGAACTGCAACCCCATTGCATTCTGGGTTATGGTGTAGCCTAAATTAAATTAATGGAGATTACCTATCTCCTAGAACTGGAAGGGACCTTGAAAGGTCATTGAGTCCAGTCCCCTGCCTTCACAGCAGGACCAAGTACCATCCCTGACAAATTTTTGCCCAAATCCCTAAATGGCCTCTGCAAGAATTGAATTCACAACCTTGGGTTTAGCAGGCTAATGCTCAAACCACTGAGCGATCCCTCCTCCGAAAGCCTTCTCTAAGATTGATTATGAATTTCCAGTTACCACCTTTAGGGTTGATAGGACCTATATCCTAGGAACAGGCCCAATAGTCAATCCTGTGGTTGGGAACTCTGATATGCACAAATGCAACATGCACATTATAGGAACTCTTGTATATTTACAAGTACAGTTTATTAGTGCATTTAGCACAGTCACAAACACTCCAGTTTCATAAGATAGGAAATGTACATCTATATTTCTATACCATATACTCGCACCATTCCTCTAGAACAACTCAAAGCGTTAGCCTCATCACTTTTACCTTCCCTATCCTCACCAGAAATCTGGATTTGTGACAGGACACTCCAAGGTACACATAGAGATACCTGTATTGGTACCTCTTTTGATTAGTTACCATGCAAAATTGGCCATAAGTTACTATAGGTAATCAGAGCCTTCTACTTAGTCAGCCTCACCAGAAATGATGATGATTACTTATTCCTCCCCCTGTAGTCCATGCAGAACAGTGTCTGTCTTAAATACATTACATCTGCAGATGTACTTAACCTCTATTTTCTGCTTCCCAAATACTTGGGATTGTCCGTTGCGCTGTTAGTCTGTATAAAGCTTATCTGATTAGATATTATAAGATTCAAGACTTATACTAACTTGCTGAGGCTAATGTCTTACAGGATACAAGCCTGTTGGTTACTTGCATTACTGCCGAATCTAATGCAAAGCAGAATATAATGTAGCAGTGAATATAATGAAGAATAGAGTTGCAGTAAATATGACACAGAAACTGGCCCAGTGAGCTACAGGTCAGTTAGGCCAATAAACTCTATACTGTCCATATTCAGTCTTCCCCAAGTTTTGCGTATTGTCCACTTAGAATGAGATTCTTTTGTGCATTATATCATTTCTGGGGCAATATAATGTCCTGGCATCAGTGCACCAAAGGATGTGTTTGTACCATTGACTTCAGATCACAATGATTACAGTTAGTTCACCATGTGGAGATTTAAGCCAGAGTCTGTTTTCTCAACTGCCTTCACATGGTACAAAAACTGGACTTTAGGAATCTGCTTTTAATCAGCCAGGTGTTTTCCCAAACCAAATACTAGGACATCATGGCTCCTGCAGAGGAAGAGCCATGTTGTCAGCTATCTGAAGTTTTGAGTTGGTTTTGACTTGGGTCTCCTCTAAGGATTTTGCTGAGTACCTGTAAAGACATGCCCCTTTCCTGTTCCAACATGAACATTTGCTAATTTTGCATTGCATTTTATTTCTGGAACTATTTCTAAACAAATCTTTGAATAACACAAGTTCTATACATTCAAAATTTGTTCCAGTATAGATGTGTACACCCCCCTTTTTTGGGTGGTAATCTTGATAAGTATCCCAACTCATAATCTCATGTTACCTTAGCTAGAATTTTATTTCATTTTATTGAGTTTGATTATAAGAGCCAACTAATTATTATCATATATACTAATATATATACTGAGATAATATAATTGATATATTATGTTTTATATTCTATAACATAATATATGTATATTATATATTACATTGTAGCTGTAATATAGATATTTAAAGGAGAATTCTACATTAATATTATGATAGTTTGCCCAATGAACTACTGAATTTTTAATTTGGGTTCTGCCAAACAACTGGCCACATTGTCAGTGAACAATTTTTATTGTAACTATTGTTTTATAAATATATGTATAGGGTTTTGATTTGGAATTTGTCAGGCAAACACACCTATATTCATGATAGACTTTTACCTAGATTAAACCACCACTTCTGTTTATAAGGACACACTCAACTATATACCTTAATTATACTATAACTGATATGGTACCACAAACATTATTAATATTTCTATTATGCACTTTTTTTGTGTTTGCGTACAAAAAAAATGTTGCTGCAACAAAGCTCCACAAAACATAAAACTCACAGATAAGTAATTTCAACAAACCATACTTCGAATGTTGTCATTTGAAGCAGGTCCAGGAAACATAAGGGTTGAAGGCATTAACCTTTCTGGATTTACATGTTGATTCACCTGTAAAAGAGATCTACTAAATTAATTAGGAGCTGAATATGTTGCCTTGCATCTTTAGACCCTAGATTAATTTATACAAGTGAGTGGGTAATTCTTAATCATCTGAATCTTTCAGATTCAAATTAAAACCAGACAGTTGAGAAGACCAGCATAATTAACTATCCAGTGAAAGAGTGGGGACTCCTCAGACCCATACATTACAGTGTAAGAATAAAACAAGCTTACACTTACCTAGCTCTACCTGTTTGAAAACCCTATGATGGAGCCTCCTCTGCTGAAAGATCCTCATTCTCTGGGCACCTTTTAAAGGTGCCACCATGTGCCAAAGAATCTGTCCAAATAGTGACTGGACAATCTGGGAAGCTATTATGTCTGACAATAGTGCTCCATGCTAAAGAACACTTCTGTCTGGATAAGAATTGTTAAGGTGCGTCTGCACTGCACCCTTAGCTTGAAATAAACTCCGCAATTTGAGCTATGCAAATTGTGTAGCTTATTTTCAGTTAATTTTGAAATTAACACAGCACCAAATTTTGAAATAAACCGCTGCCCCCCTCAACCATCCGCAGGCTCCTGGCTTGGTCTCCCCATGCCTGCTTGTCCCTGGGCCATGTGTGCTGTGATGCTCCCCTGGGATGTCAGTGCTCCTGCTGGAAAGTGCCCGCTGTCTACGCAACGTGGCCATGCTTGAAACACATCACCATCGTCTGAACCAAGACTTTCGGTGTCAGCTCAGAGGTTAGGGCGAGGCTTTATATACTATCTCCTGGAATGACTGCCCTTGTAACTTTTTTCCACAGCTGGGCCAGTAGTGAGGTTGGCACGTCCCCCATCTCCCATGCCACCCACCCAACTCCATGGGATCTGCAGGCGTAAATACAGCCGGGAGGATCTAAAGCATGAGCAGATTGCCTGCCTGCCTGCCTGCCTGCCTCATGATCCATGAGGGACTGCAGCACTATGGAGAAGTTCCCCTTTCTGTTGATGAAGTCCAAGGCATGGTGGTTGGGGGCCCAGGATGGAGATGTCTGCCCCATCCCCACAGTTGGGCAAGCCGAGGGCGGCAAAGCTGTTGATGCTGTCCCATTCCCCAGAGTGACAACCCTCCGTAGAAGTACATGATTGATGGCCTTCACTACTTGTATGAGCAAAACCCTGACTGTGGATTTCCCCATGCCAAACTGGTTACCAACGGAGCGGTAGCTATCTGTCGGGGTGAGCTTCCAGAGGGCGATGACCATGCGCTTTTGCATGGGGATAGCTGATTGCATGCAAGTGTCCTGTTGCCTGAGTGCAGGGGTGAGCCACTCAGAGCTTGAGGAAGGTGCCCTTTTGCATGCAGAAGTTCTGCAGCCACTGCTGGTCATCCCATACCTTCAGGACGATGAGATCCCACCAGTCCAAGCTCGTCTCCTGCCACCAGAAGCAGTATTCCATGGCCTCCAGGAGATTGAGGGGCATGTGCAGCAGCATGTGTGCCAGGACCTGCGTGAGTAGGGCCTGTGGTCCACACTGGGGTTCATCCTGCTGGAACAACATGCGGATAGTCTGGAAGTACTGCATCATGAGGCACAACACGAGGCCCGTGAGCTTAGCACTGCTTTTCAGCAGCTCTGGCTCCATGCTGTGAGTGCTGTGGTGTCCGCAAGGGCAACCAGAGCACAAGAAGGCATGGGCCCACTGCATCCCTTTTGTGTCCCGCAAGGGGGGAAGCACTGGGGGAGTGGCTTGTGAGACGCGGCAATAGAGAGGAGCCCCTGAAAGCACACACTGCAGCTTTCCTGACCAACCACTACAGGAGGTATCTGCCCTCCTGGTACCCTCCCCAGAGTGCTTCCAGGGGCTCTAAGTCCGAAGCAGGCTCCAATCGATCTGGATATGCTATTTCAGAATAATTCTAACTAATTTCAATGTTTCCCCTTTGTGGGGTCATGCTATTTTTAATGTTACATTAAGAGTTAAGTCGATTTTAGTCATTTCAAAATAATGTCCTAGTGTAGATGTGCCCAAAGTGTAGACTGGGCCACAGAAGGGCAATGCAAATCTTCGTCACCCTCACACACTGTGTGTGTGTGTCTCTCTCTTTCACACTCACCTCCCAACCCAACACATAACTTGTTACTACTTTTACTTTTTCTAAAGTGTGTTGTTGTAGGTTTTTGACTGATTTGTGAATTTGATCATTTTTATTTTTCTCTTATGCTTAAATTTAGTTCTTTGAGTAGTGAGTTTAAAAAATGCCAAACTTGTCATGGGGCCAGTTGTGAGAGGCAGCAGTTGTCTTAAATGAATTATTCTTACTCATGTTAACACTAACATTGTCTGCAGAAAACCCAACACCGTTATCCCACACCTCATGTGAAGTCATTCTCTTATCAGTTTTAAAAAAAGATTTCTCTTGCAGTGGCTGCAGGAATGCCCATGCTGAGGCATAAGTCAAGTAACTGTTGTCACTAGATGTTTCTGGGTATCAAAAATCCTCGCTGTCCGTGGATTCATTTTTTCTAAGCCTCTGTCATTAGAGGAATCAACAGAAAAAGGCTTCAGTTTTCATTTGTCTCACAAGACACTCTTGGAAAAAGGGAGCAAAGGCACTATTGAGTATTCACATTGAGTTGATTCTTACAGATGCATAATATTGGGCAATTTGGCTGTCGGGGAAGATATCTTTAAACAGGGGCCGCAGGTGGTCTGCACTCACAACAGGACTATTGTGCTGCTGTGCAAGCAAAATTGTAACTTTCACTTCTGCATGTGTCAATTGAGGGTAAAAACAACATTTTGTATACACAGTGTTGAATATTTTACCAAGCTAAATATAAAAATGGGAAATTAATAGACAATAAAAAATCTTGAAACAGTATAACCAGATTTTCACAAGCACTTATGTTAATATGATACAAATAGTGAGTGGATTTTTATGTGATAAGAACTGCAAGTTTGTGTCTGTATATGTAGCATACTGTATTTTAATAATCCTGTTGCCGTGGATAAAGGCATCAGCTTTCTTAATTTCTACTCAACACTCATCAGGACACATTGAAAACTATAGAGCTGGGTTGGTAGCTAGAGCCCTGGCAACTCCCCAGGAGAGTCTGGAGGCTGGCCACAGAGGGGCCAGCATTGACTTCCCCTGCTCTGGAAAATTGACTGATCTTGAGGGTGCCAAACCACGGAGGTCCAACTGTAATAACATTGAAACTTCAAGGACAAGTTCACTGAGCATCCTAACCAGTACTATCAAGGCAACAACATTCTACCCCCTCCCCTCCAGCACTTAGCCACATTTGGTAGTACTCTCAAGGTCTGCTGAAGCAGCTGTCAGTGCAGAGCTGGATGGCGTGTGTGCGCGCGCGCACACACACACACACACACGTCAACTGAGGTTGATGTGCTGGAGTTTGACTAAGCTCATTTATGTGTAATTTTTATCTGTAGTGCAATTCTGTAGATAGCAATA
Organism: Apalone spinifera; assembly: GCA_030068395.1. NCBI lineage: Eukaryota > Metazoa > Chordata > Testudines > Trionychidae > Apalone > Apalone spinifera. The sequence goes on from JANRFK010001158.1 coordinate 24,175,483, forward strand.
GTCTACTTCCGAGTGTCTTTGGTCTAGAGAATCATGCCCTGAATTGGAGACCAAGAAGATCTGAGTTCTAATTACAGCTCTAATGCTGGTTTATCAGTTTACCTCTCCATGCTTTGATTTCTTTTCCCAAATGGGTAGAGTTTAAATATATTGTAGAGTAAGAGGAATACATATGGCCTCCAAAACCTACTTGCTCAAGTTTGAGAAGGAGAAAATGACGGAGACCGGCTGTTTCTTTACACCTGCAATATTCATGTTGGTTGGATTTTGATCACAGGTTAGCAGTTTAATGTCCTCAAATACCATTCTCTCTTGTTGAGAAATCCATCCCTGTTTCATCTTGTCTTGCAGAAAATGATGGAAATTCACGCTCTTCCAGAGCATCAACTTTCTGTAGTAAGTTTAGCTAAGGCAAATGCTTCACAAATTCACCTGCGTCTATGATTTTCAGTATATCTGGAAGTGCCTTTAAGTGATTTTTGTCATATTAGTATTGAACTGTGATTTCAGAGTTAGCAGTGTAGGATAAAAATTTCTGAGGCAGGCTATGATATTCTGTTAAGAACCCCTATTCTAAATTTGGAGTCTGGGACTGGAATACAAACACATTACATGATGGTTACCCCCCCCCTCCCCACCTCCACACCTAGCCCAGGATGGGAGACAGGACAAGACATATTGAATGGTACTAGGAACAAATGTGCCATTGTCAAGTACTCCAAATGTCTTTGCTTTAATTCCTAGATCAGTGGTCCTCAACCTTTTGGGGGGCTGCCGGGCATCTGGGGGCGGGGCTGCGCATGAACCAGGCGCCCGGGGGTGGAGCCGCGCATGTGCCGCGCAGCCGGGGGTCAGGCCGCACATGCGCCCGGGGCACAAGAATGGCTTGGGCTGGCCCTGGGGTCACTCGGCGGGTGCACATAAATGCCCCGGCGGGCACCGCGTTGGGGACCACTGCCCTAGATGGACCCCATCTGTGCAGAGACACCTTCTTGAAGGTGACAGACATATCACCACTTAACACATAGTTGATAATTGATGTCTGCTTTGTTTAAATGCTTGTTTTACTGGAAACACTATGTAACTTTATATTATTGCTCTTACTTTGCTTCACAATTAGCACCTATCCAGGGAGCCAGGATCTTACTGCCCCCCCATCACTTTGATCTGCACATTAAACATCCTATATAATTAATTGTAATCTATGGTCTGGCAGTGTTCACTGAACCCTAACAAGCCACGTGACACTCCACCAGCACTGTGTGTGTAATAAACTCTCCTGCTTGCTTCACATACGGTGTTCAGATTCTGTTCCTTCAGCAGCATAAAAAGTAATATAGTTCAAACTCACTTTCAGGCTTTAGGGTGAGGGTAATATAGTGTAATCCCTTTGCTCCTTCATATAGGACCTTTTTAATTCCTATATCAAGAGCCATAGAGGTTGCTCCATATCCTGCCTGGGCTCTGCAGGTCTGGTTTGCTCACTTGATTGAACATGAGTAGAAAACATATGCCTTCATGGAAGAACTTGTCTCCTTTCAATTAAACTAGTTTTGCAGGTCCAGCCTGGAATGATATGGAAAGGCACAGGCTCCCCACACAGCATATTCTCAGAATCCTCCACCATGGCCTTGTCAAGAACACACATGGCCTAAGAACTGTTCTATTTAAGCAGTGGAGGGATAGCTCAGTGGTTTGAGCATTGGCCTGCTTATACCCAGGGTTGTGAGGCCAATCCTTGAGGCAGCCATTTAGGGATCTGGGGCAAATCTGTCAGGGGTGGGACTTGGTCCTGCTGTGAAGGTAGGGTACTGGACTTGATGATCTTTCAAGGTCCCTTCCAGTTCTATGCGATAGGTATAAGTGCTAGAGGGACTATCATGAAGCAGTAAAAAGTGCATGATTTATTCAAACAAGAAAACAGCTTTGCCTTATCATTACTGTTGCCAGCTTTCAATTACTTTTCAAGTCATCTTAATACCCACAATTAAAGAATGGTTTGTGTGTAGGTGAATGGTAGATGATCTATGTGTGTGTAACTGGACGGTCTATCCATTTAAGAGCATGGGGCCACCAGCCTTCCCTGTTTGAATATCAGACTCAGCTGGGAGGGGCAGGGGTCAGGTGATTGCTATAAAGGGCTGAGAGTTTCACTGGTGGGAGATGAGTTCCTGCAATAGGCTCTGAAACAGAGACTGGAACAAATGGGTGTGTTCTCCTTTCAGCCCTGAAAGAGGCAAGGGGGAAAGTATGATGTTTAGGGATGTTAAATATCGGTTAGTTGAATAGTCAAGTAATCTCACGAATTTTTATGGGGTAGTTGACTATTCTGTAGTCCCCAGGGGCAGGGCTGGCAGCCAGTGTGTTCCAGCATCACTCTGGAGGAGCCCCTTGCTACTTCCCACTGCTACCTCTGTATCAGAAGCAGCAGCACAAGTTGCCAGGTGGGAGCCGGTCCATGAGGGAAGCCAGTTTAAAAACCAGCTCCCCTCTTGAACCAGTTGCCTATTGCCCTGTGCTGCTGCCTATGATAAAGAGGCAGCAGCATGGGTTGGTAGCAGCCCCTGTCTGAGGGAGTCTGAACTACCAGATCCAGCACAAGCTGGAACTGAGCCAGGCTGCCTGCCCACTCCACTCCTAATACACTTTAAATGCAGAGCTGCAGAGGGAGTAGGTCCTGGACCCATCTCAAGCCAGGACTGAGCTGGGCTGCAGGCCAGCCTGCTAAAAAAATTACTGGCTGAGGGAAGGGAATGCATGTAATCTATCGCATTAACCTATAAGCTTTTGCTTATTGGTTAATCAACTATACTATTACATCCCTATTATGTTTCAAGACTAAAACTGCCCTGAGAAAAGGTCCTGAAAAAGATCTGGACATATGGCTGAGATTGTCCTGAGCCTACAGTATCCCTATGACTTAAATTCAGGAAGGATAAATCCCCATATTCAGGAGATAGGATATGGCTTGAGCTCTGACTCCAGAATGTGTGATCCACAGAGTGTCACTTCTGGAACTGAAGACTTCAGCTACAGCGTGTTCTGTGCACGGCCCATATCCTAACACCAATAAACCCAGCCCTGCCTGTTGTTCTAACAATTGCATCACTCTCTGGCAGCAATGACTGAGGCCATCTCCCTCGTTTTCTTCTTCTCACTGCAAAACAGAATTAGGTCACCATGTTCTAAAGCACTTAGGATATCTCATCTGTTCCTCTTTTATTCTTTTAAGTGAATTAAGCACTGGTGAAAAGTGCCAGTTTGACAGCCCCAGTGACTCCAGTCTCTCTCTGTCCTCAGAAGAGGAGCAGAAGCATCAGTTGTGCAAACTCCCTCTACCAACGTGCCTCTTCCTTGGTGTGGAGGGACTGCTTCTAGAGGTGAGTAAGGAGTTCAGTCTCTAGCTGTCTTGCTTTTAAGCCTCTCTAGTGAGAGGAAGGTAATCTGTTATTGACAGCTGTGATTGTTGTTTCTGTGAGGTGGACGCCTGTCACTTAGGAACTGAATGGATATCCACAACTCATTTCAAACAGACTAATTATTTTCAGGGTCACATTCTCTTCTGTGCTAAAAGCTGGAGGAAGAGCTAGGGGCCAGTGATGGCTGCCTCATCTCAAGCAGGCGTGGTGTACGCTAGAGCAGCCTAAGAGGGATGTTCTAACTTGGGCCAGCAGTTTATGGAACACGAACAGCATAAAGTGGCCAGACTGGTAGGCAAGACTTATGTCCTTCAGTTAATACTGACTTGAGATGGAGTTGAACTGGTGAACTGCTTGGTATCCCCAGTGGTTCTGTTTGTTGCCAGGCTTTTGTGATCCCAGACTGCCTTATACTTGTTTAGCATTCTTAAGACACCATGGCTGTGTCTAGACTGGCCAGTTTTTGCGGAAAATCAGCCGCTTTTCCGCAAAAACTGGCCAGCTGTCTACATTGGCCGCTTGAATTTCTGCAAGAACACTGACTTCCTGCTGTAGGAAATCAGTGCTTCTTGCGGAAATACTTTGCCCTTCCTGTTCGGGCAAAAGTCCCTTTTGCGCAAATCATTGTGCAAATCATTTGCGCAAAAGGGCCAGTGTAGACAGGACAGCATTGTTTTGCGCAAAACCGCGTCTAGATTGGTACGGATGCTTTTCCACAAAAAGTGCTCTTGCGGAAAAGTGTCCATGCCAATCTAGACGCTCTTTTTCCGAAAATGCTTTTAACGGAAAACTTTTCTGTTAAAAGCATTTCCGGAAAATCATGCCAGTGTAGACGTAGCCCATATGTATTTAAGAAATTGCTAATTCTTTCCATCAGCAACCCATAAATCATCTTTCTTTCAAGAATCTTTTTGGAAGTTTAGATTAATAATCACTTTGGACCCAATTCTTTTCCCCATTTATGCTAGTATAAAAGTAAATTAAGCCACACCAGTTACTTACTGAAGTTACTGAGCATTTACAATAGCATATCAGTTTAGACTGCCATCACTGAGAGCATAGTTTGGCCTTTCCTGTATTTCTGAATATGAGCAAATGTGTATCTCAAAACTTTAAGGCTGTTTTTCCCAATAGCCATTTTTATTAAATTGGACAGAAAGCTACACGGAAATGCTATAAAAAATCTGGTATTGAAAAACAGGAAACAATAGCTTAGATGTTAGCAGCTGGATCTAGTCACTACCACTGTCTTCATTTACTACTAGTGGATCTGAATCTGTTTTAATATGGTCTTTGAAAACACAGCAAAGTTTATTACATTAATAATTTTCCCAAAAGCTTCCAGATCTTGGGCTTGAATAAATCTAGGTCAAAAGAATTCATTACCCAAAGAAAAATGAAACGGTGGAAGAGATTTGAAGGTCAGTGCCAAGCTCCTGTAGTGCTTCATGCAGGGAAAGTAAATTCTTGGAAAATACCAGACAGAGAGAAAACTTGGAAAAGGGCCCTGTTCTCTGGAACTGGATTTGCACTTTCCATCTGCTTTTAACAGTGATCAGAAAACACAGGCTGTTGTTGTACTGCTATCAAAGGGCCTTATTCAGAGCCTAGTAACAGCTTGTATCATTTTGTTTCCTATTATTTCAATGGCTTTTTGCATCTGGAACATACTTCTGGGCTTCAGTAACCAAAACGAGTGCAATTTAAATAGAATCATTGACTATTCGATTATACACTAACATCCCTAAATAAAACACCTGCAGCATCCAGTTTCAGCTGGGGGGGCAGGAGCAGGCAGGCTGCAGGGCTATAAAATGCAAGTTTAGACATTCAGACTCAGCTGGAGCTCGTGTTTTAGGATTCCAATGTGGGGGGAGGGTTTCTACACACTGCAATTTTATACCTGAGACCTGTGAGTCCAAGTCAGCTGTCATAGTCCATTTGTGGATGTTGTATTGCAGTGCATGCATACCCTCTTTGGGAACTGCCCTGCTCAGGCTGGGGGAAGATAGATGACCTGAAAAGTCCTCTAACTTCCTCTGACTAGTATTACAAGTAGCCTGACTGAGAAAAGCTAGAAGTGGACTTTGAGAAGTAATTAAAAGACCATATCACTGTTTTAAATAGTGAATTTTCTTTTAGCAGGCTCAGCAGTTACCGACATTCTTCCTAATATGCTCAGGAACTAAAATAAGATAAAAAAATGTACAGGTGCAAAAGTGTATTTCCAGTGAAGCTAAAAATGAATGGAAAGCTCTTTAAGTGAAAGGAGGGTGGCAGCTCTTTTTAAGTTTAACTTGAGTAAGGAAAAGAACAAGTTTTCTCTGCATTTCTGTTGCTCAACGTTTTAGTTGTAAATTGGGCCCAGGAAGTTAGAGTGTTATATATTTCAAAATACCACTGTTCTTTGAGGCTGCAAGAAGCACAGCGGGTGGCAGAAAGAAGAGTAATGTGGCCAGGAGAACATCTGGCTTGGCAGTTGTTGACATGCTTGACTATTATTCTTTCGAGGATAAAAGGCGATTACTGATAGGATAGACTCAGAAGAGATGGGCGGGAGATTAACATCTTTTCTATTCTATTGGCTGGTTTTGTTTGCTAGCATCCATGAGCTTAAGCTTGGAGCCCAGCCACTGAACATCCTGTTTTCACTGAACTTGTCTCTTCCTCTAGGCTTCTTCTCCTCCGGTCACAAAGCTACCGCAATAACTCCAAGGTAAGGATCCGAAATGCAGCTTCACTGATTTCTCACTTGGGATTTGTATTGTTGCGGGAGAGGCATTTAGCACCCTCAGCAGATGAAGAAGAATTTGGCAAAGGAAGTTAAAAAACAGGTTTTTTTACAGGGGTACTTGCTTATGAAAGGATGGAGAATGCTCTTGCAAAGGTACAGTAACAGGTTTTCTGAACTCTGAGAAGGTAAATTAGCCTCACTTGCTGTGTCATGCCTAGCCTCACTTTAGTATTTTAGTTTGTGCTGTAAGCATAAAGCAGGGTGGGTATCTATATACTATGTGAGCCTGATCCTGTTCCCATTGAAATCAATGGGAGTTTTGCCATTGACTTCACTGGAAGGTGGATCAGGCCCTTGGTGTGTTGAGGGCAGACAAAGTGGCAGTCAAATAGCAATTCATTTATTCTTCTACTGAACTTGTGAGCCAGCTCCAGCCTCTTCCTAAACCTTCTGGTGAAAGGGCACTATGGCTGGTGGGGGGAAGGGGGGAGTCTAGTCACATACTGTGATGGTGCCCAAATTCTTTATCTCTGGAGTGTATGTTTAAGTCCTGATTACCAGCAGGTCACAAGGGGAAAGAAGTGGAGCTTCCATTCCTTGGTACCACACAAGAGAACTGGTGCTTCTCTGCCCAAGTGCTCTCCACAAAGACAGAAGAAGGTGAAAACTGGACCCTACTATAGCATAAAGTATAGACAGGAATGAATGGCTGGAGAGCAAGTATGTGAGTAGGAGGAAAGAGAGGGCAGGTGTATAACAGCTGGTAGTGATACAAGTCAGAATGGAGAGGTATATCTCAGAACTACTATAGAAAGGAGCCCAGAATATCCCTGTTCACAATAGCCCTAGGTCCTTTCCAAAACCCCTAGTTCTCTGCCTTTGCCACACATTGTATACAGGTTGAACCTCTCTAGTCTGTCACCCTCGGGACCTGACCAGTTCCGACCCAGAGAATTTTCCAGACCACAGAAGGTCAATATTGTCTAAGCAGCATTACCAACACCTCCACTGCTTACTGGGCTTTTAGAGAACAATTGGGGTAAATTAAAGCTCAGTAACAGCACAGAACACAGAGCCAAGACTGGTGGCAGTAAACAAACTTTATGGGACTGTAGGAAACTTGGCCACATCCATAAAAAGTCCAGATAACTAAAATAATTCCAGATGATAGATGTTTCTCGACCAGAGAGTTCTGGACTAAAGAGGTTCAACCTGTAGTGCAGAAGACTGAAGACAGTCCATGACATTTCTCTTGTAATAATGTTACTAGTACTACAGAACTGAGTAATAGCTCCCACACATTTAGGCTTAACATACTTTAAGCTTTGGAGAACAGCGCTAATACTGGGTTATTAGTAACTGTACATGAATCTTTCTGCTCAGTGATAGTCCTAGGCAGCAGGTTCTGTGATTGCCAGGGAGGCATCACATTCAGCCCCAAGACACGGGAATGCCTCGTGTTGCTCACGAACTGCTCTGAGCTGACCCAGACATTGTGTGGATAGACTCCAGGAGGAAGCGGCTGGGAGATGGCTATGTCCAACTTGAGTCAGAGCGGAGGAATAAAGTAGCAAAGTGGAACCTCAAAGAACATTTACTTCCCCCCCTCCCAGCCAGTATGGTCCAGTTGACAGCCATGCAGTCACATCAACTCACTTGTGACTCTGCATTAACAGGAGGGTTGTGAGCAAGACACAAGAAGTCTTTCTTTTGCTCAACTCTGTGCCAATTAGGCCTCAGTTGGAGTACTGTATCCAGTTCTTGGCACCACATTTCAAGAAAGATGTGGAAAATTTGGAGAAGGTCCAGAGAAGAGCAACAAAAATGATTAAAGGCCTAGAAAACAGGACTCATGAGAGAAGGCTGAACGAATTGGGCTTTAGTTTAGAAAAGAACACAGAGGGGACATAATAGCAGTTTTCAAGTATCTGAAAGGGTGTTACATGGAAGAGGGAGAAAAATTGTTCTCTTTGGCCTCTGATGATAGGTCAAGAAGCAATGGGCTTAAATTGCAGCAAGGGAGGTTTAGGTTGGACATTCGGAAAAACTTCCTAGCTGTCATGGTGGTTAAACACTGGAATGAATAGGGTAGGGAGGTTGCGGAATCTCCATCACTGGTGATATTTAAGATCAGGTTGGATAGACATCTATCAGGGATGATCTAGATGGTGCTTGATCCTGTCAGGAGGGCAAGGGACTGGACTTGATGACCTCTTGAGATCCCTTTCAGTTCTAGTATTCTATGATTCTCCAAAAATCAAGGTAATTCGGAGAGAGGAGGGGAAAAAAAAAAGTCTCCTACACTCAGCAAGATAGTTTATATCTAAAAAAAAAAGCCACCTAAAACTCTGGAATGAAGACAGTGGTTGACTGCTCTGCTCCTCTGGAGCACAGTAAGTTAGTATATGGGTATTTCTTGTCTTAATGTGAGGCAGAGTTTTCTGAACACCCTCAGGAACTAAGGCCCATCATGAACCTCATCAACTTGTGCTTGAGTACAAGGTATTTTCTTTGACCTTGCCCTCTCTAACAAATACATGGCAACATGTATATTTAAAAATTAATTACGTTGAAAAACCTTCTACCAGAACAAGACACTCCAATATGTACCCTTCTCTCCAGGGATGGGATGAGAGAACAAACACATGAGACACATTAGTCATGTTGCTTAATGTTCTATTGGAAGGCATTCAAATGAGTGATGAGCACAGAAGAGCTTATACTGAATAGAATAGGTCAGTGAGGGCAGGAGTCAGGCACTTTCTCTAGCAAATTCCAGTGCTAAGGGAAGTTACAAAATGAGCTTTAGCAAAGTGGTGCTACAGGCCATGGAAAACTGCCCTGCTTCAGGTTGGCAGCAGTAAGGGGCTTATTCTTTTAATTTGCATTCTTACCCTGTCTCCCTCTTATAGGCTTGTTAGAGACTAACAGAAGCTAACTAGAACGTGAACCCGGCACTTGACATCTGTAGGATGGATGGCTCAAAAGAGAAGATCATCCTGAATGTTGGAGGCATCAGACATGAGACATACTGCAGCACCCTCCGGACCTTCCCAGGGACCAAGCTGTGCAGGCTCACAGAGCCCCAAGCCAGCACCATCTATGATTATAACCCTGTCACCAAAGAATTCTTCTTTGACAGGAGTGCTCAACTCTTTGGCTATGTATTGAGCTATTACAGGACCAAACACCTTCATTGTCCTGCAGACACCTGCAGGTCAATCTTAGAGGAAGAGCTGGCTTTCTGGGAGTTAAGTGATGCACAGCTGGCACCCTGCTGTTGGCTGAAGCTGTCCAACAAAGACAGCCAGCCGGAGGAATTTAATGTTTGGGATGAGAATGAACATGCGGATGACCAGTGCCTCCTAGTCCAAATGGAAAGAAGGGATTTCAGCTGGAGGGCCAGGTGGCAGCCAAAGATATGGTCGATCTTTGAAAAGCCCTTTTCCTCTTTAAGTGCCAAGGTAATGCTCCCAGTGGAGATCTAGATAGTTTCTTCAGTGTGAACGTGCATCTATTGAAGTTACCAGAATTTAAACGTAGGAGGAAAAGCTTGGGAACTTGCAGTTCTAGTGCATAGGTTCAGAACCCTGCTTACCTCACATTCAGTACTTGATTAATTAAACAAGACATCCCACAATAGCAACCTGATCCATCAATCTTTTCTGTAGGTCAGTGGTCCCCAATGTGGTGGCACCTACCGGGGCATTTATGTAGTGACCAGGGCCAGCCCGAGACATTCTTGCGCACCAGGCGCACAGTGCATGCGCGGCCCCGCCCCCAAGTGCCCAGTAGGTTGGGGAGCACTGCTGTAGGTGTTTCAGCTTGTTCTGTTTGGGGTGGGTCATGCTGCTGGTTGTTACACAGAACAGTTTGCCCTGGTATTCCAGGACAATTTGTGAATCCTAGAGGCTTCATGAGTTTCAGCACTAATGTTTATTCATCTGAAAAGTCATACTAGAAATGAATAATTAACTATGAGTTAATATTATACAATTTTATTAATGCTACCTGGGAGCTAAAACCTGACCAGGTGATTCAGATGACACCTTCCCCATTCAACCTGATGAACAAACAATTGAAGTGATCATTTCATTTACAAAAAAATCTCTATAGGCTCTAAATTATTCCTCCAAAGCATTTGGCAAATATTTTTGAAAATCAGGATCATTTCACGAAAGGTTCTCTAACCAAAACCAGGCTAAATATGCAATTAATATAGGGTCTGATTTGGACTTCACTCCAATTTTACAGCTGACTCCATTGACTTCACTCCTGATTTACACTAGTGTAAATTTTCTTTGTAAAGGAAAGCTTGACCAGCTTTAGGCCTATCTAGCAATTATTAAATGACTAACCAATTAGCCCATCATAAGATGGGATTTTCAGGTCTCTCCTCCATGTCGGTCTT
>JANRFK010001158.1:24191454-24205983 GCA_030068395.1 Apalone spinifera
CTGAGCCTCATTTGCATAGCTCTGACGCAAAAGCGCGCCAGTCTAGACGTAGCCAAACTGTGCTCTAAAGGAAGGCTCTGAAGAGGCTGGAGTGCTCCAGAGACTTTCATGGGCTGGGGGCCAGACCAGCTGTCTACATGGGGGATATTATACCACTGGTATTTTGTGGTTATGGGGCCAGATGTAAGCGAATGGCCCTGCTACTGTGAGGAGCTTTCCTGGCTTATACATTACTCAGGGGACATTGGTTAGCAAAATAATCCAAGTCCTTGCTTGGCCTGACCTGAAGGTCTCTCCTCTCTCTTGGCTGAGTCCTTGTATCTTGACAAGGCTGGGCCCAGGATTCCTAGGAGCTTCCTCCTCCCCCATCTTGTTATGGTCACTTATGGCAGGGGGTAGGCTGCCCCTTCTCTGGGATACTTTGTTTGCACCAGATGCTTCCCTAACCACTGATCATTACATTTAGTTCCAAGCAAATACAGTTTAATACACCACTGTCAGAGGGAAAATGGAAAAAAGTTAAAGGAAACAAGTAACCCTTGTGGGCTCAGGGACACTACAAACAGCAGTATCTGTGACATAAGGAAAGTTCTGTCTGCTCCTTGCATGTCCCAGACCCCAGTGGAGCTGCAGGGATATCTGAGGTCAGCGAGCATGCACCCTCAGGTTCTAGGTGGCAGCATCTGCCCTTCCCTCCAAGTCCACCCTGCAAAACCTCTTGTCTGGTGACATCTCTCTGCACTGGGCCCTTGCTGGTCAGGGTCTCTGCAGCTACTCACCATGTTAGACTCCTGTGTTACTTTTGGCTCAGTGGACATCTGCTCTGGGCCCACAGCTCCCTTCTGCAGCTCAGCCCTGGCTGTCCATCAGTACAGCTGATTTGTTCTGCTCTGGCTCATCCTGCTGCTGCTCTGTCTCCAACTCACATGCAGGATGAGATCCAGGGCTCCTGACCCCCTCATTGGCTTGTCTGCCCTGTCAATCAGGCTGACCTGGAGCACTGACCTCTTGCCCATTGGTACTAAGGACTGTCTGTCTGCAGATCTTGGTTTCTTATCAGCCCTTCCTCTTTCCTTTGATAGTGGGAGAGGCCAACCAAAAAGTCCCACTACCTTTTGGTAAGGGCCTAGTGTTCTCCTTAAACCAGGGGACCTCAACCAGGGATACTCATGCCACTGGGGTACACAGTAGCATACCCTCTATTTTTTCCATCCATGTGCAGGATACATTTTGTTACATACTCAGGTATGTGCAGATATGCACTGCCAGAAGAAGCACATACTTCTAGCTGTGAGTACTCTACTAATCAGCTGGGTGACATTTGAATCGCTCCTGGGTAGCACTCATCTTACAGAGAACACTGGTACACCGAGGTCTTCTGGGGGTAAATCAACTCATCTAGATATTTACTTCATTTCACAAGGCTATGTAAAAAGCACAGGAAAGTCAGAACAAACTAAAGTTTCATACAGATGGCATAGGCACAGCCCATCCCTAAGGTGAGGGTATCCAGGTGTGCAGACACCACCTGGCCAGCTGCAGGGCATCAGCAGTCTTTTAGTCTGTAAAGGACAATCATTGGTCTAGGGCAGTGGTTCCCAACCTTTCGGGGCTGCCGGGCACCCGGGGGGGCAGGGCCGCCCACACGCTGGGCACCTGGGGGCGGGTGCACATAAATGCCCTAGCGGGTACCATAGCACCCACAGGCACCACGTTGGGGACCACTGGTCTAGGGTAGTTTAGCTTAATGGTTAAAGTCAATAATGTTGCCCTTATCTCAGGGCAATACAGCCTGATAGCCAGAGTCAATAGGGGCAGAGGTGATAGCCCCAGTAGAGGACCCAAGCCCATTCTGCTCCACTGGGTCCTGGCCCAGGGCCCTTTGAGTGGCAGAGCATTCTACCACTCACTCAGTAGGGACTCTGACCAAAACATGCCAAGCTTACTCAGGTGGGAGATACCACTCCAACACCCTCCCTAGGTCACTTCCTACCAGTGCTGTTGAGTCAACATCCCACATGGTCCCTGGTTTTTCTGGTTCCCCAGCAGATGCTTCTCCTTGGGGCTCCTCTGGTACTGGTAACTCATAGCACACTCTGGTTCTTACTGTCTGAGTCACCAGCTGGTGCATCTCTGGCACTGCAGGTGGAGGTTTTTCTCCTTCAGTAGCCAACCCGGACTGAGCTGCTCTCCTGATTTTTATACTGCCCCAGCATTTGGAGCATGCCCAGTTTGGGTAAAGGGGCAGGACTTCCCCTGTCCACAGGGTTTTAACCCCACCTGCTTCAGTGTGGGATATGCACACCCCATCACACAGACCATGACTTGTTTATACTGTTCTATATACTGAACACTGAAATGTAGGTACAAAATAAATTATTTATTTTTATAAGCATATGGTAAAAAATAAGAACATGAGCAATTTTTCAGTAATAGTGTGCTGTGACACTCTTATTTTTGTCTGTCTGGTGTTGTAAGCAAGTAATTTTTAAGTAAGGTGAAACTTGGGGGTACACAGGATGAATCAGACTCTTCAGAGGGCTACAGTAGGCTGGAAATGTTGAGAGCCACTGCCTTATACAAAAGAGGATCAGCATAATGTAGTGCTGACAAATGTGGCAGGTAGTAGACATAGCAGCTGGCTTTACTTTGTGCCACCTGAGCTTAATGGGGCCATATTACATCCATTTTAGGAGTTTAACGTAAACTTGTGTATCTTTCACAACTGTTCTTTATTGTACACCACTGTTACACTTGGACCCTACTTCTAAATATAAGGGATGATCCACAACCTCTTGCAGTATTCCTCCCTCACGACTTGAAATATGCTCACCTCTCCATCCTCTGTCAATGTCATGGTCTTCTTATAGATACCCTTCCCACTTCTTTGTTTTTTCCCCTTAGTTGCTGTACAGAGAATGAAAGATTTTTATGATTAATGAGTATTACTGGCTATTAAGGCTTTGTCCAGCTGGGGGTGATCTCATACCACATATGACTGATCTCGGTCAGCATTGCTTAGAAATCAGAGCTAGGCCTAAAAACTCTCCCAGTCACATGCTTCCATTTACAGCCAAATTTATCTCAGTCCCACGTAGTCTGGTATCTGTTCCCTTTTGTCACTGTGGGTATGTCTACACTTGCACTCTCTTTCCAGAGAGGGATGCAAATGAAGACATTCGATATTGCAAATGAAGCCGGGATTTAAATATCTGGAACTTAATTTGCATATTCGCGTTATGGTGCTATTTCAAAATAGCTCTATTTCAAAATAACAGACGCTGTTAAGACGCAGTTATTTCGAGAGAAAACCCTTCTCTCGAAATAACCCTTATTCCTCATACAATGAGGTTTGCCAGTTATTTCAAGAGAAGGGTTTTCTCTCGAAATAACCGCATCTTAACAGCGTCTGTTATTTTGAAATAGCGCTATTTTGAAATAGCGCCATAACACAAATATGCAAATGAAGTGCAGGATATTTAAATCCCTGTTTCATTTGCAATTTCGAATGTCTTCATTTGCATCCCTCTCTCAAAAGAAGGTGCAAGTGTAGACATACCCTGTTTTACAATAGAAACATAATTACAAAAATGGAGCCTCATAGAAAATGTTAACTGTTCTGTTAAAGAAGTCGAACCTGCATCTTTGTTAAGCTTCCTGTGTTACACTCACACATTTTAGGGATCTGTCACAATACTGAGCTCAGCAAACTGAGAGATGAGGACAGAAGTGACAATTCTGAGCTGGTGTAAATTGATAACTTGATTGAAATCACTGGTGCTGCACCAATAGATGATAGCTGAGAATAAGGCTCCATGTGCATTAAAAGAGATTCAGAACCCCCACATGCAGTTGAATTTCAGATGGCTAAATTAGGCCTAGTCTACATTATTATGGGCCACAGAGCTAAGTTATGCAACTTCACCTGCGTGAAGAACGTAACTGAAGTTGATGTACTTAGATCTACTTACCACAGTATCTTCTCGTCCACTCCTCCCACATTTCTCATTTGGGTGAAGTACCAGAGTTGACAGGAGAGCACTTGGCAGATGACTTATTGCATCTATACAGACGAGATAAATCAACCCCCACTGGATCGATTGCTGCCCATTGATCCAGCGCGTAGTGTAGATGTGCCCTTAGATCAGTATTGATGGTCTTTACAGAAGTGGTACATGGGGACTATTTCTCTCTATGGACAGTTGCCAAGCTTCATTTAGATTTCAATTATTCATTCATGATCTCTGTAATGTAGGTTGCAGACTCTTTGGGGGAAAGAACCTCATTTCCTTACACGTCTAAAGTGCCATGCATACCAACAACACAGTATAAGCCAAATATCTCATTAATAATATAAAATGGAGAGACTCCTGTCAGTAAATGACATAATCCACTCCAGAGAAAAATCAAGCAGCCACGTTAAGATGCTGAAGACAAATAATCAAGTCTGCTAAATAGGAGCTTTGTATAAAAAGTATTATTAGAAAATATTGGGGTGGGGAGAATCTTTCTGTATATTAATGTATGGTCTGGAAAACGTACTTCCAACCCAAGTGTGCTCCCATGAGCATATCAAAAGTGACCACAGGGCCCTAGGAGGATGGATGAGGAAGTTTGGGGAGCCAGTGGTGGCCTATCCTTACGAACAAAGGCAGGAGCCCAGGCAGAAACATGCATCCTAGTGGGGAATACCTGGCTGTGAATAAGGTGTCATCACCAGCAGGGCTTTGACATCCTTGATCATGGGATTCTGTTCCAGGAAGAAGGACTGCAAACAGAGATGGGGGCCACCTATCGAGGAAGGGGAAGCGTATTTGGATACAGACTGACTAACCTAATGAGAAGGGCTTTAATCTACATTTGACAGGGCTAGGTGACACATGAACACATGGTGACACAGGCAAGTGAAAAACATGGAGACCTGGAACACCAGTTCAGAAACTGGGGGTAACATGGGATATAATAGCAGGGATAAAAAGGAAACAAGGCAGAAGTGGGGGACAAAATCAAATCAGTATCTTAATTGTTTGTATACAAATGCAAGAAGTATGGGGAATAAGCAAGAAGAACTTGAAATGTTAGTAAATAAACACAATGCTGGCATAGTTGGTATCTCAGACATGGTGGGATAATACACACGACTGGAATATTGGTATAGAAGTGTACAGCTTGCTCTGGAAGGATAGGCAGGGGAAAAGGGAGGCGGTTTTGCCTTACATATTAAAAATGTATACACTTGGACAGAGGTTGAGATGGACATAACAGACAGACTTGTTGAAAGTCTCTGGGTGAAGTTAAGAGGGATAAAAAAACCAAGGGTGATGATATGGTAGGGATCTATTACAGACCACCTAACCAGGAAGAAGAGGTAGAGCAGGCTTTTTTTAAACAACTAACAAAACCATCCAAATCCCAGGACTTGATAGTGATGGGCGACCTCAGCTATCCAGACACCTGTTGGGAAAATATCACAGGAGGGCAGTCAGATTATCTAACAAGTTCTTGGAATGTATTGGAGACAATGTTTTACTTCAGAAGGTGGAAAAAGCTACTGGGGGGGGGGGATTTATTCTAGATTTGATTTTAACAAATAGGGAGGAACTGGTTGAGAATTTGAAAGTGGAAGGCAGTTTGAGTGAAAGTGATCATGAAATGGTAGAGTTCATGATTCTAAGGAATGGTAGAAAGGAGAAGAGCAAAATAAAGACAATGGATTTCAAGAAGGTAGGCCTTAATAAACTCAGGGAGCTGATAAATAAGTTTCCATGGGGAAGCAAGACTAAGGAAAAACAATTGAAGACAGCTGGCAATTTTTCAAAGGACATTACTAAGGCTACGTCTACACTGGCATGATTTTGCACAAGAACTCTTTTGCAGAAGAGTTCTTGTGCAAAAACTCTTCCAGAAGAGAGTGTCTACACTGGCATGTGCCTTTGCACAAGAGCATCCATGCCAGTGTAGACGCTCTCTTGCGCAGGAAAGCTCTGATGGCCATTTTAATCATCGGGCTTTCTTGTGCAAGAAATTCATGTTGCCTGTCTACACTGGCCTCTTGCTCAAGAACAGTTGCGCAAGAGGGCTTATACCTGAGTGAGAGCATCATAGTTCTTGCCCAAGAAGCACTGATTTCATACATTAGAACGTCAGTGTTCTTGCGCAAGAACTCGTGGCCAGTGTAGACAGGCAGCAAGTTTTGGCGCAAAAGTGGCCACTTTTGCACAATATCGCGCCAATGTAGACACAACCTAAGGGTGCAAGAGCACACCATACTGCTGCATAGAAAAGATAGGAAATAAGGCAATAGACCACCCTGACTTAAGCAAGAGATCATGAATGATCTAATAATCAAGAAGGAGTCCAATTAAAAGTGGAAACTAGGTCAAAGATCAAAGTATAAATATAAAAAATAATGCAAGTATGTAAGGGCAAAATTAGTAAGGGGAAGGCACAAAATTAGCTCAATCTAGCTAGAGACATAAAGAGTAACAAGAAAACCTTCTATAAATATATTAGAAGCAAGAGGAAGACCAAGGACAGGGTAGGCCCATTGTTCAAGAGGGAAGAGGGAAAAACAATAACAGAAAATATGGAAATGCTTAATAACTTTTTTGTATCAGGTTTTCACCAAGAAGGTTGGTGGCAATTGGACCCCTAACATAGTGAATGCCAGTGAAAATTGGAAAAACAACAAGTTAACAATTACTTAGAAAAGTCGATGTCTTCAAGTCACCAGGGCCTGATGAAATGTGTCCTAGAATACTGAAGGAGCTGACTGAGGAAGTATCTGAGTCATTAGCTATCATCTTTGAAAAGTCATGGAAGACAGCAGAGATCCCACAAGACTAGAAAAGGGAATATATAGTGCCCACCTATAAAAAGGGAAATAAGGACAATCCAGGAAACTACAGACCAGTCAGCTTAATTTCTGTGCCAGGGAAGATAATGGAGCAAATAATTAAGAAATCCATCTGCAAACATCTGGAAGATAATAAAGTGATAAGTAACAGTCAGCATGGATATCTCTAAAACAAATCATATCAAACCAATGTGATAACTTTCTTTGAAAGGATAACAAGCCTTGTGGATAAGAGTGAAGCGGTAGATGTGGTATACCTAGATTTCAGTAAAGCATTTGGTATAGTTTCACATGACCTTATCAATAAACTAGGGAAAGACAACATAGATGGGGCTACTATAAAGTGAGTGCATAACTAATTGGATAACCATTTTCAAAATAGTTATCAATGGTTCATGGTCATGCTGAAAGGGCATAACAGTTTTGGGACTGGTTCTGTTCAATACCTTAATCAATTATTTAGAAAATGGCACAGAGAGTACGCTTATAAAGTTTGCAGATGATATCAAGCTGGGAGGGGTTGCAAGTGCTTTGGAGGATAGGGTCATAATTCAAAATGAGCTGGAAAAATGGTCTGAGGTAAATAGGATGAAATTCAATAAGGACAAATGCAATTTTTTCCACTTAGGAGGAAACAACCAATTGCACACATACAAAATGGGGAAATTACAGCCAAGAAAGGAGTACTGCAGAAAGGGATCTAGGAGTCATAGTAGACTCATATCTAATTTATGGTCCATTGTTTGACACTGTTGCAAAAAAGCAAACATGATTCTGGGATGCATTAACGAGTTTTGTGAACAAGACAAGAGAAGTCATTCTTCCCCTCTACTCTGCGCTGATTAGGCCTCAGTTGGAGAATTGTGTCCAGTTAAGAACCTAAAAATGGCAGTACTAGGTCAGACCAAAGGTCCATCTAGCCTAGTATCCTGTCTTCAGACAGTGGTAAATGTCAGGTGCTCCAGAGGGAATAAACAGAATAGGTTATCAAGTGATCCCTCCCCGATCACCCATTTCCAGCCTCTGACAAACAAAGGCTAGGGACACCATTCCTACCCATCCTGGCTAATAAGTATTGATGGACCTAACCTCCATGAATGTATCTAGTTCTTTTTTGAAGCCTATTAAAGTCCTGGTCTTCACAACATCCTCTGTCAAGGAGTTCCACAGGTTGACTGTGCATTCCATGAAGAAATACTTCCCTTTGTTTGTTGTAAACCTGCTACCTATTAGTTCTGGCACCACATTTGAGGAAAGATGTGGACAAACTGGAGGAGGTCTAGAGAAGAGCAGCAAAAACATTTAAAGGTCTCATATGATGGGGCATCTGTCCTGCACTGGCTCTGTAAGTGTTAAAACCCAGCCCTGAGAAAGGGCTGGAGCCATGGAGTCAGCAGCTGAGGCAGAGATAGCCAATTAGGGCCCAGCTGGGGCTGTATAAATAAGGGCTAACAGCAGGTGAGACACTGGCCAGAAGGAGGTGCTCCAGGGTTGAAGAGCTAATTCCTAGAGTCATCCAGAAAACATGACTTATGAGGGAAGATTGAAGTAATTGGGTTTGTTTAGCTTGGAAAAGAAGACTGAGAGGGATTATAACAGCTTTCAACTACCTAAAAGGTTTCTATAAATAGGAGGAAGATAAGGAAAATTAACTAAGTCCTGATGATAGGACAAACTGAAATTTAAGCCCATTGATTCAAGGGAGGTTTAGGTTGGACATGAGTTACGACGTTTTTCCCGTCAGAGTGGTTAACCACTGGAATAATTTGCCTAGAGAGGTTGTCTAACCTGCTCTTAAAAATCTCCTGTGATGGAGATTCTACAAACATCTGTCAGGGATGTGATGATGGTGCTTTGTCCTGCCATGTGTGCAAGAGACTGGACTTGATGATGACCTCTTAAGGTACCTTCCAGGTCTAGTATCTGTGACATCTTGGAGCTACAGATAAGGTATTTTTTTCTACGTTTCTAGTAGTGATAATGATGGGCAAAAAAGTAATTGTGCTGAAATGGAAGGATGCCTTCTCCTGGAAAACTTGGGGGCAAAAATGATTCTTTAAAAAATGATCTATGATTGCCCCAAACCTGAGTCCGAGGCCATCCTTAGCACTATGTAAAATATGCAGCAGCATAGGGCACCAAATTGCTCCAAATTTCATGGTGCCCTATGCTGTTTGCTGCCTATGGGTAGCGCTGGCTCCTGCAGCTAGCCTACCCCCAGCCACCTGCTTCACAGGCTGTGCCCAGCAGGGCTGTCCCTAGGGGGATGCAGGGTCTGAGATAGCGCCCCCCCCCTCCCATCCTGCTCCACCCCTGCTCTGCCCCCTGCTAATGCTCCAGCTCTTCCCCTAAGCTTTTGCTCTTGATGTGCGCCCTCCCCCCACCTCTTGTTGCCCACGCTCCACCTCCAGATCCACTGCACTCCTTCCCCTGCGTGATGAGACTGGGGGGGGGGGACTAGCAGGAGGCCTGGCACCGGTAGCAGGGGTTGGGTCTATGCTCACTGCTGGCAACTGGAAGCAGAGTGACCTGTCCCCAGCCTGCTGCATTCCACTGGCTCCCAGCTGTGTTGTTCTGCTTCCCACTCCTGGTGAGTGCATGGGACAGTCCGACTTCTTCCTGAGTGGTGCAGCTGGGAGCGGGAGGAGCAGAGTGGGCTGGGGTTAAACTCTGTTTCATGCCACTGCTGGTAGTGGCAGGGGCTGGAGGGGGCAGGCCCCACCCCTGCTGCCTCTTTGGCCTGCCCCTTGCAGCTGCTACCCCTGTGGCCTCAACATCCCTACCCCCTGTGGAGGGTTGCAGAGGACACCAACACTTCTAGGGAGAGTCCTGCCTGAGACTGCTGTTTTGTCCCAGGCAGGGCCCTGAGCAGGCTGTTCTGACTGCTCACAGCCCTAAGAAGCTGTTATGCCAACTGGGGCCCAGTGACATCCTGGCCATGACCTCTATCCTGGGCAGCAGGAAGGGAATGGCACAGCAGTGACAACAGCACCGTCTTAATTCACATGTAGGGGGCCAGCCCCCATGGCCCGTAACCTCCAGTCTTATGCATGAGCGGTGGGTGAAGCTATCTCTTTTAGCCACCTCCTTTCTGGCTAAATTCCTGTCTCTTCTGACCAGGCCCCACCCCTGCTCATGCCCAGTCCTGGCCGCATCCCATTCCACCTCAATTTACCCCAGCTTGGCTGTGACTAGCCCTGAGCACAGAATGGAGCCTGTTTGCAAGGAGAGCAGCTGTTTCCCCTGCAGGCTTTTAGTAAAATGATGGTGTCATGGTTAATCATCTCAGCTGTTTTCTCCTTTTTGTGTCCCACTAGAGATGGGACCAAACCACAATGTTCAGGAGTGTTTGGATCAGGAATCTGAGTTAAACCAGAAGGGGCAGCTGTGAAATCCAGCTGTGGATCAAGCTTGAATTCAGGCCTGTCCTTGCCACTAAAGCTGAGGAGCCAACACTTAAATTCGGGCTCACGTCTAGATGATTCAATGCACCTTCCCTAGAGAGGCTACCCAAGTATCTGAAGCTTCAGGGGGTAGCCGAGTTAATCTGTTACAGAAAAAAACAACAAATGGTCTTGTAGCACTTTATAGACTAATGAAACATACGGGCTGCATCTAGATTGGCATGATTTTCCGGAAATGCTTTTAACGGAAAAGTTGTCCGTTAAAAGCATTTTCGGAACAAAGCGTCTAGATTGGCACGGACGCTTTTCCGCAAAAGCACTTTTTGCGGAAAAGCGTCCGTGCCAATCTAGACGCACTTTTCCGCAAAAAAGCCCCGATTGCCATTTATGCGATCGGGGCTTTTTTGCGGAAAACAAATCTGAGCTGTCTACACTGGCCCTTTTGCGCAAAAGCTTTGCGCAAAAGGGACTTTTGCCTGAATGGGAGCAGAATAGTATTTCCGTAAGAAAAACTGATTTCTTACAGTAGGAAGTCAGTGCTTTTGCGGAAATTCAAGTGGCCAGTGTAGACAGCTGGCAAGTTTTTCCGGAAAAGTGGCTGATTTTCTGGAAAAACTGGCTAGTCTAGACACAGCCATAGATGGTATCATGAGCTTTCATGGGCATAGCCCACTTCTTCAGATGACCAGAGTTATGAGTTGGGGATATGAAAACTCGAAATAAATAGGAGAGGGGACGTGGAGGTGGGGAGAGAAAGAAAAAGGGAGAGGGATGGGAGACAGAGCATCATTAAGTGTCTGGAGAATGGGTACTTAAACCTAAGCAGATAGAAATCAAAATCAATAGATAGATTCCTAAAACAGGAAGGATATCACTCAGGGAGCTGTAAGCACCTTCAGTGGTTATTAAGTAGGTAGAGTCCCCACCAGCCCATATCATGATTGAGTCCATTAGCATGTGAATTGAATTTGTGGATGAACTGGGATTCCAGGGCTTCTCTGTGTATTTGGCTTGTAGAGCTGGTTTGTGACAAGACCGCTACTTGCAGGTCTGTCAGACTGTGGTTAGGCAAGCCTGTGGAAACCAACAGGTTTCTTAAACTTCATTTTATAAGGAGTAAGGGTAATTTCGAAAGAAGGGGTTTCTTTTGAAATAACTGCGTCTAGACTGCATTTCTTTTTTTGAAATAGGGTATTTCGAAATAGCGCCCGGACACAGTTATGCAAATGAAGCGCAGGAAATTCAAATCCGCGCTTCATTTGCAATTTTGCTCAGCTGCATTTGCATTTGCATCTCTTGAAAGAGGAATGCCGTGTAGACATACCCTAAGAGGGTAGCAACCTGGATCAGGACACTAAGTAAGGCTCGTGTTTTATGGTAAAAGGGGAAGTGCTGGGATGGGAGAAGCTTATGAGTAAGATCATGCACCCACACCCTCAGTGCAGCAAGGCAAGGCTTTCACAATGAACCCTCAGGATAGGAGTCAAAGGGGAAGGGAATTTCCCCACACACAAGTCTGCACACATTGGGCTGAGCTGAGAGCTACACCATGGAAACACTTCCTTCCCCCCCTCCCCCAAAGGAATGGTACCTTGTGCCTCCCCCTAGAAGGAATGGTACATTCTTCCTGTAAAAGGAAAGGAGCATCACCTTCTCCTATGGAACAGGGAACGGGTTTGTGGCAAACTGATGACCGCCTCTGTGGAAGGCTCTGCTCCAGCGCCTTATCTCCTGTCTGCACCAGGCTGAGGGAGCAGGAAGCATGGGGTGATAGGCCCTTGGGAGTTTTCCAGCCCATCCCAGCCCCATTTTCTCTCCTGTTGTTCAAGCTATATGTTTTACATTTTAAAGAGAAGATCATTATAACCTCTGACAGTATAATGACAGCTTGTGCAAAGAGTCCTGCCCACTGGATACCACCAGGCAATCCACTACCATTAAGACCCATGCAACAGATCAGTAGGATTAAAGAGCCAACTTCCATTTTAAACATCATGCTTGGAACTGCTGCTTGGAATGAGGCTAAATCGAGGTTCTGATTCAAATGCTGGACATCATCCTGATCTTCCCATGCTGTGCAGGAGTTTGGAGGGAGTGTGAGATGTGGGGAGTTCCATTTTCCCTGCCCTACAAAGGGCCTCTGTTCTTGTGACCCTTTCTTCTGGCTGATAAGGAGAGGAGCTGGATCCCATAGAGTCCATCAACACAGCTGTGTTAGCCACAGGATGTTCTGACCCTGAGGCAGCAGGAATATGATGAATTCACTTTTTTTTAATTCACTTGAAAACCAGCATCGGGCTTTGTGTTTGATTAGATAGAAAAATATGTACTGGGGTATTTTAAAAAAAGGATGAAAGCAGAGCTGAGCAAATAACTGATCTTTCAGCTCTGGAGCAAAATAAAAAAAAAGTTGGGTTTGACCCCAAACTGACTTTTGATTGCAGTAAGAAAGAAGCAGGATGCAGGGAGGCATTGGAGTTGAATTAAATGTTTTGTTCAGTCTGAAACTACTTATATTGGGTGTTTTCATTTTTGTTATAGATTTGGGTATTTTAAATATATCTAGCTAAATTGCAAAAGGATGTTTTTATTTTGAAGTGAAAAGCTGAAACAGTTCACTGTGAAATCATCCAAAGGCCCTGCTATGACTTTTTTACAAAGGTTCCACTTTTCTGACTAAAGCATGTTGCAGAATTCAAACTGCACTCACAGATAACTTCACTGTCCCTGTCCCCTCAAAATACATTTTTCAGTGAGTGTATTGTTTGCTGGAAAAAATTACCCAGCCCCAGTTGCTAGTCAGTGTCATGCTTCTAGACAGGCCTGGCCTATCCTTCTCTGTGCATCTTTCTCTCACAGTAAGCAGACGTGATGCTGCACGTTTGTCTGATCTGCACTAACCTCTGAACAGAATTCAACATTGTGTCAATTAACACAACTGTTGGAAATCAGTAAAATGTTGCGGTAGATCAGGCTCTATCGGCTTTTGACTCACAAGGTGCTATGAAAAGTAATTCTCACCTCTTTGTATTGCTACTGCCTAGAAGGTACTTCTATTTAGAATAAAGACCGTCTGCTATCTCACACCACAAGCTAATTATTCCTCATCTCACCCTGTGAGACAGGTAAATCCTCTTATCCTTTTTACAGATCGGAAAACTGCAGAGAAGGAAACTAAAGCCCCTGTTCTCCAATGTGTGTTTGTATGGGCTAAAGCCTGACTTCAATGGGACTTAGGCACATGCATAAGTGTCTTGTTGAATGGGTGCCTTAGTATCTGGCCCAAGGCCTAGGGTTAGAACTTAAGAGGGCCTAGATCCCAGTCCTATCCATAAGCTAGTATACCCCCATTTGTCTAGACTGTCTCCAGCTGCATCTACTCTTTTTCACAGTCTTCACTTTCTGTTCTTTGCATCCGTGTTTCTGCAGCCGAGAAGTATCTAGTTTTCTGACTTGCTGAACAAAGCCTCACATCTTCTCTGTGCATCAAGCAGTGGTGCTTTCAGCTGTTTTCCTGAGTACTTTAGTGTCTACTTTTGTTCCATGTTCTTCTTCCTCCTATGAGAACTCTGTTTTGACGTAAAGCTATCTATCAATATTGCTATGTTGCAAGACTGAAGAGCTTGACAATAGGACCTAAGCTCTTTGCCTGCCACATTTCCCCTTCCTCTCTTGCTGATGCATGATCCCTTGCACAAAGGAGGTAAAAAGGGAATGCAGGGGATAGAGAAATAAGGGAAAGTGGAATGGTATCACTAAACGTCCTTGCTATGCAGCAAATGGAATCCATAAAGTCATACATAAGCAATCTGTCCACCACCTTCACCAGCCCTGCTGTGTGTGTACCCTCATTAATCAGTTCTAGTGGAAGGAAAGGACAGTCTGGTGGAAGTACCTGCCATCTTCATATGCTGCTACCAGCCAGTATCTTAATATTTTGAACAACCATATGGTGTGGTAGCAGCTGCTCAATTACTTCCTTATGCTGCACACACCCTGCCCTCTTCCACTCACTGTTTAATGTCCGAATCTCACTTGTCCAAGCAGGTTGTACTGGAGATAATTTGTTGAGATACAGGGCTGGTGTGGTGTTGAGATTTAAGCTGGCTGCATAAATCAGTCAGTTGGAATTCGCCTTGCTCCACATCATATATACAGTAGCCCAATGTCTGTGACTCTGTAACGCCGAAATGCTGGCTGTTCCCTCAGGGTGGTGCTGTTGCCTCCCTGGCTGTTCCCTCTGGGCAGCGCTGTTGCCTGAGTCACATC
>JANRFK010001158.1:24206083-24222666 GCA_030068395.1 Apalone spinifera
GGAGGCTCAGGAGAGAAGACCGACAGGGAGGAGAGACCTGAAAATCCCGTCTTAAGATGGGCTAATTGGCTAGTTGAGAAGAAAAGGCCAGTTTGATGATGTGAGTTCATCCACCTTGCCAAAATATGACAATTCTGAATATCCTATCTGTTTTCTGTACTCTTGTAGAGTAAAGCCTATTAATAATGAGCACTAAAGGGAGTACTATTCTGGCCAGCATAGGAGGTCTGACTCTACAGTGTGGCTATGTCTACGCTGGTGGGTTCTTGCGCAAGAATGGCTGTTCTTGCGCAAAAACTTGCCGCCTGTCTACACTGCATGCGTGTTTTTGTGCAAGTAAATCTACAGTATAGCGTCAGAAAACAGGGCTTCTTGCGCAACAGCTCTGACACTCCCTATCAGGAAGAAGTCTTCTTGCGCAAGTGTTGTTGTGCAAGAGGCCAGTGTAGACAGGCAGTCAAGAGTTTTTGCGCAAGAACTGGCCTCACAGGAAAAAAGTCAAGTGGCTGCTTGGACGCTCTGTACCTGCAGTCACAGCTTCTTACTTCCTAGTTACCAGACCCCCCCCCTTAAAGCCACACGCAGCCTGCAGACGTTGCGTGGCAGCAGCAGCACAGCCAGCAGCTCCAGTACGCAGCTCTGCCCTGCTGCACCAGAGGAGATGTCTGCTCCAGAGGGACACCCCCAAGAGCCTGCATCCTCCTTCCAGCAGCCACTCCAGGGCTCCCAGGAGGCCCAGAGAGGCACCAAAAGGCGCGCCCCTTCCAGGTCCCAGGCAAGGTGGATGCTCTTCTGGATCTGTGGGCCAACGAGGAAGCCCTCCATGACCCCCGTGCCCATTGCCAGAATGCGGACATTTTTAGCCGCATGGCCCAGGCCCTCTCCCAGCAGGGACATCCGGCTAAGTTCCGGGCTAAGGTCCAGGCTCAGGTGAAGGAGCTGCGCCTGGGCTATGTCCGGGTCACCAAGGGCCAGGGGGTAGGAGCCGACACCTGTCCCCACGACAACCACCTCCACGCCATCCTCGGTGAGACAGCAGTCTCAGGACCCTTGGTGCCAGTGGACACCAGCCTGTGCCCCCCAGTGACCAGGCCATGTGACATGAGGGAGGAGGGTGACCTGCCAACCGGGTCTGGATCTGAGGATGAGGGAGACAACTGCAGCAACACCGTCACCCTGCACCTGGAGCCTGTGCTGAGCAGCCAGGATGTCTTCCGGGTTTCATCCAAGGCCGGTGAAGGATCCTCTGGTGAGTGTTCTCACTCACAAGGGTGGGGGGAGCCGGGTGCCCAGGGGGGAGGGGGAGGGAGCGTCACTCAGGCAGTTCGAACTGCACACTGTGTAACATATGCAGCACGTGCAACCTTCATACAGCCTGACTGTGTGGCATATGGACGCAGTAGGCAACTTCAGGGCACGCCTGGGACCCTGCTGCTTGCACACGCCCTGACTGGGGGAGAGGAAAGGGGGTGCCGGCTGGAAGCAGCCAAGGCCCCAAGAGCTCAGGCCAGACCCCACACCTCCCGAAGGGTGCCACACACAGACAGCACACAGCCGTGCCTGGCCGGGTGACACAGCAGCTGCTCCCGGGGAAACCGCAGCGAGCCAGCCCTGTGAGCATGGCCCCCATGGATCCCCTCGCCTGCTCCTGGCCCCTAGGCTGCCCCTGAGGGAAGCTCCTCACTGCCGCCATACACTTCCCTGGGCTACTTGTCTGAGGGCTAGCAAGAGGGGGAGTAGGGAAGCGATCGGCTTGGCCCTATGGCCACTTGAGTTTTGCTGCAAGGACAGTACACTCCCCAGTCACCCTGGCTCTGTCTCCGAGGACATCAATTGACAGTGGTCCGAGACCCCAGACCTCATCTGTCAGACTTGCTCCCATGCAATGTGAGGATTTATCTAGCTCCTCTTTAAACTCTGTTAATAGTCCTAAGCCTTCACAGCCTCCCCTGGTAAGGAATTCCACAGGTTGACACAACACATGCCAAGTGGCCAGGACACAGACAGGGGTCTTCAGACACAGTGATGTCTCCCAAGGGGTTACAATCCATGGAGGATCACTTTACTCCAGGGGGAGTCCTGTATGCAAACATACACACAGGGGACTGAGTGGAACCAAGTCACAGTAGTGTAGTGTCACCTGGGCTCAGGGCGGAGGGCACGGGATGCAGGGGCAGTGTGGGCACGGCTGCCTGACCTCCCCATCGTTATCTCTGTTCTCTGCAGCAGGACCATCCAGGAGCGAGGGACCCTCCAGCCCTGCAGCGGTGGCAGCACCCCCAACCTCCTAGGCACCAGTCCGGTGGGCCAAGCAGCGGGACCAGCTACTACGGCGGCACGTCCAGGCCATCAAGAAAATTGAGGCAGTGGTCACCAGAAAAATTGACGCTGCCCTGGAGTGGCGGCAGCAGGCATGGGGGCAGTTTCTGCAACGGTGTGACTACATGTGCGGTGTTATTACCGCCCTGGTGTTGCACATTGGTCACGCTATGAACTATGGCATGGCCTTGTCACATCCACCTGCCCTCCCTGCCATGCCCATGCCCCCTCCAGCCGTCCCTCCTGCTGCCACCATGCCCCCACCTGCTGCACCCCGTCCTGCCCGCCTCCCCGTGCTGCCTGCCCTGACCCAGCCTGAAGGCCAGCAAGGCCCCTGCCCCCGCAGAGGCAGGCTGGAGTTTCTTAGGATGCGGGCATCATTGTGCCCTGCCAGACTACCCCACATAAATGTCTGTGAAGTGGCCATGGTGGTCCATGAGGGCCTGGAGCATGCTTCCAATTGATAAAATGGGATGCTCAATGTTCTGGGGCACGGATAGGGATGTGGGTCGCATCCAGGGCTCCCCCGCAGTTGGGGAGCATCAAAGCCAGCCACTGTTGCGTCCACATCCTGAAGGCGGATGACTCTCTGGAGCAGGATGTCATTGATAGCATGGACAACTTGCAGAAGGGCGCACAGAAACACAGGGAATGCACCGAATGAGGCAGGGTAAGTGCATGATCCCTTGGGGGGGGTGCCCACCCCCCTGTGATGCCCTCTGTTCCCAAACACACCAGGGCCCTCTCGCCCCACAGCTCTGCCCCATACCAGCAGGCCTATGTGAGGGAGGGGTGGCACAAACCCCTGGGTGACGAGGTGTCCCCCCAGCCTGGAGTCTTCCCTTTCCCTGGGCAGGGAGTGCAGTATCCCCCAGGACTTATCTGCATCACAACGGCACTGACGGTGGACCTGCCCACCCCGAACTGGTGTCCCACTGAGCAGTAGCTGTCTGGGGTGGCCAGTTTCCAGAGGACGATGGCAACCCTCTTGTTGACTGGGATTGCAGCCCGAAGCCGGGTGGTACGTCTCTGGAGCACAGGGATGAGCCAGGCACACAGCTCCAGGAACATCTGCTTTCGTATCCTGAAGTTCCGGAGCCATTGCTGGTCGTCCCATTGCTCCAGAACCAGCCAGTCCCACCAGTCAGTACTGGTGTCCCGTCTCCAATATTGCCTCTCCACAGTGGAGTGGGGATGCCCCAGGGACGCCACTGCATCTGTGGAGAGGGAGTCCAGCTTGAACTCGGTCTTGAACTCCTGCAGAAGCAGCGCAGTAGCATAGAGCAGCAGCTGCAGGCACTCCAAAATGGCCGTGTGGGGCCAGAGCAGGCACAGGGCCACCCCTGGCTCCATGGCACAGAAGTGAGAACACCAAAGGCACAAAAGGCACTAAGGCAGAAGCTGTGGTGTCCAAAGAGGCTGAGGGCAACCACAACTAGAACTGCTACGGCTGTCAGTCCCTGCAGGAGGTCCCAAAGCACGAAGCAGGAGAGAAACAGCTGTCCTGGGAGATCCCTTTAAGCACGTGTCTCAAAGGAACTCCAGCCCCCGCCCCGGAGAGTCCTGGTGCCCTTTTGCCCTCTGCAAAGTAGTTCCAGGCTGAAGCCTTTGCACAAGAGCATCCCGCCAGTATGGACGCTCTCTTGCGCAAGAACTCTTGCTCAAAACAGTTCTTGTGCAAGAAGCGTGCAGTGTAGACGTAGCCTGTGAGTAACACGGGATAACTCTCTTCTGAGCTGAGATGCTACTGTGTGTTATGAACTCACAGCTTATAGCAAAGATTTCACTGAGTTCATGTATATTTTCCAGCATGTGTCTACCATACACAGTAGTTAGAGTCCCAGTTTCTGTGCTAGCTTTTTTCAGCAGTTTATAACTTCCTCAAAAAAAATGTAATTGAAGATCATTCATACCAGAGGGAGAAACGTATCAGGCCAAGATCACAAATGAACACAATTGAGGAAGCCATGTGCTTATCTAGGAATTGTGGCTATCTTGTACACAGTGCCATATTCAGTGTACGACATGAAGCAAATTCATAACTGGGAGGCATGAGCATACATTAAACATTGTTTCCTTTGAAGTGCCCCAGTATGCTTTAGAGGTACTATGTTGAAAGGCTGCTTTTTCACAGTGCTTTCTACTGACCTTTAGGGCAGCCACATGATTTCCGTAGGAGTCTTCCTTCCCTGATCCTTGATTTGTGACTAGATGGGTTCATGGCCGGTGTTTGTCCCCTTCAGGAAACAGCAAGGGAAAAATGAGACACTTACGTGGCAAAAATGGAGTAAGTAAGCGTGAGTCAAAAGCGAGTCAAAGACAATGACATCTAGGTCCAGTACTATCCCAACTGCAGCCACTGCCATTCCCTGTCTGGGACAAAATGCAGCTTGACTGACGCATCTGCTTTAAGACAGTCTGCATAAAGCCAGGTCTCTGATTGTCAGGCTTTGCTGAGAGAGCGCTACTGGTTTACTATACCCACAAAGGTATCCACATTATACTGGCAAAACTGTGACATCTTTTGCCAGTAGAGCTTATTCTAGCCCTTCCGACTCAAATAAACTCTACCGACAAACAGTTAATCACAAAACTCTATATTTACACTAGGGCTATTGCTGGCTATGTCAGTTGGAGATTGCACCTCATCATGCCCCTAACCAATATAGCTATGCGAGCTGAAGCCTGTAGTGTAGACCTGCCCTAAGTCTATTTAATAGCCAGGCTCTGACTCAAAGATGGTTAGCAAAAGAATGGTAACCATTGGCATTGTCCACGGCCAATTGGCTCTGCCAGCAGGCCAGCCTGGATGCCAATGTCTGCTTGGACTATGGAGAGAGCAGGTTTTATTTATTTAAAAATTTCAGACAATCTGATGCCAATAAACTGAGCAATAAATAATCAATGTAAATGACAATCTCATTACTGTTACCATGTCCACCCATCCCCCTTCCCTGCTTCTGTTTGCCACACTCGCTTGGTGCATCTTATTTCCAATTTCATTATTAACTTTTAGTCTTCATGGCAGGGACTATCTTCCTGAGCCTTTGCAAAGCACTCCACCAATGGCGGCCCAATCCTGACTGGCTTCTCTGGACATTAGTCTGAAATAAGAGAGAAAAATCCCCATCATGGGATTTCAAACCATTGTATACATGTTACTAGGGAGCGCTCTGATATTTTGTTTGGAGCAGTGGTTCTCAAACTGTGGGTCAGGGCCCTGTTTTAATGGGGTCACCAGGGCTGGTGTTAGACTTGCTGGTGTCCAGGGCTGAGGCCAGAATCCCACAACCCTTGGGTTTCAGCTTCAACCCTGAGCAAAAGCCCTGGGCAGTAGATCTAGGTCTTTGGCTATAGCCCTTGGTGGCAGAGCTCAAGTTACAAGCCCCCTGCCTGGGGCTGAAGCCCTTGGGTTTTGGCTTTGCCCCTTCTCCCCACTCTCCCCAAACCCGGGTGGCAGGGCTTGGTCTGGCTCATACTTAAGTTCTGCCCCCCAGGGTCATGTAGTAATTTGACAACTCAAAGAGGGTCATGGTGCAAGGAAGTTTGAGAACTGCTGATTTAATCATCTTTATTCTTATCTGTAAAAAGAGTGGGTGCAAAATATATTCAGACAGTAATCATTTTTTTTTAATTTGATGGTGTTCCTTTATAACAGAGTACTGTATAAACTGGGGACACAGCTGGGAGAGATGCAGGTTAGGGAAGGCAATTTGCCCCAGGTCACATAGTGAGCCAGTAGCAGTCAGAAAAGAACCCAGGAGTTCATCTTCCTGAACCTGGGATCATGCTACTTTCCCAAACTTTAGATCATTCTAGCCTACGAATAAGCAGAAGGATCTTTACCATCACATCTTGTGATTTGTGTAGAGTACTCTACTCTGCTGACTTCCCTATCTCTCATGGGAAGGGCATAATGATACCAAAAAAGAGATCCTCCTCTTGATTCTTGCCTTGCACTTTGTGTATCCATTAACACCAATGCAATGCAAGAACAAAATGCTGCCCAATCAAAGGGGTACCTTGGTGCATTCACTTTGTGACGCAAAACAATGTCTATGGAGCATTAGAATTGGAGATCTCTGTGGAAAAGAGTAGATCCCTTTTCAACACAGAAATACTATGAGTAAGGCTTGTAGGAATCTGTTCCCAGGGTTCCCTGGATAAATTACATATTTTGTGGTTCTTGCAACATCAACGTGATACTGAGCTTTGAAACATCTGCTGTTGGGGGAAGAGGTTGCACTGATGATCTTAGAGGCCTCAATAACATTATCCTTGCAGTTATTTGGAGCCCAACAGCTATTGTTTGCATATTTCACCTTGTTGTATCATCTCAATATATAGTACCTACAGGCCTATACATGTGGGCTGTGTATACATTGGCACTATCTTGCACGAAAGCGGCTGCTTTTGCACCAAAACTTGCTGCCTGTCTACACTGGCCGCGAGTTCTTGCGCAAGAACACTGACATTCTAATGTATGAATTCAGGGCTTCTTGCGCAAGAACTCTGATGCTCCTGCTCAGGAATAAGCCCTCTTGCGCAAGAGGCCAGTGTAGACAGGCAACATGAATTTCTTGCGCAAGAAAGCCCTATGGTTAAAATGGCCATCAGAGCTTTCTTGTGCAAGAGAGCATCTACACTGGCATGGATGCTCTTGCACAAAAGCACATCTCTTGCACAAAGGCACATGCCAGTATAGACGCTCTCTTCTGGAAGAGTTTTTGCACAAGAACTCTACCGCAAAAGAGTTCTTGCGCAAAATCATGCCAGTGTAGACGTAGCTGTGGGGTGGGTGGGTGTGAAGTGTGCAAAAGCACCCCCATGGTTTCCCAAGTAAGCATGTTCCCCAAGGAAGGCAGGAGTGCCACGCTGCCTGAGGATCCCTCCCCTATGCTCTGCCTGGCTGGGGGAAAGCTGGGGTTGATTTCCCCACTTACTTGGGGACCATGGAGGGTGCCTTCACACCCTTGGGTCCACATTTACAAAAAATAACCCCTCACAGAAATTCCTGCATTCGGATCTGACCTAATTCTACTCAGTCAGATAAAATCCCCTTGAAAGCAATGGGGAGCTGGAGGAATCAATGCAGACTATTTGAGTGTACAATATTTATATACAGATTATGGATAATACCGGATGCTTTAATACTGATTCCCAGAGATCTAGCTCTCCTTCAAGCTTGATAAGATCTATGGGGAAAGGACCAACTTTTTGTTCACTTTTTCTACAATACTTAGCATATTGGAGTCCCAGTCCATTATTAGGGCTCTTGAGTGCTACTGCAATAGAAATAGCAATTATGATTAATGAACAGTTCAGCATGTGGATAAACCTATAGGCATATGGTCATAACATCTTTCAACGAGCCCACAGGATTATGTACAAAAATACACAGTTCTGGTAACACAAATAATTATGCAACCTAGCTCTTACTTGTATCTAGAAGATAACTTTCCAACTGCAACAAATGGAGACAAATATTGATATGTTACTATTTTTATAAAGCTACAATAATGACAAATATAGAAATGCAAACTTAAATTGTATACATCCTTAACACTTTAATAAACCGGATGTGTAATGATTATTCACTCACCAGAAAAGGTGAACAACTCTAGGGTGGAGCCCTATAACTATTCTGCTTGGGCAACACGATATCTAGAACAGGAAGTGAAGTGTATCTACATGAAACTGCCAAGGGTATTGAAGGAGACAGAGTTAAATTACCCACATGGAATACAGTCAGCACACTAAAGCTCAAACACAAAGTGCTACAGGATCTGTAAGGACCACTGCAGGGTTAGGAGCTTTGTTTTTTAGATCTCATCTGAAACATGTGGTGGCGGAGTTCCCTGGGCAGTGGTACAATGTGTCATCGGAGAAAACAGCACAACCTCATTGGTGCCAGTTCTTGCAGACTTGGAATCTTCCCATGCAAGCACTGACTCAGCCTCTCTCAGAAGACAAGGAAATCAGAGCCTGATTTGGTACAGCAGCAACAGGCAACTCATTGTTTCTCCTTATGCCTCTGTCAGCCTAGCTCGGTGGGAGGCTGAAGCTGAAAGAACAACTGGATAGTCAGGAGCCTTTAAGGAAATGGAGACCAGCTGCAGGCAACTTTCTTGGCTTCATCCTCCTTTGCACTTACAGGGACTCACACCAATTGAATGTCTCCACAGGAGGAATCTGACAGGATAGGACCATTCACCTGGGTTTAGGATTGTGAAATCTGTGTCTTTTTCCCCCCTGCTATTTTCCCAGGCAACTGTAATCTGATTTTTGCAAGCCTGCCAAAGGGGTGGTGTCTTAAGGTGGGTCATATCAATTACTTCCAGACTGGGCTTGCTCAACGTGGCTCTGAGGACTAGTTAAGGCTTATCTGCAGTGCTGAAAACTCTCCTGAGCTGCTTAACCTATATCACAGCAGGGCCTTGGCATGTTTAAGTACCAAGTTGCTGTATAGCATTCCACTTCTTTCCATCTGTTGCTTGTGTTCTTCAGGAAATGGACTGCATCTCCTTGGGATGCTTTGGACAAAATATCTCATGTAACCTATCCATTTTAATGTTTCAGTCTGCTGGATCTGTGTATCTTATATTGAAGTATGTATCACTCTTGCATGTAAAGTTAGAGATCTGGGGTATGGAATGGCTTATGATTTTAAATGGGCAAATGAAAGCCATCAAGGGTGTTTCCTTCAATGTCTGGGTGATCACCAGTAAACAGCCCTTTTGATCCTTTATGTCTTAGCAATGGTTGGGCTTAGGAAGTCATGTGACCTCCCTAACTGGTTGGGGCTGACCAGGTAATTTTTCCATGGAAGGGGAGAATGTAAAACAGAGAATTCCTACCTGAAAGGGAGGCTATTTGAGAAGCAAAGCTTTCAGTCTCTTTCGTCTTTAGCTGGCATGACACACCCAAGAAAATGAACCAGAGACCCCAGGGAGAAGGGACTTCCTGGCTTGGAGGTTTAGCTGAAATAAGAACAGTTTTAGGGTAAGTTTGTACTGGGGTTTTAGCGTTAGAACTAGCTATGCATTTTCTGTTTCTAAATTTGGAATCTATTTTGCTCTGCCTGTTTTCACTTGCAACCACTTAAATCCTACCGCTTGCACTTAATAAAATCACTTTTATTTATTATCAAGCCCCAGTGTAAATAATTGTTACCTGGGGAGCAATCAGTGTGTACAACCACCTTTCATTGTTAAAGGGGACTTATCTGAATAATTTACCTGGGGAGTGGTTTCCCTGGAAGCTGGGCCCAAAATTGCATTTTCCTTGGGCCTGTCTCTATTGCTCCGGGGTGATGAGGGGGTTGATCTCAGTTCTATACCTTGGCTGGGAGAAATCAGGAGATCTGGCCCAGCAGCACAGGGTGAGAAGCCCCAAAGAGCAAAGAGCCAAGTGTCTGTGGCTTTGTCAGTACTCCAGGAAGCACCTCCAACCGCACCCCATCACACTTAGTGCTGGGTCAAAAGGTTGTATTAGAACAGGCATACTCTATCAAGAGCAAGTGAACTAAAATGTTTAACATGAAGGCGGGGGGGAGGCACCATGTTAGAGACATAACAGACAAACGTCATACAGATGTAAGAGCTACACAACCAGTCAGAGTTCAGAGCTACCTGACTGGGCCCTACCACAATACAGATAAGAATAGGAGTCGATTAAGGCATTTTTTGTTCTACATAGATTCTTCTTATCTTTCACATCACTATGGAATCTAAGCCTCTTGCTTTATTGGTGCTTTTCTCCCAAGAGTTTTGCCACTGATTTCAGTGAATGCAGGATCAAGCCCTAGACATGCAGAAATTAGTCCTCTAGCCTGTTGTGACATCCAGCCTGGGGAAATGAAAAGAGAACTACTGAACTAGCAATAGGCACCTTGTATATTAGTAACTTTGGAAGGCACTCAGTGATAGGTCTGGTGAAGAGCTAAAGCTTGGCTCTCCCAAATGATAGCCAGGTTATGGCAGTCCCTCTTTAAATTTTAGTGTCTCTCAGCGCTCACTTGATAACGAGTAGGACGTCGTCTTGTCACCCTCCTATTTGTGGATCCGTAGATGGCCTACCAGCCCGATTCTGGAGCCACAGGTCTTATTGCAGAAGGGGCAGGTGCTGGTGGCTATTGGCGAGATGCAGGGCAGCTTTTGCCGCTCTTTTCTCCTTCTCCACCTCTCCTAATGTGCACTGTAGTGGGATCTCTCAAATTGCGTCATTCCCTCACAGATTACTGCTCTCCACTGGGGACGGTCCTGGGCAAGGTTCTCTCAAATGTCAACACCGATGCCTTTCATGTGTGCCTTCAACATGTCTTTAAATCGCTTCCTCTGGCCCCAACGCTACTGCATCCTTCCTTCAGCTTGGAAAACAGAATCTGTTTTGGGAGGTGCTGATCAGGCATCTGGACCACCTGACCAGGCCAGCCAAGTTGTTGGGAGATGATGATAGCTTCAATGCTGGTCATGTTCAACTTTTCCAGGACGCTAGCATTCGTGCGCCTGTCCTCCCAAGGGATATTTAGGGTTATCCTGAGGCAGCAATGATGATATTGTTCAAGTGCCTTCAGGTGATGCTTATATGCTGTCCAGGTTTCCCGTGCATACAGCAGTGTTGGAGCAACCACTGCATGGTACACAAGAAGCTTTGTCTTGGCACTGATGTCACAATTCTCAAAGACCCTTCATCTCAGGCAGGCAAAATCCAAGCTTGCGCAACTCAGGCGATGCTGGATTTCCACGTCAATGTCGACTTTGGCCGAGAGATGACTTCCAAGGTACGGGAAATGCTCCACATTTTCCAGCAGTTCTCTGTTGACTTTAATAGATGGTACATGAGATTATCCCATTGGTGAAGGTTGATGGAGCACCTTGGTCTTTTTGACCAGATTTTAGTACTCCTAACTCTATTATAATAAAATAAAATTATACCAGTAACCTTTCTTTTGGATAAGGACAATCTGTTTCCCTTTTGTGTTCAGCTGCACCTTCCTTGCACCTCTCCAAGCTGAAAATGCCTACTCATTTTCTGATTTTCATTTAAAGACAGATTTAAACTATTTCAGATTTTGTTGTTAAAAAGTAAGGTTTTTATGTAATGATGTCTTTATAAATAACATTTGAATGGGATGAGCTTGTGATTGAAGCTTGGTTCGTGTTCTATTTCCAGCTGTCATAAACTTGCTCCTTGACTCCAGTCAAGTCAATCAAGCCCCATGCCTCAGTTTCCCTCCCTATACAATGGTGATGGGGAATCTTCACCTGCCACATAACAGCAAAGGGAGGTTATACTACACTTAAGTTTGTAACGTGTTTTGCAGTCCTGTGATGGAGGATGCTATAAAAGTCCAAAATACTATTCATTTAGTAATATATTACTGTCTCAAAACAGAGTTAAGTCCCCTTTTAAGTAGAAACAAAATCTGTAGAGGTTCTACCCTGGCCTGTTTGAAATGGTGGCTGACTGGGATATCATCTAATTGCAGTGAAGCAATTATTGTTCCCAGAAAGTCAGTGGGAACTAGAGTTGGTGGAATAGATACTAATCTCTGTTAGAGTGCTGTAAATTCAGTGAAGTTATTCAGGATTAACTCAAGGAAAACTGAGACAAGAATCCAGACCTGTGGGTGCAATTCTTGCTTGATTTTTTACATCTGAGTAGTACAGAGTTTGGTCCTTAGACTTATCAAGAAATGAAAGCTCTTTTTAATTTAGTGCCCAGAAAAAGGACACTTCAATTCATAATCCCTGCTATATTTAGTGCTAGTATAACGTTTCAAGTGATCAAATCCAGTCCGTATTTGCCCTCTTACTGGATCCCCCTGTTATTGATTCAGCTGCCTTCATTTGGGAGGGATTGTGAGTAAGACATTCTTGTCCGACACTTCCTTGGAAAGCTGAGCATTTGGGAACAAGGCGCTGCCAAAACTTTTATGGGATGGGTAGTGAGCTGGCATATTTCAGTCCCATCCCATCAGCTCATCTTCCATCAAACAACCCTTCTCGCATTTCAGCTCTGCTGCTGCAGCAGTCTGTGTTCAATATTTCATGTGGCTAAATGGTTCCCCTTTAGGAAAAGTAAAAGCGGTTTTTCCTGTTTGTGAAATCTCAGCATTGCCAAGACCAAGAAAGTCTTGGAAATCCTGCATCTTTATTGCAGCCCTGGCTTGCAGAGCTCCACTGCCTTATAAGGTCTGAAAGCCTCTGGATTCACTGAAGGGGTGGACCAGGAATGCTGCCTTTTCCTCCTTCTGGGTGATTCTAGGAGGCCCTGAAATGATGTCATGGTACGTTTTAGGCTACAATAACAGGAACTCGTCAAGTGTTTACACTGGCAGATGGGACTGTGATGTGATTTCCCTCCCCCCCATTTCACTTCCTTGGTATATCTGTTTCCTCCGATTAAAATACTACACTGTGACAACACTGAAGGAGGAAAGGGGGAAGGGATATGGAAAGGCATAATTTAAGCAGATGGCTCCCCTCATGTCATTTACACACTATAGTAGTACAGCTGCTTGGACACAAGAGGCATCAGCACATCCTGCTGAGAGAATAAAGGGCACAGATTTCTGAGCCACAGGAACAACAACAACAACAAAAGAAAATAAAAATCATCCTAACTCAGAGGCCAGGGATATAAGTCAATTGGGAAGACACCTCTATGATATTAACCCCCCCTATTTATCTGGGGGGGGGGGGCTAGGTACCCACCCTTAACCTAAAGAAGTTATGAGCATGAGAGAGCTTGGTGCAGTAAAAATGAAAGTTCCAGTGGCAGGGCCAAAAGATGAACTGGATACACATCCAGGTGGCTAGGTGCTGTACCACAATATGAGGCTGAAGAGTGAAGTTATGGGCCAACCTTCCAGGTTAGGGTCAGGCAGGGTTGGGAGATCAGGCTCCATTTAGATCAGGGTTCTTAGCCTGCCTTTCCCACACTGCTAACTGGCAAAGAAAATCCCAGCTAAACAGAAGGAGGTTCTAAGGCCCAGGGATTCCAATGTGGAAGGATGAGAACTGCTTGGACTAGCTTCTTTGAAATCTTTTGAGGTGTTCTGGTAAGAGTTTGGCCACCCATGGCAGAAATCTTCTGAGATCAGCAGTTTTCATGGGCACAGGTGAGCTATCAAAGTTTGGGTTGCAATGAAACTAGGTCTGCAAATAGGCCCCTTCTAGTTTGACATCTAAATCCAAGCTGCACAGCAATGTCTTTGGATTGGGGTATTGGTAACTAAAGTATCACAACTAAAATTTGGGTTCAGATTCTGGCCAATTGCTAGATTCAGGTAATTGTTATCTTGAGCCTAATTCTCCTTCGTCCTACACCAGTATGACTTCATTAACGTCAGTGAAACTGTTCCTGACTTACACCAGGGTGAGTGAGAGGAGAATTAGACCTTTTGATTCAAACTGATTTATTAAATTCATTCTATCCAAACTATTGGCGTAGCTCAGATTTCAAGTAATAATTATTTTTTCTTATATAATAAAAGATCTTTGCAATTTGCCTTTTCTGTAAATTATTTATTTTCAGTGTGAAATAATTAATTACTTTGGTTTTCTGGGGGTGTAACTGCAGGAATGGCCCCTTAGCATGTGCAGGCCTCTTCAGTTCGGCCTGAATCTATTCTCACTCATGCTCATGTAGTTCAAAGATAACTGCAACAAAATCGATGATGTTACAATCAAGGCCCTTTAGAATGGGATTCACAGAAGCTGGGTTGCTGCTATCCACAACCCAGCAACTATCAGGTTCTATTTTCATGTCTCAACATTTTAAATTAATTGATCAGTTGCCTCTTCAGCACAGATTGACTTTTTCAGCCTTGGACCAAATTAATCATCATTGTATTATTCCACTGACTTCATTACAGTTATATCTGGGATGGATTTTGCCTTGTGTGACTTCCTAGGAGGAAAATTGTGCATATAAATAATGTCACATTTCCGATAAATTAACGTCAGAAAACTGTTTTTATCCAACAGGGTTTTGCACTCAGAGTGACACATTTTTTTTAGGCTGAGCAGCACTGCAAAGATGAAAGCTGCTTAGTTTAGAGAGGAGAAATGAGAGAATTCTCTTATGAAAAATGCCACATAGTAGGTATTGTGGGTTCTCCCATTTATCTTCTCTCACAATGCAAGGACAAGGGAACATCCAATGAACCTGCAAGGCACCATATTTAGAATGCATAGAGGATATACCTTTTTGCACAACTCAAACACCTATGGAACACAATGCCACAGAGTATCACTGAGGCCAAGTTCTTAACAATATTCACAAAATAATTGAATCTCATATGGATAATATCCACAGAACATAGGTGTATAAAAATCTCATGCTTGAGTGTATAAACAAACTATTAACGGATGGGATT
Source organism: Apalone spinifera (assembly GCA_030068395.1). NCBI lineage: Eukaryota > Metazoa > Chordata > Testudines > Trionychidae > Apalone > Apalone spinifera. Next base: position 24,220,788 of record JANRFK010001158.1, read on the forward strand.
AAGAAGACTTTTTCTCTCTGAGCAGGTTATACATAATTGGCCATTTTAGCAATTTTTGCATCTTCCTCCAGCCCGGCATGAAGTACTAACTATTCTCAAAGACAGGATATTGGACTAGATGGACCATTGATCTGACCCAAAATGGGCATTCCTGGGTTTCTATGTACAATGAAGGTGCTCCACTTTTATGGAGAAAACAGAGCTATGTGAAGAAAACTGATGAACCATAATCTTCAGCTGCATCACCATTCCCGGCCTTAGGGATTGTTTCAGCAGCTGGGAATATTGGTGCACGGAGGCACTCTGGTTCTTTCCCCAGCCACTCTCCTTACGCTGGGAGCTCTGAGGCACAAAGGATCCAGAGAGGAACATGGATTAGGCTCCTTTAAAAATGCCCTATTCAGCCTAGAGAATTTCAGCTCAACTCACTATGGAAAAGATGGAGGAACACTCAGTGGAATAAATCAGTGCAAGAAAAGAAGTTGGATGGGTAAAAGGACTGTTCAGAGATGCATGCTGTTATTGGATTCAGTCTAGTCTGTATCCCCTATAAAGCAGAGCATTACAGGAAGGGAGACTGCACAGTAGAAAGCAACTACAAATTTCTAAAGCATCTTAGCTACACAAACAGGTTAAACCATATAATACTACCTGGAGCTCTAATTAAAGTGCTTTTCATCCAAGGGCCTCAAAGCACTTTACAAAAGATAGTACTGTATTGTTATTCTTATGTTATGGATGGGGAAACCGAGGCACAGAAAAGCATGGCAATTTGTCTAAGATCACCCAATAAATGAATGGCAAAGAAGGGTAAAGGACCCAGAAGGGTCCGCAAGTCAGAGTTCCATCTACATGTGGCCTTCCAAAAAAGTTTCTGTGGGTGAAAAAAGAGAAGGCGATGGGCTCTCAAAGAGGGAACGCACTGCTGATGAACAGAAAGAGGCTAACGGTCTGCTTGAGTGAATGTCAAATGCAAACTAAAGGGTGCAGGCTTCAAGTTAGAGCTGGTCAGACACAATAAACATTTGGGCTACATTACTCCACACGGTGTCATTAATGCATGGATTAAATCTTAGTAAAGGCAGCAATTGAGAGTTACAGAACTCAAAAACTATTGCAGCATCCAACTGCCAACTCAGAAAAGGGGAGTATGCCAAGAGAAGCTTCCTACCTCAGGGTACATCTAGACTGCAGGGTATCCCGGAAAAACTCTGCCACATCCAGGTAATGTGTTTGCTCTTCCACTTTTTTTTTTGCAGAAGAGCAAATGTGCTCTTCCGGAAGCTCTGTCTTCCTCATTCCGAAAGAGGGGGGTATTCCGAAATTTGACCCAGTGTAGATGGGCCAAATTTTGGAAAAGCCTCTTCTGAAAAAAAAACATGGAAAAAGGTGTAGTGTAGACCTACCCTCTGCCTGTCCCATAATTTCCCACCTCCCTACTGCCTCTTCCTTTCATTGAAAGAGTTCACTTGGTCAGACTGTTAGATCGGTTTGGACCAGTTCTATCAGGCCTCATAAGTTTTCTTGTTTGATAATGGTAGCCTGGGAGCCTGCTTTGTATTGTTGCTTTGGCATCCTAGGGGATGAAAGATGTAAGTGTAATCAATGATATGGAGATAATGGGAATCCCCCCATTATGGTGTGCAAATGAGTGTGGCTGGTGCTGTGTGTGATTGTGGGTGAGTGCAAACAGCTCTTTGTGAATGACTCCCAGCCATGTGTTTTTAGGAATGTGCTGGGTATGGAGCTCTCTGTGCAATCTCTGGGCATGAATGTAGCAGGTAGGTAGTAAAAACCCTGCTGAAAGATTACCCCAGTCTAATCTTGGAAAAGGGCAAAAATAGTGCCCATTTATAAAAAGGGAAATAAGAACAACCCA
>JANRFK010001158.1:24222766-24236214 GCA_030068395.1 Apalone spinifera
AATCAGTTTCACACATAGAGAATGGGAAGCAACTGTCTAGGAAGGAGTACGGCAAAAAGGGATCTAGAGGCTATGGTGGACCACAAGCTAAATATGAGTCAGCAGTGTGATTCTGTTGCAAAAAAAGCAAACATGATTCTGGGATGCATTAACAGGTGTGTTGTGAGCAAGACACGAGAAGTCATTCTTCCGCTCTACTCTGCACTGGTTAGGCCTCAGTTGGAGTATTGTGTCCAGTTCTGGGCACCGCATTTCAAGAAAGATGTGGGGAAATTGGAGAAGGTCCAGAGAAGAGCAACAAGAATGATTAAAGGTTTAGAGAACATGACCTATGAGGGAAGACTGAAGGAACTGGGTTTGTTTAGTTTAGAAAAGAGAAGATTGAAAGGGGACATAATAGCCATTTTCAGGTATCTAAAAGGGTATCATAAGGAGGCGGGAGAAAACTTGTTCATCTTTGCCTCTGAGGATAGAACAAGAGGCAATGGGTTTAAACTGCAGCAAGGGAGGTTTAGGTTGGACATTAGGAAAAAGTTCCTAACTGCCAGGGTAGTCAAACACTGGAATAAATTGCCCAGGGAGGTTGTGGAATATCCATCTCTGGAGATATTTAAGAGTAGGTTAGATAAATGTCTAACAGGGATCGTCTAGACAGTATTTGATCCTGCCATGAGGGCAGGGGACTGGACTCGATGACCTCTTGTGGTCCCTTCCAGTCCTAGTATTCTATGATTCTAATATGCTTTACCAATCAATGTGTTTTCAAAAGGAATCAGAAATCAAACACATTGGGCTCAAATTTGACTCCACCCTATAGCCTTGTAATCCCATCCAAGTCAATGGGCCAGATTTTGATCTCTGTTACTCCCTTGGATATCTGGATTTAAGTTTATCATTAAAGTGGTGTAAAATCACTGGTCAAAAGTAGGCCCAGAAAGTTTACGCAGGTGTAACTCAGGGAAGACTTTTGCCTTTGAGCTAATGTCTGCTATGGTTTTGTGCACATATTTGTATTCTGGTCAGTTTTTCTTGAGCCTGCTGCTCAGAGTTTTGAGGGCAGCACATAGTTTTACTCCTCCTCCTGGGGCTAGTGAACTAATTTAATCCTAATGGTTGGTTGTCGGTGGTGACTTCTTTGGCATGTCTGTTATATTTGCATGTGGATGAATCATAATATGAGGGCACACATGGTGCAGGCAGCTCCATGTACGTACCATATGTATCTCCAGTTAAATAAGAATCTGCATCTTCATGAAAAGCAGGAAAAAGCCAAGGGAAACAAGAGTGTTTCCTTTGCTGCTGCTTCGTAATGTCATTCTCTTTGTTTGAAGCTAATGTCAGCAGTCTGCCCATGTGAGTCAGCATTTGTGTCTGTGTCTCTGCTGGGGATGGGCCTGACTTTCAAAGATGTTGACCATCTGTAACATCCAGGGATGAAAATAACTTTCATTTCTTACAGCTACAGTCCTATAGCAACCCCCACCTTGGGGGATTCAGAGTGGGGGAAGGTCATGATAGGATAGTTCCTGTAAGAAATTTAAGTGTGTGTGTGTGACGGGGAGGCGGGAAGGAGGCCTGAGAGCAGGAGGCTGGGGGTTTGCGTGGGGAACAGGAAACTGGGGATGTCGAGGGTGGGGGAGCTGAGGGCAGGAGGTACAGGAGTCAGGGCAGGGGTTGGGTTGTAGTGGGTGCAGGAGTCAGAGAGGGGGGTGGAGGAGGCTCAGGGAAAGGGGTTCAGGGAAGTGGCATAGCCAGATGGGCCCAGGTCCTGACTTTGCATGGGCAAGAATGGGCGGGGGGAATAGGACAAGAGGAATGTGGGAGGTAAGCCCTGGCCCAGCTCCCCAGCCAGCTCTCGGAAAAACGGGGTAAGCCCCTGTGCTCCAATCCTGCTTCCCATGCTCCAATTCTGCTCCCTGTCTGGAGCACCAGGATGCAGGAGTCAAGGTAGGGATGAGAGCCCAGGGCAGGTATAGGGTGTGCAGGAGTCAGGGCAGGGGATGAGGGTGTAGAGAGGGTTCAGGACAGAGGGTTGAGGGTGTGTATGGGAGCTTAGGGCTGGGAGGGTGGGGGAACTTGGGGCTGGAGATGCAGCTGCTGGATCCCTGGGATGGCAGCCACCTGTGTACTGGGACTGGCAGCGGTGGTTCGGGCCATGTTGCTTGTCCACCCAAGCACTGGAAGAACGGCTCTTGCACAAAATGGGGGTTTTGCACAAAAAGGTGCCGTCTACACAGCGCTTTTTTGCACAAAAACCTCTTGCGCAAAAGGGAAAGGAAGAGGAAATGAAAATGAGAGCGCTGCATATGCAAATGAGCGCTGCATTTGCATTTGCTCTTCCACAAGAGGCTTGCAGTATAGACATAGCCCAAGTGTTGTCATGGACCAGCACCTCTGAAAATCAGACGTATCTCCATACTGGACCAGGGATGCTGTGCTGGAACAGCTTGTTTAGAGGGGGTACTGAGAGCCATTGAACCAAACTGCAAACTCTTCATAGGATGGAAAACACTTTAAGCCAGGAGTGCAGCAGCACCCCCACATCCCTTAGTTCCAGCATCTGTGCTGGACTGCACAATACATTGTTGTATGTGTATATAAGGAAGAAGATCTTCTGTCCTGAAAGGTCCCAAAGGTCAGGCTAAGTCTCCAGTCAGGGAGTGGACTTGCATATTCTGGGCGTTGTGCCATCTTGACATTTCATTGTCCTACTGCATGACACAAATACCACAATCAAGACATAAGCCAACAGGATGTTATCTACGTACAATTGTGCAGCAGGCTAATGTAACATACATTTGTTATCACTATCCTGAGATATAAAGGATTACAAGACATTTATCAGCCACCTCCTTAGTGATCATGACCCTTTTCTTATCCTTGGCTGTCTCTTTTATTTCTTCAGATAAATACTGTTTGTTTGCCTAGAACAGTGGTGCCAGGGCAAATGAATGTAGAAGAGTCAAGAATTCATGCACTAGAGCTCAGATAGGAAAACTATGTGAAACATGGAAATAATTAATCCTATTAAATGTGATTAATGGGCAAGAGTCCCCAGTATCCCATAGTTCACCTTTCACATCACAGGATCTCAGCATGCTTTATGAACTCCATTGGATATAGTCATTCTGCTGTCCCCTGCTAGCAGCTCCAGTCCTACCAAATGAGCCAAATAGGGTAAGTAACACTATGACTAGGCACTTATCAACTTCTTTCATCCCAGTGGCTCAAAGCACTTGATAACCATTAATTAAGCCTCTCAGGCCATGTCTACATTATCACAGAGCACTAGAACTAGAAGGGACCTTGAGAGGTCATCGAGTCCAGTCCCCTGCCCTCACAGCAGGACCAAGTACCATCTAGATTTCCCTGATAGATGTCTGTATAACCTGATCTTAAATATCTCCAGAGATGGAGATTCCACAACCTCCCTAGGCAACTTATTCCAGTTTTTAACCACCCTGACATTAAATAAATTTTTCCTAATATCCAACCTAAACCTCCCTTGCTGCAATTTAAGCCAATTACTTCTTGTCCTATCCTCAGAGGCCGAAAAGAACAATTTTTCTCCCTCCTCCTTGTAACACCCTTTTAGATACTTGAAAACTGCTATCATGTCTCCTCTCAGTCTTCTCCTTTCCAAACTAAACAAGCCCAATTCTTCCAGTCTTCCTTCATAAGTCATGTTCTCTATATCTTTAATCATTCTTGTTGCTCTTCTCTGGACCTTCTCCAATTTCTCCACATCTTTCTTGAAATGTGGTGTCCAGAACTGGAAACAATACTTTAATTGAAGCCTAACCAGCGCAGAGTAGAGGGGAAGAATGACTTCTCGTATCTTGCTCACAACACTCCTGTTAATGCATCCCAGAATCATGTTTGCTTTTTTGCAACAGAATCACACTTCTGACTCATATTTAGCTTGTGGTCCACTATGACCCCTAGATCCCTTTCTGCAGTACTCCTTTCTAGACAGTCACTTTCCATTCTGTATGTGTGAAAGTGATTGTTCCTTCCTAGGTGGAGTACTTTACATTTGTCCTTATTAAACTTCATCCTATTTTCCTCAGATCATTTCTCCAGTTTGTCCAGATCGTTTTGAATTATGACCCTATCTTCCAAAGCACTTGCAACCCCTCCCAGGTTGGTATCATCTGCAAACTTAATAAGTGTACTGTCTATGCCAATATTTAAATTATTGATGAAGATATTGAACAGAACTGGTCCCAAAACAGACCCCCTGTAGAACCTCACTTCTTGTACCCTTCCAGCAGGATTGTGAATCATTAATAACTACTCTCTGAGAACAGTTATCTAGCCAGTTATGCATCCACCAAATAGTAGCCCTATCTAAGTTGTATTTGCCTAGTTTATTGATAAGAAGGTCATGCGAGACTATATCAAATGCCTTACTAAAGTCTAGGTATACCACATTCACCACTTCTCCCTTATCCACAAGACTTGTTATCCTATCAAAGAAAGCTATCAGATTAGTTTGACATGATTTGTTCTTTACATATCCATGCTGGCTGTTACCTATCATCTTATTATCTTCCAGGTGTTTGCAGATGAATTCCTTAATTACTTGCTCCATTATCTTTTCTGGCACAGAAGTTAAGCTGACTAGTCTGTAGTTTCCTGGGTTGTTCTTATTTCCCTTTTTATGGAGAAGATCGGTGCTGCAGTCAGTCTTCCAGGGTTTGATTTAGCAGTTCTAGTGAAGACCCGCTAAACTGAACTCAAAGGGCACCCCTGTCGGCGCTGGTACTCCTGTTTCTCACAAGAAGTGAGGGAAGCTTAAGGGAGCATTTGCTCCCTTTGGCCTGCCACTGTGTGGACAATGCAGAAACTCAATTTAAGATACGTCAACTCCAGCTACGTAATTAACGTAGCTGGTGGTGTATATCTTAATTCAACCATCTACTGTAGTGTAGAGTAGGCCTCAGAACCCTGGTAGATCAGCATTACTATCCTTATTTTATGAATGGGGAAACAGAGGCATAAAAAGATGGTGTGACTTGCACTAATTCCTTTTGTGATGAATGGTCCATTGTTTCAAAGTATCCCATAGTCTTAGAGAGAATGCAGCAAACCAAAGACATCATTTCCATTTCATGGTGTGATAGTGGTAGCAAGGGCTATAACTTGGAGGTTTTTTTCAGAAACCCTTTATGGGTTTTATATTATGGCTATGAAAGTCCCTGGTAACTGGGCAGTCATTGCAGTCTGTGTCCTAACACTGGGCCAGGCATGAGTGGACTAGTGCAGATTTATACTGGTGTAACTGAAATGAAAGTCTTGCCCTTCAGACTCTCTTATATTAATATACTGACATTTTAAATAACCCACAAGGACACGATAACTAGTGGTTAAAGCAGGGAATTGTAAGTCATTATACCTGGTTTTTATTCTCTACACTGCCATTGACTTCCAGTGTACCCTTAGATAAGATTCTTCACCTATTTTGAGTTCCTGAGAGAAAAGGTACTATAGATAAAGTATTACACCAGTTGCGCTTAGTGAAGCCATTTATTTTGCTGTAGCAAGCTGTGCAAGACAACCTAATGGTGTGGAAATTGGTCATGCCCGCAGGGCCTCATTCTGCCCTTTCTGATCTCCAACCATCTCAGTAGAATAGAGTTGTATAGGTTACCTGAGGCACAATTTCATCGTTAGTATTTAGGGGCGAAGTTAAACCAACCTCCCACTTGCCAGCTTTGCTTAGGTCTCTGGGAGGAACCTTTTCTCACTCTACTCTCCTTTCCATTCCCATGTCCCATCTTGCACTGGCTTCTTCTCTGTCCCTTTTTGCAGTCCTGCCTCTTCTTGATGTGAAAGCTGCTTTCTCTACAGCTTGTGGCATCGGAAAATGCATCTCAGTATCATCCATTGCATTGACCTTCCATCTCATTTCATATCTCAGCCATGAACATCTTTCTTTTTCTTTATATATTTTTTTCAGGGCTGCTGCTGTTTAACCCTTTAAAACACAAGGGCTACTGTTTCTCTGGGAGATACTATAGAAATCACCTATATGAAATCAAAATCCTATATGAAATCACCACCCCCACAGCCTCAGAAACCACTGCTGATCCATTCCTAGGTGGTGCCAAACACCTCCTGCACAGCTCAAGGAAATTGGAAAGTAACATCTTTGCAAGAATGGGCCCCATTTACATCCCGTATGTGCTGGAATTAAGAGTGCAGAGGGTGTTGCTGCACCCCCTGGTTTGAAGGGGTTTCCCTTATATACAGGATTTACATTTGGTTCCGTGGCTCTCAGCACCCTCAGTATACAAATTGTTGCAGTGTAACTCACACACCTAGGTTAGGTTTAGATGGTGACAGTTTTGCAGGAAAAGCTGCGCTAATGCGCGGTTCACTGTCCTGTATCATGGCACTTACAGTGAAAGATAAGAACAAGGGAGCTCTATAGCCTCAGAACCAGCTGGCTTTATAGCTCAAGCTATAGAGGCTCTTACTCTAAGCTCTAGAGGTCCCAGGGTCAAATCTGCCCTGTGGTGGTTACACCAGCACTGCTGATGGGCCCTGGTTAGATGGTGAGTTATACCTGAAGAAGTGGGTTGTGCCTATGAAAGCTCATGATACCATCTATGTTTTTTCTTAGTCTCAAAGTGTGCATCTACACAGCAGGGCTTAAATTGAAATAAGCTATGCAAATTGAGCTACGTTAATTGCATAGCTTATTTCAAAATTGGGAGCGTCTACACAGCACTTATTTTGAAACAGAGAACTTTTCCTCCAACTTCCCTTACTCCTCGTACAATGAGGGTTACAGGAGTTGGAGTAAGAAGTCCCCCAGCTTGACAGTATTTCAACATTATTTGGAAATAACTGCCTGCTGTGTATATGAGGACTAAGTTATTTTGAAATAACACTCATTTTGAAATAATGTTGCTGTGTAGATGTACTCTAAGGTGCTGCAGAACTATTCTCTTTTAAGTTTTTCCAGTAACAGACTAATATGGCTACCCCCTGATACATCTGGGACAGGCAGTTCTTTGCATCGTTAATCAAAGTCAGTGATTGTTTAAATCTTTGGGAATCGCAGCAATTTTTCTTATCTCTTCTTTGAGAGCTGTGGGGGGAGCCCATTGTTCTTTACCATCCTAGCAACAACTCAGATTGCAGAATAATCTATAGCAAACACAGTCGTGCTAAGGCTGAATGAAAGCAAATAAACAAAGGAATAATGGACCTGTGATTTCTGCTCTCCTTTCTGTTGATTTTTCCTAACTCCAGCCAAATAAAAAAAACCCTCAAAGATATTCTCTAAAAGGGTGTGTATTCCTATATACTACTACAGAAGTGCTCTTAGGTGCATAGTTAAACTTTTCCCTGAGAGGTGGTGGCTGTCAGCAAGAGAAGCACTCTAGTCAACAGCATTGTCTATGCTCCTGAGCAAAATACTTATACTGATATAGGTCTGCAGCACAGACCTGGTCTAAGGACTTGATTGTGTTATGGAACATTTGTGTCAATGAGACTGTACTGGTGTAAATAGGTAGAAATGTAAATACCATTTGTTAAGCATTCTCTGCTGGTAGCTTTGGACTAGGTAACTACAATGTTGCAAAGATGCCTAATACAGATACATCTCAGCTCTCCATGAATAATGCAGGAAAGGGTTTACACTCTTTGCCTAATAGATCAGATTATTTCAACAAAGTTCATTTCTTTTAAGCCCTGATCCAATTCTTATAGAAATGAACAGAGTTCTCATTGACTTTTGTGGGCTTTGATTCTTGTTTTTGTGTTTAAAAACCCCAGCTCTTGGAATCACACGGCTACACCAAAATCTCAGCAATTGTTTTTTTTAAAAGTAACTTTCTAGCGCTCATTGTGCTGGATATAAACATGAAAAATGTGACCCCTACAGGTGCAAACGCCAGATTTAAAAAAACCCAAATGAATTATTTTTTAAAAACCACATGATTTTTAAACTAATCCCTCATTTGTTGGGGAAGGATCTGACCCATTATTCTGAAATACCTGGAGCTATTCTGTGGATCCAGTGGTTAATGCGAATTCCCAATAGAGGAAAAAAATTCAAAAGTGGAATTGCAATGAAATGGTGATTCCCTCCTATTCAAAAGCATGGAGACAGATTCACTGCTATTGTAACTCTAAATTCTACCGACAGAGGCTATGTCTACACTACAGAGTTTTTTTGGAAAAACATAAATTTTTCCAAAAAAACCTTCACTTACGATCACACTGCAATCGCATTCATTCAACAAAAAATCGAAAGAACAGAAGGGTTTTTCCGACATTGGTAAACCTCTTTCTACAAGGAAGAAGCCTTTTTCTGAAAGAGCTCTTTCAGAAAAAGGTGTGTGTGTACGGGGAAGAGGAAATTCTTTCGAAAGAAGAGGAAAGAGGAAAAAGCACAGGTGCCCTGGTGGCCTCTCCGTCCATAGTAATCACAGCTTAAATGCGAGATAGTCCATTCAGTGTGGATGCTGTCTTTCAAAAAAGCAGATCGCTTTTTCGATGCGCTTTGGCAGGGTGGACGCTCTGTTTTGGAAGAAGCTTTTTCAGAAGATATCTTCTGGAAAAGCTTCTTCCGAAAGAGGCCTACCGTCTAAACATAGCCAGAGAATCTGGCCCTTATTGGGTTAAAGCAAAGCAGCACTGACAATTCTCACAATTTAATCATGAGTCTTACACTATTCATCTTCAAGCCCCAACTCCTGGAGTCAGGTGATTATGAGAATCTCTGTTTTCATTTAAAGGTAAATTTCTAACTCGCTTCATTGTGAAGAAAAGCACGAAACAATGGCCTGCATGACCTAAAGTCTTGAAAGCCAACTTTCTGCTCCTCCCTCCCCCCCAGCATTTGTTATCTTTTAATAACAATCCTGTGATTTTTTCAGATTGGCTTGTCTCATTATTTTGGAGTGCTTATGACTACCAATGCTACAGCACAGAAGAGACTTAGTGTGGGAGCATCCCTTACATATCAGTGTACCAAGGAATCCATGAACAAACTGGGTTAGGTCACCCTCCTCCATGGAGTCACCCAACAGCACCATGGGCAACAGCTTTGGGTACTTCTTGTGAGTGCAGATTATGACTCCCTAATGAATGAGCAGGGGTTTTGGCTTGAATCCCCATCAAGATTCATACAGATCCATTCTGAAAAGGATTGTTTTACCTTCTGCTGTTTCCAGAGTCTTCCTTACAGGGAGGGACTGCAGAGTCACAGCAGCTTCAGAGAGGAGCAGCATGCCAGCGAATCATCATTCCTTCTTGCCACTGCTTTCAGGGTGTCTTTGTTCCTTTTGACCATTATTTGTTCCCTTTCGTGCCAGGAAGCCGAGGAAAGGATAGAACAATGTATCTATCTTTTCCGTAACTGAAATGCAGTCATCTCTGGGGTGGAGCACAGCTGCTTTTATATAGTACACAGTAACCTCACACATTGTCCAGTATAGAAAGGATCTGTTGCTCTCTTTGGAAAGCTGCCCTCAGCATATCCAGCCTTGCTGAGGGCTCCAAGTTTTGGACATTTTCACAGCAAAAGCTGATGGGTAGCATAATTTGCTAAAAGCAGCTGTTGGGTGATGGAAGTGTACTGCTTTCTTAAAAGTTTAATCTCTGCAGAGGAGGCATGGGGACAAGAGAAAAGAAGAACTTTTGTTAAACAAAGGCCTCAACTGTCCCAGCACTATATAGAACCCAGAAAACCTTCTAGCTCCTGAATGAAAATAGTCCCAATACCATCCACTGACTTCCTCACTTACATTCCACAGAGTGTCCATCCTTGGCCTCCTTGCTTAACTGCAAAACTCCCAAAGATTTCAGCTTTCAGACTGAAGCCCTTGCAGCATTGGTATAATGACTCCTTATATACAAAGTCTTTGCCTACCCACTCTCCGTTTCAGTAGTAAATTCCCATTAGTGCTGAAAACTGCTTAATTACCAGCTCCATTGAGAATAGAAGGGCAGAGATTATCACAGGGAAAAGAGCACACCAAATATAAGTATTTGAGCACTATAGAGCCCAGTTGTGTGAGGGGCAGAACACTCTCTGCCCCCTTTGGAACTCAACACCTTCAGTTCTTGCTGAAGGCAATCAGAATCGTGTCCAAAATCCCTGGGATTGATCAGTTTTGCTTAATGATCATCTTTAGCTGCACAAACGGCGAGGAGTCCTGTGGCACCTTATAGACTAACCGAAGTGTTGGAGCATCAGCTTTCGTGGGCAAAGACCCACTTTGTCATCTGCATCTGACGCATCAGATGCATTTGACGAAGTGGGTCTTTGCCCACGAAAGCTGATGCTCCAACACTTCGGTTAGTTTATAAGGTGCCACAGGACTCCTCGCCGCTTTTGCAGATTCAGACTAACACGGCTACCCCTCTGATATTTAGCTGCACATTATCTTTTGCTAATGGGAGATTTGGCGTCTTGCAGGCTGGAGGATTTCAGGGAGAGAATCCACCGGAGAGCTTCTGCTTTTTCAAAGCACTGTGCTAGCCCCAGCTAATTTGCCCTCCCTTTCCCCTGGGAGGTAGAGTAGTGCTGGGGATGGGGGAGTACTGAATATTACCATCTCCAAAATATGTTTGTGGGTGTGAGTCTGGGAGCCTTTCCTAGTAGTATAAACCCAGGGGATCTTTGTTCAAGAGAGATTCTATTTAATGAGACAATCCTTTCCCCAAAAAATCCTTCCCCTTCAAAAAAAAACAAAAAACCACCCCTTCAAAACCAACCAAATGTAGATGATGGTGGTGTTGTTAAAAGGGGAAGCCTGTGCTCTCTATTTAGGCTAGAGGAACCCCCAAAAGCAAGGCTGAAATTAAATAAATAACACTGAAATTAAATAACTTAAACCATGAAATTCAAGATTTTGAAATGGTTCATGGTTTGGTAGGATCCTGTGTTCCCCCTAGGTTCCATTATAGCTGTCAAAATACCATGATTGTGTGAGTTGCATAGGGATCTAGAAGAACAGAATGTTTCCTCTGTCACATGTATGGGATGGGAGATGAATGTGTGATGTTTGTTCAGTTAGCCACAGAGGTGATACTGCTGTTCACTAATCTGTATTGCAGTACAATCCTCTGCATAATAAAACCATGTTACCTTATGAAATTGTTTTAACCTAATTTAGGTTAGCATAATCCCCTGCAATTATTATGTCCCTTGTGGATGTGCACATCTGGAGTCTTGCGTCAGCCAGTGCATGTCCTCACCAGGCATGTTTGTATTGATTATATTACAAGTGTGGGTCATTGTGGGATGGCTTTTGAAGGCTAATACCACATTGTTTCTGTCAATTGCTGTCTACGCTGATACTGTGATGACCCAATTACAATACAGTGTTGCCAACTCTCATGACTTTTATCATGAGTCTCATGATAATTGTTTTCCTTAAAATCCAGCTCCTGGAGTCAAGTGGATATGTGATGATTTCAACCTTCACTGTTAAAGAAAATGTAAGTTTCTAGCTCTTGGGCCTGTGGAGGAAGCTTCAAAATGAGACCACAGGGCACCCTATTGCAGGGGTGGGGACCCCTTTTTGGGGCAGGGACCACACACAAGTCTGAAGCAAAACAAACAAACCAACCAACCCTCACTGACATGGCCCCCGAGAAGAGAAAGGCACTCCCCACATTCCCCTCACACACCAGATCTTAGGGGGGCCCAGGCTACTATATTTTGTGTGCTCCGGCTGCACAAGTGAGGTGGCAGAGGAGCAGGGGCTGCAGCACCAGTGCAGGCTCCCAAATGCTAGTGTGGAGCCTCCAGTCTCAGGGGCCAGATCCAGGCAAGCCAGAGGCTGCATTCAACCCACGGGCCTTAGGTTCCTCACCCCTGCCCTAAAAGCTCAAAAAGCAGAAGGCAAATAAAAAACACCAAATCTACTAATTTTTTTTTACATAATCTCATCTTTTTAAAGACAGCCTCATAATTTTTGGTGAGCCTGACTCATGAGTGTTGAACATTTGGGTTTGGCAGTGCTGCACCTCCCATGATTCTATGCTGCTTGGGGTGGTGGTGTTACTAACTTGACACAGAGAGGCACTTACACTGGCAGGATCTGAATTTAAGAGATACTCCCATAGCTAGGTTGATGCAAGGCAGGTTACATCGGCCTAACCATATCATATAGACCAGATCCAAGGCTCTGTTAATCTGTGCCTATTCCCTGTCACAGCTCAGGACGTGTCTCTCACTGCTGTGATTGATCTACTGGGGAATGATTTAGAGGGTCTAGTGAAGATTGCTCTCCCATCAACTCTGGTTCTCCACCTGAGTGAGAAGAGTAAGGGGAGTTGATGGGGGAGTTTTTCCTGTTGCTCCAGCACAATGTGGACCCTGTGGCAAGTTAGGGTACATCTAGACCACTTCAGAGCCAACTCCTCCTCCTTATCTTCAGGGCATCCCTTGTCCTGTTTTCCTAATCCAGGAGCCAGGTCCATTCCTAGGCCAGCCTCTGATGACTGTCTGGTCACTCCCAGGCTGTCTGGTCACTCTGCCATGTCCAAGGAACGCATCTGCTTTTCTGAAATTTTTTTTGGAAAAGCAGATGTGTTTTTTCAGCATCCCTGTAAACCTTGTTCTACGAGGAAGAAGGGATGTTCTGAAAGAGGCTTTTTTCTGGCATTTGGCCCTGTGTTGATGGGCCAAATGTTGGGAAAACCTCTTCAGGAAGAAAAGTGGAAAAAGATACTTTTTCCCGACTTTTCTTTGTAGCGTAGACATAGCCTTAGATGTAAGACACATCAGCTTGAGTTATGCTACTAATGTAACTCAAATTGCTTATCCAGGGGCGATGTGGCAGGGTGGATGAGGGGGCATGTACTCCCAAATGCCATAGGCACGAGTGGCAAAGGCCAGCTGCTCATGGGGCCATAGTCCCTGGTCAGCCAAAGGGACAAGTGGTGGGAGGAAGGGAAGTGGCACTGGCAGCTGCAGTCTGCCCTTCCACTCACTGGCAGTGACGGGGGAAATGGAGCAATGTTAGGGTGACCATATTTGAACTTTCAAAAAAGAAGACACCTAGTGCCTGCTGGTGCCACTGTGGCGGCAGTTTCTCCACTTGCACAGGAGGCCGGGCTCGGGAGCCATCGAACTCGTCCCCGCACATGCCAAGCTTGGGGCTCTGGCCACCGCCTTGTTGCTGCCGGGACTGCTGCCCCCACTGGCTCTCATGGTGTGAGGGGACGCCACATGCCAGGCTCCCGCTTCCCTGCTGCACTGCCCTGAGACATGTGGTAGCGCAGGCTCCAGCGGCACCGCCAACCATCTGGCAGCCTGGGCTGCTGTGGGACCAGAGGGGAGAGTGGGGGGCCAGGGAGGCTGCTGGCCGGGGCCCGTCCTGGGGCATGAAGTTAAAGGCACCGACAAGAGAAGTGGCATGGTTAGAACAGGAACCCAGGAATCCTGCTTCCTAGAATCCCTTCCTTTCCCCTGC
>JANRFK010001158.1:24256151-24267991 GCA_030068395.1 Apalone spinifera
GGGGGGGGGCGTGTTTTAGAAAAAACTTCTCCCCAGTTGAACTTCTAGGGGGAGGCCGGCGGGGGTGTCGGGCCCGATGCTCCGGGCGCAGCTGTAGCCCGGAATTGCGGGGGCCCAGCGGCGGCAGAAATAGCTCCCCGTGGCTGCTGCCCTGTCCC
This sequence comes from Apalone spinifera, assembly GCA_030068395.1. Lineage (NCBI taxonomy): Eukaryota > Metazoa > Chordata > Testudines > Trionychidae > Apalone > Apalone spinifera. The sequence continues at coordinate 24,256,310 of JANRFK010001158.1, forward strand.
CGGATTCATTAAGGGGCGAGCTGTGGGGCGAAGCTCTCTCTCCTTCGGCCCGGCTGCCCGTTCCGCCGGGTCGCCTGCGAACGAGCCCATTCATAGGCGGGAGGGTCTCCTCCGAGGCGTGGACACGAGTGAAAACGTGGGTAGGGCAGCCATGGTGGAGTAGGTGCGGTTCCTCCTACCGGATGGGTTCATTTGCAAACTAACCAGGCGGAGTGATAAGAGTGGCTCGAAGTGTTCAGTGGAGGTGGTGGAAACCCCCTTCCTCCGGCGTTCCTCTCCTGCCGGTCGGACAGGCTTCCCAGAAGAGCGGGGTGGGGGGAGAGGGAGAGGTTTCTGTAATGTAAATGGAGGAGTGAATCTCTGAACAGTCGGGCTGTGTTGGCCCAGTTTCCATTGGATGAGAGGCTGACTGAGATGACTGTCAATGAGTGATGGGGGTGGGGGTGGTTTGGGGGGTGGAAATCAGGACTATGAGACTTGTTTCTGGATGCCCTTGATGGAGGTAGCTGACTCACTGCAATTCTTATCCTGAAATTACTCACAAGTATCATTCTTTTCACAATATGTCTTTTCTGAATTAGACTTTTCTCCATCCCCCTCCACTGACTTTGCTTACACACGTTTACAAGCCTTTCCATAGTTCAGGGGTGTTAATTATCTATTTTCTCAATACAAATGTACTGGCCACTTTAAATTGAAGTATGGATAATTAAAAATCCATATTGGTTCAGAACCCCCCCAAGTATAGCTATGTCTCAGCAATGAGGAACGTACCAGTTGGTGTCTTTATAACTCATAATTAAAGTCTCTGTTTGAGTTGCTAGGGAGCCTGGTCTCAACTTGATTCAAAAGTATTTCTTGGCTAGAAAGAACAGTACTTGAGAGCATTTTGTCAAGTCCATACTTGACTCTCTTTTTTTTAATTTATTTTGCTTGAACTCAGAACTTCTTATTTTCCTCTATTGGAAAATGGCAGTATCAAGCTTGAGGTTCTGGCAAGTTTCCTATAGCTAAAAAGCTAAGTTTTAATGTAGCTTGTAAAATTAGCTACTTTTTAACAAATTCAGGTATTGCATGTTTTTCTAGTTAAACTATCCTGAGCTTTTGAAGATGATGTGATTTGAGTTCAGGTGCTTTCATAATACTTTAGGGCCCAGCAAATTCTTGACCATCAGAGATGTCATGGACCTTCTGTGTGCTTTTGTCTTGTACTACAAAGATTTAATAGGGGACTCAGTGATTCCCAAATTGGGGGGCCCTGACCCAAAAGGGATCACAAGATTATTGTGGGGGTAGTCAGGGTGTTGTCATCCTTACTTGAACACTGCTGCTTGCAGAGTTGGGCCCTCCGTCAGCAGCTGCTGCTCTCTTGACTGCTCTGAAGGCAGCAGTGCAGAAGTAAGGGTGGCAATGCCCTACCATGTCATACTTGTTTTTGTGCTGCTACTGGCACCAGCTCTACCTTCAGAGCTGGGATCCTGGCCAGCAGCTGCTGCTCTACAGTAACCCAGCTCTGAAGGCAGCACTGCTGCCAGCGTCAGCTCAGAAGTAAGGGTAGCAATGCTGTGAATCACCCAACTCTTTTTGGGTCAAAACCGGTATAATTACAACATTGTGAAATTTCAGATTTAAATAGCTGAAGTCATGAAACTTAAAAAAAAAATCTTAATTGGCCACTTTCATCAATTTCACATACATTTGGTAGGCCCTTATTGTACTGCATGAGTTCTTGTTTGGTATGGTTCACCTACACACAAACTATCCAGATTTGTGCCATATTTTAATGAAGGGCCTGTTGCAATTGCACATGTGTCCTAGACTGAATTGATATGTTCAGTCTGTTGCTTTTCTCTTTGCCCACGGGCATGGTTCTAATTTCAGAGCAGTCAAATAGATGCAGCTAGGAAAATCCAAGCACTTCATTGTAGTGCTTTATATAGTTAAACAGCAGTGGTCCTGTAACATTAAAACAAAAAAGCCCTTAAAGCACCAAAAGGGTTGCCATGTTAGTCTTTAAACTTTGTTAACATCAACACTGAAGCAGATTTAGAAGCTAGTTGTTTAAACATACATGGAGCTTCCAATGAGCCTACAATTGCTTGCTTTGGTATGAGGCGGTAGCGAGTAGCCTGCTTCCCATCTTTCTTGGCCCATCTGCTATAATGGCAGACCTAAAATAAAATGACACTTCAGCTTACACTCTAGAGAAATTATAGTTTAAAGTAAGGATGTTAAGTGTGTAACTGGCTAATCATGTAGTTGATACAATTTCTTCCCCTCTTGCTGCCTTTGATACAGAGACCAGAGACCCTGGACTAGTCACTTGCATCCCTAGTTCAACCACTTCAACTCATGGGAAACAGGCAAAACTAACAATTTCTTTAGGGGAGAGTAGCACACGTTACTAGTAGTCATTCTTATTTTTTTTTAAACCAAATGGCTGAAATTCAAAGAGTAAAATATGCACTACTTCCTTCAAAACAAGGTTAAACCTGGGTGAAACTACCTATCTATTTAGCCATCATTGTATTGAGTCCCACCACAAAAATAATCCATTGTGGAGGAGCCAGTTGGAGGAAATGTTCCAATGAACACTGATTGTTGACCAGGGAAAAAAATGTATGTTTGGATGAGAAGACTAATAGAATGAGCATCTAAATACTGTTGTTTTGTTTGTTTTTTTTAAATTTTTTATTTTTTTTTATTTTAGCCTGGCTGGTAGATGCTTCAGAGCTATATAGAAATCACTGTTCCTTCAATTATTCCATCACTCTTCAGAACTGGCCAACTGGCACTAAAGTTTAGTGCCCCATGTTAAGAAGGAAAGCTCCGCTCTGTTAACCTTTGAACCATTGCTACCTGTGACCTTTGAGATGTACATGGGATTTCTTTGTCAAGCATTCAGCACATTTCTGATCAAGGGAGAGGTATGGCTCCCAAGGGCTGGTCCCAATAAGATTTCTTACAGGGGAGTTGTACAGGATATGTAGAAAGGACATTGTGAAAATGTCATTTGATCCTGCTAGACTTTATAGGGGGCTGCATCTGGCTTCACTGCTGAATTTGAGAGCTATCCTAAAGGGGTGTTGCTATTGACTTTTTTGTTTAACTCTGGCTTGCCATTGTTCCTTTTTCTGCAAGATCTGTGGGATGCATGCAGTGTAAGTAGTTAGGATTGTGGGGTTTTTTTTAAAAAAAGGCTTTATACTCTTGTTCCCACATATTAGTAGATGGTTGGACTGTTTTAAAGTCTCCTTTCCGAGTATCTTAAGCATTGAAGGCTGTTCCTCTTTTGTCAGTAGAGCCTTGCTTATTGGCCAAGAGTGGGAGCGGGTTTCATTGTGACTGGCTGGTATTCCTGGGTTTCACTCTGTCATGCTTGGTAGAGCTGAACACTACACTCTGTTCCAGATACTAACTGAGGAGAGTGAGCTGTCACTGTAAAAGTTCAGAACCTCCTTTAACTTTGAACTGCTGGGGAAATCAGCTTAACTGTGTGGTAACCTTTGCTCCATAGGGCTAATATTTTGTGTATAGTTTTCTACTAAAAGGGGATAATGAGTTAAATTTACTGTTGTTGACGAACTTGTAAATAAGAAGAAAGTAATCAGTGAGGGACAACCATGAGTAGTAAGTGGACCACCTGTGGACCCTGCCCCATCAGCTCCCCCACATGTCTTGTGCACTGGAGCGCCTCACAACCTACTCCTCCCAGAGCTTGAAAGCCACAATGGGAGAAGTATGGACAGAGCATGAATCAGCAGATTCATGGCACCCCAAAAATCCTGGGAGAGAGTGGGAGCAATAGGTAGTGTGGGCTCCAGTGTGTGGGAGATGCATGGGGGGGGGGGGAGGAGGAGGTGGCGGCAAACTGAACCCCAATGGGCTCCATTTGGCCTCAAGGCTGCAGGTTGCCCACTACTGCTTTAAGTAGATTAACAGGTCTCGGGTGTCAAACATAAGCATCGATCCCACATGAAATATTGATTTACCTCTGGATGTTTTGATTTTTTTTTTTGTTTTAGTCTGTAAAGACAGTTAGACCAATTAACTTGTTGCTCATGACTGTTGTAAACAGCTCAGTAGTTAATCATTCTAAAACCTCTTACACCATAGAGAAATGGGATTAGCCAGAATTTGCCTTTAATAGGAAGGCTTTATTTTTTGTAGACAGACGCAATCATTTTCTGAAGTCCTGGGCTAGTGCTCATCTACTCTTAGTGCTGCCAACACAATGTTGCTGGCTGATGGATGGAGTCCAGAGTACTAGCCTATTAATGTCCTCTAATCCAAAATGTCCATGCAAATAAATTATAATGTGATAAATGTGGAAGCTTTTAATAAACAAAATGGGGGTGGGAACACTTTCACTACTGACTTGTCAGTTGAAGCTCCTCCTCTCTCCCCCCCTCCCCCCCCTTCAAAGAGGAATTCAGGTTGTGGTCTTTGGATCACAATTTTAGATTGTCTAATCTAGTGGTTCCCAATCTTTTCTAGATGGGGATCCATTTTGACAATTGAGGAAGACTTGGTGGCCCAAGGCAATTAAAAATGGGGGGAGGAGGGAGGGCAGAGCCACCTGGGGAGACACTTGGTGGCCCCTTTGAAATGTAATGGCGATCCATATTTGAGTCCCTACCCATAAGTTGGGAAACTCTGGTCTAATCCAATGTTGTAAAACTGCTGTTTAAAGTCCTTAGGATAGCTTGTGTTCCTTTTGATTTAAACTGGTAGCCCTTGACTGTTACCCTTTAATATCCTTGTGCCTTCTTCCTTCCCTTGCTGTTCTCCAATATTGTGTATATACTTTGTTTCCTCTTGCTGCCTCCTTTCCAAACAACACTGACTACATTTCTCCTAACCTTCTTTGAAACACTGAATTTTCTTGCTCTTGCATTATATTGATACAGTAACTGCATACATTGTTACATATGTGCTAACTGTTACAGAATTTGTGACTTGACTTTGGGGTCTAGTGAGGCAAATGTATGAAATGCACAATTAGATACATTCTCTTGACCCCCAGAGATGAAGGTCAAATCCTGATGTGTTGCCAAAGAACATGCAAGGCATCCCAAATATCTTATTTGTGTGTGTTCTGTATTAGTTTCCATGATGAGGCTCCTTATAGGATTGGGAATCTTGTCTAACTTTGAAAAGTGCTGTCTAAGCATTGATCCAGCATAGCTGCCTGAAAGATTGCAACTTTAGTTTGCATAATGAGCTAGTCAATTGTTTCTCTGCTCTGCAGTCTATCTGATCAGACCTAAAATGAAAAGGCTGCATTGAGACCCCAAGAAACTGCTGCTTTTTTGGGGGGGGAATCTATTGGGTTGCTTGAATAATCGGGGAATTTCAAATATTTTCTCACTTTTGTAGTTTAAACTGTATTTAAAACAACATCCAAGTATGGTACTTCTACCACTATATGCCCTGGGAAGCCGGGGGCAGAGCAGCTCCAATTGTCCAGGTGGCTGGAACACTTCTGGGTTCCAGTTGGTGCCGGACTATCAAGAGTGCTAGACCACTGGATGCCAGACAGTTGGAGTTTTACTGTATCTGGAGATAAAAGCCAATTTTCTTACTACTTCTATCTTTTTAAAATTGGGATAGAAGCAAACACTAAATCTCAATTTGTTACCCACAGCCCTTGATAGTTGTGGTGGGCAGAAATGTGGAAGCTACATGGTAAATGGTCAGATAATCAAGGGCTAATTAACATTTCAGATTGAAACCAGGTACTGTGATTTCTGGGTGCTGCAGGAATATTTGGGTTTTGCTCTGCTTCTGGTATATAATGTGCACAGTGTGGGTGAGATGAAACTAGGACTGAACTCTGGCACTTAAGGAATTAACTCTTGTGTATTACAAAATCCCATTGATGGGTAGAAGAACATAGACTTGATTCAAAAATTTGATGCATTGCTCCACATGAGCCAGTAGCAAGCCAAGCTTTCCTTTCAACCTCAGCCTCTGCCAGAGTGGCAATTTAGCCATTCAACCAAGTTTTGAGCCTAACAATAGAAGGGCTATTTTTATTGTCTCAATGGTGGGATAGCCTAATATTGATCAGATGACTTGGAAAAATTTTAAAACCAAGTCCAATGTCCCCTTTTTGGCAGGAAAGGATTGAAGGTTAACAGGAGGGAGAAGTGGCATTCCAGAAGCATTCTTCAAAACCTCTGTCTGACAATTTTGTTAAAGCCTTTTTTTTGTGTGTGGCAAATCTAATCCCCCAAAACGACCAAACCAGCTGATGCTACATTTTTGTTGTACATCTAACTTGCATACAGCATTATGTCCTTGTACTAACCAAAAGGAAATCCTTTAAAGAGAGTATTTGGCTGGCCATGTCAAACAGACTAGGGATGTCAGCGTGCAGTTGACTACACAGTTAACCAATAAGTCCAGGCTTGTCCGTTAATTGTGTAATCAGCTCTATCAGAGGCAGCAAGTGTGTGCGGTGGGGGAGGGGGGGTAGGAGAGGCAGGACCCAGCTTTTAAACCAGCTCCCCATAAGCACCAGATCCCACAGACCTGCCCTTCCTCCTGCCCCTGCAGGGGGACAGGTGGGAGCTGGTGCACATGGGAAGCTGGCTTTTAAGCCCCCCAACTTCTGCCTCGATCAGAGGCAGCAGTGCAGGAGGGAGGGCCAGGTGAGTCTTCTGTGCAGCAGCTTCTGTTCCAGGCAGGACCAGCTTTGCCATGGACAGAGGCTGCTCCATGGGATGTTGTTGCAGCCTGTCTATGGGGAGCTCAGGGTGGGAGGGGCTGCTGCCACCCCATGCTGCAACCTCAGTATCAGAGGTGACAGTGTACAGTGGCATGGGGCTCCCCTGGAATGCACTGGCTGCAGGCCTCACCCCTGGGGACTATTGAATGATCATGTAACTGCTAAGTTATGATGCGGTTTCATGGTTTAAATTAATTGATATCCAGCCTCCCTAGTAGAGACCCTCTGTGCTAAAGCAGAACTTCAGACCTGTCAATTCTGGGTAGTGATCAAAAACTATCACTAACATCCCTTCACAGCTAATGTCATTAAACAAATGTACAAGTGTCCACCTGCCAGATCACTAACTGATTCCATCCCCTGCCTCCCCCCAGCCTCCACAGAAATGGCAAAAAATAGAATGGACAGAGCCTGAATTCTCTCCCCCATTTCTCTACTCTGGCTACTGCAGAGTCAATTCTAGGTTTAAGAATATGAATGGCAGGAACTCTGAAGCATACTTAAAAAGAAAGCATGGCTATGCTTTCAGAGCGTCTGTTCATACCATAATTCTGTGAAGAAACAGAAAACTTAATTCCCCAGGATTGCTAGGCCAGCACCTTTTTGAAACACTTCAGTTCCCCCCCCCCCCAAAAGAATTGCAGTCAGTTCCTTGAAGCTGCAGGGGTTGAAGTGCTTTCTGTGTGTTGACTATTGCCTCTTCATTCACGCCCGATTAATCCCCTCTGAAGTAAAGAACAATCTCTGTTTAAAGAAAATGAAATGCCCCTGTTTTAAGATGCAAGATGACTTAATATGGGTTGGTTTTTTTTGGGGGGGGGAGGGGGAATGTCAGGAAATGGCACATTTGCCTCAAGAGGAAGCTCTCTTTCAGATGTCTCATGTCTGGTGTGAAGCAAAATCTTGCTGCACAGCTCGGCATAATTCTTTGCTCTGTGCAACTAGCAGGAAGTACAGCTAGTTAGCCAAAACTTTCTAACCTGAACTCCTTATTGTGACGCTTTTTCATAATGAGCTGCTAGGATCTGAGCTTCTCTTCCATATGGACGATGTTCTGTGCTGTAAAACTTGTCTGAGAGGTGTCTTCTGGCCCCATTCCAGTTTCCTTCAGAAACTGGTGACTAAAGGCTTCCTCTGAACGTCATCTCCTGGACCCTTTCCTGGCTTGGTACCACTCAAACAGCCTTATTTGGCTGACTTTCTTTTTTCTTCCTCTGTGCTGTGAAAGGGCCTCCCTGACATTTTTGCACAATAAAATTGCTATTTGAGTCTAATCATCTGTTGGCTACAATGAGGCCGGCTTGGAGAAGGGCTCAAAGATTCTCTCAGCCCTGTGTCTACACAGCAGCCAGACACCCATAGCTGGCCTATGCCAGTTAACTTAGGCTCAGGCTTTGTGGGGCTGTTTTGTTGCTGTGTGGGCTGGAGCCCAGGCTCTGGGACTCTCCTGCCTTGCAGGATCCTAGTGCCTGGGCTCCAGCATGAGCCCAGAAGTCTACATAGCAATGGAACAGCTCAAGCTGACTGGTGCAGGCCAGCCAAGGGTATCTACCACCCTGTCACCTCAGGCTTTTCCCTCCTCCAAGAAGTACTATTCACATACTTGCTTTGAAAGTGGTCTACCAAATCCTTTGGGGGCCTCTCAGTGTTAGCCAAATAAACCCACACCTTATTCAGGAATAATTCATGCCAGTTAAGTGGTTTGATTTTTTTTTTTTTTTTTTTCCCCCCCCCTAAGACCTGTGTTAAAACAGCAGAAGATCTGTGGATAAGGTCCACTAAATGCCTTATTAGTGGCTTGTATTTTTACAGTCATTTTAAAATTCAGGCTGCTTTACAAATACAAGTCTTTGGTTTTCTTATTTTCAATTTCACAAAAGCACTTCTGTCTTATACCTTATTGAAAACTGACTTCAGCTGTGACATTGCTAAAAGTTCTGGGTGTATATACACACACCCATCTGACTTGAATAGTTAATGCTGATTCTCTTGCTGTAATGCTTAATATATCTTCCAACTCCATTGCCAAATATTTGTGGAAAATAGGTCATTGGAGGCTGGTGATAAACCATAGCTCTGGAGAGGAGGAGAATTGGCAGCAACTGTTCTGAATTTTAGTAACTGAAATTAAGCAAGGTTTTTTTTTTTTTTTTTTAAGCTTTGAAATGCCCTCCTACCCCATGTGTAGCTGCAACGCCTTGTGGGGAGACTGAACACTTACTGCCCAGCCATAGGAAACTTTAGTCTTCCTCTAGCTTAGTAGGTACCTCTTTATTGCATGCAAATTTGGGTATTTGTAATGGCAATCTTGGTTTGGGTGTGTTTAAACTTGGTGGTACAAGCAGATGAAATACCAGTCTGGATCTTTTGAGGACTATGGGATGACTCCTGCAGGAATCTGCAGACTCCAAAGTTCTGCTAGTTGCCAAACTTGTAAGAATAGTCTCTGTCCTGAGACACTTCCTCTGTGGAACAGGGGTGGGGAACCTCAGGCCTGGGGGCTGGATGCAACCCCTGGATTGCTGGATCTGGCCCCCAAGGCTCAGGGCACCTCCAGCATTGGGGAGCCCAGCTAGCTGTCTGGCCCTCTGGCTGTGCCCCATCCTGGGGCTGGAGCGCACACAATCTTCTAGTCTGGGCCACCCTAGGCTCTAGTTTGAGGGGAATGTGGAGAGTGTCTTTCTCACTTGTTGGGAGCCACTTCAGTGAGGGCTTTTTTTGCATCTCACTTGTGTGCAGCCCCATACCCACTTTTTTCTGTGGGTCAGTGGCCCCCAACCCCAAAAAAGGTTCCCACACCCAGTTCAGAAAAACAATGTGGGGAAAGTAGAATAGATGGGAGTGTGTGTGGCAGTATTCAGCTGCTGTTCCTTCCACTAGCCATTAGTAGCTTAAGAGGAGGAACTTGAATCAAGAGGTTAGTAGCTGTGCAGCTCAGTGAAGGTGAGTGGTGGGGAAGAAAGCATGAAGACAATTGGGGGAGGATGGAAGAGGAGAAACTAGGCATCAAAACTGTCATCCTTGGACAGAGGGACAATGTGGTTTTTAAGACCTAGGTTTAACATCAGCAATGCAAAAGCGACAAGGAGTCCCGTGGCACCTTATAGACTAACCGATGTATTGGAGCATAAGCGTTTGTGGGCAAAGACCCACTTCGTCAGATGCGTGCATGTACATGCATCTGACGAAGTGGGTCTTTGCCCACAAAAGCTTATGCTCCAATACATCGGTTAGTCTATAAGGTGCCACGGGACTCCTTGTCGCTTTGGCAGATCTAGACTAACATGGCTACTCCTGATATCAGCAATGTAGTATCATGTGAATTGCACAGTATAGACTGGGCTATAAATGTGGTAAATGACACCAACCTCTTGACTGTTACAGATCCTTAGTAAGCAACAATTCAAAATTCTTCATTGAGTCCATGCATGCTGTAATGAAAGCTCTTAACTCTGTTCCAAAAACAAACTAGATTATTCCCTGAAGCTGAGACATGTCTCTTGTCTGGCTCTGAAAATCACTAAACAAGCCTCTCTCCTATCCTGCTTGGCTTACCATGGTCAATCGCTTTCATACCTCTGGAAAGGAAGATCTAGTTAACTTGAGGAAATAATTCAATATAGGAAAAAAATCTACCCACAAGCATAGTCTGATCAGTTATAGTATTTTTTAAATGCACTTTATGGTTTCATGTGGCACGATATAACAATACATGAAAAGCTGTGACAGTCATCTTGATGTAACTTTTTGTTTACATAAAGAATGAATTTATCCTCTTGAATTTTATTGTCCTAGCGCTTGTCAGTTACCTCTAGATGATGTAGCAGTATAATTATACAACTTAATGGGTAGCAAGCAACACTGACCAATTTAGATAAAGATACTTGGCATGGCAACTGGAGCAATTCCAGAATCCAGCCTTTTAAAGAGGCTAATATAAATTCTTGAATACATTTATATGTTAGGTCTGTCTGGAGCAAATTGGAAAATAGGAAGTCTTGCAACTTCCAAAGTGTTTTTCTCTCCCTCTTCTGTACTAAATCTACTATAGATAAAAAAAAATCTTTGAACTTACATGTTGTATCCAACAATACTAATGACTTCTGTAAAAGTCTACAGGCTTTTGTACAGCCTTTTGATTAGGAGAATTTTCCTGTGCTAAATATACTATTTTAATATCCTTGTTTCCCTTACTGGGTTTTTTATTGATTCAGAGTGGTATGCAGAGGAACATAGAGGCACTTAAAGTGAAACGAGGCAAATGTCGATGCACTTCTGGAAAGTTCTCCCAGTTTTCCTTTAAACTCAGTCAACTTTAATTTGTATTCAGATTGCTTTGATCAGTTCAGATCCAGGAAAAGTACAGATCCATAGGCTCTTAATTTAAACAGCTGTCCTGTAATGGAAGCATTCTTTTTCCTGTTCAACCTATGTGAAATATGCAGATGGGTTTTGACTATGATCTCTGAAGGAAATAGATAAGTATATCTGATAAACCAGTTAGCACATCCCTCATTAAGCTCTCTGTTTGCTCAGAGCTGTTGGTGAACACTTCCCCTGGAAATAAAATATAAAACACTGTCCAGATTGAGTGTTAATCCAAAGTATGGTTGGGATTTATAGTACTTCATGGAAATTTTATCCTGGGGTCCATGATGATACAGTGATTGGGCATTTAAAATGCCCTTTCATGTTGACATGAAAAATATGGTGACTGAACAGTTCATTGGTTTAACTACAAAGTAGACCCTTCAAGGATTACTTGGAATAATACATTTAACAAAATGGGTATTATACCAATTGATAAGGCTCCACATGGATTTCAGTAATCAAGGTCAGGATAATGAACATGCAACTTTATTGCAATAGTTTGTGGCAACTGGAAAAACTTAGTGTAAATAAAAATGTTGTGCCCCTTACTATATTCAATTGTTGGAGTGGGTTTTTTT
>JANRFK010001158.1:24269806-24301801 GCA_030068395.1 Apalone spinifera
AAGCGGCTGATTTTCCGCAAAAACTGGCCAGTCTAGACACAGCCTATGTGTTTACTGTGGCACTCACAAGGATTTTCAAATCCTTGATTAAATCTAGTGCTTCTTTTTGAAAGTCCTCTTTAACTACATCATGTGTGCTTAGATTGCATCTAAGGCAGTGGTGTCCAACTGTAAATCTATTCTGTAATAGCTTCACTAAACATTTTAAAAGCCATTTTACATCCTAACACATTATACTAAATGGCCAACTGGTTAATTGCCTGCTGCATTATGGGCAGAGGGCTACTCAGGCAGGGCTGGGTGCCAGTTAACCAGAGTAGCACCCTGCCCATGATGCAGCTGGTGGTTAAACTGGTTATCTGTTTTTAAATCCCTAATATTCACCAAAAACAGTGAAATGGATCTGATTTATAGGAGAATTCTCATCAAGTCAGGGAGCAGAAGGTTTTGTTTTATTAAGTGATCACTCTTGTAACTAATTACAATGAACCGTTTGCAAACAGGATGAAACTTGATTACATTCCTAGTATTCACTGAATAGTTTGTGGAGGCAATCTGGCTCTGTGTGTGAACAGAAGGAAGGCTAACTTCACAATGAATATACATTTATATTATAACTTGGTCAGCTTTGCTGCTCTATTAGGGAAAGTACTGGTCCTGAGAGTCCTGAAGAGGATGCTTAAAGGACTGGCATCCCATGAAAACTGGAAAATAGTAAAAATTATATACAGTAGTCCTATAAACATCAGTGGCGCAAGATGATTGAGGGTTGTGAAGATCTACTATCTTAGGCAGATTTGTGAACTGTAAACAGTTTTACCTGTTAAGACCACAGTTCAGTACTTAGATCAGGGGTCTCAAACTAGGTCTGTGGGACATCTCCTGCTTAGAGAGAGTGTGGAATCCAGCCGTGGATTCCTAGGGCATGGGAGCTGTCAATTACAGCTCCCAAGCCTTTTCACCATCACCCTGCCCCCCATCTTTCTCCCATAGCACCACCTGTCTTTGAGGATGTGGCTTCAGAGATCGCTGGATGGGTCTGATGCATTTTGTGGGAAGGGATGGAGGCTTGGGGCAGTAATGGACAGCACCCCTAGGCCCTCTGGGAGTTCTGGGCCAGACTGGAAATTCCTGTGCCCAGGGATGGCCTATAGGCCATGAATTTTATTTAGACTAAAGATGTTAAGGAGCAGGTATACAATTTTTACCAACTCAACAATTGGCCGATGGCGGGGGGGTTCTGCAGAGCCACAATGGGGGTTGCTCCCAGAGCCTGCACAAGCTGGGACTGAGCAGTCCTGGCTGCTGGATTTAAAATGGAGAGCTGCAGCAGTCCGACCAGCATGAGCTGGGACAGCTCAGTCCTGGCTCATTCCAGGTCCTCTGTTTTGTGGCAGCCTGGGTTGGCCACGGGCAGAGGCTGCTCTGGCAGCAGTCCCTGTCTGCAGGGGGGGAGAGAGGGGAAGCTTCCCATTGGGACCCAACAGACAGGGGCTGCTACCAGAGCAGCATCTGCTCATGGTGAGCCTGGGTCTGGTGTGGGCAGAGGCTACTTCATGGCAGCCTACCCTTAGACCCCCCCCCCCACCCCTCTGATGGGGCGAGGAGAGGGGGGGGGGATAAGTGGTTGAGTATTTGACTTCTCACATCCCTATTTGAGACCCCTGCTCTAGGTTATCCTGCTGCTGCTAATATCAAGCAAACACTTGACTATCAGGAAGCAATTTATTTTTTATTTTCGTATCAGTAGCATGAAAATCTTGAATTTAGAAAATATATGGAAATTTACAAACAAGTATCATTTTTAAGCTGAAGCATGTTGTCTGTGGCCAATATGCCCTAAGTTGTACTGTCAATTTTTGGTGTTGAACTTTTTACTCTTCAAAAAAGGCTTTAGATTGCTTTAACTCTTCAGTAAGATGCGCAAAAACATAGAAAACATGGAGTTCCTTATCTCACTAGTGTACCACTTTGAAATTTCATGGCATCTGTCTGGGTTATCACTTGGTGCAGTACCAGTTGCTGTGGTATAAGTGTCTACAGTACACTGTTAAAGGTAAGTAGATGAAAGGAATTACAGTAGACTTCTGATAATCCAGAACTTTTGGGACCTAGGTGGTGCTGGATTATTGGATATCCCAGACTATCAGGAGGTACTATAAGATGGTGTTTTATTTATTTATTTATATATATATATACACACACACTGTATATAAAGTGTGTTAATGCCTTTTATTGTAGCATAAGCACTGTCCAGCATCACACAATGCCAGTGGCAGATTGGTTTCGCTTGAGTCAGCTGTGCTGCGTCATGACTTTTTTTTTTTGCTGAAGCTCACTCACTAGCTCTTGCCATCTTAATGCCAGACTATCGGGAATGCCATACAATTGTATGCCGGACTGTTGGAGTTTTACTGTAATGCTAAAATGGGGAAGCCGTGTAATGCTTTCAATCTCGCTGTCTCTTATGGCTTGGCACAAACAACTTTTGGCATTTTGGGAATCATCTCAAGGAAGTGCCACCAGAAATAGTGCATCAGTTTGCATACCCCTGTATCCAAACAGTATCAGATTAGCATCTTTCCTAATCCTTTTAGGACAAAATCATCCGTCCCCCCCGCTTTTTTTTTTTTTTTTTTTTTTTTAAGATCTGACGTGCTAAAATGCCTGTCTTGAGCTGTAAGTGCCTGTTCCATAACATGAAAATTTAACAAGACTCTGATCAAATGCTTTTCATTTTAAAAAGGGAGAATGATCAACCCAAAATAATTTGAAATGCTAACAAACTCCACTCCTTATAAAACCCCAAAACTTGATCTGAAACAGGAAATGGTTGAGACCAATGTTTTAATACAGCAAATAGCTGACAAATGCAACTCACTAAAATGGAGGAAATTTAGACACAATCCTGGCAATGTTTCAAGCTCTTTACTACCTCTCTGGGTTAGCTGTAGCTACTGCTGTGTGGTGGTGGTGGTCTCCTTGCTCCTACTCTGAAACAAGTTGAATTTGTTTTCTGTATGACCTCTAAAAAATTCCAGTACAGGGTTCTTAAATTTAACTGTACAAATTTAAATTGGTTTCACATCATGAGTATAAAACCACCTAGCAAGTAGGCTTTGTTTTATTTTACTCCTTCCCTTCAGAAGCAAAATGCAGATCTTTACTTAGTGAAGATTACCTTTCAGACTCCAGTTGAGCAAGCCTTCCTTTCCCAAAAAAGGAAAGATAAGTACTACAATGACCATATTCTGCCAAAGCTTTTGCCAGCAGACTCTTACCCTATATTTGGTACCGGACATTCATGTGTAGCCCCTACTCTCAGTACCCCCTAAAACTGATACTTGGATTTTACTCAATGCCATTATAGCTTTCACATACTGTAGTGAAATGTACTTGAGGGTGCCTAAGCATTTCTGTTCAAATGCCCTCTTTCAGTTAGTTGGCAAGCTTCTGCATATATTCACTTTCTTGGAAATGAAACATTCCCAGTTTTGATACCTGTGTGAGTGACTCTTAAAAGGTATAATGAAAACAGCTGAGCCACTTGAGGCTAGGGTTGGAGGGGTAGAGGGCCGAAGGTGGGATAGCTAGCATTGCTAGAAGTAGCCTCTTCAAACAAATCTAGTACCCAAATGATCGGGGCGAGTCAACATTTAGCAGAGAACTACCTTGGAGATGTCTTCATGTGGTTTTTGGTGTGTGCGGTGTGTTTTGTTTGAACAGTGGGATTTTTTTTTTTTAAATTTGGCCCTATTGAAGGTTTGAAAATCATCCATGACTTATTTAGGGTGGAAAAACTTGAACAATATAAATTCTATCATCATTTTGATGAAGTAGGGGGTAGGAGTAGGGAGAAGGACTGTAGCATACATTCATATGGACCAAATTCTGGTATGTGATGTGTAACAGTTTAAGTGATTAACTTTCCTTGGAAACAGCCAGATACTGAGCAGGGTGCTCCTGCTGTGCGGTTCACTCTTTCTCAGGACATGGCTATACTCCAAACACAGCTGCAGTGTTCTAGGTAATCTGCCTCAGAGTAGATACTTGTAACATCAATGAAAGGGGATTTTTTTTTAACCTGTAACTCTAGGGTAATCCTGCTCCCTAAGGGCATGTCTACACAGCAGGGTAAAAGTCAAATTAAGCTATGCAATTTGAGCTACATCAATTGTGTAGCAGAAGTTGAAATACTTCAGTTCTACTTTTGGTGCTCTCTACACAGCAGGAAGCTGAAGGAAGAACCCTCTTACTACTTGTATAGTGAGGGTTGCAGGAGTCAGAGTAAAGTCTTCCAGCATGACTGTATTTCAAAATAATGACTTGCTGTGTAGACACACTTTGTTACTTTGGAAAACATTAGTTATTCCAAAATAACACTGCTGTGTAGATGTAGCTTAAGTAGCAGTAGCTAGGCTAACAAATCAATTCTCCTGTTGACTAGCCACTTCCAGGCTTCAGACTGACTGACTGGTACTTCAGTGTTACTTCTCAGACCTCCCCTCCCTGCCCCAAAGTTGGACCTGAATTTTTAGGTATAGGCCAGGGCTCAGTTTTTAACTCCTACATCCCTTGTCATATACCTGGTAGAGGCTGGAGTAACAAGCAGGGGCAAAGATGAGACTTGCTTTAACTTTAGAGGGGTAGCTGTATTAAGCAGTATCAGCAAAAACAGGAGTCCTGTGGCACCTTAGACTTATTAAATTAGTACAATCAAATTAGGACTAAATAAAGATTTAAATTGGCTAATGCCCTACAAAAGCAACTTCCCCTGTTTTGGTATTCACATTGCCCATCTGCTGCTGTGAATGAGTCACATCTACCTGGACTTGATGAGCCTCATTATCTGTGGTCTTACACTGAGTAACTCTCTTGTACTTGCATACCCCTGCCTCTAACTTTCACTGCAATGCACCTGAAGTGGATTTGACCCATGAAAGCATATGACCTAACAAATCTTAGTCTCCAAGGTGCCACAGGACTCAGCATTTTTTGCTTTAACCTGTGAGTCAAGCTAAAGGTCAAACAAGGATATTATATAAAATTTTAAATCTCTGGCTGTGCTCTTTGTGGATTTTGAAACACTGTGCAGTTAAATTGATACAAACTTCCACTTCTGGCTGTATGACCCTGTTCTAATGGGGTTGCCAGGACTTTTAGCCCCAGAGCCTAGCAAATCTGAAGGCAGAGCCCTATTGCCTGGGGCTGAAGCCAAAGCCCAAGGGCTTCAACCTGAGGGAGGAGGGCTTGGGCTGGGGCTGTGTCCCTGCTGCCCTGGAGGGGAGGAATTGCTCAGGCTTCAGGCCCCCTTCTGTGGTTAGGGATGTGAATGGGTTACCAAGTAAGCATCACCCTGATTGTGTGATGCTTACCAGGTACTGGTTAATCAGGGAGCAGCCCACCATGGGTGGAGGGCTGCTCCTGCAGGATCCCACTTAATTAGTTAAACTTAAGGTAACATAGGGATGTAAAATCCCAGTTAATGGGGCTTTTGTCAGAAGGGGTTTGCAGTGCAATGAAGTTTGAGAACCCCTGGCCTAGACATAACCTACTTCTTTCCCTAGGTGGCTGAAAGGCATTTTTAATAGCAAAAACTTTGTGTAATCTTTCCGCTGCATTAGTATTGTGGTCAGCACCGCTTCAGATTGGAGAAGTACAGTCCTGTAGGACTGGAAGTGATGCAGACCTCTCCTTGTGGAAATAGCTCTTTACTTTTTTTAAGAGTGCCTGTGAGAGACTGAAACATTCTTACTGAGTTCTGTCTAAACTGCTTCCAACATAATCTGCTTTGCAACATGGTATTGTTTATTCAAATACAGTGAATGAACAGACTTCACAATGACTCATGCAACGGGGGCCCCCACCTCTTATTGTCTTGAAGTGAGTTTTGCCCAGGAAAGCTCATGATACTATATATATATTTTTGTTAGTCTCTAAGGTACCACAGGACTACTCATTGCTCTTATTGTCTGTCTACTAGCTTTGGTTCTGGATTTCCCTTCAGGACCCCATTCAACTGCCTTTAAGAATTTATAGTTGGTTACACAAGAAGAGTGCTTTGCCTTCTCATCCATGGAGGGGTCTTGAAACACTATCTCAGCCCTTATGGGGGGGGGGGGGGGGGGGGAGAGGAGAGGAATTCCTTCTAATTGTCAAAATATACTCTTTATGGTGAACATCAAGCTTCTTAGGATAGTGGCCCCAAACTTATTTTTATACTGGGAACAGCAAACCCATTCACAAACTTTTGGTGGACTGGTAACATTTAATTTGCATATTCATTATGCAAATAAATAGGCAAACAATGTTACCAGCCCACCAAAAGCTCAGGCCCCCAGAGCTAGTCCCTAGAGCCCCCTCCACTACCCCCCCAGTACCAGCCTCCTGTTTCCAAAGTCCCCTACCACCAGACTCCCCCATGCCCCCCCTTCCCATGCCCCCGAGCCTTGCCCAGTGCTAGTCCTCAGTCTCCAATATTCACCTTGCCCCTAGTGCCAGCTCCCCACCCTGGATGCCGCAGTGCCCCTAGTGCCAGCTCCCCACCCTGGATGCCGCAGTGCCCTCCACTATCAGCTCCTAGCACTAGCCCCTGTGCCTGCCCCCCCCTCACACCTAGCCCTGTGCTGCCTGTCAGCTGAGCACTGCTGCCCTGGTCCCAGCTGCTCTAAGGCTGCCTTTTCACCCTCCCACCATGCAGCAAAGTGCTTTTCAGTGTCCTGGGAGAGACCTTGCCCCTGCTCGGGGCTGGCTGTCTGACAGGCAGGGCAGGACACACCTCTCCCAATAGCTGTGGTGGGAGTGGTGTACCCCAGCAGCCAGAGGTCCACAGCCCAGTGGTTGGGAACCACTGTTGTAGGATACCAATAGAAGGAAGATGTGGATCCACATGTGGGGTGGTAGGCAGTACTGCTGTCACCAAAAGTTCCTAACATTACTGTGATCGCCTCTTTAACTAGTCAGATTTCTTAACTTAATTTTAAGGGGGGGACACCACACATGAGAACCTGTGCCTTTTAAAAGGTGACTCCAACACTCTACCCTGGGATTCTTGGTACCTCTTCATCTTCAGTTCATGTGGATGGCATTGGGTGACTCATCTTTCAGCATGAAGTAAGGATGCCAATAGTCCGGCATTCCTGATAGTCCGGCATCAAAATGGCAAGAACCTAGTGAGTGAGCTTCGGCAAAAAATGAGTCACAAGGTAACAGCAGCAGCAGCTGAACTGAGCAAAAAGGGTAAAAAAAGCTTAAAAAAACCGAAAACATTACAATATATTATATACAGTATATACAATAAAAGGGTTAAGAACACTTTATATACAATATATATGTATACTGTGTGTGTGTATCTATCAGTTTATAGTACCTCCTGATAGTCCAGCATATCTGATAATCCGGCACCACCTAGGTCCCATAGGTTCCGGATTATCGGCAGTCTACTGTAATACTCTTGGTTGGGTCTAAGGAACCTCTAGATATTACTAAGCATGCAGACCTGTGGATTACAAGCTCAAGTATTGCCCTGAATTCCCCATTGTCTGTACTTTGCGGCACTGTATAGCTCATCTTATCTGTAGAAAAAGGTACAGGTATCTGGGAAATAAGTGGTAGCTTGATTTGTATGTTTTCTGAAGGGCACTCAGGTTCTCTTGCCTACAGTGACAAGACAGAGCTGAAGGGGAAAATTTAGCTCTGAATTTTTAAACTCTTATTGTATCTAATTCTAGCCAATTTGTAGAGTATCCCAGAAGATGCAAGAATATTAGAGCAGTTCCTCAAATTACAGCAACATTTTATTCTAGGGATTTACAGTTCACACCCTTCCCCCCCCCCCCCCCCCCCCCCCCCCCCCCCCCCCCCCCCCCCCCCCCAACCCATATACACTTTGGTCATAAATGGCTCCTGAGCCTTTGAGCAAAAGTAGTCTGTAGCCACAATTCAGAGGTAGATAGGAAGAGTATTTAAGTGCACATTAGTTATGGAACCAGGATGAACTATTTCCTACTTAGTGACTGAAGTGATATAATCTTTTAACATACCTGTTCTTATGAGAACCAGTATTCTTTGGCTTCTAGGCTTACATTATAGACCAGTTTAAGCCAACTGCTAGGGAATAGTAAATATCCAGTCTTGTCTTACATGTGGAAACTTAGGACTTGTCTATATTAACCTCCTGATATCTATTGAATCTCACTTCAGCTACACAAATAGTAGCTGAAGTCTATGTATTTACTGCAGTGTCTTGTGTGCAGTAAGGCCTGTGGGGGCTGCTTTCCCATTGATACTAGCTACTCCTTGTCGTGTTGCAGCTAAACAAATGTGGTGAATCAGCCACTGGTAGATCAGTTGCTGTTGCTTCAATCCCAGCATCAGAGACAAGCCCCTATATGTACCTGCTGATAGGCCACTATTAAAAAGTTGCTGTAGTGTGGCACTGGCAGTTGGTTCCCTGTATTACAGAACTTTTACTGGGGTCCCAGAAGTTTACAGCAGCTGTGGCTGGGAGTTTCCTGGGGGAGGAGTGACTATTTCAGATTGCTTTGTCCATTCAGACTTATTGTAGAGTGCAACCCAGCCCTGGCAACAGGGAGTGATCACCTAATCCAGTGTTTCTCAACCAGTGGTATGAGTACCCTTATGGGTACTCAGGAGAAGTCTGAGGGGGTACATCAACACAACTAAAATTTGGCAAAAACTAAATTTTTGTGTTGAGTTTTACAGCGCTTTAGTTTTGTGCTTTTTACACCAAAATATTTAACCACCTGCCCGGCTACGATTTTAAGTTGTTTAAACTAATGTGTTGCAATAGTAGAGGAAAGGCTGAAAACTGTAGGTACTGGGGATACTTAACTTTTTTTAAGGGGTACTTTATAAAAATGACACTGACCTAATCAATCTTCCCCCCCACTTCTACCAGCCACTTAGCTTCTAGTCTACACTACACTAAGACTTTACTTTGAAATAACTTTTTTCTCCCCCACTCCTCCCACCCCAAAGGCCAAACTTATAAGCAGAGCATCCACACTACCAAACTTGTTGTTTCAAAATAACAGGCCACTAAATTTGAAATCTGTACTCCTTTTCATCAGGAGTAATGCTAATTCCAAAATAGTTATTTCAAAATAGCAGTAGTGTGGAGACACTGGTGCTGCTATTTTGAAATTACTCCCAATGCTTCCTGGGGCTGTAAGACCAAGGTAGCGTGTCCTGGAGCCTGTCTTAAGTTCATTTGGATGCTTCCTCGTAGGTGGAGATGCTAGTTCAAATTTACTAAATTTGGTTTCACTCCAGATTTAACAGTTGAGATACTTTCCTAGTGTAGACATGGCCTCAAAGCTGCTAATCCTGCTTGCTTTGTTTCACATTTTTAAAAGGCTGTATTTAAGTTTCATAAATGTTACCAATTTGACTTTCCAACTCCTTTCACTCTCTCGAGTGTGGGTGTGTTAAGAACCTTGCAAATCTCTGATACCTATAAATTGCTGTTTGTTGACAGAGCTGCCCACTAGTGCTCCTCTGGACAGTCAACAGCTGACAATGCATTGTTTTAATATTCATAATCCTCTTGACAGTTCTGGATCCCAGAAATTTTTTTGGTCAAGTGGGCAGCATAATTCAGACTAACTAGTCAAAGGGATATATTTTTGTTGAAAGTACAACTTTTTTTTCTCAGAGCCCTGAAAGTCTGCAAATAGAAACTTTGTATCTGCACTATGCTCTAGCTATTCAGTCCATGTATGGTGGCAGATCAGCTATACAGGAATTCCTCATTTAACACTATAGATATGTTTCAGAAAATGATTGTGTTAAGTGAAAATGTGCTATGCAGGGTCAATTTTCCCATTGAAAATAATGGAAAAGGTGGGTTGCGTTTCAAGCGGTGGTTTCTGTTGGGACTAGGACAAGGTTGGGGGAGAAAGGAGACTGGGTTACAGTGGGAGAAGGGAGGTGTTTGGCTCTGGGGAAAGGAAGGGGGGATTGGGTTGGGAGTATGCCCCTGTGACTGGTCTGCCAGGACCTGCACTGTGTCTGGCGAAAGGGGGGTGCCAGGGAATGGCGTGGTGAACCCTCCACCACTTTGCAGGGAGGCAGGGGAAGCCTTTCGCAGCCGCCGGCCTGCAAGTGGGGGCAGAGGAGAGGGGGCAAGGTGTCCGGCAAGGGGGAGTCAGTGGGGAACAGCACAGTGAGCGGCATACCTTCCGCCGCTTTGCAGGGAGGCAGGGGAAGCCCCACGCAGCCGCCAGCATTGGCCCAACTGGGGAAATTGTTGTATTCCAGGGACAGTCATGTAATTCAAAAAAATGTTCCCTAAAAAAAAATTGTGCTATCATGAGAACGTGTTAAGTGGGCACATGTTAAATGAGGAATTACTGTACTACTCAGTGTAACCTCTCTCCCAATCTCTTCTCCACTCATTCAAATACTTCATAATCATAAGGTGATGTACTGAGGATCTGTGCTTCAAATGTGGTTATTTTAATAGCCAAAATGCTGGTTTATATAACCATCTTTTAAAGCCCTTATAAATGAGCATTTCATGTATCTGATCTGAGCCTCTAGATGCTATTTAAATGGTCTACGCTTGTCGTCTTCTGAAAACAGGGCCTTGCATGATTTGAGGGGCCTTGCATGATTTGAGGGGCATATGAAGACCTCTCTGAGGTCTCAAGAGGGAGCCATAACCAATGTTATAAGTTAGGTTAAACAGTTTCTTACATGAAAACCAGAAAGCTTTATTTTAAATAGCAATTAGGAGCATATGTAGATGTAGTTACACCAGCATGTTTTTAAAAAAAAGCTGTACCAGTACAACTCTGAGTAAGAGTACTCTACCAATGAAATCTTGTTGTTACATGGCTGCAATTGTCTACTTACAGGATTTGCACCAGTTCAACTCTCTCAATGCACTTTTATATGACCATGCAAATGACCATTTCTAACAGTGAGCAGGCACTAAAATATAAAAGTAAGGTGTGGTGTTGCAAATCTATTTTAATAAACTATACATTTTGGTGGGATTATACAAACCAAAGTTAATGGGTGGGGTGGGTGGTAAGTGAAGGTGGTGAAACTTCTTTCCATTAAACAAAATAGTCTAACACCCTGCTGCTTGGTGCTTCAGTGAAATCTTGCCTTATATGGAGCCACACCCTGAATGGACTGATGAATCACTCCTTTTGAATATGAGACTCTAAAATAAAGACATTAGACTATATTTAACTTTCTCTGGCACTTTGGAGATGAAATAGATACAACAATCTCAGAATGATCAACAGCTTTACCTTGGGTCTGACTGTAGACAAATCTGGATATATGCCGCATAAACTGCACAGGCATATGCCCACAGGAAGTAAATCTGTGTTCATGGCTCCTAGAAATCTGACTCTTAGACTATTCCAATGTGTAAATTGCACAAATACTTAATGTGTGACACCCAGGTGTTGCTTTAGATCTTTGGTGTCCAACACATTAGCCACATGTGGCTATTTGCTCAGTTAAATGTGGCTAGTTTGCTATATCAGTAGCCTCTAGAGTGGCTGTTGTTTCAGAACTGGACACCACAGCTTTTAGATATCTGGTCCTGTTTTCAACTACCTGTAATAGTCAGCTATGAAGATGAAAATACAATGGACATGCAAGAAATGATTGCCTCTGTCAATCAAGAGATTCAAACTAGATAAAAACTTTGTAAAAGGTGGCTTACACAAACTCTGTAGAATTTTATGGGGGAAAAAATGGTCCAGGGCATATTTTTCCCCCTCCCCAATTCGGTGCACGTTGTAGGCACATGTTTGTCTTTACAAAAGCCATTTTGGAATCTTGAGTCTCTAGAAAACTAGCAAAGTTCCCCTACTGCATTTCTTCAAATTTGTATAGCTTATGGAGCTAGAATTGGCCATCTAGGACAAATATAGTATAGTTGGATAGTGTATGGCTTTTGTCTCCATCAGTGTACTTCAATTTTCTAAACCCTACAAGCATGCCTTGGTTCTTGATAGGCAACATCAAAACATATGCTTATGAACAGCTGCTTGTTGCAATTTGGCCAGAGGTCAATGAGCAGTAGACTAGTATCCTGAAATCTTAATTCATGACTGAATCCAGATTGAAATTTGGGAGTCTCTAGTGATCTAGAAGGCTTGTTTTGAAATATATCCTCTATGCCATCCTAGAGATGAATGATGCACCAGACGAACTAAGCAAATGGAATGCCCCTAGTTAGGGGGAGAGAAGCATAGCCTTTCTCTTACTGGCTACTTCAGGGCATCTGAAGAGACTTGCCTAGTGTTTACTTAGCCCATTTTTGTTTTCCCTGCATTTTGATTCTAGCTGTTAATAAAGCAAACTCAATATACTTGAGAAAGTTACTGTGTAATGAGAATTGACTGGGAGGTATGCAGACTGCTCATGGAGTGTGGTAGATTATGGCTCTTCAGATACTTGCTGCTTTCCTGATCTCTTCTGAGAACTGGGTCACGGGAATGGTAGCTGACCTCCCCAGTGCCCTCCTGTGATCCCAAGAGATAAATCCCCTCCTAAGAGGCTGTGTAAATTGGATTGTCAGCAGAGATTACAAATTGTGATGTAGCCCAATCTCCCTCTTGCTCCTCTGAGGGAGGTTAAAATCCTGCCCCAAATGGCAGTTTAGTTTCTTTCCTCAGCACTCCTAATTACAGTAGAAATGAAGATTCAAAACCTCAATGTCACCCAGAACACTTACCCTGCCTCTCAGGGTCTTAGCTGTGGGGTCTCTGGTGTCAGGCCAGGTTTCACAGGCAGTGCCTTGTGCCCTGCTGGTGTGCTGTCAGCTTCTGTCCAACAAGCGCAAAGAGCCTCTTCCCATTCCCATGTCCTTTCCTGACTGACCCTGGCCAAAGAGGCAGGAAGCCTTATATGTGACTTCACCTAGGCCACATCCATGCTCTTAAACAGCTCTTACTTGCCAAGGGTCATATTAAGCACAGAGCCTGAAGCGTGCTTTGTGCATACTGGGAATGTGCAGATATAACCAACCCAGATCCAATCTGTCTTCAGACAGTTTTCTCGTGTTACAAATATGGAAACAGAGAGACTGCAACTGCCTCAAGCTGTATTTGGCTCTCCTGAGCCTGATGCTGAACATGTGGTAGCTCCCCTCACCACGGCCTCTCTTCATATTGATATTCATGCCTCTTCTGGATCTTTGACAAAGTTGTGGCAAGTAACACAACTAGTTGCTCTCTCTGCCTGCTGAGAAGCAGCTTTTTAGAGAGCTTATTTTCAAAGCCTAGTGGCACAGGAACTTCAGACATCAACTCTATCACTTGAAACAGTTACAGGAAAGCAAAGGGAGTGTGCATGAAGATTCTATTTATGAGGGAGGAAATGGCAAAAATAGAGGAATTGACCTGTTACACAAGGTTGTGAATAATGTTCACAATAAGTGCCGCCACAAATATCTGGCGTCAACTATCACTCATAGGGATCTACCCGTAACTTTGTGATTTTTTTTTTTTTAATTTATTTATTTAGTGGCTTTAGTTTGCAGTCCTCCTCTGGGGACAGGGAATTACTTGTGTCCTTCTCAGATGGCTAGCGGGTGGCCAGTGTTTGAAAACTGATTGCAAGAGGCTAATTCTGTATTGCTTGTTTGGGAAGGAAGGAATTTTTGCCACTAACTCACTCATTAGACTAGCCAGACAAACTAAATGCAGTAAATTCAGTTACCTTCAACTATATGAATTTTGCATATCTGTTGAAAGGGGAATTCCCTGTGCTGGTGGCTAACATTGAATGACCATGCTTTAACCTCACACAACAGAATCTAGAAGTCGTCCTTCCTGAAAGGAATAAGGAGTAATTGGGGATTTGACTACTATAAATCCAATAGGTATGTCTCCAAGGTTGTAAATCTGTACAATTCACCTTTGAGAACTAATTAATAAATGCTGAAGTAGATGCTCTTCTTGTGTTGGTGGTTCCCATTGCAGCTTGCTGACAATATAATCACTATCATAGCTTTGACATCTGTTTTAGTATCAAAAAGGGGAAAATCATATTACTCCAACATGGGTATGAGGAAGTAGGAAACCTGCCTTTAACTGGATGGGATGAATGAGGGAAGCTTCCTTCTCCCTCATTCCTGACTTTTTTTTTTTTTAATTTTTTTTTAAAAGGGTCCTTAACACAACCTCAGATGTTCTTGACTTCTCCATTGGACTGGTATGTGCCTGAAGCCTTAGCCAGCTATCTCTAGTGTAGGGAATTATTTAGAAACTCTGCTCTTAGATATTCTTCACATGTTGGTGCCTGTTGCAAAATACAAACACTGGACAGACAGATTTGCTTTAACAGTGGCAATGGTTATTTTAGGAGGAAGTGCAGGAAAGACTTGCCCAACATCCTAAGATTGAGCTTAAAGGTTCTAGGGTCCTGATTGTCATAGGTGCTGAGTGTGTACAACTCAAGACTTGCATTTTCCGCTGACTGCCTCTTGTTTTGAGAGCATAGCTTGGCTGTGGTGGAGGCCTCTTAAAATGGCAATGTCTGCAGAGAAGTATTTTGCTTCTCATCTGTAGGAGGTGGGAGTGTACACCCCTATAATGGAAGGTATGTACTGATTAACTTTAGACTCTTATCTTCCAGCTGGAATGGTGAATTAAATCTCTTCACGTGATTTAAGTGCCCAGATTTTTTTCCCCTCAATATTATGTGAACAGTTTCCCTGGGCCAGGGAAACTGGCAGCACTGCTGAAACAATTTTTTCCTCAAACTTTTGGTCATACTAGTGAACTTGGGAGACTGTTACAAGAGCAGCCAGAAATAGACTTCAGTTAGTAGAACCTCATACAGGTTGTCATTATCAGGGTAACTAATATTAGAGTGATATGTTGTATGAACATTTCTTAGCTGCAGCCCTTAAAGTTCTATTGAAGGTGCTGCACTGAGACTTAATTATCAGTAGTAGAATATTGGGGCTTTTTTCAGACCATTTTGGAACACATCTGAGTCGAGTGCTGAAAGCATAAATGGCTTGTGAGCTGGTGACTGGGTTGTGAATACAATTCAGGTGCATGCTCTGTCCTATATTTAGCTTGTATCTGTTTCTCTACTTACTACTATTCTAGTGGCGAGAGGCCTGGTAACTGGCCATTTGTTACTGATCTGGGCTATCGCTTTGTAATAACAATTACAGAATAGGGGTCTTAGTGGGTAATTGAATAGTAGTGTAACTGCATGAATTCTCATCGGTGTCACAACTATTCTATAGTCCCTGGAGGTGGAGCTGGCAGCAAGTGTGCTCTGGCCGCCACTCCTATGGAGCCCTCTGCCACCTCCATGCTGCTGCTTTAGATAGAGGCAGTAGCACAGGGTGGCAGCAGGCCCAGGCTGGCCATGGAGAGAGGCTGGTCCCTGGCAGCAGTTCGTATGTGTCAGGACAGGGGCTGCT
The DNA here is from genome assembly GCA_030068395.1 of Apalone spinifera. Lineage (NCBI taxonomy): Eukaryota > Metazoa > Chordata > Testudines > Trionychidae > Apalone > Apalone spinifera. The sequence continues at coordinate 24,285,240 of JANRFK010001158.1, forward strand.
TCGCTGCAGCCTCCCCTCCCCCCTCTCTCCCATCAGAGGCAGCAGCATGGGGGAAGGGGAGGGGGGGAAGGAAGGGGAAGTGTGTAGTCGACTAGATTAACCGATAAACCTAGGCTAATCCGTTATTGTCACTGCATAGTTGACACTGTCCCTAATGTAGAATAAGATCATCCTTTGGCAAAGGATGTTCTCTGTTACGACAATCATTGAAGACTCTTATCTTTGGCATTTACTGTACAATGCAATAGGGTTTTGATAGGAAACATTAAAGTGTAAAGGAAACTTTTCCTAAAACAACCTAGAAAGCAAACGCAGGGTTGGAGTTGCACTAAAATCTGTGAGATCGCCAGTCATGCGCCAAGGCAGGAAAGGAGTAGCTTGTTAGCAGTAGATCTTGTGTAGTCGTTCAGAATTGAAAACTGAGATTCTTGCAACAAACAGGTACAGTTTCCTTGTAGATAAGGCAGCAATTCCTCTCATCACCCAATAACCAATGTTGGTATTCTGCGAGAGTGTGGCCTACATAGAATGAGGGTTGTCAAGAAACCATCCATGTTAAATAGGCACCCAGTACAGATAACCTAGTTGTCTACAAACATCTGTATCCCTTACTTCAATGGCCAGGATGCTCCAAGTATTCCCCCCAATAAGAATGTCGTTCAAACGTTGCACATGCTTCATTGTTGCTATAAATTGCAGGGGCATGGACCCTTAACGCTGATCTCACTCAAGTGAGAATGTTAGATACTGAATGCCTGATTTGCATGTTCACTTCCTTTCAGCCATTTCCCTTCCCCCACCCATCTTTACTTGAAGTAGATCTGAGAGATTGTTTTCAGATGTAGTCATAAAGTTCTCAAGACGGATATGGTTCACTTCCTGTTGTAGTGGCTTGGCCCTGCCATTCTCTTAACTACTCTGTCCTCTGGAAGTTGCTTTAAAAGTGCTGCTCTTGCAGCAAGGACAGACAGTTGAAGAGTAACTGATTCTTATCAGTTAATGGTGTTGGTTACACTCCACCAACTAGCTGGCTTCACTGCAGCAGGGCAGCAAAGCCTCCTCCCAGCAGTCCGGGCGGGCGAGGGTTGACAGCTCTGCTCCCAGGGAGGCTTCATTGCGGGCTGTGTAATATAAAACTTATTTAAGCTTTATGCTACAGAGCCCATAGCATGTAATCATGGAACTGCTGAGATTTTTTTTTTCAGCTGTTAAATGGTTAACCATTTAACCAACTTCTAACATCCCTATAGGTGACATAAGACACACTGGTAAGGGCTCAGGCTCAGGCTCTGTGATCTTGTGTTCCTGCTGCTTCTCCACCCTGTGACCTGGAGACCAACCTCTAGTCCTTTTGTAGACCATCCTTTTGGATAAGGCTTTATTTTTTGCCTCCTGGCTGGGAAAAAATAATACCTGACATCTTAGGTGTCCAGTATTTTCTGAATTTTTTTTTAACCGGGCAGGAGATGGAAATGCCAGGTGGTCTAGGTCAACACCGGACACCTGGTAACCCTACATATTTGCTTTGATTCTTTCCTGTGTGGTTTTGAGAAGCAGTCCCATTTCCGGCACATCCTATCTTCTTGGCACACCTGAACTCTCTTTGTTTTAATAGATGATCAGAGGAAGCTGTATATTGAATTTGGTGGTCCTTGCTGTTTAGGAGGAATTCTTGATCAAATAGAGAAACTCTCTAAAATGCATGGTAGATAAAACAGAAGGTCACCTTCAGACCATGTTTTAAGCTTTCAATGTCCATTTAATTTCTCATCTGAATCTCAATAAGCCACATGTAGCAAAGAAGCTAAATCTTCTGAGAACATTAGCTCCTTGTCTCCTGTGTCTGCATTAGTGTTTGGAGTCTAGTAACAGTGAATTTCCATGTGCCGCAATAAATAAGTGAAAATGGAAATGAATGACTGTAATGGAAACAGCACAATAGATGTACCACTTCTACAGTGATCATAAATGTCAAGGTGCCTTAGAAAAGTGGGCAAATAGCTTATTCCACTAAGCAACAGGAATGATAAGACCCAGAGGCAAACTCATCTGAAATAACAGAGTGAGCGAGCTGACAGCGAAGCTGGGGGTGGAACACATCAACTGATCTAGTTTGGTGCCCTTCTCATAGAGCTCAAGGTCTCTGAAGGTACATCTAGACTGTAGAGTTTTTCCAGGATACCGCTTTGCAGTGTCCAAGGAATGCATCTGCTTTTCCAAGAAAAACTTTGGAAAAGCAGATGTTTTTTCAGCATCTCTGTAAACTTCATTCTACAAGGAAAAAGGGATGTTCTGAAAGAGGCTTCCCCCCCCCATGTTTGGTCCAGGGTAGATGGACCAAATGTCAGAAAAGCCTTTCAGAAGAAACAGGAAAAGATATGCAAGTTGCGCTTTGCAATTTGCGTATCTTTTTCTGATCGGCTGTGGCTAGACTACAAAGTTCTAAGAGAAGACGAGTGTATGAAAGCTAAATGAAGAAACAAATGCCAGATTCAGCAGGCTTTTCTGGGTGGCCATTTGGAGGGTTAATCTCTTTTTGCACGTTGCAGTGTGGTAGGGTTATGCTTGGAACCCTGGGTGCACTTGCCTGCTGGTTTTCTGTTCCCCGATTAGCTTAATATGAAAAGCCCCTTTAACATTGCTAGAAGGGGGTTTGGTTTAATTAAATGTAATCCCTTCAGCAATTGCAAGCGCTTTCATATGACCTAGGTCCAGCTTCACTCTGACACAGAGGGAGGTTTGAGAGGGAAGGGCTGGCACTCAAAGAAGCCAGATGTCTGTAAGTATCCCTGGTTCAACAGGTGGGGGTTGGGTGTCTCTTATCTCTAAAGTTTGTAGGGCCTGTGGTAAAGAGAAGGACTGTGAATTCAATCCCCTGGCAAGGAACTAAGCGCAGATATGTAAGGTGGCAGGGCTAGGCTAATTGTTTGTTCTCTTCACCCCTTGATAAGAAAACCCACAAGTAGCTTTGGGGGGAGGGGGTAGAATTTCACCAGGATATCATGGTGTCCTGGATCCCCTGTAATTCTCTACAGCAGCAGTTCCCAACCTTTTCCAGATGGCAACCCATTTTGACAATTGAGGAAGACTTGGTGACCCAAGGCAATTCAAAAACAGGAGGAGGAGGAAGGGGAGAGCTACCTGGGGAGACACTTGGCGACCGTTTTGAAATGTAATGGCAACCCATATTTGGGTCCCAACCCATAGGTTGGGGAAACCCTGCTCTACAGAGATCTCCTTTAGATGCTGCTGTTAAAGTCCTCTTTAGCAGCTTTGCCACCTTGTGAATTGCTGCTTCCCCATACAATTTCTGTTGGCTGTGGTATGCTTCATTTCCTGCCCTAAACTGTGTATTGCAACATGATGTTCTGGCAATTTCCACCCCAGAGGTGACTGCATTTCACTGGCAGGTGAAGGGATTCCTGTTTGTCACTCACAGGAATTCAGAACTTGTATGGGTGAAAGGATGTCAGAAAGGTAGCTCACTCAACCTGTCCAACTGGCAATTGAGATGACCCATAAGTTCTCCCTCCCCCCTCTATTTTTAAAAAAGCAGTTTTCTCCAGGAGTAGTTTGAAATGGATTTACTATTAACTTGAATCCAATAGCTTTAACATTACAGGAGGTATGCAGCCTATAAATCAAACCGACAGCATTATATCCTGTGCACTTGGAGGAGCAATCTTCCTGCATTCCTCCCACCAACAAGGAATGACTTTTTAGTCGTCCAAGAAATAATCAGTCAGGCAGTCTTGACTAAATGATATGCTCATGTCCCTCAAATTTACTGATTAAAGTAAGCATGCTATATAGGGCTCTGGTTATACATACAGATTGGACAGCTTGCCACTGGAGAAGGAAGGTATTCTAAAGCTTTGAGGCTTTAGTAATGACCAAGTCATTAAGCCTGCTTCAGTGTTTTTGATAGAATGAGATATGAGGGGCAGTGAGTGTCCCAATTGGAAAAACTGCCACCCCAAATAGAGGAATAAATGGCAAGATTGTTAATGCCAGCTTAATGTGGGTATTGTAAAAAGCCCAGTGGGTTGAAACTTGCAGGTAGAGAATCTGCATCGTGAAAGCTTAGTGTGACTAGATTTATGCTGGCAGTGCTGGAACCTGGGGAAATATATTGGTGTGGGGACAGGCATTCATCAGTTACTGAAGGAGTTGTGATAAAGCAGTGGCATTCAATCTGTTGGGGTCTGCAAATGATGCTTAAGATGTCCAAGGGGGTTGGCACCTCCATAACTTTTTTCTTAAGGGTGTGCAGCTTAAAAGGTTGAAAACCACTGTGATGAAAGCAGTAAGCTCTCTTACTATGCATATACCTTTATTTAATTTCTCATTAGCAGTTGCTGCTAGATCTGTTTTCAATGGGCAAAACTGGCTGGGAGAGCCACCCTTACTTGAGGTACTCAAATACAAAAGTGACTTGCATGTATCTTTGATAGTGTGGCTTGCCAGGTTCCCAGGGTTCTTGGGATTGCTTAATTGTTCATGAGTACCCAGCTAGATATTGGAGATATTTGTGCATGTGTTAATGCATCCTAAACGTTCAATGAATTTCAATAAAAGCAAATCTATTCAAAACCTCATTCCAAAAGTGGTGGTCTAGCTGCCTTTTCAGGGATTGTCAATCACAGAAATGATCTCACATCCCAAATGACATAGTTGAACTGAATAGCTTACAAATAAAATGATAGGCTGGAATTTGTTTCCTAAAGTGAATACTTGGGAATAATGGGTATATCTGTAGAAACTAATTCCTTTCATGTGTGAATTAAGAGCTAACCTTGCAGCTGATGCACAGTACCCAGCATTGCACTGAATTTCCCCCTCCATGTGAAACCACCTCTTGAGGAAATGCAGATTGGTAAAACATACTGAGTTATCTTGCTTGACTCTGACCTCGATACAGCTGTCTAAATGTGGGATCTGTCCCAGTCTACAGATCCACTACATTCTCAGCATACCATTTGAATGTGGTTCACTTGTTCTCAGGGTAAGATTAAAGGCTCTCTGGTAAAAAGCAGCTGACTCAGGATATAGTTTAAAAAAAGGTTTTGGTCATTCTCTTGTTTGCCATACTGAACTGGTGGCATGGCTCATTCATCAGTAAGAGGTGAATAACACAGGGCCATTTTAATTATCTGACTTTGAGCCCAGGATCACAAATGACCTGAGGAGAGGAAGCAATAGTCTGAGAATCAGCTAGACCAATCATGGTCCTGTTGAGCAACTGTACTTATTCTTGCCCGCCTTTACAAGCAAGTATTGGATAATGAGTTTGTACTCTTTTTTGCCCCATGTGTAAAAAGGGTCTAATACTGGCCATGTGAGATTACTGAAATCAGTTCTTCAAAATACCCTTTTTTGATAATCAAGACTTCATACCAAATTCAGAGAATTTCTGGTTAGCATGTGGAACAGCGACACAGAACACACCATATTTAGAGGCCAAAAACTTGTATTGTGCGATGAATGCATTTTAAGCCCACAACAGACAGCTCAGGGAGGCTGTTTGTTCATACCCTGAATTGATTACAACATGGAACACTTTTTTCCCTTCTCTCAGTCCCTTTTTACTTGCTGTTGCAGAAACCCTGATCTTCAGGAGTGGGAGAAACCCCTTCAGTTAACTTGAATGGTGTACTTGGTTAGTACAAGAGTTGGTCAGATTCTTCCATCACTGCACTAGGCAGGGTCAACCTAATCAGCTGTAAATACAGCAAGTGATTCTGGGATGGCACTTTTTTAGATACAGGAGTCCCTATCTTCTTTCCTCTTCTCCATTGCCATGTGAGTGGATTTGGGGGGTGGGGGAAGTTAACCCTGAAGTACAGTGGTATTTCCTACTAGACTTCATACAATTGTTAGGCCACGTTAAAGCTGCTACATTTATTTTTCCTGTTTGCCTTTCTTATAATGTAGCTACTATCCAAGCCACCCTGGTTAGTTTACCGTTCTCAGAGGGGAAGATTATTCTTACCCTCTTCACATCTGAGAATAATTGATGCTTCTTTCCAATGCTCTGGCACTTAGTAGTAAGCTTGTCTAGGAGTTTTCACCCCCTCCATGTAGGGTGGGTATGGAAGGCATAAAGGGAATGTTAAACTGCTAAAGGTCTGTTACAAATAGATAGTGATACAAGGTGCCTGGTACCACTTCCCTCCAGTTTGCTGCTGTGAGAGGAGGTGCTGATTCCAGAAAAATTTCTGAAGCTATATATTAAAAGCAATCTTGCCTGATGCAGCTGTGTTTTTTTCCATGTCAGAACAGTGCTTGTTCACATTTGGAAGGCTTGGCCTGTGTCAGAGGCATTGACTTCACTGCAGTGCTGTCCAGGGCAGGAGGAAATTGTTACAGAAGCAATTTCGCAACTAACTGCTTTTTAATTAAAGCGGGAAAACCAATGGCAACTGCTTTCTAACAGATGGAGATATGAGGAAGAGTTGCTGGGGATCTGCCTTCTCCTTTAGGAGATATTGCCAGTATTGTCTCATGACTAGCATCTTCTCCCTCCTCTTGTTGTCTGATGTCGAGGTTCTTGGGAGTCCTGTCTAAGGAGGAACATTGAGGCTTCATCTACACTGCAGGGTTTTTGCGCAAGAAGCTTTTGCGGAAAAGCACATCGCAAAAGTGGTGTCTTCATGCAGAGTGGATGCTCTCTTGTGCAAGGACACTCTTGCACAAGAAAGCTCTGACTATTCACAGAATGGCCAGCAGAGCACATGTCCTTTTTTGGAGTGTCCACACTTGCCTTTTTGCACAAGAACTCTTGCACAAAAAGTTATTCCTTGTGGGGAGGGGAATAACTACACTGCCAAAAGCCTTCTCTTTTACTGATTTACTTGCACGAAAGCACGCTTGAGATGTGGACGCTCTGCCAGTTTTTGTGCAAAACCAGTCATTTTGTGCAAAAACCTTGTAGTGTAGACGTAGCCTAAGGGTATGTCTAGCCTACAAAGGAAGACCAAAGATCTTCCAAATTAGTGATGTAGTTTAAGATGGCTGAATAGAACGGAGAGGGGCACTCTGATGCTGGTAACCTGCTTTCATGAGGAGTAAGGAAAGTCAAAAGAAGAGTGTTCTTCCTTCAGCTTCCTGTGGTGTAGACTGTGCCAAAAGCAGAGTTCCTACTTTGACTTCAGCTATGTTAGTTACATATATTAAATTGACTTTTTCTCCTAGTGTAGACATACACTAAAATCCCAGAGCCATCTTATAATAGACAGCAAAAACCATTTCTTTGGAAGCACTTTGTACAGTGTTAAGAGCTGTGTGTGTTTGTGTGTTAAATATCAGATAGTGGAGATAGGATAAAGTGTTCTGCAAGCGGTTCCCTTTTTGATGGGTAGATTGCTGCTAGCCCTTTGGGCTGACAATCTTACCCTAGTAGACGTGGCTTCTGAAGGTCTAAACAAAGCTTTCATGGTCACACTTGTACTACACTATTGAATGTACAAGTGTTTCAAATGGATGGAGATATTTGAGCTGCATTTAAATAGAAATACAGTGAAACATGCCCAAGCAATCACCCTGAAGTGGCAGTCTAAAACTACAAAAGCCAGTTATTGAAGGGTTTGTCATAACTTAATCATTTTAGCTGATAGGGTTTAATATAGGTCCTTTTGGAAAGGAAGGATATGCACACTTCTAGAATACCAACTCCTGTACTTAACCTCACAGGAGTACTGCTGTCTGTCCTCACTGGAGGGAATGGTTTTTCTCTGCTCTTACAAGTTACTTAATAAATTCAGTACATCAGAACCCCCACAATGACAGACCACATGTGGGCATACCCATAATCTCATGCTCTATCTAAGGGGGTTATTTTCTCCCTTTATACTGGGGAGTAGCTGATTCTTTGGACTGAAACATTAGCTTGTGAACAAACAATGGAACACAAGCAGTGATATCAGCACTATTCGTGCTAGCTCTTAAGCTAAACCTGCTGTTGGTACTTGTGTATACAGGAAATCACTTGACATGGCAAAAGGTGAAGTAAACAGGCAGCACTGTGCCTAGGGAGGTGTGGGACCAAGGATAACTTCCCTTGCCCCCCTCCAGTGACACAACCTGGGATTTTATTGGGGTGTGATGCCAGCAGCAGGCTTCCCCCTCTTCTCCCCCCCCCCCCCCATTCAGCTTCCAACTGCCATAAGTGTGTGTGACCCAGACCCAGCCTGCTTTGCTCTCCTGAGCAATGCAGTAGTGAGTTAGGCTCCAGGGTGAAATGGAGCAGGCTGGGGCCAGGCTGTTCCACTTCCCACTGCTGTAGTGAAGTGGAGTGACCTGGCTGGGAGATAAGTTGGGGGCTGGGTTGCTCTGCTTCTTGCAGTTCCCATCCCCCACTTGTAAATGTGGGGTGGGCCTGGCCCTATTGCTAGGAGTTCTAGCACCAGTAATCCCATGGGGGGAGGGGCTCCCCAAAGCACAGGGTTTAGGGTAGCTGCCCTTAAACATCCAGGGGATGGGATAGCTTTTCAGAAACTTTTGAAGTGGCCCTGGGCTCCCCCGGAAGGGGCAGGGCCTCAGGCAGAAGGAGCAGGTCCAGGACACTTCCATGCTCCTCTCTCCTCTCCCCTCCCCTCCCCTGCCCCACACACAGACCCTGAATGTACTAACATTTTGTTCTCCCCCCCCCAGCCACCAGCTGTTCTGAACACCTGGCAGTTCCCTCTAGGCACCCAGGCCCCTGGCAGTGGGAGACTTCACATGCTCCCTCCTGCTGCCTTCAGTCAATCAGGGCCTAGAGAGGAGGAGCACATGGTGCTTAGTCAACCAAGTGCTGAGCCCCTTGCTGGGTGGGAGGAGACTTCATGTGCTCCTGATAGGTCTGGAGGCAGGAGGTGCATGTGGAATCTCCTCCCACCTTGCCCTGCAAGGAGCATATGGTGCTTAGAAGCACCGCACCCCTTGCAGGGCCAGAGAAGACTTTGCATGCTCCCCTCCTGCCCCAGGCCCTGATTGGTTGGATGCTCTAGTGTGGGGGGGGGGAGGGGGGGCATGTAAAGCTTTTGGAGAAAAACAATTAACTGCTTACAACTTCTTGGAAGCCTTGGTTGCAACTTGATTTGAGTGAAGGACACAGCCTCGGTCTACACTATCGCTTTTTCCAATTGTTTTTCCAGAAGAGGCTTTTCCACCATTTGGCCCTGTTTAGATGGGGCCAAATGGCAGAAAAGTCTCCCCTTTTGGTGGAGCCCTTATCCCTTGTAGAACAAGGAATATAGGGCTCCCATGAAGAAGCAAACACATTCCTAGATGCGGTGGAGTTTTTCCAGGATACCTCTGGTATCCCAGAAAACCCCCACAGTGTAGATGTACCCAAATAAAATGTGCATAGAAAAGGGACTGACTCTGTGCTCAGTTCCTTGAACCAGTCCAGGACTAAAGGCTTTTACCTCTTTCTGCCAACATTTGGTAGCAAAAACCTACTACATTCAGAAAAATGGGAGTCCAGTTCTTAGTTCTGCCACATTCTCACTCTGCAGTCTGAGGCAGATTACTTCTGCATCTGTGATATGGAGAGATCGGTGTCGTCCCTCCCTGTCTTCCTCCCCCCCCCCCCCCCCCCCCCCCCCCCCCCCCCCCGCCAGTTTATCAGAAACCAGGAAATAAGCTTGAAAGCTGAAGGGGGCTAGAAGTGCAAGATATAAACAGCTTAAATCTCCTGCTTGCAGCAGTTTAAAGATTGTGAGCTCACATGCTTATCTGTATTTCATTAATTGAAATTGGCCTTTTTGGATGCATCTACACAGCACCTAAAACTTGAAATAAGCTATGCAATTTGCATATCTTATTTTGAGACTTTCAAAATGGCACTTTATTTTGAGTCATCCCTTACTCCTCGTAGAATGAGGTTTACAGGGATGGCAAAATAGCGTGTCTGCTATAATTTAAAATAGCAGATGTGTTCAAAAGACATGGGGTAGCTATTTCGTGATACCTCTGGTATCCCAAATAGCATTGCAGTGTAGACATACCCTTTAAGTCCTCCCTCAACACTCTAGCAGCTTGTAATTGACAAAGGAAACAACATAATGTGCTATGGTGTGATTGTATTATCTTTAATGTCAGAATAGGGATCATATTTGTAGGTCACACAAACTGCTGTGGCACTCTCCATAATGGGTAAAGAATGAGGCTTAGGCTACATCTATACCACACGATTATTTTGGAATAAATACTCAAATACCTTATTTTGAAATAGCACATCTACACTACAGGGAAGCCTCAAAATTAGTCCAAGGCAGGCTCCCCTAATATGGATACACTATCTTGATTTAGAGCCCTGGGATGCATTGGGGAGCAATTACTGTACTTTGAATGGCCTGGGGGAGGAGCAATTTCAAAATAGCAACAGTGGAGCGTCCATGCTACCGCTGTTCAGAAATACATATTTCAAAGAGGCCTTATTCCTCGTGGAATGAGGTTTGAAAATGCTGAAATAACAGGCAGTTTATTTCAGCAAAATTATTTCAAAATAATGGGCTAGGTGAGGAGATGCTCACAACTTCTGTTATTCCGAAATAATTATTCTGAAATAATGCTGCTGTGTAGACATACCCTTAGTGGGACAACTTGTAGGAAGTGGGATTATTTTCTTAAGATTAACAAGGAAAGATTTTTAGCAGATAGCAGTCTCCTCAGAGGTGATATGTAGTCTGTTCTAATATACACTTACAGTTCGGTTTTATCACTGTAAAGTACACAGAGGAAAAGAGTTCTATCAGTTAAAGGAACTGTTGGGATAGAACCCCTCCTGCACATAGACAATGTCTCTCATTAAGGAGCCATGTCCCCATCTTCCTTTTTAGGTCAGGCTTGTAACAATACTTATATTTGCTTACTAGGAAAATACAGAGAAATTCCACTTTGTTTAAAACAGAACTTTGCTGATGCTCTCGCTACTCATGCACACAAATGAGCTTCTCTGCAAAAATGTCCCACTGTAGAGGTACAGTATTTATCTCTACAAAACTTCATACAGCATGATGGTTTGCATAGTAGGAGATGATAGATAAATGAAAACAGCTGCATTGTTACTGCTGGCTGACCAGTAGGTCATAAGAAGCTCTGTCCCTCTTGATCAAATGCTAACTCACAAGTCTGTTACTCAGTAGGTCCTTCAATTAGTGCAGACAAGTGACTCTTAACTACAGTAGGGCTGCTTTCCAGAGCACCTACTTCTCAGTTAACTGGCCAGTAGAATCTGTTAAGCTAATTAAACAAAACTGCACAGGTCTCAAGATTTTATACCTGTTGCATTTGCCTCCTCTAAAGCAGTTAAATAAATGAAGAGGTCAGCAAATATTTCACTCTGCCCATGTTCAATATATATATATAAATCTTATAGTACTGAACAGATTGGTAGAATAGGCTTTAATGCACTGAATTAAAAAGGCCCTTTACTGCATGCCCAATTATTGTGATAGCAGTGTTGAGCATTGCATCTTAACTCAGTGTGGGCACACACAGGTTTAAAAAGTTACACAATCTTGGATGTAGGGCTGGTACTACCATCCATCAAGACAGTGTCACTTTAAAGCCTGACTTGGGAAGCAGTTTCAAAATACTCAATTCCAGGATAACGAACCAGCCACAGATGGTACAATTGTCTTCTCCTGTCTTATTGGAATTGTGGGCTGAATATTGAGCCAACATGCAGTGTCTCTAATATCAACACAAATATCTTGCCCTAAGGAAGATGCCCTCAGTAAGCACCACTTTTAAAAATCTGTAAAAGGGAGAGTGAAAAGGATTGTTCCTCCACCAGCGATCAGCAGATGCCAGCCTGCTTCCTGGCTACCTAGTTCAGATGTTAACACAAGAATGCCTAGTTAGACTGTATTTATTAGTCAATTAAAAGCAACAATTGCTCTCTTCACAGTGAGGGCATGGAAGAGGATAGGGTTGTGAACAGGTAACCAGTTACCTGGTCAGCATCAAGCTAGGGTGACCATAGCACAGTTCTCAGTATTGATACATTTGATATCTTCTGCATAATCCTGAAACTTTGGCTTGGGTGTTCTGGCTGGGAAAGTACTACAACACCTTGTTCTAAAAATACCTTGCCTACAAAATACTTGAAGTACAGTGCGCACAGGTCTTGGGGGAGGAACCTCTATATAAATGGATAGGTATGCAAACAAATGTGATCTCAATACTTACACTGCACTCCATTTTCTTTTGGCTACCAAAACTCCTAAAACTAGCTCAGCTGATACCCTTATTTTCATAACATCCTTTCCACTTTCAAGCAGGACTTTTTTCCACTCAGCTCTACAAGGAGCCAATCACGTTTAACCCAGGAAAATACAACTTGACACTGAATTTATTTCTTGATAGTTGCTCCAAAGAGGTCTGAATGGACTCAAACCTCTGTGCAGTAGTATTCAAAGGGAGCCCTTCCCACCTTAGGCAATGGCTACTTGGAGCTTACAGCAGTGCAGCTGCATAATACAACCACCCTAAGCTCCTCTGGTAGCTTAATTACTCAAGCTATAGTAGCTGCGTAGGTGAGGAAAAGGGCTGCGTAGGTGGGAGAGCTTAAATTTCCTTACATCACTTGGGAGTGGCTTTTTCACACCCCATGGGAACTTGACTTCATAGTGCAGTAAGTTCTAATGTAGCAATAGCCTTAAGTGCCTTAGAGGTAACCCTATAGGATTCATGTAGCTCTGGGGATGGATTCAATCCATCCCCACCAATAGCTAGTCTAGTAGTGGCTCTAGTGTGCCTCTAACTTGGAACTGCAAATTTCTTCATAGCTCTTCCCCCTTTTCCCACTATATCCCAAAATCCAAACTAAAAAGGCCTCACTCTTACTATGAGCAATGTGGCTCCCTCTAACATAGAACACACCAACTTAGCCCTCAGCTTCATGCTCTTATCCTACCTGTCAAAGGTTTAGTTAGGGTCAAAACCACCTAGCAGCAGTGTAAAACTTGATGATAGACACATGCTGCAGAGTACTTCATAGAAAGGTATGACTCATGCAGTTCATAAAAGCTGTAGGACTGACAAGCTACTTTGTCATTCTTTTGAACTGTCTATACACTTGCAAGGGATCCTAGCCAACAGAGGTGATGTGTGCACAAGCTTCTGCATTGGTATCCTCACTATTTCCAAGATTTGTGTATGGCAGGGTTTTGGCTACACAACTTGCCTCAATCCAAGGGAGTTGTGGCTCTCTAACCCTTGGTAGGCTTATCAAGCAACTTATACAGTTAACATTTCATGAGCATGTATGCTCAGTGGAATCTCCTGGTCTGAGTATGGGTCTTGGAGAACACAACCAGCAGTTTAATATGCTTTCCCTTAAAGTTAGTGCTCTACAGAGAACATGTCAACTGCTTTCACCCTATTTATCTGTTCACAAGCTGCAATATACCTCTTTACACATGGACATTTTTATGTTTAGAATGGTGTCTGGGCAGTTCCCTGCTCTAGCACTCCAAGTGTAGAAGGTGGGGGCCTGCAAAAGACCTTAATTACCTTTCCTCTATATAGGTTCTATACAGACACCTCTCCCCAGAGTCTCAGATGAACTGACTCTGGAAAATAGGCTGCTACCATCAAGTGGTGTGTGTGTTTAAAAAAAAAAAAAAAAAACATGGGAGAAAAAAACACTTGAATTCCTTCCCCGGGGTACTAAGTTCTCTTGCCACAAGAGGGCTTGAAAAAGAAAGCACAGAAAACAAGCTGAGTCTCTGATAGCTGACCTCTCCGGGTAGGCAGACACAGACCTTCTGTTACCTTCAAAGAGGTTGCCTTTAAAAAGGGGGATTTTTATTAACAAAACAAACATACTTGATAAAGCATACTTGGTTGATAGGTGTTACACAACAACAAAAAGATCAAAACACAATTTATTTGGGCTATAGCTTAATCTGGTGAGTGGGGAAGGGAAGTCACAATACAGAAGTTTAACCAAACAACCAAAACCTGATGGTGACATTTTTCCCCTCATTTACTCTCAATCACTTCATGGTTCAGTCTACTTCCATGCCCTGAATTCCTTGGATGCACGGTAGTCCTGCTTGGGTTTTAAATCTATTGTCGTCTAATTCCTGGCTTAAATTCTCTCACAGAGGAGGCAAATCTATATACAAGTCAGATTTCAGCAGTGTATCCCATTGATACTTCTGGCTCTGTACCAACACCCTTAGCTACCAGATTTTTACCTGTTAGTCACTGAGTGCTGGCCAGTGCTCTTTCTATCCATCACATTTGGATTTTTTTTTTTAAAGGGATGGAAACACTCATTTCATAGCAGAGGTCAACTATTCACCAACTTGGGTCGGGGGAGAGTACTAAGATGAAGGAAAAACTCCTTGTGTAGGCAGAGGAACAACAAACCCTTAATGGGCAATCTTAAACTGCAGCATTGGCTGTTAGTAGTCTGGTAGTAGGACTGGATAAAAGGGCCACTCGTGATGTGGAATGACAATTCCTGTGTTCTCTTTAATGGTATGGTATTACTAGGAACACCCATTGCAACCACCCCTCTTCCTTTTATCTTCCAGATCAGCGTGCGAGTTACCACCATGGATGCTGAGCTGGAGTTTGCCATCCAGCCCAACACCACAGGGAAGCAGCTCTTTGATCAGGTAAGGCTGACAACTGCAGAAAACATGCACTTAATACTGACTTGGCTAGATCTCCCTCTCCATGATTGTCTGCACCTGTTCACACTCTTGCCATTTATTTCTTTTGAGGCCTTTAAGAAACTCTACAGCAGCATTGGGCAACCTAGGCTAGTGAGTGGACCACATGAGTGGCCCTTCATGTCAGTGGGCCATAACATTGTTGTAACCAAGACAGTCTCCTGGAATAGGGTAGCTTTTTTTTTTTTTAAATTTATACTAACTGCACTTGCATACTTAGTTTGCAGGGTGTGCCAATTAAACCATAGCAACACTTTGGATGAAGAGGGAGCCCATGGCTCTGTGCTGTGTGCAATTGGCATGCACCTCACTTCATGTGCCTTTGCTTTTAAGCATGTTTCACTTCAGTATTACTAGTACTGGGAGGGGGGGGGGGAGGGGGAACTATGCAACTTTGCACATGGGCAACAGTTAACAAAATGTCTTGCAGGCTGAACTTAGAACCTGGATGGGCCAAAGGTTGCCCTGTAGAGCAGTGGAGGGCTATTAGACTATCTAGCATCAAGAAACAGCGTCTATGTCTACACTGGCAGGTTCTTGCACAAGAATCTGCAGAGCGCCCACATTGCCCACCCTCTCTTGTGGAAGAATTACAGCATGGCATGGTAAGAGAGGGCTTCTTGCACAAGATGTTCTTGTGCAAGAGGCCACCAGTGTAGACATAGCCAGCATGTTTTCACTAGGGATGTAAGCGACTAATCAGCTAGTCACTTCCCCCTCTGTGCCACGCCCCTCCCCCTCACCCCCCGCTGTCCCTATCAGGAAAGGGTAGTATGGGGGAAGGGGGAGAAGAATGGGTGCTGGGGGGAGCTGGCTTAAAATCAGGTTCCCCTCAGCTCTGTAGGAGAGGGCAGGGGTGTAGCAGCAGTGTTCCAACTTTGAAATGTAGACGAGTCCCCACTGAGGCTCTTGTACACTTCAAAGTGAAAGCTCTGCATGGAGCCAGCAGGGAGTCCCCTGCTGACCCTGGGCTCCACACAGTGTTTCAATCTTTGAAATGCACAAGAGCCCCAGCCGGAGACTCTTGTATGTTTCAAAGATGGAATGCTGTGCTAGACCTTATCAACTAATAGTCAATGGAAGTCCTATCGACTATTCGATTAGTTAATTGAAATTTAATATCCCTGGTTTTCACCCCCACCTCATTCTTGTGTGGGTTTTTTCCATTTTGAATGTATAAGAGCTATCTGCCCCCAATGTGCTTCCACTGCTGGGCAAATTGCATACCAAGAGTAGGAGAGGCTAAAACATGCCTATATGGAAAAGAAGGAATGTTGGTTATTTTGAATAACTTTGCTTTGTACATGTCAGCAAATAAGTGGAGGGAAATGACGTGCACTGTGTGCCAAAGCTTAAGGAGATTGTTTCTACTGTAATTTGCTTCCAAGTGTCAGCTGCCTTTATCTTGTTGCACTGGCTTTTCTCAGCATTCTATACTCTGACAGGGTGGATATTATTTTTTCTCCTCCTCCCCTGCCCCTCCCCACTCAGTTCAGGCTAAACAGAAGCAGAGAGACACATGCAGCCCAAACAGTGGAACTGTGCAGCCATGGACATTATAAATTGCAGCTGCTGAGAAACTTTGACAGGCTCTATTACATGTCTCAACTGTAATCCCAGAGGCCTTATCCAGGCTACTGCCCAGCAGTTCAGAACCTCTGTTCAGCCTGTGGAGGGTGACGTAATCATGTCTTGTAGACAGTGGGGACTTTGTACAGCTGTGGTTGGGGAGATGGTGTGCAGTAGAGATGGAGAGGGGAAGAGATCACAGGCGTTGGCTGCTTGCAGAAGATTCTGTGAACAAGGAGTCTTATTTTCATTTTCTTA
This sequence comes from Apalone spinifera, assembly GCA_030068395.1. Classification (NCBI taxonomy): domain Eukaryota; kingdom Metazoa; phylum Chordata; order Testudines; family Trionychidae; genus Apalone; species Apalone spinifera. The sequence goes on from JANRFK010001158.1 coordinate 24,301,745, forward strand.
AACTACTCTAGCCAGTGATTCCTTCATATGTGTTAACATGGGTGTGGCTCACAAGAA
>JANRFK010001158.1:24333785-24344461 GCA_030068395.1 Apalone spinifera
GTTAAAAGTATTTCCGCAAAATCATGCCAGTCTAGACGTAGCCTAACTGTTTTTGTACAGCTGTCTGCTTCTTCTGTTTTGGGGCAGACTGCTATATACTGAGAATCTCAGCAGTAACTTCTTTCTGCCTTCTTGTTAAGAATTAGGAAGACTCTTACTCTTTCTGATAACTCAATTAATCCTGTTCACTCTAAAATAAAATCCAGAAAGTAGATTAGAAATTCATTCTCTGATGATCAGGAGAAAATGAAATGAGGCTATAGATCCTTGGCTTCATGTACCTATTTATATCTTCCACTTTCTGTGCCTGGATGAATTGTTGAAGTCACCAATACTTGGAAACAATCTTCTCTAGCTGTTGTAGCTCATTCACACAATGAAGATGTATTTCTCTGACCTCTCACTCCTATTTTTCTGGCATAAGAGGAAACCTGGTTTTTCATGTCAGCCAGAACTTCAGTCTTAGCTGAATAGAAACAATAAGGGTATGAGACTGGTTTATGACAAATAGCATTAACAACTTGTAGAATGTCTCACTGTAAACTCTTCCTTTAAAAATAGGCATTGAAACTTGATAGAGTAATGTTTTGATTAACTGGGGTTTGAGTGTTTCTGCACTGCGTGTGTATTCACACAATCCAAAATCCAGTTTGAGTATGCATTGGGTAGAGCATAAACCCTGAGGCTGCGTCTAGACCGGCATGATTTTGTGCAAAAGTGACTGCTTTTAGGCAAAAATCTTGCCACCTGTGTATACTGGCCACGAGTATTTGCGCAAGAACACTGACTCTAATGTACAAAATCAGTGGTTCTTGCGCAATACTCTGACGCTCCCACTCAGGGATAAGTCCTCTTGCACAAGTATTCTTGCGCAAGAGGGCCAGTTTAGACACCCATGTTAATTTCTTGCTCTCTTGGCCATCGGGCTTTCTTGTGCATCTACACTGGCACGGATGCTTTTGCACAAAAGTAAATCTTTTGCGCAAAGGCACATGCCAGTACAGACGCTCTCTTGCGCAAATACTTTTAATGGAAAAACTTTTCCGTTAAAAGTATTTGTGCAAAAGCATGCCAGTCTAGACGTAGCCTGAGTGTCAAGGCCAGAGACTTGAATTGCATTCCCAGTCCTATATGGCTCCAGGAAAACTTGCTAGCACTAGTTTCATTGTAATCTCCAGCATGTGTGTATGGAGATACTTACTCCTATACAACTTCTGTCACTCTTCAGAATCTAAACCCACTGTTTAGTACTCCTAATTTGAGGTGCCTGATCCATGTCATCAAGCACTAGTCTCTACTGAATATTAATGTTTGAAATCCACTTACTACTGCTAGTGGGCTCCTTCAGTCACTTCACATCTCTTATGTACAAAGCTATTCCATACAGAAGTGTGTTTAGTGCATCTTGAGGAACAAGGAGTCTAATGCTGTCTCCCATCTGTCCCAAGGACTTTGTCTTTTATGCCCCACGATTACGGATTAACAAGCGAATCTTAGCGCTGTGCATGGGGAACCATGAGCTTTACATGCGCAGACGAAAGCCAGACACCATTGAGGTGCAGCAGATGAAGGCACAGGCTCGGGAAGAGAAGCATCAGAAACACATGGAGAGGTGGGTATTACGGCGCTCTGAGGTGGCTAGTGTTTTTGAGTCCACTGTTAGACAATTTGATCGGTGTAATTTCTACAAATGAAAGCCTGAGTTCACTGATGTGGTGGTGGTGGTGTCAGTCCCAGGACTGGAAAGAGCTCTGTGTAAGCACCAAAGCTTGTCTCCAACAGAAGTTGGTCCAATTGAAAACATTACCTCACCTATCTTGCCTTTCAAGTTCACTAAATAAATGCTGCTTGCGTATTCATAGGTCTCTTATAATAAAGTATTGATGTCTTTGAATTGTGGTTTAGATTTAACTGTTGTACTATCACTTTTTCCTCAAATCAGAGCTCTGTTGGAGAATGAGAAGAAAAAGAGGGAATTGGCAGAAAAGGAGAAAGAGAAGATTGAACGTGAGAAGGAAGAGCTGATGGACCGACTCAAGCAAATTGAGGAGCAAACCAAGAAAGCTCAACTAGGTATTAGGAAGTGTACATTGGGAGAGACTGGGATAGTCTGGTTCTACAGGGCCTTAATTTATTTTAAAAAAAAATCCACAATTATACCAGCAACCATCTTACTTTCTTGAGCTACATAGTCCCATTGCTCTAGTTCAACTAGGGCTGGTGGAAAGACTTTCCATGGTACTCCAAGGCGGAGTTACAATAGGCTTTACTATCCTTCCTGTCCTTTTCCTGAACTTCTAGCCTCCTTGCGTGGTGGTAAATGTAGTGCTGCCGAAGCAAATGGTTTGCTTCTTGGACTTAAAGCAGCAATTTGAGTTGGCTGGTGCTTTTGCACAGACAAATGGTTCTGACTAATAAGTAGATGGTATTTGAAGCTAGCTAAAATACTGCTGTAATTTGGATAGGACAGTGAAAAGCCAGGCTGTCTAAGCTGTGTATTCCTAACAATCTTGTACTTTATTACCCACTTTCCTATGTTAGTGGTGTAAGGAAAGGGCATGTCTGCTGTGAGGAGGGAAGCTTGCTTTACCCACACTTTTTTTAAGTGGGCTTGGAGGATCAAAGATCATCTTGGCCTCATACTTAATTCTCATTTCAGAATTGGAAGAACAGACTCGCAGGGCATTGGAACTAGAGCAGGAAAGGAAACGAGCCCAGGAAGAGGCAGAGAAGCTGGCTAAGGAACGCCGAGAGGCAGAGGAGGCAAAGGAAGCCCTGCTGAAAGCATCCCACGATCAGCAAAAGACTCAGGAGCAGCTGGTAAGTAGCTTTCCTGAAAGCTTATAGAGGGGGGGAGGGAGTAACTTTTCTGGTGTTTTAGACTGCTGGCCTCAAAACTGGATGAAGAATGTAGCAATCATAAGGGATCTTAAAAACCTCTTGGGGAAAATGCTGGTGTTTACTGTGGTCTCATTTGGAGCTGCCTTTTGCATGTAGTGACTGGAGAATAGCTTCCAGTGAAGTCCATGTATGTGTTAACTAGTTGAGCTGTGTACTGAGAACAACTTCATGGCCTTGTTCTTAAAACTCATAGAATTAAAGGAAGACCAACTATGAAGCAGGCAAGTTAACTAACAGTGTATCCACAAGTTGCTTAAGGCATCTATGCTTTGCATCTTTGGAAATCTGGCAAAAATCTTCCCCTTTAGGTTCAGGTCCTATGACTTTTTTTTTTAAGTGAAATAGAACTTCCAGGTTCTTTGGGCCTAATATCAGGAGAAACAAAACACCAAATTGCTTCCTATTTCTTCTACAGTCAGCTGAGATGTCAGAACTCACATCCAGAATCTCACAGCTGGAAGTTGCCAGGCAGAAGAAAGAGAGCGAAGCCATGGAGTGGCAACAGAAGGTATCAGTGGTGCCTAAATACAAAAAAGCGAAGTGTCAGGCTTGGCACAGTATTCCTCTTCTTACTGTGGACTGGTCTGATGCTCTGACCATGTCAACCTCATTGTTTAATCATGTGACCCAAACCTCAAGTCCATTAGCATGTGGTAGACTACCGCATCCTGTTACTCCTCCTTTCTGCTGAAAAGCTGAATTGCCTCCAGTTACCAAGCTACCAGATATTTACTAGTTCACTTTGATCAGTTTTTGGTCCAAAAAGTGGCAGGAGCGACTTTAAACAAGTAAAAATTTAGTTGCGTGCACAGTTCTGAATTGATTCAGTTTTCCTAAACGAATGCTTTTGAACAATTTAAGAATAAGCAGAACATATTCCCTCTGCAACTTTAAATGGACAGATGTGGGAATTATCCTATGGGAAGGCTTCCAAAAGATGGGCATGCTTATACCGTTTATTCATGCCTAATTTATGTACAGACAGAGGGTGCTTAAAGTATGTGTGCACTGTGCAGAAGTTGTATAACCTGCAGCTGTATCTGAGTGCAGTTGTGTGTTCATTTCAGGCACACACCAAACTCACCAGTACATTTGTACACACAGCTGCCTAGATTGTCCAAATAGCCAGTCTAAGTTATCTCTGGTCACTGAAAATAGGATATGACTGGGTTGATTAGATTTGTCCATAACCTAGCTCACTACTGTGTGGGGATGCCTGGATAGCCTATGAATTCTCTCTCAAAAATGCTTGATACCCTACAGGCTTTTTATGGACATCCAGGGAAAGCATCTGGACTCAGATGCATCCCTTTTCTGGGTCCCTTGGATGTTAGGGAAGCCTTTAAATGGGTCTCTTCCCGCTTAACCCACTGAGGGATGTTTGTCTGCAGGCTCAGACAGTGCAGGAGGACCTAGAAAAGACCAAAGAGGAACTGAAGATGGCCATGAGCACCCCTCATGTCACCGAACCTATGCAGTCTGAAAACGAGCAGGACGATGAACAGGATGAGAACGCTGCTGAGGCCAGTGCTGAGCTGAGGGCAGATGCCACCATCAAAGACCGCAGCGAGGAGGATCGCACTACTGAGGCAGAGAAGAATGAACGGGTTCAGAAACACTTAAAGGTAATGCAGGGATGGGGGGAAAGCTGCTTCTGGGCTGCTGTTTCCCTTCTCCCAGCCACATTCATAGCTGCAGTGGGGATTAGATGCTTCTACTGAGAAGTAAGATGCCACAGCCTCATTCCTTGAATACATAGCAAGATGTTGGGGGAGAAGCTTGCCCCTCCCTCACCCACTCCCATCTGGTAACCATTCAAATCTCTTGCTAATGAAAAGTGCTTCCCTTTGCCAAGAAAAGCAGGTGTCCCATGTACTCTGCCCACTTGAGTCTTGCTGACTGTCTGACAGCTGTTCAGCACTCGTCTGGATCAGGCTGGCAGATGTAGTCCAGTTATTGTCAAGCCAGTGTCCATGCCAGTTAGCTGCCCTGTTGATGGGCTTTGCTCAGTAGCACTGTGCACCCACAAATGTGGCATCTCAAAGGCAGGTTTGGAGGGCATTGTTGAAAGCAGCATGAGGAAAGCCAGCCTTGCTTTAAGAACGGCCCTACTGGGTCAGACCAAAGATCGATCTATCTATCCTGGTATCCTGTCTTCTGACAGTGGGCAATACCAGGTGCTGCCAGAGGGAATGACCAGAACAGGTAATCACAAAGTCTTCCCTCCCCTGTCGCCCATTCTCTGCTTCTGGCAAACAGAAGCTAGGGCCACCATTCCTGCTGACTAATAGTCATTGATGGACCGATCTTCCATGAATTTTATCTACTTTTTTGAATCCTGTTAAAGGCCTAGTCTTCACAGCATCCTCTGGCAAGGAGTTCTGCAGGTTGAATGAACATAATGTGAAGAAATACTTTTTGTTAAACCTGCTATCTCTTAATTTCATTTGGTGATCGCCTCCTCTCCTCTCCTCCCTCCCCCATTCTTGTTATGAAAAGGTGTAAATAACTTTTTCTTCACTTTTTTCCACACCAGTCATGATTTTATAGACCTCTATTGTATCTCTCTCTCCTTTTCTAAGATGAAAAGTCCCAATTTTATTATTCTTTCCTCATATGGGAGCTGTCCAAACCCCCTAATTTTCATTGCTCCTTTTCTGAATTCTTTCCAATGCCAACGTGTAGTCTTTTTAAATGAGGTAACCACATCTGCACGCACTGTTCAAGGAGTTGGCATACCATGGATTTATATGGAGACTATAAAATATTCTCTATCCCTTTCGTAATTATTCCTAACACTTTAGGCGGTGGTTTTTTTTGGATGGCTGCTGCTCATTGATTGGATGTTTTCAGAGAACTATCCACAATGACTTCAAGATCTCTTGAGTGGCAATAGCTAATTTAGTCCCCATCATTTTGTACATACCGTTGGGATTGTTTTCTAGTATGCATTAGTCTGCATTTATCAACCTCAAAATTCATCTACCATTTTGTTGCCTAGTCACCTAGCTTTTCAGTCTGCTTTGGATTTAACTATCTTGAGCTGTTTTATACCCTCTTCAAATGTTGCCACCTCTCTGTTTCGTGCTCTTGCCTGATCATTTGTGACTGTTGAATAGAATTGGTCCCACTTCAGACCTCTGTGGGACACCACTAGTTAACTCTCTCCAGTCTGAAAACTGACCATTTATTCCTACCCTTTGTTTCCTGTCTCTTAACCAGTTATCAATCCAAGGGGACATTCCCTCTTATCCTATGACTGCTTACTTGGCTTATGAGCTTTTGGTGAGGGACCCTGTGGCTTTCTGGAAATCTAAATACCCTATATCCACTGGATCCCCCTTCAAAGAATTCTAGTAGATTAGTGAGGACATGATTTCCCTTTACAGAAACCATATTGACTTTCCCCAACAAATTATGTTCATCGATGTGTCTGAGAATTCTGCTCTTTACTAGAGTTTCAACTCATGTACCCAATACTGAAGTTAGACTTATCAGCCTGTAACCATTAAGATCCCCTCTAGAGCCCTTTTTGAAAATTGGTGTCACGTTCGCTATCTCCTAGTCACCTGGTACAGAAGATGATTTGAAGGATAGGTTACAAATCAGTTAGTAGTTGGGAAATTTCCCATTTGAGTCTTCAGAACTCTTGGGTGACTGCCATTTGATCCTGGTGACTTATTACTGTTTCATTTATCAATTTGTTCCAAAACCTCCTCAAATGACACCTGAATCTCCAATTCCTTAGATGTCACCTGTGCTGTACCTAACTCTCTACACTGGGGCTATGTCTAGACTGCAAGCTTCTTTAGGGAAAAAGCTTTTCTGGAAGAGATCTTCGGAAATACTTTTTTCAAAAGAACATCTACACCACAAAAGCGCAATGAAAAAGTGATGTGCTTTTTTGCAAGATTGCTTCCACACTTACTGACGTGAGAGAGAGCATCCAATTGTGATTTCTGTGGACAGAGTGGCCATCAGGGCACCTGTACTTTTTCCTGGAAACCTCTTTTAAAAAAAACAACCCCCCCCCCCCCCCTCTTTTCTGCATCCACATGTGCCTTTTTCTGAAAGCTTTTTTGGAAAAAGACTTCTTCCTCGTAGAAGGAGGTTTATCACGGTCAGAAAAACCCCTCAGTTCTTCCTGTTGTCAAAAGAATGCAATAGCAGTGTGGACCTAAGTGTAGTTTTTTCCAGAAAAACGGCTGTTTTTCCAGAAACTCTGCAGGGTAGATATACCCTGAGCTTCTGTCTACTGGGTGATCGTTCACTGGCACTAAAATAACATAGTGGTCTGTGTCCAGCTCTGCTACTGCACCTGTGACTCTTTCACTGTCTGCAGTCAAGGAGTGCAGATCAGGGCAGAAAAATTAGTGCATGGTGCTGTGGTGATGCTAGCAAAGTGGCTGAATTCTGCAGTGCCTTGCTAGTGGCAAGGGGTTTGCTATTTTGTTCACTAGTTAAATATCTTTAATCTTGCCATTGTCTTCCCTCTCCCACCTCTGCACCCTTGTGGGAAAAATCCCCTGCTAGAGCCCTGGTGTCTACATATTTTGGAACCAGTATTTTTCTCTCCTAGATAACATTCTGCCTAGCTGTAGTCCAGCCTTCCTCATAGACAAGACAAACTTAGGTTTGTGTGCAAAGTGTGATGTCTTCACACTTCCTGCCCTGATTGTATTGGGGGATGAGAAGATACCCAAACTGTAGGCACGGGGTTTTCCATCTTTAATGATGGTGGTCATTTTTCACAGGAAATAAGGCCCACTTTACCTCTTGCTGATCCTACAGCTCAAGGGTGCTGCATGTGCTGGCTTGTTAACCTTACTACTTTCTCCTTCGATAGGCTCTTACCTCGGAGCTGGCAAATGCCCGGGATGAAACCAAGAAGACCGCCAATGACATGATCCATGCTGAGAACATGCGACAGGGCCGTGACAAGTACAAGACCCTCCGCCAGATCCGGCAGGGCAATACTAAGCAGCGCATTGATGAGTTTGAGTCCATGTAAACTCTTCCTGCATCTGCTGTCCCTGCACTCTCCCTCTTCCCCATCCTCTCCCATCATTCACATGTAATCATGCTGCGCTGGAACCACTACAGAAGAGTGACCATGGTCTTTATTTATCAAGTTTCATTCAGTCTCTGCAGTTCAGCAGTGGAGGAACAAAATATCCATGTCATGGGGATATCCAAATCTGAAATTGTTTTTTTTTCCTAGCTGGGTAAAGTCACAATTGCACATGGCTTTGTACTGTTTTACTGAAACAACTGCATTGCTCCCTGGGTCCACTTGGAGGGGATGCAGCCAGATACTTCCACTGAGTTACATATGGTAAAATTCAGCAGTCTGACACATTTGCCTTACAACGGTAGTTCAGTATTAGAATTGAGTAGTGAGGGGATAGATTGCTGCTTTGTGCAAGGCTTTCACTTTAATTGAATTGGCAGGTGGAGTGTAGAGAAGGTTTGAGTAAAGCAGGGTTGGAAGTAAAGTTTAGAATGTTTATTTCTAAAAGACCAAAGCTGCTTCTGCTCCCTGAATTTGAGCAAACCAAACATATCCTGTAAACTGTCAGTGTTAAACCTTCAAGAAGTCTTATCAGACTTTTTTTTGTTATGAAACTGTCTCCCATTCCAGAGTCCTCTGAGTGATCTGGACATTTCCATTATAACAACTTGTTTTGGAGCAGTGGACTTAATAAGGAGAGGGGTTCCTCCTTCACAGTAATTCTTGTACATTGCCATTTGTCGTGCAAATGGCAGGCAGCAGCGGAGACACTGTTGCTGGAGGGGCTTTAACTTCAAGTAGTGACCTGCAATTAGAAATCTAAAGGAATAGGCAGGGTGGGTGGGGGAAGTTTAAAAAATAAGTAGTTCTAACCAAATGAAAACAGTCACTTTTTTGGTGGCTATCTGATTTTTTTTTTTTTTTTTTTTTTTTTTTTTTTTTTTTTTTTTTTTTTTTTTTTTTTTTTTTTTTTTTGCATTTATTCCTCATGCAGGTAACTTCCAGAAAAGGCCTTTTAAACATAAAGCATTGGTGCCTTATGACTTATGCAAAGATACGTACTATATTTTATAGTTTGAATAAGGTTATCTTAGGGTTTTTTCTATTTAGTTTAAACTAGAGGAATGACCAGCAGCTGGGAACCAAAAATAATCAGTGACCTAAAGGCTTTTCACTTCACACCTCGTTCATCTGTTACAGTTAAACTCCTCCCTCCTTTCCTGCTGCCACTTTGGGTTGGGAGGACACAATACCTGACCTGTGGTCTATCCTACATGGAATCTTCTTCCTGTTGCTATCTTAATTTATTAATTGATAGGAATGAAATTGTGTTGCTCACTCAAACCCCTCTCCTCCCCTTGGAATGATGTCCTTAATCTGACCCTGAACACACATGTTGCTTTTACAGGTTCACTAGTTTCTGTCCCTGGTGATGAGATGACTTTCAGTCCTGAGCTAGCTGTCACTGCTGTACAGTTCAGGTCAATTTGCATGACTGGACTTGGTTATGCATTCCTGACCTTGTTAGAGAGGTTTCAGTGTAGCACTTAGCAGGAAATAACCATGTATGTTCAGGGTTGACTTGAACAAGGCCTTGGTTGTTTGTAGAAGAAAATAAAGGAAAATGCATCAGTTTTAGAGTCCTTTAAAATGAACTCCTCCAGTTCTTCCCAGCTTAACTTAGCTGGTTGCTACTTAAATTTGCAGCCTTCATGCAAGCTGGTAGTGTGTTCTTGCTTAACATGTTTTAAAAATCTATGCAACTCTTTCAGCCCTGTGGAAGCTCACCACCCCTTTCTCATCCATGTAGTATGGGCAGGATAAGGAAAACATCTAAACTTGTTAGAGCTACTCAAAACTCCTTCTTCTAAGGCAAAGTAGAAGTGGTATAATGGAATGTTCCGACTGTGATGGGGAGAGAAGACTTTCAAAGTCAGTGTTAATACAAGCCTGCAGTATTTCTCCAGAAATCCCTGGTGCTGCTTGAGACCACCTCATCCGTAGAAGTGACTTTAGAGAAGTAATATCAGTCTCTTTGCCTGTAAATGTGGTCCAAATGTACCCCTGTTGGTGGCAAACCTAATGTAGATCCTTCCAAAAGTCCCAGTAAATGCATTTTGAAGCACTTTGTCTTCAGACACGATGTGCCTTTTTAGGAGGGGAGGAAGAAAACTTTCAATCAACCCCCCCCCCCCCCCCCCCCCGAAAAAAAACATCCTCAACACCCCAGTGATTTGAAAGTTACAAATAAGACTGCAGTTAAACTTGTCAGAACTTATTTACATATTTCTTTACGGAAGAGTTATTGGCACTGATTCTATTTGAATCTCATTACTGGGAGAACAAACAACAATAATCTTCACTTCTGGTGCTTTAAAGCTGGTTTTCTGCAGTTCTGTGTCTAACTACTGGCATTTTAAAAAAGAGTTTTATTGCATCTTCAGCAGTTTTCTAATGAGAAGATGCACAGTGCCTGAAGTATGCTTGTTCAAATAAGCCAGGAAACCTCTTTTTGTTGTGATGGGTCACAGAACACTGCTGAGCTCCTGTTATGTTGGGTTTTTTGGTCACATTCTAATTTCAAATGGTCCAAAATAGGAATAGAACAATTTGTGCCAGTGAGTCCACTTAACTCCTTGTGTAGTTGTTTCAGCTGTGCCCTTTCCTACCAGTATTATATATTCCAGTGGTATCTAATGATATTTGATTTCAGTCTTTCTAGCTATGCACAATTAGAAAATATTAGTCCTGGGAGGAGGAGATG
>JANRFK010001158.1:24348635-24365045 GCA_030068395.1 Apalone spinifera
TCTAGACAGTATTTGGTCCTGCCATGAGTGCAGGGGACTGGACTCGATGACCTGGGCTCAGTTGCCAAGTGTATAGGATTGCCAAATGTTCGGTATTTTCGCCTCCTGGCTGGGAAAAAACAAAATAATGGACATTTTAGGTGTCTGGTATTTTCTGAATTTTTTTTATCAGACAGGAGGCGAAAATACCGGACTGTCCGGGTCAATACGGGACACCTGGCAACCCTATATTGCCAGTTTAAAGAAGGCTTCTGTTGTTCACAGGTGCTTAAACCCTTCCCTCCCAGGACACAAGCTTTGCCCTGAAAGTACTAGTGTAAGCAGTGCTTGATGGGCAGGAGCAGGGGAGCAGAACCCTGGGGAAGGGGTGGGTGTGTGGGAGGGCCCTCAGGCCGAATAGGGTGGGGGTGTAATTTAAAGGGCTCAGGATAGTGTCAACCAGAGCCCTGAGCCCTCTTGAATCACTGGTCTTCAGGGTACTTGCCCCTTTTGCCCTTCTTTTTCCTCCCCCACCCCCACTTGTAAGGAGTGAAAGATTTTTGTCTGCTGCTGACAGTGTTTATGCTGCCTGGTTTTTAGCGACATGGCTGTGTCGACACAGCACTGTCACTATAAGTCGACATGTGTGAATGTTTTTTGTCTGCACTTCTGCCAGCAGAGATGCACCCCCCAATGGGCAGGTTTTGCTTTGTTGGCAGGAGAGCTCTCCTGCCAACAAAGCAGCATTCACATATGCACTTATCCTGGCAAAGCCTTTTCATTCACTGTATGCATGTGTGTGTAAAGCACCCATGAATGACAGAAGTTTTGTTGAGTAAGTGTAGACACAGCTTTAGTCCCTCTGCACTGTCACAGGGGTGACCTCGTCTCCAAATTGCTATCTGCCAGTCCTCTGTACGCTGACTTCACATGTGAACTATAATCTGTTTCCTTCCTTTCCAAGAAAACCTCAGTTTAAGCTCTTCTGCAGGATGCACACAGGACATGGGGGCTCCACTCCGAGAAGTCTCTCCAGTGCAGCTGTAGTTAAAGCTGAGGGGGTAGCTTCTCCCTGGAGGTGTGTTTTAGCTCCAGCTTAGGAGCAGCTCATGGGCAAGGTCGTGGTTTTCTGATGTGATGCTGGAGATCCTCACAGAACTTGAGGCATCTGAATGAGTGATTTCAGGTGGGTGGCTAATTATGAGGGTGAGTCTGTAGCAGCAGAGGCATTGGAAGGTCAGTGTGTAAGCAAGGAATGAGTGGAGGGGAGAAATGACAAAGGGGAGGAAGAAAGGGAGAAGTGAAGGAATTAGGGAGAACTTGGAGAAGGCAGGGGGAGGGAATGGGGAAAGAAAAACAGAGCTCCAGGAACAGGGGAAAAAGGAGGAATGTAAGGTTCTCTCTCCCAGTACCTAGACCTAGTGGCACAGTTCCTGGTCCCAAGAGCAAGCTGGAAAATTACAAATCCCCATCATTCCTTCTGCCTCCAACTCTGTAGGTCTAAGGAAAACAAATCAGGGTTGCGTTGACATAGAGATTGAACAGGGCAGCAGGGGGCTTGGAATAGATTGAGCTGGAGTCAGCAGGTTCCAGCAAAGGCCATTTGTATCCCACGTGCAGTGGCATTGCCCTCTTCACTCGTGCCAGCAGAATCCTTGAGTGACTGAAGAGCATTTGCTGCTGTAAGCAAGAGACTTCTTGAACTACTGGGGAGACCTTCACCCAGATGCTTTTGAAGGTGGTTGGGTGACAGTGATTTGTCACACAGGGCAGAATACCAGAGCTGCCCCCTTTTGCATAGTCATAAATCATTGGTTGGTGTCTCTTCACTAGTGTTGGAAAAGCGTCCTGCTTCTCCTTTGTTGGGACCATTTCTCAGACCTCTCACAACTCTTGAGAAATCAGTGAGGCTGATCAAAGCTATTCCCATTTCGCAAGTGGGGAAACTGATGCATAGACAGGCCAGCTGTGGGGAGCAAAAGGGGGCAGCAATGTAAAAGGCAATGGCTAGAGCTCTGGGCCCTTTAAATTGCTGCCAGAATGCCAAGGCACATGCTCCTGGCAACTCTGAGGGCTGCCAGAGAGAGGTGTGGTGCTTTTCGGGGAGTGCTGAGGGCTGCCAGAGAGAGGTGTGGTGCTCTCCGGGCAGTGCTGAGGGCTGCCTAAGCCCACCCCATTTCTCCCACCCAGGGGCCCACCCCTTCCAGGACTGTGGAGCAGAGACCCCTCCTGCCTTGCACAGGCGAGGCTGTGCATAGAGCTTAATGGCCTGATTTGCAGAGGCTCTGAGTTGCTGACCACATTCAGTGCTAGGTCTATAGAAGAGCTGAGGACCTACAATTCCCATGTATCAGGCCATACACAACCAAGATACTGTACCTCCAAGAAGTCTGTTCTAACCGCTGTATCACATTATTATCATTTGCTCTATTGAAGGTGTTAGATTTTGTTTAATCAACTATTAGATGGATTTTCTATCGATTAGCTGGAGAGCCGCAGTGGGGATAGCTCCCAGGGCTGGGCGCTAACCCTGCTGCAGCTCTGCCTTTTAAATGTATAAAGTGCCTGCTGGCTCTTAATACATTTAAAAAGCTACAGTGGAGCGAGGGGGATCTGGCGTCAGCTGGGCCAGCTGATTCCTGGTTTGTGCTGGGTCCCACCCGCTGTGCTTCTGATTTTTAAATTTATTAAGAGCCAGCCTTTAAAAAGCAGAGGTTCAGCATCTAGGACTGGGTGTGAGCTGGGAATCAAATGATTCCCACCTCGTGCCTGGTCCCTGCTACCCCCCAGTCTCCCCTGTCCCCCACGGAGATGGTGCTGGGGGAAACCGACATTTAAATTGGCTCTCCCCAGCACCGGCTCCTGCTCCACCCCCTTGACTCTGACAGAGGCAGCAAAAGAGGGGGAGCAGCTAGTTGAGACTAGTTGCTTATATCCCTATGCTCTATTCAACTTGCTCAGCATGGAGCAGACTTGTGCATTTGGAGCTGGGTGATCATGGGTAGTACACAGATGATTCAGGCTGCAATAATGCCATATTTTCCCTGTGATAGAAATAGTCAGAATGGGACAGGGGAACTAAGTGGTTTTAATCTGGAGTTACAGATGGTGAATTTTGAAAGGTGACTTTAAGCCTGTGAACACAGGAGCCTCTTACATGTGCTCTGTCACTGGGTTTGCATGCATGAGGAATGCAGGGCTGAGATGTGACGGGTGCTCTGGTTTTACTACATCAGTCACCAGTGAAGACCAAACTCTTCTCCCCTACCTTTCCCCACCTACTACCCCGGGCATGTGTCTTTCTCCACCCTGATGGGATGTGAGCTACTGATCCTTTTCTCCTAAAGATAATGGGGGGCTTATGTGTGGCTTCCTCCTTATCAGTACCTGGGGTATTGAGTCTGCCCGCATCCTTTTGAGATAGAGCAACACTTAACCAACATAACATTCATGGTGCTTTACCAATATTAGCTAATTCACCCTCACGGTCTCCTGGAAATCAAGTGTTGCCTCACAGATGAGTAAACTGAGGCTAAAGCAGAGAATTAACTACCAGGGCTCTATCTGAAGGCATGTGGCAAGCCAGTGCAGGGAGCCTCCAAATCTGGGGTAATAGGCTCTGGCTCATGTTACCATACTAAAAACGTATGCCTTGTGAAATGAGGTTTACAGGAGCAATCGACAAAGGCTTCCCTTGTCGACCGATCCGCGTCTAGACTGCCGCGCTGTGCCGGATCAGCTGATTGTTGGCACAGCGTGGCGGCCATTTTTATTTTAATGAAACGGGGATTATTTAAATCCCCACTTCATTGATTATGTCGGGTAAACTAGTTTACATGGCTCCATTGACGGAGCCACGTAGTCTAGACATGCCCAGAGTGCCCACAGCCAGCAGCATGTGTTTCTACTGGTGGTGCACATCTGCACATGCCTTGGTGCACATAAAATTTATTCTGCACACTCATGGACAAATTTAGGGGGAACACTGCATACCAGCCTTGGCAGAGTCTCTGGGCAGCACTAGGTTTAATGCTTTGTGATTAGATTTGTGTTTGCAGGAAGCATCCTGTGCCTAAAGAGAGCATAGATAGTATTTGGGTTGGCACTGGGCTCTTGCCTCTTACAGATGAAGTGTAAGTGTGAGCACCGCAACAGAGCCAGTGAACATGCCCATAGAAAGCATGAAATTGCCCCAGCCTGCTGTAATAGTGATCAAAGTACCTGGGTTTGGTATCCAGGAAGTGCTGCTGAGTTGAGCTTCCGGTCGAGAGCGGCTGCAACACCATTAAGTAATTTCTTGTCAGTTCAGCCTTCGGTTGATTTCACTTTGATTACTCCCCACTTTTCATTTTGCTGTCATCTGCCTCACCTTGCCATCTCTCCCAAATACTTGTGGGACAGTCCCTAAGTTGGACAGACTTGTCCCTTGCCCTTGCTTGAAGAATCTAAAGTAGTCAGGATTTATTGCAGGTTGGGGGGAGGAGGAGAATGACCCTCCTTCCCGCAGCACGTACTGAGGCAGTGTGAGTGCTGCATCCATTGTGCACCACAGGGCTGCAGCAGCAGAACATGACACTGTTCTTGGGAAGTAATGAGGAGAGGGAGTAGTGAAAAACCCATTTCCCCCTCATCTCCTGCCTACACAGCAAAGCAGAGGCTAGGGGTTATCAAGGTCTCCGATTGGGCAAGATGGGGTTCTAACCACTTGACAGCCAAAGACAGGCTTTTGGCACCATTGATACATGCAGGACATTTTATGGTTTTTACCCCAGCTCTCTGGTTGTCTCGTAGGTTTAGGGAATGAGCGCTCAGTCACTTGGAGAACACTGCATTTTATTTCTAGAATTGGTCTGAGTGTTGAAGATGGAGATGTCCACAAACCACCTCCCTTATACTATTCTCAAAGTTGAAAATTAGGGGATGCTCTGCTGTCCACTGAGCCCTGATTCTCTCTCTCTCTCTCCAAGCCTGGGCAATGGTTTAGCTGCAGGGAAATTGCTCCCCACACACCAGTTCCACAGCCTCTGAAGTGCTTCCTTGAGGGATGGAGCTATCCCTTGTCGATGCCATTGACCTGCCACTCGCTGCACTGTTGCAGACTTCTTGTTAGTGAAGGAGGTCAGTGTTAAGCAAACATGCCAGCGTCCTTGCAGGAGAGCTGCTGCTCATACGTCTTGCGTATCTCTCAGTTCAAGGTTTGCTGGGGAGATAAGCTGCTCAGCAGTTTGTTTGTTTGGATGTGCTCTTGGTCCTTTTCCCGTATTGTTCATGGTGAATCCAGTTCTCATTTAACTCAGGAATGAGGTGGAGAGGGAACAAAATAGAGAGGGACCAAGCTGCTAAGATGTACCTACAAACCCAGGCTCAGGAGCAGAGAGGATTAGAGGAAGGGCCATAGCAAGGGCAGGGCACCGGCCCCAGGCACATCATAATTGGGGCACAGAGACGCAATAAGTAAAAATAATCAGCTGCACAAGTAGAGAGCGTGATGTGTGCTAACCTAAGGAGAGGAGGGTGCATAATTAATATTTTGCCCAAGGTGCAAAAATACCTAATTACAGCACTGATTGGAGGAGTCTTCTAATAACCATATGCAGTGTTGGCTGGCTAAAGTGAGTGCTGGGCCTGAGCCACAAAGTTTGGTTTTGGATCTAAACTTTCTCAGCCTTTGTGAAATTCAGTCCCAAAGTTTTAGTTCAGCCTGTGATGGAGCTCAAACCAGCTCTTACATGTTGATCTGGGGCTGAATTTCCTCCACATTTTATTAGGGAGCTCAGATGAGGGATTTAGTTTGACACCCATCTCCAGTTAAAAGGTTCCACTACTACAGAGTGGTCACTGTGTGAATGAGGGAGAGCTTGAGAAGAGGCCTGTCTGAACATGGGATGAGGTTGATATGGGTGGTTTTCCTGCCCTGTTACACAAATAATTTAAAATGGAGATTTTACTGTAGGCGCCAGTGTTACATTGACCGAGGGTGGGATTCTGTGGAATGGTGAGAGTGCCTAGCAATGGAAGCCTTTTCCATCTCCAAAGTATGTGCATGTACAGATTAAAACCCAAGTATACTGGGCAGGGCCTGTCTCAGGGTTTATTTCCTTCCTTAACATCTCTACCCTGCAGAGCATGGGACATACAGCAATTGCCTCAGAGGGGGAGGCACAGACATCTGGACTGAAAGGAGGATGATATTTGTTAGGTTAAAACAATTATTAATACTTCACACCCCTCCCCCCCATTATGGGAAAACACACTGGTGTAAGGCCAGATGAACTTTCTTGTAGGTAGCAAAGAAAAGCCACATTTGTTCGGTCAGAGCTACAGGGGCACAGCTACACGGCTGCAGTGCCACACCGGAGGTGGTTTCTACAGTGACTGCAGGGCTGAATTTCCTGTTGCTGTAGTTAAGTCACAAGCAGCAGTAACTAGGTTGCTAGAAGAGTTTGTTTTTTCTTTAGGCAACCTAACCTTCAGGGTAGACAAGTCTAGTCAATGATGCGACTCAGCTGGTGTGTTATTCACACCAGTGAATGCTACAGTTAGGCTGAACTAACCAGGCCCAAACGCATGCCTGGGGAAAGCTGGGGGGCGGGGTACTGCAGAGGTCTAGCTGCTTGCTGAACAGCAGCTACTGAACTTCACCCATGGCCTCTTTGCTTGGGAGAGCGTGTCTGTCATTCAATGCCCACCCTTTAAGATAACATGAAAGGCAGTGTGTGAACCCACTCTTCAGGGAGACTAGTCCCCTGCCAGCAAGAGCTCTGAGCATGCCCCAAACCTCACAGTGGCTGGAGGAGCTCCAGTCAAGCAGCCAGGTGCACCAGCTTGCCTGCTCTGGGCTGCTGGCTGACTCGCCACAGCCATGTTGGCTTTCCCTAGAACTGGGCTGCTGGCTAGCCCTCCTCAGCTGCACCATCTGTTCCATCCCCGTCTGGTACCCTCATTTTGAACCTGTGACCTGCACACCTTGATCCTTTTTTCATTAGTTGTCCCCCGTATTTAGTTGGACATGGGTCCAGTTGTCCCTCCCGTAAGGCTGGGGAGGGGCTTTAGAACGTGGGCAGGCTTCGCCCGCCCACCTTCCCATGCTTTCCAATACCATCTGTTCCAGCCTCTGGGCTACCACCTGGCTGCCTGTAGCTGCTTGCCAGCTGGAAGCACTGTCTGGTTAAGTCCTGAGTTCCAGGCCAGCAGCCCGAGCTGAGTCCCTGCTGGCTTTGGGGAGACAGGAGGACCAAGGGTGGGGCATTCGGACAGATTGTGAGCAGGCCCACATTGTGGGTTTAGGCCTCCGTAGCCTATTATACCTGTTGCCATGGGCAACATGGTGTTGCACTTCTGAGCTGTGTCCCCACTGTGGCAAGGCATTCTAATTTGCTGTGTATTGTACAGAGAATGCTGATCAGTTTAGGACTAATCACTGACTTGCCACATCCCCCTCGTAAATTTTGCAGGAAAGAGCCTGATTCCTCTTCCACTCGTACTGATTTTCTGCCACTGTAACACCACTGACTTCCAGGGAGTAACTCCTGATCTAGGTCAGGGATGAGAGAAGAACCATGTTCAGTGTATCCTTTGTCAGTGGTATGTTGCTGTATGGTCTATGGAGGCCTCTACTGGCTGCTGTATGCATTATACAATGAGAGGGGAAGGGTGGAAGGTGGGGAGAAGGTTTGTGGATTGTTGACACCATTTGAAACCGACAGACCACTTGTAGCCAGAAAATCCTACATGACTTACTTGGCTGCTGCTTGCATTTCGGTTGTCTCAAGGTTTATTCAAGCTACCTTTGCCAATCATTTGTCAATCAAATATAGGACATCTTGTTTCTCTCTCACACCCTCCCTCATATACAGGGATGTCTTTTTAGAGTGCAATCCCACTCTGTGATTGCAGCTCAGGTAGGCATATCTGAGCCAGGTTTAATCTAGCTAGTTTGAGTCCCAGAGGAGTGAAACTTGGGCAGCTTATGCTTTAGTGCCAAGCCCATGAGTAGAGATGTGGGTGTAGTTAGCGGTGTTTGTACAGCATGTGCTGAAGTCTGTAGTGGGGCAGTGTCACTGCTTCACTAGCAAAATCACTGAGTTGGCAAAATCATAGCTAGCTCGGGTGTCATCTCGAGCTCAATGGTGGTATAGATATACCCATGGAGAATGGTGCTGACCCTTCCCTCAGTGAAGTCTGTGGGAACAGGAAGAGGATCCAAGGCACAGGATGTGAAAGGCACATCACACTGGCTACATCTAGATTATATCCCTCTGTCAGCAGAGGGATGTAATCTAGACACAGCGAGAGAGGGCAGGTAACTCTGGAGATCATGAGTTCTCCGAGATCTCAGGGAGGGGACCTGCTGCTTCTTTCTAACTTCATGTTAGTCCCTGAAAGAGCTTCAGCTTCAGTTTAGTCTTGAGAGCAAGACGACAAAATGATTCAAATGGTATGTTTTAAGTATGGCTGGTTGGAAACCCTCCTCCCTGCCCGCCACAACAGATTATTGGAGTTTTTGATGGGTTAGACTTGTTCATGAAATGTTTCTGCTTTTCTCAGCATGTTGGTGTTTTGTTGAAAAATGGAAAATCCCCAATCCAAAAATTTTCAGGCTGAAAATTTTCACTTTGATAGAGTTGCTTTTCCCACTGAAAACAGAACAATTTTTGCTTCTAAATTTTTATTCTCCCCTCACCTCATTTTCTGACCAGTTCTAGACTAAAATTCCCAATTTCTCTTCCTTTTCATTTGCTGCTATCCTCTTCTGAAACCTATGTGGGAAGCCTAGACCATTCCGGTTTAAAAGGTCATCAGTAAAACTGGTAATTAATATTGCCTGTATAGTACTGTAAAGGCTGTTTTATGACATAGATACACCTAATTTCTCTGAAATGTCAAATTATTCAGATTTGTTCAGAGACAATTCAGTCTCTTGAAATGATCAGCCTAAGAATGGACTTGACTCTCCCCTATAGTGGTGGGTCCCTTTTGGGTCCGGGGTGAGGCGCATTGTTGTTTGGCTGAGGACACTGTTGCTGCCATGCTGTACTTGCTTTGGGAATAAACTGAGTCTCTAGGGATATCACCAGTACTAAATTGCCTGTACATTTAAATGACTAGAATAATAATTCACACTTGTGGCTCAGGAATTCAAAACCATTTGTTAACTGAGCCTCTCCTCCCTCTTGCGAAGTAGGCAAAGGTGCTCCTTTTACAGAAAGGAAGCTGAGGCACAGCGAGATAAAGTGACTTGCTCGTAGTTACACCGCATCTGAATGGGGAATAGAAGCCAGGAGTCCTTGCTCACTAAGTGCTAGAGGAGACACACTCAATGAGGCAGAAATAGAGCTCAAGTCCCAGTCTCCTGTTGCAACCAACAGGTCAGACATACATACTGTAGCTGGGCATTGTACTGAAAATGCTTCTGAGAATGGCTTTGTTTGATTGATAGAATTGAAACAGGCATTGGAAAGAATAGCGAAGTGTGATCAGCTGGGGTCCTAACCTGCTCGGGGCTTGTACATTACTACAGCTTACTGCAGCAAACCTCCACCAGTGGGTTGTGCTGTAGTAATGCCCAGGACACATCCCTTTCCCCCTCCCCTTCTCCCTGGAGGCTGTCCTAGATTTTTTTTCCTCTCTCTGCTGTACTTATACCTCAGAAGCTAGCCAGCCCTGCAGCAAAAAAGAACAAGGAAACCTAAAGCAAGACTTCACTAACATGATGGCCCGGTGTGCCCCACGACTTATCCGCCCCTTGCTAAATGGACTTAATTTGGGCAAAGTTCAATCCTTTCAGTCCCTCGGAGTAGCTGAGCACAGTCAGGCATCTGCCAGCCTGCAGCCAGAAAGAAGCTTCAGCACCACACACAGGCTCCATGATGTCCCAAAGGACACAGGGTAAGCAAAAGACTAAATCTACCTAACTTTTTTCAGGAAAAACGGCCTCAACCTGTCAGCCTGCGGCCTTGGGTGCCTCTCTTAGCCTGCTGAAGTGCAGGGGTGGAACAGACACATTAGTGAGGATGTTTGAAATGAAAAGCAGATGATCCCCTAACTAGGTGAGATTGGTACTGTGACTCAGACCACAGCCCAGTCTGAGGGAGGTATGGCTTCACCTGCCTCTAGGATAAAAGGCAACCCCACCAGAAGGACACTGAGCTGAATGTAATGCTGACTCCATGCATGGTTTTTGCCTTGGTTAAGGCACCAAGTACAATAAGCTAGTGAGAATAAAGGCAGAACTAGGTCCAACAGGGGGTTGAATTGGGACAATAGGTACTATTTAACAGGGAGTGTGGGAGTAGCCCAGTTTGGCATGTACTATGCTTACCCTATATTCTTTGATCTAAGTGAATTCCAGCAAATGCTGGGGACTAGCTGGGCAATAATATTTCACTGACTATGATAACATGTATGTACCTTGGCTGGTTCCTTTCTTTCTTTTTTATATGAATTCAGTGCTAGTTGGATTGCCCTGGAGAATAAATCTCTCTATTCATAGGCTGCAGCACTGTAAGTTTCCCTCTCCTTCTTCTCCTGCCAAAATGCTTCACTCCTAATGGGGAGCATGAGAGGGCAGCTGAGTGTCCATAGCTCTGTTATGCTGTGGTTTGGTTGTGTTACAATAGAGACACCCAGCTGAGCAGAGTGGCCCATGATGCTAGGTGCTGTACAAATACAGGGCAAGAGGCCTTGCTGACAGTCTAAAGAGGCAAGCCAGTCATGTCTGTGGAAAGCCAGATTTCCTGAGTCCAGGTGAACTGCAGTGCCCAGTCCTCGGCCTCTCTGCTAAGGCATCTGAAAAGGAGGCCAATTAATGTAACCATGACAGTAGCTTTTGCAATGTGAACCCTGTTTGGTACATATCCATCTGAGATGTACCTCATTTTCCTTATGCCTCCAACTGTGCATCATAGGATGAGTACTCAGTCACTGTCAGTACAGCTGGATTCCCAGTGTGACAAAGGGGTGACCAGTTCCAGGGCCCTTTTTCCAATACAGGAGCTTTACATACTTCAGTGCAGCAGGATGGTTTGTATTTCAGTGACTGATGGAAAGGAGAAGTCATGTCATGTGTCCTAAAGACCTCAAATTCTTTACCTTAGTAACCTTCCCTCCCGCCTCCCCCCCAGAAAGGGCCAGTGGAGATTAAGGAATTACCAATATCTGCTCAGAGTTTTATTAGTGTGTGGTGCAGTTTTTGAAGGATGCATTCAACACATGGACCGGGGCTGGCCAAGGCTTCAAGCTACAGCCATGTGAGTTCAGATCCTGACCTTGTCCTTCGCTCTCCAGCTGGTAAGGCTGGCAGTACCATGCAGGCAGCAGTGCACTCACTTGCTGGGCAGATGCCAGCACCTCATGTTGCACTGCATTGTGACCCTCTCAGCTGGGAGCAGGAGGTTCTTTGAGCTCATCCTGGGGGACAATACAACTAGCTCCACAGTTACTATCAGGAATTGTCAACTCGTGTTTCTTTTTATAATTGGTCTGATTTTTTTTTTCAAATTCTTCCTGTTTTCTCTTGGATGGATCCCATCATTTATTGATATTTTCCTTTGCCCCTAAGAATCTACCATCTACATCCTTCCACGCTTCTTGGGAAGGCTGCCTGCTCCAGCATGCTTGCCCACTGAATGGATTCCCATAAAAGTTTCTGTTTAATTGCCTCCAAAGGGAACTGGTGCGCAAGAGGGGATTACTCAACTTTACATTCAGGCTAGGTCTACACAGCGGAGTTTTTGCACAAAACCAACCGTTTTTGCACAAAAACTCGCAGAGCATCCACACCTCAAGCGTGTTTTTGTGCAAGTAAAACAAAAGACCAGAGGGGTTTTTTTCGGTGTAGGTATTCCTCCTTCTATGAGGAATAACTCCTTTTTGCGCAAGAGTTCTTGCACAGAAAGGTGTGTGTGGACAAGCAACAGGGGTTTTTTGCACAAAAACAGGAAAGAAGAAGAAGCACAGGTGCTTTGATGGCCATTCTGTGGATAGCAATCAGCACTTTTTTGAGAGAGCGCATCCATGCAGTGTTGACGCTTTCTTGCGCAAGATGTTTTGGCGGAAGATCTCTTCCACAAAAAGCTTCTTGCACAAGAAGCCTGTAGTATAGACATAGTCTCAGAAATGCTCCATATGGCAGGGATGAAGCCTCAAACCCACCTCTCCAATGTTGCACGACAAAACAGTAACAAATGGCAACCCTTGAGAACATGAGAGCTTTGTACAGAAGGAATTTAAGATCCCAATAACACATTCTAGAGAGGTTCCTGTTTTCAGACAGGACTGCCTTTCAGGGATGAGTCTGCCAGCTAAAGGATGGGGGAGAGCATTCAGGAACAAGGTTTGGAGAAGGCCCATAACAATCAATCCAGTTCTTAAATTCACAAGGTAAAATTTTTGTGAATATGATTTTTATCTTTTTCTTTCCCTTTTGCAGAATCCCAGACCTTTAAGGCCAGACCTTAAAGCTCTTTAGAGATTGCAGGGGTCAACAAATCCATCCTTGGATTAGACATCAGTAGGTCTTAAATCAGACAAACTGAGTCTTGCAGCAACTGGCAGGTCAGGTATAGTGCTTCACAGCTGTTTTCTGCACCTTTAAAAGAAAGCCCCCCACTGATTAGTGCGTGCCCTATTGCAGTCAGAACAAAGTATTTGATCCAAAAGAGCAAATGGGCTTGGTCAGGGAAGAAGTATTTCAGTGACACCAAATCCTTGAGTGGTTTGGAAAGTAGAATATCAGCTGAAAGCATAAAGTCCAGGGTTGCAAGTCTGCCTCCAGGTAGTATGGTTGGTTGTTACCCGTAGTGCCCATAATGTGCAGGTCATTTCCAAATATTTGAGGAGGATGGTCCCTGCTCCATGGAGCTCACCGTCACGGGCAACTAAGGAGGGAAAGGGGACCAACAGCAGACAATTTAGTTACAAGGCAACTGTGGGCAAGGTAGGAGCCTTGAAGATTTCCTCAAGGAGTTTGGGCCATTTGTAGGTGGCAGCACAGGAATAGGTATGGAGGAGGTTATGTGAGAAACTGACCAATGGAAGAAGGCTGGGAATATTGACAAAACAGGGTGGTTATGGGGGGCAGGCTTGACAAGGGAGGCTATTGAGGGGTAAATGGTACTACTCTGTGAGAGAAAGGGATACAGAATCAAACCCAGAGTTACTGGGTGGGTCTAAGCTTCACCTCAAATCTGTCACCAGTTCTGAGGATATCTCTTTAAGCTATCCTGAAGGAGATCCTTTTGTGTTAAGGATAATGTGAAAGGAAAACAGGTTTCCTTGGGGAAAGGAAAGAACTTGTAGATCTTCCAAACAAATGTGATGCAAGGCAGGCTTTAATCTGTTAGCAAAGATTAAAACACATCTTGAAAGAACACAATAGGCCACATTGTTATCCTACCCTAGAGAAAGGAGTTCTACTGATAAGCTTGTTCAGTGGGATTTATGAACACCCACTATCAATTGTTTTCCTTTTTAATTAGTTTGTTTCTTACTGACTTCTTTCCAGCAGTACTTTTTGGTACCATGCATTTTCATATGACCTTATAAAATATCCTTGAAAAAAAAATTTAAAGTGCCATTCCTGTGCTAGTTTTCTGTATCACAAAGGGCCTGAGGGGGACTAGTGACTGTGAGTGCTTCTGGTTTTGAGATGCCCAACTTGAACATCTTGGAGAAATCTTCAGATAATGCTGAGCTCCTGCCTTTGAAAATTAGACCCATTTAAAGCATCTCAAGTGGAACACCCAAAATCACTAGTCTCACTTGAAAATTGTGTTGTCGCTAAACAAAATCTTGGATCAAGAGTTTTGCAGAATGTAATATGAATATGAATTCTGTCATGACATGAAAGTGACAATAAACAGGGGGTTTGAATCTTGTTTTATTTAAATATTCCTCTGTGGGGTTGGAACAATAGTCTGTGAAGCCCTCATTGTGAAAATGACTAGTTTAGCAAGGCAGGAGATCATGCCACAGAAGGAATGATTGCACACGTCCATGCACCCATCCACCTTATGCACAATAAGGAATGCATATTATAACCACATGGAGGCAAGCTATACAGTCCTGTTCGACAACTAGTCACCATGCCAGGAACCCAGAGTTACCGTGTAGGTCAAAGTAAAAGACTGCCAAGCCAATTCAGTCCTCCAAACTGAGATTCACACTGCAGGATGTGAGATCATTAAAGTAAGTTGCCTCAGTAAGTTATTAATTCAGTTTTACTAATCCAAGGCAATGATAGTAATGTGTAACGATTTAAAAAAAAAAAAAAAAAAAAGCTTAATACGTACCTAACAGTGATGAGTTTGTCAGTTGTTCATCTGAAAGTGCCTTACACGGCTGGTTATCATCATTGCCATGATACAGAGAGGTAAACTGAGGAACAAAGGGGCTGTAACTTTCCTGTAGTCATACAGGACTTGTGGTGCTTTATTCTCAATGCAGTGCTGTCCCTCAGCTGCCTCTGTGCTCACTTATGGTGCATCTAGACTACAGGGTTTTTTCGGAAAAACAGCCATTTTTCCAAAAAACGTCACCTACATCCACACTGCAATCGAAAGACTATCAAAAGAACACAGGGGTTTTTCTGACATCGGTAAACCTCGTTCTATGAGGAAGAAGGCCTTTTCCGAAAGAGCTGTTTCAGAAAAAGGCGTGTGTGGATGAGGAAGAGGCAGTTCTTTCGGGGGAAAAAAGGCCTCCAAGAAAAAGCACGGTGTCCTGGTGGACACTCTATCCACACTAATCACAGCTCTATAGTTCCTGTCTCCAGCCACCTCTTAAAGCTGCAGGCACCTGGGGCAAGCCTTGTGGCAGGAAGCCGGCCTCAGAGCAGCACCCTGACCACGCAGCTCTCCCTGCCACACGAAGAAGGAGCCATAGAAAGGCCACACGCCCCCCGAGGTTCCCCTGGCCCTTCCAGGGAGCAGCCCCGTGGGTCCAAGGACACACCCAGGGGCACCAAACACCAGGCACTATCCTGGTTGGGAGCTGAGATCCGGGCCCTTCTGGAGCTCTAGGGCAAGGAGGAGTCTCTCCAGGAACTCCAGTTGTCGCAGAAATGGGGACATTTATGGCCCAATGGCCGAGGCTCTTGGCCAGAGAGGACACCACCCCTGCACCCATGACCAAGTGAGGAGCAAGGTGAAGGAGCCGTGGCAAGGCTACGCACAGGCCAGGGAGCACAGCTCCTGCTCTGGGGCAGGACCCCACTCCTGCCCCTATTACAAACAGCTCCACCAATTTCCGGGTGATGAGCAAGCCCTGTCCCCAGCCGCTCAGGCCTCAAGACACCCGTGGTAGCCTGGCTGGAGCTCCTGGAGGAGGAGGAGGAAGGACAGCAACTGCAGAATGAGAAGGACACCGGCAGTGTCGTCACCCTCAACCTCGAGCCGTTATCCCAGGCTTGGACATCTCCCAGGCATCATCTGATGCCGGGGAGGGAACATTAGGTGAGTGCTGTCAGTCTGGCACACACACAGGGTGGGGGAGGTGGGAGCACAGGGGATGCAGCGTGATCTTTGCTCGACATGCTCAGCCTGGACAGCGAGCAGCAACAGTGTGCACCACGTGGTCTCCAGAGCCAGTCCCAGAGCACACATGGGCTGCTGCTCACAGCCTGTGGGGAGGCCCCACACAGGTCTGACCCCTGGGAGGGACATCCTCCCCCCACCAGGCACTGCTGGAAGCAGACTGGGCACAAGGGCGCACGCACAACCCCACACAGACCGACGAGTGTCGTACGTAGCACACGGCCATGCCTGCATGCATGAGGCACCACCCATTGCCGCAGACAGCACTGCCAGGTGCAGAGGTGTGTGTGTGGGCCCCAGGGAGGACCAGGCTGCTCCAGGCCCCTCTCCCGCCCATGGGAGCCCACTCTGGCCAGACACTTCCCTGGCCTGCTTGTCCATGGGGGGAGGGAAGCGGGCAGGATGGTCCCCTGGGTACCTCAGAACCCCTGTGAGGCCAGGCCTGTTGTGTAGGCCACACGTGGCCTTGCTCTTGGGACATCACCATCCCCTGTTCCAAGGACAGTTGGTTGCTGCTCACAGAGGACGGCACAGCCTCAGGGACAGTGTCTGCATGGATGACTGACCGGCTACTGCCTCTCCTCTTGTCCTACACAGCTGAACCAGCTGTCGCTGAGGGGCGAGCCACACCAGCCGGGGCAGCCAACCAAAGCCGGGGGAGCCGCAAGCACTGGAGGGTCCACCACGACCTCATGTGACAGCACATAGCAGTCCTGCTTGACATGCACCAGACTCTGGCCCAAAAGGTCCGTGATGGTGCATGTGGGACCAGCTTGTGTGACAGGGTGAAAATATGTGTGTCACCATCCAGGAAGTGATGACACACCTGGGTTCTGTCTCCGTTCCCCCGCCACCCCTGCTCCCCCTACCATCCCTCACCCCACTGCAGCCCCCCGAC
>JANRFK010001158.1:24366996-24387708 GCA_030068395.1 Apalone spinifera
CCAAGGATTTCCCCCGTAAGCCAATCCGGTCTCCTACCATGTTTGCCTGTCTTGTTACGCGTCGGGATGGTTTCTTTCTATGCCTTCAATAAGGTTTCTTTAAAATACTGCCAGCTGTCCTGGATTCCTTTCCCCTTCATGTTAGCATTCCAGGGGATTCTGCCCATCAGATCTCTGAGGGAGTCAAAATCTGCTTTTTTGAAGTCCAAGGTGTGTATTTTACTACTCTCTTCTGACTTATGAGAAGTAGTTCCACTGACTGCTGAATGGCTTGCTCTCTATTGACAGAGAGCCTCTGTTGTGGGGGGCTGAAAAGCCTTTGAAGATTTTCTCTGCCTACTAAAACAGGACTGCACTGCTTCCCTTTGAATGGCTGCTTCCCACTATGGTACCGGTCTCCCACCTGACTCCTCACTGTTTTCATCTTTAGGGGATAGTGCTCTGAAAAATGTTCTAGCCTTTGCAATTGAACTCCCTGCAAAGCAATAGACAGGCCTCTTAATTTTAAGAACATAAGAATGGCTATACTGGATCAGACCAAAGGTCCATCTAGCCCCATATCCTGGGAGGGAACACAACAGATAATCCTCACATGATCCCTCTCCTGTCATCTATTTCCAGTCAAACAGAGGCTAGGGATACCATTCCTACCCATCCTGGCTAATAGCCATTGAGGGACCTAACCTCCATAAATCTATCTAGTTCTTTTTTGAACCCTGTTAAAGTTCTAGCCTTCACCAAATCCTCTGGCAAGAAGTTCCACAGATGGACTATGTGCTGAATGAAGGAAAAATTCCTTTTGTTTGTTTTAAACCTACTGCCTATTAATTTCATTTGGTGACCCCTAGTTCTTATATTGTGGGAATAAGTAAATAACTTTTCCTTATTCACTTTTTCCACATGAGTCATGATTTTATAGACCTCTATCGTATCCCCCCTTAGTCTTCTCTTTTCTAAGATGAAAAGTCCAAGTCTTTATAATCTCTCTTCATATGGGACCCATTCCAAACCCCTAATCATTTTTGTTGCCCTTTTCTGAACTTTTTCCAATGCCACTATAACGTTTTTGAGATGAGGTGACCACATCTGTGCACAGTATTCAAGATGTGGGCATATCATGGTTTTATATAGGGGCAATAAGATATTTTCTGTCTTCTTCTCTATCCCTTTCTTAATGATCCCTAACATTCTATTTGCTCTTTTTTTTTTTTTTTTTTTTTTTAACTGCAGTAGCACACTGAGTGGGTATTTTCAGAGAACTATCCACAATGATTCCAAGATCTCTCTTTTGAGTAGTTGTAGCTAAATTAGTCCCCATCATATTGTATGTATAGTTAGGATTATTTTTTCCAATGTGCATTACATTACATTTATCAACATTAAATTTCATTTGCCATTTTGTTTCCAAATCACTTAGTTTGGTGAGATCTTTTGGAAGCTCTTCACAATCTGCTTTGGTCGTAACTATCTTGAGCAGTTTGGTATCATCTGCAAATTTTGCCACCTCACTGTTTACCCCTTTCTCTAGATCATTTATAAATACATTGAATAGGATTGGCCCCAGGACAGACCCTTGGGGGACCCCACTAGTTATCTCTCTCCAATCTGAAAACTTTACCATTTATTCCTACCCTTTGTTTCCTGTCTTTTAACCAGTTATCAATCCACGAAAGGACCTTCCCTCTTATCCTCTGACAACTTACTTTACTTAAGAGCCTATGGAGAGGGACTCTGTCAAAGGCTTTCTGGAAATCTAAGTATACTATATCCACTGGATCCTCTTTGTCCACATGTTTGTTTGGGCCCAATATAATTGAGTTTTTTATTTTGATAGCCTCTCTAATCTCCATTAGTATTTCATAGTCACTATCACTGTCCTGATTAGGTGGTCGATAATGTATCCCTACTGCTATATTCTTATTACTGGAGCATGGAATTACTATCCATAGAGATTCTATGGACCATTTTGTCTCATTTAAGATTTTTACTTCATTAGATTCTACATTTTCTTTCACATATAGTGCCACTCCCCAACCAGCACAACCTGTTCTGTCCTTGTGATATATTTTGCATCCTTGTATGACTGTGTCCCATTGATTATCTTCATTCCACCAAGTTTCTGTGATGCCTATTATATCAATATCCTCCTTTAAAACTAAGCACTCTAGTTCACCCATCTTATTATTGAGACTGCTAGAATTTGTGTATAAGCACTTTGAAAATTTGTTACTATTTATCTGTCTGTCATTTCCTGATGCATTGCTCTTTTTCATTTGATTGTGCCTCCTTTGATCTGACCCACACTTGCATCCTGTCCTCCTGACTAGAACATAGAGAATCTCTATTAATAGAGATTTAATTAAATTATTAAAGAATTAAAAGAATTTAAATTCTCTGAATTATATATAACCGAGCTGTATGAATTATGTAGCCATTAGGAAAACACAGAGAGAGTCCTGAAAATTACACAAGGAAATAAGACAACCCATGTGCTCCCTTCTGCTAGTTGAGATTAAAAATAAGAGGCTTTTTCAAGAGATGATCATCAGTGTTTCAAATTGCCTACCACTAGCACAGAGATGGGTGAACTTTTTGGGCTGAGGGCCACACCAAGTTATGGAAATTGTACGGTGGGTGACAAATACCCACAAAATTGGAGCTGGGTGCTGCAGGGGGTGAAGGCTCTGGCTGGGGGTGCAAGCTGTGGAGTGGGGCCAGAAATGACCAGTTCAGGATGCAAGAGTAGGCTCTGGCCTGGGGCAGAGGGTTGAGGTGTGGAAGTGGTATGAGAGCTCTAGCTGGGGATGCAGGCTCTGGGGTGAGGGTGGGATTGGGGATGACGAGTTTGGGGTGCATGAGAATTCTCTGGGCTGGGACTGACGGGTTTGAAGGGTAGAGGGGGATCAGGGCTAGAGCAGGTGGTTGGTGTGTGGGGAGAAGCTTGGGGGTGCAGGCTTTGGGCTGCGTTTACCTCCTCAAGCAGCTCCCGGAAGCAGCAGCATGTCCCCCTTCCAGCTGGCTCCTATGCATAGGCGTGGCCAGGTGGTGCTGTGCATTGCCCTCTCCCATCTGCTGGTGCTGCCTCTCTAGGTCCCATTGGCCGTGGTTCTCAGCTAACGGGAGCTGCAGGGGCAGCGCACAGAGCCCTCTGGCTGCCCCTGTGTGTAGGAGTTGTTTCTGGGAGCCACGGCATGTGCTGAGTAGGACAAGTCCCAGACCCCCCCACTCCCACAGGAGCTCAAGGGCCAGATGAAAATGACTGAACATGTGGCCCATGGGCTGTAGTTTGCCCCCCTCTGCATGAGAAGCTACTGATGGAATTCATATTACAGCAGATTTCTGATAATCCGGCACCTTTGGGACCCAGGTGGTGCCTGATTATTGGATATACCGGAGTATCAGGAGGTACTCCGGCAGGGGGGCTGTGACGGGTCGGGGGAGGGGGTCGGGCAGGGAACGGTGAAGCGTGGGGTGAACCGGGTGCTGGTGAGGGACGGTGCTGCCGGGCGCTGAGCAGAGGGGTGAGGGGTGGCGCTGCGGGACCAACCTGGCAGCACCCCAGCTGCTCTGCTCCGCGCCGCTTCCCCAAGTCCGCAGCTGGTCAGATTCAGCAGCGGACTTGGGGAAGCGGCGTGGAGCAGCTCTAATTGTCCAGCTGGCTGGAGCACTTCCGGGTTCCAGTTGGTGCCAGACTATTGGGAGTGCCGGACCACTGGATGCTGGACAATTAGAGTTTTACTGTACTAGGCTTAAGAGAACAGTTACCTACAGAGATACTGTAACAAGGACATAATAGTGATGATTACTGCTAGTTATTCACTATGATCTAAGAGCACAGATGGTGCTAGACACAATCAGGGTAATTCTGGATCGCTGTTGCAAAGTTAACCTGATCAATAAGCTTGATGGAGGGAAGGAATTTCCACTCCATCCCCCATTGCGGAGTTTTCATGGGTAATTATTTCCACCTGTTTCTGAAGGATTGATCAGGTACCACTCATTACAGTCAAGCAGGTACGTGCCATACCTTCTGTCCAATGGATTTGGGAATGGTAGAGGGGAATGAAAACTGCTGGACCTTGGTCCTTCTCTTCTGTTTCCACTGATTTCTTCCTGGGCTGCACAGCACAGGACAGCTGGGGATAAACACATTGCCTAGGCACTCCCAGCTGTTGCTTCTGCTGTCTCAGAGATATTCCTAATCAATCAGTTTACCCTCTGCTTACTAGATGGGCTTTCCAAGAGCATTCTGAATGCAACTGAGCCTAAATACAGTACAGCACATTCTTCTGGGCAGCTACACTGAAAACTTCAGAGCATTTGGTATACACTTATGTCATTTGACTTTGTGTGCTTTCACTCTACGGGCATATTGCTAAGAAATGGGTAGACAGTGTTAGACCTTCCCAGCCCATTTGAGCTCACTGCATGTTTTTTTGTCCCTTGGGCTTCGAGGAATGTGGCCTTGCTAAATGTTGCTCATGTTAAATCAGTGAGAAACTGGGTGCAGTTTCATTTAGCCTTGTATTGGGGGGAAACCAGAGGATTTCAGGCTTGGCAAATTCTCTCTGCTAACACATCATTCTCAAGGCTGCAGAACCTTCTTCTGATGCCAGCAATGACAAAAGCAAGGCCACCTAGCTGCATCATCTCTTCTGTTGCTCAGGAATTTATCAGAGGCTGCTAGATGGGTGACATCCCTTTCTAGAGGGCTGAGAGAGCAATCTGCAAAGGCAACTTGGGAGAGTGGTGTGCAGGGAGGCCAACACTTGGAGACAATTCTTGCCTTTTTGAATTCACAGGAGTATGGGGAGGTCCCAATTCAGAGGTACTGTTCATAATGATGCCACTATATTCAGTGTGCCATCCTCCATCAGTGCACCATGTTCTGAATGGCTCAGAGAACTGGCATTGGGATGTGCCTCGAGGTCACTACAGCATCTTTAGCCTAGGACAATATTTTTTATGTTTTGGTCAGTGCTTGATGGGAAATGAATTTCATGGGGGAGGTGTCAGTCTAACTCCTGTGTCATGGGTGACATGAATTGGCCATCTGCTTGTCAAAGTTGGTAGAGAAGGCAAAAGCTTAGAAAAGAAACAACTAAGGAGAGATAATAATAGAGGTCTATAAAATCATGGATAGTGTAGAGGAAGTGACAAGGAAGTGTTATTTATCCCTTCATTTAACACAATAATCTGGGTTTGCCCATTGAAATTAATAGGTAGCAGATTTAAAACAGCTATAAGAAACACAACCCACAGTCATCTGTAGAATTTGTTGTGAAGGCCAAAAGTGTAAGTAGGTTCAGAGAAGAATTGGATAAGTTCATGGAGGATGAGTACATCAATGCTTATTATCTAAGATGGTCAGGGACACAGCTCCATGCTCTGGGTATTCCTAAACCTCCAACTGGCTGAAGCTGGAACTGGATGAGGGGGATGGGTCTCTCGCTAATTGCCTGTTCTGTTCATTCCTTCTGATGCATTTGGCACTAGCTATTGTCAGAAATCCAATAATAGAGGTGGTTTTTCTAGGTCAGTGTTGAGGAATGTTGGCAGGTTTGTTCTGTGGATAACTACAGGTCTTAGATCTCTAGGGCTGTAAATTCCCTATAGCAAGAATCTGAGATTTATATTTTTCTTGGATATTGTTTTCTGAACCCCTCACCTGTCATTTTAGCCCAATGAGTTCCTAATGATGTAACCTTGGGGTGTGAGTTTTCTGATACTTTACTATAGTAGCAGATGACCTCAATGCATTCAGCAAATGGTGAAGTTCAACCTCTGGAATTTACATATAACTGATCTGCCAAATTGGGCCAGAACAGGTTTTTTTCATGGGATTTCCAGAACCAGCGTGCAGACAGCTTCTTTTGTGGTATCTTGACAACTTTGCTTCCAGAAGGAACCCAGAGCAGCAGAGGCAACTGTGAAAATCAGCAATGATGAAATTGTTACCTATGTTCTGTTTAAGTCCAGGACAAAAAAAATCTTTATCAAAGTTGTAGGGACACCCTGTAGATATTGCAGAGTTTTCTAGCACTGTGTGCTGGTGACCAGAATTCTGCCTTTGCTTTTGCATAAGAGGCCGGTCACAGAAATACACTAACCACAGACATGCTAATTGCACCCATATGACTTTTAGGAGCCCCAAGTGATATGAAGCTTGTGTGCTTGCAGCTTATAGGTCACTAGGGCTGGCAACAGCCTTCGCTGAGCCGTGGGCAATGTGTGGTGAGGATGGGGCTCAGTTCAGGATTCCCCAGAAGAGATGAGGCTCTAGGTGGAAGGGGTGGGGCTAGAAGCTGGCCTCCTCAGCCAGCCCTCATCACTGCCCAGACTATGCTGCATGGAGATCCGGCTACTGCTGCTGCTATGGTAGTGGGCCAGAGCCCAAGATCCTTTTAAATTGCTGGGCCCCAAGTCAATTGCCCCTTTTGCCCTCCCCTCCCCCCCATCAGCAGCCCTGTAGATCACAAAAATGGAATGTTTCATGGCCTGAGGAATCCAAGTAAAGCCACAAGTGTGTGTTTAATTGCAGGTGGGGGGGAGAGGGGTGTACAGATGTGTTTAATTGATAGCCCTCTGTTGTAATTCCCTTCTTGTAATAGCCCTCTGTATGCACTCCCCATATATCCCTACCTCTTTTCTCTAGTCTACAGGAATCAGGTTAGATTGAACTCGTGCAAAAACGGTAAAGAGGTGGAATTATTTAATACCCAGAGAAAATCTTTCTCCATCTTTTGAGCAGCACTTCAGAATAACAGAAGTAGAGGCAGGTTTTACGCAGTGCTTACTGAGTGTGCATATTCTGATCTACTGTTATTGCTGAAATGCCATAGTTATATTACAGGCAACATATCTGGGATGATCTGTTGTAGACATCCCTGCAGAAGTAGGTGGTGAGTTTTATGCAGACTTCCGGTAGGAATGGGTCTATTCAGCAAAGTGCCTGGGCCTTTACCTTCACATCAAGTTTTAGGACCAAATCTAGTCCTGGTGAAAATGGGTGTGACTTCCATTCATACACTGTAAACTGCATCCTCCTTCTGATGAGGATGAATTTAGCTCTTAGTGTATTATATCAAGATTCCCAGTATCAGCATCAGGGGTTGAACTAACAGAATGGAAATGGAGCATTTAGCAAATAATCCTCCTGAGGAGGGAAAAAAAGCAAGTCCTTGTTGCATAATTTAAATCGGATCCTGAACAGCTTTACTGTGCAGTATCCTTACTTCACTCCGTACTGGATTAGCCAACAGAAAGCTACCCCCCACTCCTGCCCAGCAATAGCAATGTTCAGCCAGCTCTTTGGGTTTAAATCGACAGTCTCCCACTCCTGTCCATATGTAGGCTGCATGTGCGCTCATTCACTCTATGTCAAATTTCTGTTCTTAGAAATGTTTGATGAAGGGATAAAGTTTGAGTCTGTTCAAATTTGAATGGCCCTTGGTTGCCCTTCCCTGAGCAGTGAATGCCAAGGACCGACATATGAAGATACCGAGTGTAGGTACTTTCATGATGCTGCATTGTAGCTCTTCAAGAAGCTGGGTCCTCATGTAAATTCTTCATGTGATCACTGCTTCATTCTCCTGCTCAACTGGCGGTTGGTTCACAGGTTGCAGTGGTCCAGCCTGGACTGACCTCCTGTAACTTTTTGACAGCTCTGCGGACAGAGTGATGGTGCATTTTATAAACCGGGATGGAGAGACACTCACAACCACAGCCAAAGAAGGGGAGAGTTTGCTGGAAGTGGTGGTTAATCAAAACCTGGGCATTGATGGCTTTGGTAAGTGTAACAGTAAAGCCCCCAGGGTCAAACAGAAATGTAAAATAATCAATT
Organism: Apalone spinifera; assembly: GCA_030068395.1. NCBI lineage: Eukaryota > Metazoa > Chordata > Testudines > Trionychidae > Apalone > Apalone spinifera. The sequence goes on from JANRFK010001158.1 coordinate 24,374,840, forward strand.
GTGAGACTGCAGTAGTCTGGCGACTTCACTCACTGGTCTGGTTCTAATTGGTTCTGGAACTGGGTCAAACTTGGATTGCTGAACTGAGGGCCTGTGGGGCATCTACAGACCTGTGTGTGAGTCAGCCACCTCTTCTCTCTCTCTCTCATGCAGTCCTTAGTGAGTATGTGTATGTTGGGGAGTAGGGGTTCACACTTCTGGCTCATTTAAAGGGCTGGAATGGCAATGCCTGTGTAACTCCCGTTATTGCTGGTACCCAATGGGCCATATTTGTGGTGTTAGTTAGTTATCTAGATGTATCAAATATCCATATTTCAACTATGTATTAATTGGGGTTTGGGATCCTTTTGGATCAGAGCTGTGTGGCTGTCAGAAAATGTGTTTGTAGCAAGGATGGCTCCTTGATTCCCACCAAATTCTCCTGATGTATTTTAGGTATAGGCAGCACCTCTTCTCCCAGGTCATTGAGAATATCTCCCCCCATCTCCTTGCTGCTCTCTGATACTCTGAGCTGACCCTTCCCATGCCCTGCAGGTGCCTGTGAAGGGACATTGGCTTGCTCTACGTGTCACCTCATCTTTGAGGAGAACGTCTTCCAAAAGCTGGATGCCATCACAGACGAGGAGATGGACATGCTGGATTTGGCATATGGGCTCACTGACACGTAAGCATTTCTGCCTGTTTGCATATCAGCATTTGCCTCAGTGCACATAACAACATTTATTCTTCATCTGGATGGAAAAAATTAGAACACTGATTGGCACTTTGATACACACGAACTTCAGGGCTGGGAATGTTCTTTCTTGTCCACCACAGTCCAATCTCTCAGTGTTTATAAGGCACCAGTTACTGAGGGGGGTCTGTTTTATTTTCAATTATGAAAGTGTCTTAAGAATCTCTTTCCTCTGGGGGAAGTGTTAGCTCTGCTCTTTGACAGCTGGGCCATTATGAATTTGGAGGGCAAACAGAACGGCGTGGGCATCTCTGGTGGGTGCTATAGGGCTCTTTCTTTTGCCTTAAAATTTACGAAATTCAGTCTGTTGTCTGCTTTTCAGATCCCGCCTAGGCTGCCAGGTGTGTGTTAAGAAGGAGATGGATGGTTTGACTGTTCAGGTCCCCATGGAAGTTGCTGACCTGAGGAAAGGGCTGGAAGTGGGAAAGCAAAGTAAATAATATACAAATAATAATCTTAGTAACTGGGATTGGCACCTGCACAAAGCCTTCCCTTTGATTTAGGCACGTTTTTTAAGTATGTTATGTTTTGTTGTTTCCATTGAGCATTGTGACCAGTTTGCATTAGAACATATAGGCCCTTCCTATTCAGCAAAGCTCTTACCTAAGCATGTGCTAAACTTGAAGGACTTAAGCACATGTTTAGAATGCAGAACCTACTTAAGTCCACTGGTGTTCAACAAAACACTCCAGTGTTTTGCTTAAAATTAAATGCTCTGCTAAACTGGGGCCATAGTAGCCACAGGCGGTCTCTCTCTTCCTTGAAGTTAAGGTCATGCCATTCACAGTAACTGTTGGGAATTTTGCTGGATCTGGCTACTTAATGGTAGAGAGAATTTCCATTTTGACACTGAGCCCTAAAATCATAACTGCATGCATCAGCTTGATTAAATAGGCTAAGTTAACTTGATAATTAGCAATGGATTGATAATCTTCAGGATGCTGCCATTTTATACACAAATGGAATTATTTTTTCATAAATATGAACTTTTTGCGCCAAAGTGCACAATGTTGTAATTTCTCCAAATATTGGCTCCTTTCCCCATTACTGTATCACTTTCTATCTAAAAAATAAAAGGCTAATCACTGGGTTTCCAAATAAATTTATTTTCCTTATGTGGTTGGTGAATGGACTGGAGGCTTGGGGCATGAACTTGGTGTCTGTTTTAAAAGATATATTTTCCCTCCCGGATTCTCTGTTGATGGACACGACTAAGCTGCAGTTACAGGTGTGACTGCAGACTATAAAATCATACTTAGAATCGCTTTGATCCGGCTCAAACAACATTAGCAGTGAAACTATGGCTACACAGACTGTATGACCCTGCCTAACTTCTTCACTCTCTCTTTGGGCGTGTCTTCACTCTGTGGAAGTATCAACACTGCTGCAGTTGAATTTCCTGAGTTTGATTTAGTGAGTTTAGTTAAGTCTTGCTAAATTGAACTGAGGGTGCCCCCACTGGCCTCCAGTACTGACACAGATTCTATGTAGCTAGAGTTGTGTACTTTGAGCTGAGCTACTAGGTCTAGTATAGATCTGGCCTTAACTTGGAAGTCTGAGCTGCAAATTCTACTCAGCTTCTCTTAGAGCACTAGCACAAGTCTCAGAGAGGTAGTAGCCATGTTAGTCTATTTCAGCAAAAACAACAAGGAGTCTGGTGGCACTTTAAAGACTAACAAATTTAGCAGGGTATTAGAGCGCAAGATTTGTGAGCTACAGCTTGCTTCCTCAGATGCTGAAGAGAAAAAAGAAAGACAGGCTCAAACTGACCAATCTTTAGATCTGGTCTGGAAGGCTCACTCCTAGAGATAGGCTGGACACACCCTAAGTGTGTACTCAAACAGTTAGCCTGTGCTGCTTTGGCTTCCCTCATACTTGGATTCAAGCAAGCTAGATCAAAGCTAACTCTGGTATGTGGACTCATGCAGTAGTCACCTCTCTGATTGCAGTGTAAACACACTCTTATATGCTTGAGTGACATTTCTAAACTTTTCACTGAAGCTGAGTAGGGTTTGGGTTGAGAATGCACAATAAATTTATTGAGCAATCAAAAACAATTCCCTAATGCCAAACTCTGTACCAGTAGCACAGACCCTTGGATATGTTTGTAATATGTTTCAGCGATAAAAGGGAATACTTTTTCACACCAGACTTTATTATACTATAGAACTAATTGCTACTAGATGTCATTGAGGCCAAGCATTTAGCAAGATTCAAAGAGGACTGGATAGTTATAGGGATAACAAGAATGTCCAGAGTTGTTATAGCTGATGCTAACAAAAGAGTATTACAAGGGAGATAAAATGTCGTGCTTTGAGGCTTAAGCCAATCTTTGGGGCAGCTTTTCCCTCAGTTGCTTACTATGAAGTTTCTTCCTTCTTCCTTCAAATCATCTGGAGCCTGACAACTACCATAAATCTACTTCTCCGCACGTGCAATACAATCCCACATGGCTGATTTCAAACACCTGAACTGGCTTGGCTGGGATAAGTGTACTGAGTGCTTGATGCTGATGTGAACCATTTTAAGCCCAGAATCATGTGACAACAGGCTCTTTGGTGAGATTTCCAGTGCTTCCTGCTCCTGAAAGAACTGGCAATAAAATGAAAAATGCCTTTCTTGCAGTGATTTGGCACAGCCCAGACTGGAGAACCAGCAGCACTTACGTGAGAAATGGAACAAAAATGTTCATGAAACTCATTCAAATATCAAGGGTTTTAGACAGATCTTACTGTAATTAAGCTGATATTTTCCACCATCGTGTTAATGGTAAAATGATTGAGTCTTCTTGTCACCTGCATCTCATGGCTTTTTTGTTATTATGCTCCCCCTGTTGTTGCTATACAGATTCCATTAGTTAGAAATATGCTGTGGCCTGCAGAGGGTTTTCAGCTGCTGCTTTGATACTGAGAAGTGGTACACACACAAGTAAAAATACTACACCATGTCGTAGTGTGAATTATGTATTTAGATAATAACAGTACAACATGCTTCACCAGAATGACTCTCATGCTCATGACTTCTTTAGGCTCTGAAGCAAGTTAAACCCCATTAATAATAATAGGGCAATAAAATCCCCTCTGGCATATATTGTGAGTATATGACTCACAATATACTCCTGGTCTATTAGGGCAGTGTTATCATCCCTATGGTACAGAAGGGGAACCTAAAGCATGCAGAGGATTTTTTTTCTTTTTAGAAGCCCCATTTTTCTAGTCCATTTGTGTACCTCAGTTTCTGAAAGCCCAAGCAGAGGCCTGCTAAAGGGCCCTCATTTTCAGAGAATGGGTGCTCAACACCCTCTGAAAATTAGGTCAGATGCCCAAAACCACTAATCCTTTGCTTAGGCCTTCATGTTAGGCACCAAAACTGAAGCAGATTGATTTTCAGAACTGCTGGGGCTTCTGGTGATGTCTCAAGAATGAGACACGTGTAGCTAGTGTGGTTTTACTAACCGTTTCCTGGACCTACTGCCTAATTTGGTCACCACACTCTAGATGGGATTATCCTGTCATTCAGTCTACTTGGCTTTGAAAAGCTCTGCCCTGGACAGTCCCCAAAAGCAAGCCAGTAAAAAAGAACCCAAACGGAGCTGCTCTGAGGAACCACTCGGAGCAGAGCAGGAATGATCTGGTAACTGAACGCAGCTAGGCTGTGTTCTAGCAGAATTGGGGCCTATTGAGAAGAAAGCAAGAGACTGGCCCCTCCTTCTGCACTTGGAATTTGCCTGAAGAAAGCCCACCTTTGCATTGCATCACCCCTATTGAGGACTGGGGAGTGACAGCAGCAACAGCAGAGGTGCTGCTAGTTCTTTATTTATTCCCCAACATGTATTAATCAGAGACTTATTCAAATATTTGGATGTTATAGGCTTGGAGCTTTTTTTTTCAGCTTCTGCACTGTTCTTTAGTTTCAGTGGATTCTTTGGGTGGTTGGAAGTAACACACCACTAATAAAGGCTTGATAACAGTCTTTCCTTCACTCACAAAACACTCCTCAGGAAAATGAATCTACATGTCAGCAATGTTAAGCAGCACTCCAAGCTATCACAGAGGTTCAAGCAACATGGCACACCAGCCAGATATACTCCTGAAAGTGAGTTTGTACATGAGTACTATTGTACAGTATGCTATACAAACATGGTAGGATGAGTTAAGGAGGGAATTTCTGCTTGTGGGTTGAATTACCTTGCTTTTATCATGCATTTTATTCCAGACCCTTAGTATAATGGGACTAAGATGATTTTTATTCTAGAACCCTGGTGACTAACATTCCTGAATGCTGAACTTTTCAGAACTCCAAAAGTTTAATGCACAATCCTATTAAAGCACAACCCCTCCGGGTGCTAGATTCTACTGTAATAATTTTCTAATGATACATAGCACAATAGAAAGATGCATAAATTAGATGAATTAGAACACAGGGACTTTAACAATTCAAGTGTAAGATAGAATAGATACGTCAAAAACAGGTTTCACATGATCAAATTAAGATTAATAATTATTTATTTGAACCTCCAAACTCTGAGTTTTGGCTTCAGGGGACAATCTGGGTTCAAACCAGTCTTGATTTTGTGTTTTTGCTTTGTCCTTGCTGATGACATTTAGTAAAACTAGAACAAAATTACCCTTTTCAGCACAGATCTGTAGTTAGGGTTCTTAAACCAGGGTTATTAAACGTAAGGATTGAATTTCTAGAGCAGCATTGCTGAAAATAGTCTATACCAGTGGTCCCCAACGCAGTGCCCGCAGGCGCCATGGCGCTCACTGGGGCATTTATGTGCACCCACTTAGTGACCAGGGCTGGCCTGAGCCATTCTTGCACCTGCCCCTGGGCGCCCAGCAGCCCCAAAAGGTTGGGGACCACTGGATACAGTTCTTGAAAAGAGAGATTTAGGCTGATGACTCTACTCAGAGGAGTCTTTCCTGTAGATTTCAACTGGACACAAGGTGGCAGTCTCTGTACAGCAGCATCACCAGCTCTTTAAATAAAGATAATAAAACAGGATGGGGAATTCAACTTCAGTCCTTTTTAGGACATCCGCCCCTCCCCCCCTCCACTGTTCTTTCCCCTTCTTATATTCTTCTCTAGTTTGGAGCACATCCCAGGGCCCAAAACATCAAAATGTCAGAGAGCCTTCAGGGAGCAGGGATGCCTTTGGCTGAGCCTAAAGAAGTGCTGATGTGAGTCCCACCCAGCCCTCTTTGACTGCTGGAAAATCACTCCAGAGCCTTTAGGTAATGTGTAAAAGAGGATAGTATATAGACCCCTTCTAAAAATCCACTGTAGGCTTTTGATTTCTGCTACTTCCCCCTTAGGATAGCATCACTGAAAAAAGTGCAGCGAAGTGGAGATTGGGTGTGTGTAAGGGGAGGGTTTATAGAGATACAGTCCTGCACAAGTCTTTTCTACCCCACTCAGCCCAACACCAGTAGATCAGATTCAATTTCCCAGCAGGACAAATGGAGGTTCCCAAGTTTGTTTTAGGATCACTAGAGCATAATGCAGCATCAGGGCTTCAGAGTTGCTCTGATGAGCATCCACCATTTAGGTATGCGATGTAGCCCCTTACACAGTGTCCTACATGACAAACTTTTCCTAGTTATCTGTCTTTGTCTCCTTGGGTTCTGTTGCACTCAAACAGGCAGAAAAGGGTGAAGAACAGTGTTCCCTGCAAGCTGAGTGCTTGGGCCCACCCATGAGAGGTTCAAATGCTGCCCATCTGAGTAGCACCCACCGCTGGCAACATGAGTTTATACTGGTGGTGCACATCCACACATACCTCAGTGCACATAAAATGTATAGTGTTTATCCATGAATGGAAAAAATTTAGAGGGAACATTGGTGAAGGACAAAGAAAGAGAACATGTTACCCCAATCATCTTCTGTCCTTTGTCCCAACTCCTGCTGCTCTCCCCTGGCAGTGGGATAGTGGTGTATCCTAGTGCAGTGTTTCTCAACCAGTGGTACAAGTACCCTTAGGGGTACTCGAGAGAAGTCAGGGGGAGGGGGTACGTCACTACAACTGACATTTGGAGAAAACTGAATTTTTGTTTTAAGTTTTACAGTGTTTTATTATTTTTGTACTTTTTACACCCAAAATTTTTATCTCCTGCCTGGCTAAAATTAAGTTGTTTAAACAAATATGTTGCAATGGTAGAAAAATATTTTGTGTGCCTGAGAACTGTAGGTACTGGGGGTACTTACAATTTTTTTTAAGGGGATACTTTATAAAAAAAGGTTGAGAAACACTCTTAGTGTGTATCACTAGCTCACTGGTAGAGGGCCAGGTCATGACAGAGCAAGGATGTTCCTGCTTTGTGTGGTGGCTGGTGACTATGAAATCTAGCGTTAAATTGTGAAGCATGAATATTTCTATTTTTTTCTCATATGCAGAAGTGAGTCCTGACTCTGTAGACTAAGGCTTCCGTCTCACATGGCAAATACAATACAGCATTGGCTTGTATGCTGTTCCTTCATTTGAAGTGATTCATGTTAGAGTCCCTGTCTTGGCTTCTTGCTCTTGAAGCTGTAAGTTTGGTGGAGACTGCAAGCATAAGAGAAGGAGTCTGTAGCCTTACTGTGTAATTACCCTCTTGGCCCATGAGTCCTTTGAGTACATTAGGGGAGTTGGAACCATTGCGTCACACCTCAGATGGGGGTAAATAAAATAGCCAGTACACCAGAGTCCTGGGAAATGCCCCAATACTCACGGTTATTTCCACTATATCACCACTTTCAACTCCCCCCTCCCCTTTTGATGACTTTCCTATGCTGGAGCCAACAAGTCTGGCTCATTGCAGCTTCACCCTCCATACTCTCCTACTTAAACTTCAAAGCTGGGCCACGAGATGCTGCTGAAAGCTGTCTGCACTCCTTCCCTGGGCCCAGGCTTGAGGCCACATACCCAGCAGGTGACAAACTGAGCGATTAGCTGCTGGCTGACAGGATGGAGTGACTGTCACATTCTTATTCAGAATATGGGGCTGCCTTTCCTGGAAAAGGGTCTGAGGGTGAGAAGTCTTTTTTCTTTGATGTGTGTGTAGTAAAAATAACTCTCTCTTCCCATTAGCACATGTATGCCCTCGCTGGTGGCACAGAAATGAACCCATCACCCAAAAGGCTGCCTGGGAAACAAGGGGTGCTGGGAGAAGATCCACTATAGAGACATCCTAGGAGAACTGATCTCCTGGGTTTGGTGAAAGGTCAGAGGTGGAAGCAGAGGGGCAAAGCTATAGCCAATCCTGACACTAGAACGGTCCCAGTCAGGCTAGAGGGTGAAGGAGCAAAACGTGCACTTGAAGTCTGAACAAAATAACTCTGAGGAACGTGAGTCACTTCCTTGCCAAGGCAATTGAGCTGATCTGGTCCAGTTGTGCTATATGTGTGGATCAGACCAGGGCGCAGAGCAGTGTTGTTCCATGGATGACAGCTACACAACTCCCCTTCCTGCATGACTGTCACTAGTGTCTTTTTGGTGTCCCTTCATGGCTTAGCATAGATCCTTTCGATACGGGTCAGCGTGGTAGCCATCCCCTCTTCTAATTGCAGAAGGGTGGCCCCAGAGGGAATGTCTATGCAAGAGCCAGCCAGTATAATTTCCAGCTCGAGTATCTATATCCACCCTAGCCTTACTCAAGCCACAGCAGCATGGGCAATGGGAGAAGCAAACCAACCAAGTAGATACCTGGGATCTCTGATGGGATACTACTTACATGGGGCAGCTAGCTCATGTCAGTGGGTTACACTGCACACTTGCTCCATCAGTGGGTAACACCTTCCAGCTCCAGTGTAGACATACCCAGGGGAGAAATCCACCTGTATCATGTTGAAGGAAACTGTGGTCTTTTCTTGTGGGAGGAAGAAAAGACCACAGTTTTTGAGTGATCCATAAGCTGGGGAGTGTCACAGAAATTGACTGGGTTACTAGTTCCTTGGCACCTCAGGCCACAGCACAGCTTAGCAATATCAGTACTTACTGGTTCTTTTGCACCCAAGTGGTATAAGGCTCAGAAAACAATGCTCCTAAGATGTCTCAGGCCAGATCTGCAGTTAGTGTAAATGAACACTGCTCCACTGACTTCAACAGCATGAAGCTGATTTATGCCAATTGAGAATATGGCCCTATGTTTGAGAGGTTTGGTTTATTTCTGGGAGCTCTCCAGCAAACCTAGTGGCTACAGCTACCACTATGTAATAGCTGCATTATGAATTAAACAGCAATGACACAGCCAGGAAGATGTGATAGCCGAGACAAGCAGCCAGCCCTCGCATTCCTAGAGATAGAGCTAGCCAGGCAATGGCAGCAATGGCTGGGTGTAGAATTCTACCTGCCACTGGGCAGCCCAGCTGTGCCAGAGCAAAGTCATGGGGCCCGACTCGCTGTGTGCATGGAGCCACAGCCGCCTAGACTGGGCACCAGAGCACATGTTGCTCCAATGAGACTAAAAGAGGGAGTTCTCACTTGCTGAGTTTTCAGGACCTTTTCTACATAGTTTACTCTAATGGGCTGGGCCTAGGCCTGGTTGCTTGGAGCTCCTGCGTTCTAATCTCAAATTTGACAATCCCTTTTTCTGCGGCCTTGAGCAACTCATTTCACCTCTCTGCCTTAGTTTCCCTAGCTGTAAATATGGAGCTATAATAGCAGGGATACTCTCCTCAAGGATTCATTAGCTCATGTCTGTAAAGGACTGAGAAGGTGAAAAGCCTCCAGTGCTATGAAACTTCTCTCATCTGGAAAATATCAATGCTGGGGCAGTTACCGCAAAGACAACATACTTACTAAATCTCCAGTAAGGAAGTCATTCTCCCAGACAGAAATGTAGGGTATAATAATATTTTGATTCAGCCTGAAAATTAGGTTCCAGCAAGCTTTTCCTTCATCCTAATCTCGATTTGTCAGCTGCCATGCAATTCCCCCCACCCATACACTATTTTTGCACCGATAGGAGCTAATACTATCTGTAGCGTGTGAATTGTGTGGCATGCTGACTGAATCAAGGCACCGGATGCCAGGGTAGCCTAATGCAGCCTTATCTGGGACTGACAGATGAGAACTGGTCTCATTAGAATGACATTAGAATTGGTATTTTGAACCCCTCCAACTGTCAATTCCTAGCTGCTGGCTTATGTGCCTGAGATTAGAAGTGGCATTTTTGGGGTATCAGCCCAGTGGCAGCAGGGACTGGGAGTCAAGTACATGTTGGTGGCTTTACCACTTACAAAACTACAAATTTGCTATCTGTGTTTGGCCTGGGCTTGATCCAATTCCCATGGGAGCCAATGGAAAGACTTCCACTGACTTCCCTGGGTTTTGGATTTGGACCTCTATGAAGAAACTCTCCCAGTGCAGTGACATGTGTTGGGAGATGGGCATACCAGTCCATGTGATTTGCTGGATTCACGAAAGGCTCTCTCTCCCCACCGCTCTCTCTCACTGTGGCCCCTCCCCACACTCACGCCATGCCCCCTCCCTATGTCACTCACTCATTGTCATGGCAGGCCCAAGAGAAGGCTGGATACGGGACAATTGGAATGTGTGATTCAAATGCCCTTGTCACTAGCGAGAGACTTGAAACATTCTTGTAAAACTAATTCCCCACCCTCAAACAGTCCCATTCAATGAGTGAGACTAAAGACACTCTGCCAGGAGCCTGATTTTTTTCTTACCTTCGCCTAACTCTCCTGGTAAGGGGATCCAGTACTGCTGCAGCTAGGGCTGGTGACAGATATCACCGGAACCTGGACAATGTGAGGGGACTTGGCTCTGGGTCCCCCCAGAAGGGATGGTGCCTTGAGCAGAAGGGCGAGGCTAGGGCAGCCAGTCCTCAGTGCCTCCTGGACAGCACGGCATAGCACCACAGAGGCTCTGGAAGGGATTTAAAAGTGTGGGCACCATCAGCCCATACGACTCATTTGCTTTTTGCAGACTTCACCGGGCACCCACCAATGTGATGTGCCGGGCTTTGCACACAGTGATGTCTGGCTGCAGGCGTGGCTCTGAAGTGCCCCGCTGACTGAGTAGGTTGCAATGGCCACTCCGGTCAGATCAGCCTCAGTGCACTGCCCCTAGATGCACTGACAGAGGCACCCCAAAACTGTGCTAACCTATATGCACCTGCTGCAAGGAGGGACTAGCCTGCACAACCTCCTAGGCTAGCAGCTGCACTGCTGGGAGGGGTGTGTGTGTTTACACAGCAATTAGCAGGCTGCCCCCTGGCTGCTGACTGGGGTTCCTGGTAGGGCTGAGTTTGGGGAGCTGAACCCCAAGCTCTGAGAGCCCGAGGGGGGAGGGACCAAGGGAATCCAAATGTCTGCCCAGTAATGCTACGGCCCCAGTCTGCTGACCCAGGCCGGCAGGGTGTTTAATTGGAATGCAGACATACCTAAGTGGGACCGGAAGAAGAGGCTACAGGGTGGGGACTGCTGGAGAAGGGACCCACAAATCTGGAGCATCTCCACCTTATTCCTCTTACCCAAGCAGCCGTTGGCCGCTTGTGGGGAGCAGGGTCACCTAGCTGAGGCACTTGCTAGGCAAAGCAGGAGGGTGCTTGGGGCCATGGAAGGGAATTAGGGATGCAGGCTAGAGGCTTGGGGGATGTATGGAGGGGGTGAGGGCTCTTGGCTAGGACTAGGAAAGAGGTGTTTGGAGTGCAGGGGGTTGCAGATGGGGTGGGGTTGAAGGGGCACTCCATGTTGGGGAAGGAGGTTGGGCTGTAGGCGGGGGTACGGGCTCTGGTCACGGGTCTCTGGGGTGGAGCAAGAAATAGGGTTCAGGGTGCAGAAATTGTGTCTGGGTTGGGATGGGGGTTAGGGCTCTGGATAAGGGTTTGGAATGCAGGGCTAGGGGTCAGAGTGCAGGAAAGGGGTCCAGGTTGTGGTGGAGGGATTCATCATTCAGGAGGGGGCTCTGAGCGGGGGCAAGGAGTGTGTGTGTGGGTGTGTGAGGGCTCTGGGCTGGGGATCTGGGGTTTGGCATGCAGAAGGGTGCTGAGGGTGAGGCTGAGGGGTTTGGAGTGTGGGAGGGGACTCGGGGCTGAGGCAGGGTATTGTGATGCAGGAGGGGGTTCAGAATATTGGCTCCGAGAGGCTCTGGCTGATGCGGTTCCAGAGTCTCTGGGAGGGGCTGACCGCAGGGAACCCCTTAAAGAGCAGTTGTACCAGCGCTGCCCCTGCATTTTCCAGGGACGGAAGAGGGATGCACAGCTCTTGAGAAGTAGTGGCATGTCCAATTCCTGGGTGGAGGGGCAACCATGGGGGCTTTCTGGGTGGCCCCTGCCTGCAGGCACCACCCGAGCACCAGCTTCACAGCTCCCATTGGCCATAGCTGTACCCTCTCCCTGCCTAGGAACTAGACAAGGAATAGCTTTCCCAGAGCTGGGCACTGAGCCTGTCTTACCCCCCCCCCACGGTGGCCAAGGGGACTTTTAGTGGCCTGCTCAGCTGTGCTGACTGCAGCTGCCAGGGGCCCTTTTCTTCCAGATGTTCTGACTGAAAACCGGAGCCCTGGTGACCTAAAAGAGAGGAAAGTGTTGCAAGCCTGGCCGAGAGTGTTTGGTCCCCAGTGGCCTGGCAAAGTGAGCGTGTTGTAAAGCGAGCGCTAATCTGAGCTGCTGACCAGCAGCGGAAGGGTGTGTGTGGCAGGGCTGCTGTTATCACCCTGCTCTTGTTAGCCCTCGGAGTTAGTGCAAATATGAGTCATTGCTGTGGGTCAGCATGTTCTCTCCTTTCAAGCGGCCTCTCAGCAGCTGTGGGTGACCACAAACGGTTTTTTTCCCCAGCAAGAGGGAAATCCACTAAAAGGCTGATGTACACTAAGCAGCAAAGGCGGGGGCTAGGCAATCTACCCTAAAGAGGAGCTTTAGTGGCCACTTGACCTCTGAGCTGCCTCTGACTTTGTTTAAACTTGTTAAAATGGCAGAGGCTAACGTGGTGGGGCTGGGGTGGAAGAAAGAGGAGGCAAGAGGCAGGAGCACCATTTCAGAGTTTGATGGGTGGGTAACTTGCCACAATGGGGGGTCAGAGTGGGGCGCATGCAGGGGCAGACTGAGGACAGTGGCTTCAGCGGTGTTACTGAGTACGCTCAGTACAAGTCAAGCAGGAAATCTGAGGGTGGGGGATCAACCCCATCAACCCT
>JANRFK010001158.1:24389120-24410844 GCA_030068395.1 Apalone spinifera
ATGGTTCCGGGCATTTGGTCCCCAGACCACAAGTGGCTGTGCTCTCCACTACTGAAAATACGTTAAAAACTTTAGGGTTAAAGGCCACCTGCAAAAAGGAGGCAAATCCTCCCCCACCCATAAACCTCTCTCATTGTGCCTCTTACACTGCTGCCAGAGGGATCCATTCACGTGAAAGGTTCATCTGCGCACACACAAACACACAGCATTGTTACTGTAGGGTTGCTCATGGGTGCTAGGACTGCACATGCAGGAGTGTAATTATACAACTCTTACACAAGCAGGGCATCACACATTGGCATTAGCAGGTTGTTTGCAGTATAGGGCTGCTTATGTTGTTCTCTGGTAGGCTACATATGGACACTGGACACAGGGACACCCACCCATATTGGACATTCTTAGGTCAGTGGAGCAAAGGGCCTATTTTGCACTTCCTGAGTGTGAACCTAGTTCTTCAAACTTGTGGATGTGGGGTTTTTTTCCCCAAATTATTCTTAGTGGCTTTACTTGACTTGCTGTGTTGGATTTTTTGTGTGAGGGAAAGGCTTTTGTTGGCTTGATTGGGGTGGGGGGTCATCTGCCAAACCTCCTTCTTTAGACTGAGACCACTAGACCCGTTTACGATCCATTAAACTATTTAGGGTACAGATTAACATCTGTTATTCCAAGTGTAGATTAACTTTTCTCTCAAAAATTTAATTCTCTCAAACCCTTTTCACCTGCCCTGGAAGGAGAACTTAAGACACTTTGACAAGGGCTGACTCATTTCACTGTAGCTTTTGCAAGTTCCTTAATATCTGCCACAAATCCACAGTTCTTCTTATAGAAATGCTGTTAGTGTATAGCAATAATACACTTGTTCTGCTAATTTTTTTTCCAGCCAGTGAGCTATTCCCTGCACCTCCCAGGGTATGTGCCAAGAGGAACTGTTTTCCTCAATCATTAGCAGTGGAAATAAACTACTGCTGCCAAAATTGTGTTAGGTCAGGGCCCCAAGCTGGCCATTATCAATAGCTCTTGGGCTTAAAGTGCAGCCTTAACAAAAAATAACAAACAGATTGTCTATGCTGCTTAAAGTCAAATGCTAAAGTCAGACAAGCTAAATACGTCTGACTTCTTTCTCAAGTCAATGAAAAGTAATTTGTGAGAGTGGCCATGACAACTTCACAGCAATCAAAATGGCCAAATTCTTTCCTGATATAACAGCACTGTTGAAAGGGATGAATCTGGCCCAACTGTGATACTTACAAAATAAATCTGAAGCATACTGGGTGGTTCAGAAGATTGGGCTACAGAGCTCATTAGAGCTCATTTCATGTCTAGCAGACTGACTGAAATCTACCCTGGAGCTGAAGTTGACCTAAAGTTACGGTCATCTGCTAATGGGTCAGTGACCTCTTTGAAATGAGATGAGAGGTCTTAGTCCAGATTCTAGTGAGCAAATATCACAGCACAAACAAGCAATGGACAGCTCTCTTAACACAGAGGCCAAAGACAGGAGGGATGTTCAGTGACTTTGGGCAAGTCATTTACTTTCTATTTCCCTTCTGTCAAATGGAGCTAATTGAACCTCCCTCTGACCCAGGTAGAGTGTGAGGATAAATGCATTCTCAGTGGAAAGGAGATCAGATTGTATGTCATACCCAACAATGACATCACAGCAGCCAGTGTCTTTTCTTGTGGCTAGCTGCAAGGAGCAAGATCACAAACAGATGTCACATAGACATGTGTCACCTCTCACTGAAACTTTGACATGATGCTTGGCCTTTTCTTCAGTCTGTCCATTCCACTGATTGGAACTCAGGTATTATAGTGCTAGAGGCTATAGAAGTAAATGGATCATTAGAATGGGCATGAGGATCAACATTACTTCAAGAGGAGGAGCCATCCAGCTGGTTGAGATCAGTGTCTGCCCAAACCATGTATGAACTCTGGAGCAAGTGATGACATCAACCCCAAGGCTGTCAATCCATCCTCTACCCAGGGAATATTGTGAAGGCCAAGACTATAATAAGGGTTAAAAAAAAAAAGAACAAGATGAGTTCATGGAGGATTGGTCCATCAGTGACTATTAGCCTGGGTGGGCAGAGATGATGTCCCTAGCCTCTGGTTGCCGGAAGCTGGGAGTAGGCAACAAGATGGATCTCTTGATGATTACTTGCTCTTTTCATTCCCTCTGGGGCACTTGGCATTGGCCAGTCTCAGAAGACAGGACACTGGGCTAGATGGACCGTTGGTTTGACCCAGTACGGCCATTCTTATGCTCGTATATAACCAGCACTAAATATTGTAGAATGAAAGACAAGGAAACTCTTGACATGTGCCATGCATTAAATGACAAACAAAGCGGTGTTTCTTTTATTGAAATAGTTACAACCATAGCTTGGGGAAGAAGGTGAACATCTCTTCAGTGAGCATGTGAGGGAAATGCTTTTGGGCATTTGTAGTACAATTGTATACATCTCTCATCAGGCAAGCGACATCAAGGAAAGCCAGGAATAAAAGGAGCCACAGACCATGTCAAAAGCTACATGTACCCAACTGAACCCTGTACACCTTGGAAAATGGGCCAGTATGCTCCCTTCTCCTCTGATAACGTGTATTTTAGCAAAGAGCACCGGACAAGTTTCTTCCCTGGTGATTTCCAGGCACTTTGATCACATCAGGGATGGTGATTTGTACTGATTAGACATTACCGCCTCTCTCTCTGTATTAGAGTTCAGTCTGGTGGGGTGCTGAGCAATCAAGTAATGAGAAAGGAAAGTGCTCAGCCACCTGCAGGAACCACTTGCACTGTGGAGAATCAGGCCCTACAGCAGTGAATAGAGATGTATGAATTCCTTGGGCTCTGCTTTTCTCTTCTCCATCCTCCCTACTTTTACTTTAACACTCGAGGTGTGACATCATGGGGACCAGCCTTGCAAAACATTCAAACAAACCATCCAAACCCTTAAACTTTGGTGACTTTTCCCATCTCTAGAAACCCACAATTCTTAACCTCCATCAAACTACAGCAGCTGTCTCTTTGGAAGTGAACTGCAGCATCATGAACTTCTAAACAAGTCTGAATAGATGAAAGCCGGCTGAGGATTTCAGGACAGGCTCATTGAACGCAGCGGTTCAGAAGCTCTGAGACTCTGTTTCCAAGTTTCCTGTCCTGTCAGTGGCAGTTTGATTATTAAATACTCTCTAAAACTCACTTCATTTGGACTTATCCCCAAATCTAGGCCTTCTGCAGCACGTTGACACATTGATGCATGTGCTTCACTCAGTAGAATCAATCCCTACTCAAGGGACGCTGTATCTGTCTAGCAGCTGCTGTTCTCTCAGCTTTATGTAGTCCAGTTCTTGAACTGCTTGGCAGCTTTTTGGTCTGAATGGACCTTACTTCAGTATCCACTCGGCAGCACATCTCAGCTACTTCCACCACACCCTGAACATCATACCAAAACCAAACCATACTCAACTCTTCACAGTTAGGATCCCCAGAGTCACTGCTTCTGTACTTGAGAAAGGAGTGCTTGAAATTTCACCACCAGTTAAGGTCCCCAGGAAATAATTATTTCCTTCAGTAGACCTATATAGGATGAACCACTTTCAGAGAACCAAAGAGCAGACTCCCAGCATGTGTAAATTGTCATACAGCAGAACTTCAGAGTTATGAACACTAGTTATAAACTCACCAGTGGAACCACACATCCCCAATCAGGCAGCAGGGGGAAAAAAGCAGCAAATACAGTACTGCACTGTATTAATCATCAACTACTAAAAAAAAGAGAAAGTTTAAGAAGATTTGACAAGGTCAGGAAACTTTCTACACTTGTTTCATTTAAATTAAGATGGTTAAAAAGAGCATTTTTCTTCTGCACAATAAAGTTTCAAAGCTGTAGTAAGCCAAAGGTCAGTTGTAAGTTTTTGGGAAAACAATGATAACATTTTGTTCATAGTGATGAACAATTCAGAGTTCTGAACAACCTCTGTTCCCATGGTGTTTTTTACCTGAAGTTCTACTGTAGTTCCATTTAAGACAGATGAGCCATGACCATTTACAAAAGTTGAGGGTCTGCACCAAATACTTTCTGCGGGGAGCCAGGAGAAGAGAAAGTGAATGCACTATAAGGGTACATCTACACAGCAATAATTATTTCTAAATAACTTAGTCCACGTCTACACAGCAGGCTGTTATTTTGAATAATGTCAAAATACTGTCAAGCTGGAGGACTTCTTACTCCAACTCCTGTAACCCTCATTGTACGAGGAGTAAGGGAAGTCAAAGGAAGAGCGATCTATTTTGAAATAAGTGCTGTGTAGATGCTCCCAATTTTGAAATAAGCGATTTCAAAATAAGTTACGCAATTGACGTAGCTCAATTTGCATAGCTTATTTCGAGTTAAGCCCTGCTGGATAGATGCACCCTAACATTAACACTGCAACTTTCAAGGTGCCAAAGCCTTTAATGGCAATCACGAGCAACTGTCTCCTGTAGGTGCCTTTGAAATCCCAGCCTCAGTCAACAAACTCAAGTGAGGGACAAAGAAGGTTAGCGAGGGAAGAGATAGCTGTGTGTTTTGAGTTAGGGGTGAAGCATCATACTTTGGATTTCAATAAACATTGGTGACAAAAAATTAACAACATTGTGGAGTTTTGTACAAACTTAAAAAAACAGCAGGGTGATTCAAAGCTTTGCTCCATTGTCAAGGATTCACCGTGACTTTTTTTTATGAAATGTAATACAAGTTTGCTGTCCAAGTGCTTTTGCTTACCCACACACATACTTATGACTTGAGGCAAAACAATCAGGAGAGCTTGAAATTCAGATAAAGGTCTCTGTTCAACTCAGCTAATTTAAAATCTAGGGGAGGATTGAGCCCATTGGGCACTGGTCAGTAAAGTACCTTTTGTAGAAAAAAAGGTAGCAGAGAATAAAAATACCCCAAGCCCCCACATTAATTACACATTAGCATCACTTTATACTTATTGACCCACACAGCCTGTTAGACTCTTCACACCTCAGTCGTATCTTACAGAACATTTCCCCAAGCATGCTGTATAAAAACTATCACAGTTCCCACTCTCTTCTCCTAGACAAATGTCTCTTCTGTAAATGCCACTGGTTTGCACTCCTCTGGAGAGGCATCCGTGTGCGGTTGGCTCTTGAGCCACTCCACCCTGCTCCGGATGAGTTCATTCTCCACAGCTTCTGCATCCGCTGTATGGCAGTTCTTGGCCTCATCGTGTTTGAAGTATTCCCTGACGGTGTTGCGGATGGAGGCCGGGAGAATGATGCGGATGGTGTGGCTGAAAGCATTGATGCTTTTGCCATGGGTTTTGGCAGGTGCTGCTTGCTGAGCATTGTCCGTCAGCCCCTCTGCCTGGGGAATGCATTGGGGAGTTTCTTTGCACTCCGTTTGCAGCCGCTGGCTCGTTGTTTCTTGATGGTATCTCCTGGAGACAGAGTGCAGCACCAAAGGGGTGTTCTGCCCATAGAACACTGTCTGGGGTATATGGACACTTACTGTTGGTTGGCTCTTGGAAGTACTTTGGCCACTGGTGCTGTTTGATTTGGGGCTACAGATGCTCACTGAGAACCCCCCATCCTCCTGTTCCCTTGGAGACCCCTGTGGACTTCCTTTATTCGGGGCCATGTAAAAGGTTATCTTGGTGCGCTTCAGGCTTTCCTGTCTGGGAGGGGAAACCTCTGGGCCTTTTATCTCAATGTGCTTAACTGACTTTTCCCTGGGCCCTTGCTGGCCAATGGCTGATGAGCTCTCAGTGGCTGGGATATGAGTGGGGGGGTCTGTTTTACATTCAGACTCTTTGAAATAACACTGGCGTCCGAGAGCATGTCCAGAGCCCCTGACACATCTCACTTGCCTTTCCTCTTCCTCCCAGTCACTCTCATTTAACAGGCTTCCCATGGCAGCGCCATTGATGGGCACAAAACCCTTCATTTCCCCAGTGCTGTGACTGCTCCCCCTGTCCCTTTGCTCAGGCTTGCTGCATGAGTCCAAGTCACAAGGGTTCAAAGGCAAAAGAGATGTCAAGGGCTTGCTCCATTCTTTCAGGGACCTCTTTGCTATCTTTGGAGACAAGGCATGGAGTCGGGTGGAAGTGCCAAACATGAAAGGCAGAGAGGAGATGTCACTGGGGCTGAAGGCTGAGGACTCGGAGCAGTAGGAGAAAGCACTGTCTAAGGAGCTTAGGGAGGAGGCAGAAGGGGAAGTGGTGGTAGAGGACAGGCTGGAGAAGCTGGACCTGTTGGACAGGTTGGTTTTCTGAAGCTTCTTCACCCTAGAGCTGGTCTGAGGAGATTGCCAGAAATTCTGTCTCGTCTTATTCAGCCCAGGGCTCAGGCCTTCATCAATCAGCTTCTGGCTCTCCAACTGCAGCTGCTTGAGCCTGTGGATGTAATCAGTGTGGCTGTGCATGATGGTGGCATCACAGCTGGACTGGCGGGCCACTGGCTCATGGCACTGGGAGGGGAGCTGAGAGCTGAGGCAGACACTGGGTTCAGAAGAGCACCGATCCCTTGCAGGACTCAGTGAACGTATTGAGCCAATGGAGCAGAAGGAGCCTTCTTCGTCGAGGAGCTCATAGCTGTCTGCGCTGGCATTCTTCCTGGTTTTGCTTTGGTAGCAGGCAGTGATCTCACTAAACAGATCCCAATCTTCCTGCCCCTCTTCAAATAACAAACCACCAGAGGGATGCTGCTTTGGTCTTTCCTGGTCACAGGCAGCAAACTCCATTTCATCAGAGGAATCGTTTTGCTGAGCCCTGCCAATACCTGGGGAAGACATGCAGGGGGAATGCCAATTAACTTTTAAAAATGTGACAGAAAAGCATATAATTAACTGTGTTCCTTTCTACCTGTCAAAGTGCTATGTTATGTGTCTAAGTCTCAAAGGACATTTCGAGCTAGGAGTGTGAGTCCCAGCTTGAGGAGACAGAAACTGGGCTAGCTCTGATCAAGTAGTGCACCAAACATAGTGTGTAGCAGTGGGGGTGCAAGTGGCAGGAAAGGCTAATTGTCCTGAATGTGCATCTAGCACCTCCGATTCTCACACCCCCCAGCTCGAAGTGTAGCCATACTTTAAATGTTTACTACTACAACTGAAACTACAGAGTGCCTTCCTTTGAAGAGCAACAAATGCTTTGTGAATGTCAATTAATTAATTAACCAAGTAATTAAAATTGAATTAATTAATTAAAAATCTCCTTTGCCTCACACAAGTCTTGTGAGAATTAATTAATTAATTCCCGCAAGACTTGTGCGAGGCAAAGGAGATTTTTCCACTACATTTTACATGGTGGAGAAACTGAGGCACAGAGTGGGGAATGACTGTTATCAAGGATACATTGCAAGTCTGTGGCAGAAATAGAAATGGAACCCTACTGTTTCTTGTCTCACAAGTCTCAGGCTCTCATGATTAGATCACAGTCTGTCGTGTATTCAGCAGGGACACATGGATCTCTTTAAATTCTGACTTCTCAAGTCAAATTTTAGAAAATCAGTTTAAACTGCTCCACTTTTAAAAAAACCAAGTCTGTTGGAATATGTTGCTTGATGCATGAATTCTGAGGTAAATTGTCTGACAAACTGAAGCAACTAGGAACTACAGCAGGATAATGAAGAAGAGGTAAACCAGCCAAACAGGGGTCCATATGTGAGGTGCTGTAATTGCATTCTCCAATGCCCTTATCAAAACATAGTCAGGAAGTTAGGGGAAAGGACTGGCTCAGAACAAGTCCCCTCTTCTACATTCCTGTGGATGGGTAGTGTGGGAATTGTAGTCTTTGTGTACAAGGCATTTGACAGCTGTTCTGACTGACCAGGCATCTCCTGAGAAGGTGCCAGGAAAATACAATGCTACAAACTTACCCAGGAAATCCTCAGAGTTTTTTGACTTTTCTTTGTCTGGCCTTTGAAACAGTGAACTGATGTCACCTCCAAAAATTTCTGCTGAGTTTTCAATCAGGAACTGTACTAACATGGCCACCTGCCAAGGGAGAGGAAACACTGGTGTCAGTTTAGGGAAAATATACCTGGCTCTATTATCCTCCAAGACAAATTAGCCTAGAGTGACAGTGTGACAATGCCTTTCTCTGCACAAATGTAACACTTAATCCTGAAGATTCCCTTTGGCTCAGAAAGCTAGGAAGCGTCTCTTAGGTTGGATGCTTGTGCATTAGTCATAGCTGAAGGCAAGAAGCTGGGCTAACTGGAACAGTAGTGTGAGCTGATACTGCAAATCCTGTAGTCCTAATTATTATTGTCATAATCTCACAGGCCCCGGCAATATTCTGCCTCCGAGGAGGAGTGTCATGATGTTAGATTTGTTCCTCTCTGCAGGTTGGTGCCACCATTATTAGATGTTTCAGATGGGGAGACAGTTTCCTTCCTTTTAACGGGTTACTAAGCGTCCTCCTACCCACTTCCAGGGCAAATGTGTCCCGCAAGAAAGTCCATTTGTTAGAGCAGATCATGCCTTCTTTTAGTGCTTCCATTCCTGAAGCGGTCAAGTTACCCCATAACAATCTGAATGGGTGCCCAGGGGAGGAGGGGTGAAGCTAAAATTGTTACTGACCTAAAGCACTTCAACTCTTTATATTTCCTTTGTAGACTGCAGAGGAACAAGTCATAGGAGGTGGAAGGAGGGGAAAAAATCATATGGGCAGAACCCCACCAGTAGTATTTACCTTTTTTGTAGACTTGCTTTCCTCTTCAGGCCCAGTGGGACTAGGAAGCCATAACATGTTGGGAGCTATGCAAAGAGCCAAGTTAAATGCATTCATCTGATTCTCCCCTGAATTCTGCTCAATCTGATGCAGGACTCCAAACAGGTGTCTGAGTAAAATGAGGTTGGCTTCTGGGAGCTGCTTCACCAAACTGCCCAGGGGAAAGAAACAAAGCAAAATAAGGAGCTTGTAAAACCTGGCTCTTCAAAATGACAATTGACTTCTAAAAGCCCTGGCTACACTACTGGTACAATCATGATTTTGTAACTAGTTTGTGACACTCTCATCTGGCCTCTCTACAACAAATAGGATTGAGTTACATTCATCACACAGTTATCTTGCTGTCATGTTTGTGCATTCACATCTGTCATGCTGCCCAATGCACTCTGGGAAAATGTGGACTGTCCTCCACAGTCCCATCAAGAGATGCTAGAATGCCTGGAGGACACACATACAGACCTGTGCTGGCAGCATGGGCAGTGATGCACTTTGCTGTGACCTATGGTACAGAGATTTGAGGGGAAGGAGGACCAGTCAAACTGTTATTGTTTAAAAGAAATTTGTCTTATGGGTTATGTCCATGTGATGCTAATGGACAAATCCTGCTCAAGGTGTCAGTCTCAGGAAAGTAGATAAACTCTTCAGGCCCTGATACTATGACTGGCAGGCTGCTCCTTCCTGACAACTGATGTGGCTATCAGTTTAACTTTGTACATGCAAGGGAGAACCACCATAGTTAAGCATCTAATTAATTCCATTTATACCCAATGGTACCACTGAAGTCCAAATTACTGTCCTTTCTTTGTTTGAATTCTAGTAATTACAGCTGGTCAACCAAAAAGATATTTTTGGGGTTGGGGCAGGGTGGAGGTTTGGTAAAGAAAACAAAACAGAAAAACACCATGAACAATTTTGTCAAAAATATCATCTTCTTTCACTAAAAAAATACTTAAATGAAAATGTTCTGACCAATTCTGCTAACACCTAGCCTGCACACTCAGCATCAGCCAGTGGATTGAGAGCAGTGAGCTGGCCTAGAGCAACATGAGGAATCTCTTAGAACATGGTAACTGTGCTGTGTAGATGGAAATAACACAAGCCTCCTCAAGAGAGACGAAGTGGGGCACTGACATACCTTTTGATGGCTTCAATCTTATGCGCTCGATTTTCTGTGTCCACGGCTTCCATCCACAGCCCGTGCATGTCTGAGGATAGAACACTGTCAGGTATATTTCGTAGAAAATCCTGAATTAAATATATATATGCAGAGCAGTCTGGTCAGTTTTGAATAATTTGTTTCATGATGCATATATGTTCATTTAGATTAAACATAAGATAAAAAGTGACACAAAGCATTTCCTATAAGGCAGTGGTCCCCAACGCGATGCCCGCGGGCGCCATGGTGCCTGCCGGGCCATTTCTGTGCACCCACCGAGTGAACGGGGCTGGCCCCGCTCCCGGGCGCACGGTGCATGGGCGGTGCCAGCCTCCTGGGCGCACGGCGTATGGACAGCGTCGGCCCCGGGCATGCAGCACATGGGTAGCCCCGCCCCCAGGTGCGCAGCGTTTGGGTGGCCTTGCCCCCGGGTGCGCGGTGCAAGTGCTGTGCCGGCCCTGGGCGTGCGGCACAGGGGTGGCCCCGGCTGCGAGCATGTGGCACAGGAGCAGTGCTGGCCCCGGGCACGCAGCACATGGGCTGTGCCAGCCCCGGGCACATGGCATATGGGTGGTGCCGGACCCTGGGCGCACGGCACAGGAGCGGCGCCAGCCCCGGGCATGCAGCACACGGGCAGTGGCGGCCCTGTCCCTGGGCATGTGGCGCATGGGCTGTTCCGGCCCCGGCGCATGGCATATGGGCAGCCCCAGCCCTGGGCGTGCAGCACAGGAGCGGCGCCGGCCCCGGGAGTGCAGCACACGGGTGGCGCCAGCATGGGGCACGTGCCGTATGGGTGGCCCCACCCCCAGGCACGTGCACGGCCCTGCCCCCGGGTGCGTGTGTGGCCCCGCCCCTGGGTGCTTGGCAGCCCCAAAAGGTTGGTGACCACTGCCATAAGGCCTTCCTGATCCCCATGGCATGCAGCATGGCAAACAGATGGTCTGTGTGTCACAGAAGGAAAAGCTCCATCTAATCCAACCTTTGGCCAGAGCTGGATTATTCTCTATAGAATTGTATATTGGCCAGGGCTTTGTTCAGTTGAGATTTAAATGTCCAAACAATGGGGTTTGTACTGCTTCTCCTGGGATACTATTCCACAGCCTACTATATATCTTGTGTTGAATCAATCCAAATTCCCCCTCAAGCAAACAGTGAATTATGAAGATATCTAAAATGTAGTCTGGCCAACAAGAGGAAAATTGGGAATATATTTTAAGTGCAGACCTGAACTGTTCTCATTTCATTTACATGTCAGGGCAATACTATGGCTAGTTTTCACTGGAGAGTTAAGTTATAAATTCAGCATTATCACGAACTAAAATCCCTTCCACACACATTGATCCTTAACTCAAGTGCAGTAGTGCTTTTCACTCTAGTTGGCTGGCCCGTCAGGGAGCAGAGGCTAAAGCTTGAGTTAATACAACTCATTAGCTGCTAACAGTGCCAGTCTGTAAGGTGGACATGGGCAAACTTCACTCAAGGGCTACTAGTTCGCCAGTGCCTTCCCACAAATTCTTCCACAGTCCCCAGAGCAGCTCTGCTTGCTCCAGCCCTAAGAATCCCCAAAGTCCTAGCGACATACACCGGTGAGTGCAGAGTTGGGCATTATATCGCACTGCGGCTGCTGGCACTTGAGGTAGGCTAACTTGACAGGTGTAAAGTGAGTGCAGATAATTCAAGTTAACATGGCAGGGCAGATACAGCTCTAGTCTGTTTAACCCCTTGCTACCTGAGGGTCTGTTGTAGTATTACATTAGAAGGTACAAAAAGTGATACTGGCCTGAGAGCCAATATTGATTTCTGCTTGTTGAAGACTGTTAAAGCAGCAGATTTCTGTTCATGCAAGGGCATGGCTGCTCTCTGACACATACCCAGCCAGGAGCTGGGGGTGGAGTAGGCTGAATGTGCCCCATTTAAAATGCTTTTCCCAGGCAGGACCTTGATATCTCCTCACTGAATGCAAAGTGCTGTGCTAGGGCAGTACCACCCTGATGTAACTTACAGTGATGACTGCTGCAGCCACAAAGACTGACTCGCCATCCACCTGGACATCATCTCCAGAGTTCAATTTCTCTTTCAGTTCCTTGCAGATCTTGGCATTGGCTGAGCGCCTGAAAATGCCTCTTGTGGAGGGACCTTCTTGGTACAGCAGAAGCAGCATATCCTAGGAGAAAGCCGAGCCCCGACATAGGTTTAGACGAGTTTAGCATCTGAACCCATACTGTGTCATGCCTCACAAACTAAGCAGGGTTAAGGATGGTCAGCAATAGTAGGAGATACTCCAGGAAACCTGAAGGGTACAGGAGGTGATATGGGTGACTCTATAGGGGACACTTTCCTTCATGAGTTTGAACTGGTACTGAATCAAAGTATAGTATAAGAGAGTACTAATCTTCTTACTCCCCCTCCCAGATATGGGTGACAGGAACCTCAGAGATACCACAGATGGCTGATACAGAGGTGGATGGATGGATGATATAGTCATAAACCCCATCTTACCATAATAGGCTTGGGGAGCATTCCATCAGGACACACAGAGGACAAAGACAGGCCGAAAAGTTTCCGTGGGGTGGGGGGAGAATGTGATGCAGGGCTGCCTGTGGGGGTGCTGGTAGTCCGGCGCAAAGCCCAGTCAATCAAGGATTTCTTCCTCTTCGTATGTTTCTGCAAGGATTCTGAAAGAGCCCAAAGCCGCTGGATTTACAATGTGCCCCTCTTGCAAGGCTTGTGCATTAGACCCGTGGGAAGGGAGTCAGAGTCATGCAGATGGCTTTATTTCTTTTCCAGTGAAATATAATGTCAAAATTCCTATGTCGTGGATTGGAAATATATGGGAGTCTTCACTGGGAGAAGTCTCTTAAATCCAGTGGGCAGAGTAAGGTCAGTCACCCAGTGAAAACCCACAGGGCAAATAGTTCACAAACATGCCATAGGACAGGATGTTTGTACAGCACCTAACACAATTGGGCCCATTCTTGGATGGCCCTTTGGTGCTACCACAATTAAGATTGATAATAACAGCAATAACAAAGTCATTTATCTGCTGTGAAGAAGGGCTGGGCAGCCATAACGCTAGTGCACTACTCAAAGCTGAATGCTCCAAAGGAGTGTGATGCTGTGTGCCACAATGTCTCACTTGTAGAGGCCTGGGAAAATCACTGTTATTCAAGAAGCCAGAGCTAGGTACCCAGGCTCCTATTTCAGGGAAAGACAGTCACCTTAGAATGCAAGTCACAAAAGGCAGCAGGCTAGGCAGGGAACCAATGGCAGGGGTGCATGCGCTGGCTCCACCCCTTTCTCAGAGACAAGCACCTACATCTAAGCTGCTGAGAGGTGCCTAATTCTACTTGCAGTTCTGAGCTGCGAAATCCCTTTGGATTAACAACGGCGGTATCATTTTAGCAACAAGTGGGTGGGGGTGGATGGGAGGAGGAGCTCCCTCATCACTTTTAGCTCAGGGGGCCAGGTACTCCCCTGAGATGTGGGAAACCCCCAGTTCAAGTCCTTCTCTTTGAATATGGATGTGCCACCTCTCATGTGAGTGCCCTACCCATGGGGCTATGGGAGATTCTACATAGGCAGGGAGTCCCTCAGTCTCTTGAGTTGAAGCTGTGGATTAATAATGTCATAGAGAAGCAGGGCTGCTGCTTCATGTAAGATCATCTTTGGGGGTTGGATCCAGCAAGTTAGGCTGGTGAATATCTGTCTGTCCCCTGGTTTGGGACTTGGTCTGGGGCTTAGGTGGGAAATAGGCCTCCCAGTACCCACAGGCAGCGCCATGAATGTGCCAGAATAAGAAACATAAGCATTCAGGGAACTTGTAGTGGAAAATGTTAGGTGCCAAGTGAGTTTAGGCATTTTCAGGGTTCAGCTGGAGTTTTGTTTGTCCAGACTGCATGAACGCTCTCTCGCAAGAAAGCTCTGATTGCCATTAGCAGAATGGCCACCAGGACACCTGTGCTTGTTTCGATAGGCTGTTTTTGCACCAAAAAACCCTGCTGCCTGTCCACACGCATACCTTTTTGCGCAATAACTCTTGCGCAAAAAGGAGTTATTCCTCTCTTCTGTCAATTCACTGTAAATTTTCTTGTGCAAAAATGTGTTTGAGGTGTGGACGCTCCGCGAGTGTTTGCGCAAAAAAAGATTGTTTTTGTGCAAAAACTCTGCAGTGTAGACGTAGCCTGAGTCATTAACTTCTTCTGTCTCTTGTCAGTGAATACATTAGCTGTGAACCATCTTTTTGATTTTGTGTCCGCTTTAAAGAGGGTCAAATATTACTGGTGCTTTTTATTTTTTTGTCAAATGGCAAATACATTTGTCTTGGATAATTCTTGTATCATCTGAATGGCTCTAGCATGGATATTATTACATGTTGAGTTCAAGGCATCAGTAAACCATTAGCCAGTCCATAAAGAAAGATCTCACAGATCTCCTATGCTTCTTGGGAGGATCTAATCAAAGAGCTAAATACAATTGGTGACTCTGTGTATGTGTAACACAGCAATTCATCCAAGGGTATCGTAACTTGCTGTTGCATGCTAATCAAGCACCTTGTATTTGGTAATGAGAGCCAAAGTCATGGTTAAGGGTGAAGTCCTGCTACCACTGAAATCAATGTATGTTCAGTGGATGCAGGGACAGGCCCTGTTTTATGAAGGGACAAAAATCAAGCCTCTTTCCAGTGCAGATACATCCGAGCTGTGAGTATCTCTCTCAGATAAAACCACAACACAACAGGAAGTCAGCAACTGTGCAGGGAGAGCCGCCGTGTTCTTTGAAGGGGGACACAGTATCATCCCGACCCTCACCTCTCCTCAGCTGCATTGGAGCATGGGGCCTGGGTTTCAGGATGAACTGACACTGTCTGTCCTTGGGAAGCTGATCCAGGAGGGAAGCCTCCGTCCCATCCGCTAGGAGCGTGTTGTTGTTGGTTCCTTGGTGGTGGTCCACAGCGTCTCGGAGGCAGCTCAGTATGATGCTGAAAGGATGCTCATGCCCTGTGGTGATAAGAGACCCAGAATGACTAGGTGAGGACAGAGAACTCATGAATTTCATGCTGGGAAAGCAATGAGGAGACCGTGTTTGCAGTGGTCTGGCATTCACATCTCACAACTTCCAGTCAGCTGTGGCAACCTCATCAGAGAGCCCAAGGAATGAATGGACCATGGAGTCTGAGCCCTGCAATTGCACTGCACGTGCTTTCCTCTAGTGGCTGTGTGACAAAGGCTTGGGGGAAGCCTGCTGTGCCATTTCAATGTTGCATGTGTTCGGGGAGAAAAGTTTGATTGAAGAGGCTTTAAGCCTAGAAAGCTTGTGTGTGCTACACTCACTAGGGAAAATGAAACTGAAGGAGAAAAAGGAAAAGGATAAAAAAGTGCAGGCTCAGTTGTTTTTTCAGATGTGAGATGTTGACTTGAAGATCACTGACAGGCGTGTAAAGATCAATGCAGCAACTTTTACATTTAAATTTCTATTTTGGGAGGATAGGCTGGATGGTCCACTAGGCATGCATGCCTCAATCGCCCCAAATCTGAGCACAGAGGAACACATCTTTATTATGTTTGAATTACAGTAGTGTTTAGAGGACCCAGTTAGGATTGGGCCCCATTAGGGTTAGGCAAAGCAAAAAATGCACAGTGAGAAATGATCCCTGCTGTGAATAGCTTAGAGATGAACAAGATGGACAAGGCTGGGAGGGAAAACAGAGAGGTAAAGAGACTCGACCAAGGTCGTGCAGCTGGCCAGTGTCAGAGCTGGGAATAGACCCTTTTTTTGTCCTGAATCTCGGTCCAGTGCACTATTTACTAACCACACCCTGTCTCTGAGAGACACACATTCTGAGCTTGTTTATTTGTAGTGGCTGTGGAAAGTTTACTTTAAGAACTTCCTCTGTTTGGTAACCCATTATAATACTGGCCTTTGCAGATATGAAAAGGGTTCCTGAAGGGTGGAAGCTGAGTTCTCACTGCATGTGCGTGCACATGGGTACGGATGCACTGAAGGGTGGGGAGAATTGTTTCCTTAATAAATTTCACATTATCAGTTGTGACTGCACTCTCATTTGGAAAGACAATAGCATTTTGTGTCCTTCAAACACATACCAAAGGGATGTACATCAAGCTTGATAAGCCACCCAATATAACAGGCAACGTGCACACTTCTGTGTAACAAACCAGTATGAGTCCCTCTACGCACAAACTACCCTACAATAGCAATCGAGTGTGTGCATTTCTGTGCTCACAAAGTATTCCACAATGAATGACCTCATGCACATACGCCTAGACCAGTGTTTCTCAAAGTTGTTTGCAAAACCACTCTGAGAAACATGCTAATTGGCCGCCCCGGTGTGCTTATTTACCAGCTCCACAGCCATGGAACCTTGCCACTCCCATTGGCTCCAGTTTGCCATTTGTAGCCAAGGGGAGCCGCAGGAAGCAGCAGCCTGTGGCTCCCCTTGGCTACAAACGGCGAACTGAAGCCAATGAGAGCTGTGAAGCTCCATGGCTGTAGAGCTGGTAAATAAACACACTGGAGCAGCCAGTTAGCAGGTTTCTGAGAGTGGTTTTGTGAACCACTTTGAGAAACACTACCCAAACCCTAACGTCCTGTTTACACTACCTAACAATGAAAATCAAGGAGATGCTTCCCTGCACTAATGAGCACAACAAATAAACATGTTCAGCCAGCACTTGTGAGAGACACCAACCATCACAAACCTTTGCTAACTGCTCATAAACAACTCTATAATAACAATCTTATTATGACAACAAGCTCTTAAGAGCATATCTACAATAACAAACCAGTGGGTTCAAACCTTACCGGAGAATTAATCCAGAAAGCAAACCACATCTCAATTTCAACAACAGTAGGAAAGTAAATATCTTTTAAAATGACAAAATACAATTTATACAAGATGGGGGAAGTAATATCTTTTTCTGGGTCAGATTCTGGTGGTGAGAGAGACAAGCTTTCAAACATATCCAAAGCTCTTCTTCAGGTCTGGAAAATGAAGAAGAGCTCTCTGTAGCTTGAAAGTATATTAGAAATTGGTCCAATAAAAGATATCACCTCACCCACCTTGTCTCCCTAATAATCTGGGACCAATATGTTACCGGAAGCTGACTGTGAATCTAAGACCAAAACTTGTCTATTGGGATATCACTTGAACCATTACAGGTAATGGCTGAACTTCAAAAGATTTAGTCCAGATAGCCGATCATCAGTTCAGCTCTCAGGGTATTGGTCAAAATATTAAGAGTGATGCTTGGAGCTTAAAAAGTTCTGTTCAGATGTACAACCTACAGTTTAGATTCTTGAGAGCAGCTTTGATCTAGGCATTGTATAACAACAGAGAGTTATTCTTTGATCCCTCCCCATTGCTCAATCACATATAGAATTCAGATTGTGTTTATGAGAGTAGCACAAGAATTGCTTGTCTCTTTCAAAAAGATCAGTACTTCATAGCTCTGGTCATGTTAAAAGTGCCAGGACAGCGTACCTCCTGGTATTTTGGTGATTCTGATTTCTGAAAGGAACTGTAAACATCTGAATTTATATTAAAATAAAACTTAAAAAAAACCCAAAGTTTTTTTAACTTCAGAAAAAGTGTCAGTTGGGTTTGATTCTTATTTTATCTAAATAGCCCTTCCCTAAATATGATTCTATCAGCGCGTCATACACAATAATAGAATTTGTTATGAATTGCTATGGGAAAGATTGGAAAGATTTGTTACACATGCTTTGCCAAAATAAATACCCTGTCTAATTTTAATTGTACATTTAATCTTACTTCACTGTCTTGTTTTTGCCAATGATGCAAATATGAAACAAATATTTTTTTGCAAACTATAGTTTTGATACTTTCTAAGATTAATGTCTGGCATTAATAAAACAGAATACCGTGTTTTATTTGGTGGTGGTGGGTTTCTGAATCCTCTCACATAGAACTCTGATAGTGCTCTGGCTCTGAAACCCTAATATGCACATTTATTTTCCTTCCAACATCCCAAAGTTATTATAAACTAAACAGAAATTGTAAAAAAATAAAAATAAAAAAAAAATTAAAAAGGGAACTTTTCAAATAAACATTTTGCAAAAGACATTTCCCCAAATACACCATGTCTCCTTGCAAGATCCGTTTCAGATTAGAGTAGTTACTCAGACGAAAGCAGCACACAAAACCTCATGAAATGAAACATCTACTTAATAGGCTATGACGTCTTTCCTGAAAAACAGTTTCTTTGAATCTGAGCATCAATGCTTTGAAAAATAAATACCAAACAAAAAGATTAATACTTTGCATTCTGGATAGCAGGCTTAAATGGTACCAGCAAATATGTTTTAACACACTTCCTTCACTTGCCTATCTACCAAGACCTGCCTTTGAGATTATGTTTCCTTTGTAAGATTGGAAGCCATTGATAAGCAACGTTGCTGCATGTAGCTCCTTGTGATGCTTTAGGAGTTAGGGTGTGATTTGCTTCCCAATAATAGCTGAAAGCACTCAGGATCTAATGGGAGATGCTCTCAGCCGTGATTGATGGAGCCAAATCTGGCAAGTCCTTTGTGTGTGTGGAACAGCAAACCGAGGGGGATAGATGCCAAAAGCTAGCTCCCAGGGGCGCACAAGATTTCTTAACAATGATTGGATATGCAACACCAGATCTTTAAAGTGCTAGCATGCAGTTTGAGATGGATTTTGCAGAGGCAGAGATACCTCACATAACCAGTGTCCACCACCACCATCATGCTATATCAACACCTCAGTGCTGACATACCTAAAGGAAAAATGAAAGAGCTCTTACCAATAAGGGGATAAGCAGGGTCATCCTTTCCTGATATCACCCACAGGTGGTAGTCACTTGGTCTACCCTGTAAATTGAAGAAGAGAAGAGAAAATTATAAAAGGGGGCCAAGCACTGCGAGGGGGGACCGGAGAAGCTGGACATAGCACACAAAACAACTAGAAAAGTTAACAATGGAGCAGGAAATGAAAGCTGCAAACATCTGGCAAACAGCATGGTTAGGAATGACAAGCTCTTAGAATCTGTTTGTTTGACAAGTAGCGGAAGGTGAAAGGTTCAGGAGAGGGAGAGAAAGGTAATCACCAGGATGAAAACAAACTAAACTTTCCCCAACATCCACCTAGAAAGCTCAGATTCAGGTCATCTCCTGAAATATTAATCAGACATCATCACTCAATTCCAAGTTCCCTCAGGACTAGAGGCATTTGCTGGCTACAAAAAGGTGTGTGCAACACTCAGCACTAGCTTCAAGTTCAGAAGGCTTCTACTTTTTGCCTTGACTGACATGTCAGGTAACAAATATTTGCTATCCACTGACACAAGTATTCCTGTGTCCCATTGGCATGTCTAATGAGGTACAAGTATGCTTGCATAAGATTTTATGTTCACCCATTATGCGAGTTGAAGAAAGGGATGAAATATTAATTTCTCCCTTCTGTTGCAAGCACTCTAAAGCAAGGAACATGCCTATCTGTGGGTATGTAAAGTTGCACATTAATGTATGACATAATATAAGTGAGTGTCTTTAATGAGGTTTCACATAAATGGATAGTCCATGTATTGCACAACTATGCTTGGCATTAATCTATTGGGATGTTGTTTTGCCTCTCCAATAGTGTGATAGTTATTAATAGACCTATGAAATTACTGAACAAATTGTCTCTCTGGGGAGTCTGAGACAAGATCAGTCCTAGTAGAAAGCTATGTCTACACTGCAGGGGGGAGGGGGTTTCGGAAAAAGGTACGCAACTTGCAAACTGCAATTTGCATAGCTTTTTTCTGATTCTTTTTTTGGAAGAGGCTTTTCCAACATTTGGCCCATGTACATAGAGGCCAAATGTCAGAAAAACCTCCTCTTTAGGAAGATCCCTTATTCCTCATAAAATGAGGAATACAGAGCATCCGAAAGAACATGCCCACTTTTTCAGAAATTGTTCCAAAATAGCAGACATGTTCCCTGAACGTGGAAGAGTTTTTCCGGAGGTATCCTGGAAAAACTCTAGTGTAGACATAGCTGAAGTGGATATAAGCAAATCAATAGTGTTGCATCTATTTACACAGAACCTGAATTCGAGCTATTAAATGGATGTGTGCTTTTATAAATCATTGTTTATGCACAAACATATTCCCTGTAGTTTGGAGAATACTAGTGTTCTAGTGGTTATAGCCAGTCATTATTCATTTTTCCAGACTCTCCTGTATCTGTATTGTACTATAAAACAGATGTTGCCAACTTCCCAACAGTAGATCTGGCAGGATGTGCAGTGGCTACTTACAGGAAGTCCAAGCTGATTAGCTGTCTTCTTGATCACATTGTCTGCCGTTTCTGTGTTGGACACATTTACTGTAGTGGTCTAGGCAAGGAAGACAAAGAACACTTAGAAAGCTAACGGGGCTGGGAGTCGCAAGGGCTGAGGTTTGGTAACATCATCACATGGCTTGAAATCAAGGCAAGATGCTATTTTCGGGTCCCCTGTTTAGGCAGGACAGTGTCTGACATTGCAAACATGAAGCAATGGTAACACCACGAAGGTTAGGGTTTTAGCACTAATGTATTAGCTTGATTAACACACTGGTATTTCAATGGCTGTGGAAGAGTTGAACAAACCTGGGAGCACAGTAGGATCATTCCTAAGCACAATGATATTACAATGGAACAAAAGTGCTCATCACCTTTTTTCAATCACTTTTTTCCCAGAGTGCACCAAGGTAACACAATAGAAATGTAAAATACAGAATCTCAGAGAGACTCTAACATCATGTACCAGAGATGGAACCCAGACTACGTCTAGACTGACGAGTTTAATTGGAGAAAGATATGCAAATTGTAAACTGCAATTTGTGTATCTTTTTCTGCTTTTTTTTCGGAAGAGGCTTTTCCGAAATTTGGCCTGTCTACATGGGGCCAAATTGTGGGAAAAACCCCTCCTTTTCTGGAACATCCCTTATTCCTCTCACTGAGAGGAATTCATGGATGCCGAAAGAACGCACCCGCTTTTTCGGAAACTGTTCCATAAAAGCGGACGTGTTTCCTGGACATGGCAGAGCTTTTCCGGAATACCTCTGGTATCCCAGAAAAACTCTGCAGTCTAGACATAGCCCCAGACTGATAGTTGCACTTTTAGCACAGGAGTGAAATACAGTTGCAGAATCCAAGCACTGCGATAGTAGTCCTTTTTTAATGGAAGGTGAACCAGGCACAAGGCTCAGAACTTAGCAACAGGAATGTGAAAAGGCAAGAATATACTATCATAGATAAACTGAGATGCTACCAATGAATCTACCAAGCACAAAATAATCTGTTGCACCAGTAGCAAGTGTTATGGGGCATTGCTCTAGTAGTAGCCACTAAAGCAAAAGTCATCACTCGTGATGAGGGGCAACACCAGGCAAAGAAATTAAAGTAGGTGGCCAAAATAATCTCCAGAACTAGTTTTTTTTCACTTGGCTGGTTATCCCTAAGATAATGTAGGGATAACATATTAAAGTATTAAAAATGATTCCCCAAGTGAAAGTGACTCCCCATAATTTGTTCCCCACAACTTAAGTTTGTGTTTAGATTTAGTGTTATCAAGCTTGATAAGTGTTTAGATTTATTATTATTATTATTATTATTATTATGTGTTAAGATTGTTAAATGTTTAGATTTATAATTATTGCACCCTAGAATATAATTTGTTAAGAATATAATATTAGGTCATGTAACTTAAAACTGTTACTATGTAGCCAGAAATAGCTCCCCGCTCTGTGTCCTAAGGCATGCTCAAACTTTTGCAAGTGGCTACTTGTCAAGCCACTAACTCTGCTC
>JANRFK010001158.1:24410944-24421555 GCA_030068395.1 Apalone spinifera
TAAATGTGGCTTTTTGCCTTATCCCCCTCATAAGATCCTGCTTGCTTTTATTGGAACAACAATAATACCTCCTAATTTCCTGGATTGACAGGTCTCTGAAAGGGGCTCCGAAGGGAAGCTCCCAGAGGATAGATTTTGAGTCCTCTTTCATCAACCGCTCAAGTAAGGTTCAAGAAAGAATGCTGGATACATTAGCAATATAACAACCTCCCCAAACCCCCAGATCTCCATGTTGTGTTGGTCTGATGAGTGGGTTCTCAGTTTTACTCACAGATGTACAGCTGTCAGCATCCAGAATGAAGATTTGGACTGTTATGTTTTTCGGATATTCATTCTGTTTCATCTCATTGATTTGCCTGAAAATCAAGGGGGAGAAGAAACAGAAACAATCACATCATAACAGAGTCTGAGAACACAAATGCAGCTTAACAGCCAAGGAGGCAACTATCAAAAAAGTGATCTCTTCAAGTTGGGGGTGTTGATTAGACCCATAACAGGAGACCCTGATGGATGCTAACCTCATAGAGCAAGGATTGGCTATGATAAAAATCAGAATGCACTGTGGAATTGTTTGGAGAGTAGAGGTGATCTGAAAGCATCAACTGGCCCCAGGACAGTTGGGAAGATTGGACTATCTGGGCTAAACTCTGCTGTTAATAGATGCAGCAGTGGTGACCATACTACTGGAGAGGCGAGCCCAGCCTTCTGCTTGGAAAGTCAGTGCCTATGAGCAAGGAACTGAGAAGAAACAAAGCCGGTTGTGCTGAGACAAATTGATTTAGAAGATTTGTTCAATCCTGGAAGACCCATTTTATCTACCCATTCACCCCCCATTTGTGTTTAAGGGCCTTTTGCTATGTAATCATGGATTCATAGAAGTGATGGGCTGGACAGGATCTTGAGAAGTCAACAAGTCCCACCTTCTGTGCTGAGATAAGACCAAGTAAAGCTAGACCATCCCTGACATGTGTCTGTCTGGTGATGGGGGCACCACAACCTCCCTTGGAAGCATATGCCAGAGCTAGAATAACTTTCTGATTCAAAAGATTTTCCTAATATCTAACCTAAAGCTCCCTTGCAGTAGATTAAGCCCATTACCTCTTGTTCTACCTTCAGTGGGCAAGGAAAACATTTGATTACTGTCTTCTTGATAATAGTCATTTGTTCACAAGAACAAACATGATGGCTGCGTCTAGATTGGCAAGATTTTGCACAAATACTTTTAACGGAAAAGTTTTTCCATTAAAAGTATTTGCACAAGAGAGCGTCTATACGGGCATGTGCCTTTGCACAAAAGATTTGCTTTTGCACAAAAGCATACATGCCCAGTATAGACACTCTCTTGCACAAGAAAAGAATACTTGCGCAAGAGGGCTTATCCCTGAGCGGGAGCGTCAAAGTATTTGTGCAAGAACCACTGATTTTGTACATTACCAAGTCAGTGTTCTTGCGCGCAAATACTAGTGGCCAGTGTAGACAGATGGCAAGATTTTGCACAAAAGCAGCCGCTTTTGCACAAAATCATGCCAGTCTAGACGCAGCCGACCAGTTTTTTGCCCTTTCCTGTTGCATTCCTCTGGACTCGCTTTGATTTGTCCGCACCATTCCTAAGATGTGGTGCCCAGAACTGAACACAATACTGCTGCTGAGGGCTCAGCAGTGCCAACTAGAGTGGGACAATTATCTTGTGTCTTACATACAACATTATTGCCAATATGCCCCAGAACAATATTAGCCTTTTCCACAGTTGCACCACATTGTTGACTCATATTCAGTTTGATCTATGGTCACCCCAGATTACTTTTATTATTACCTAGCCAGTTATTTTCCATTTTGAAGTTTATCATGTGATTTTTCCTTCCCAAGTGAAGTACCTCGCACTTGTCTAGTAAAGAACTTCTTGATTTCAGACCAACTCTCCTATTTGTCAAGATTGTCTTTAATGCCAAACCTGCCCTCCAAAGTGCTTTCAACCCTTCCCAGCTTGGTGTCATCTGCAAGTTTTATAAGCATCATCTCCACTCCATTCTCCAGGCCATTAATGAAAATACTGATTAATACCAGGACTGATTCCCTGCAGGACCCCACTTGACACATCCTCCCAGTTGTTAACTACTCTTTGAATCTAGTCTTTCAACCAGTTGTGCGCCACTTATTTTCCTAGTTTGCATTTAAGAATGCCATGTGAGACTGTGTCAAAGCCTGAGTAAAATCAAGATATATCGTCTACTGCTTCTCCACAA
This sequence comes from Apalone spinifera, assembly GCA_030068395.1. Taxonomy (NCBI): domain Eukaryota; kingdom Metazoa; phylum Chordata; order Testudines; family Trionychidae; genus Apalone; species Apalone spinifera. The sequence continues at coordinate 24,413,188 of JANRFK010001158.1, forward strand.
CCCCTGGGTCAGTTACCCTGTCAAAGAAAGAAATTGGGGTGTTTTGGCATAATTTCTTCTTCACAAATCCTTGCTGGCTATTATAACCTCCTTGTCTCTTAGGTGCTTGCAAACTGATTGTTTACTTTGTTCCAATATCTTCTACTATGAAAGTTAAGTGGCTGGTCTTTAATTCTTTGGGTCCTCTTTGTTCCCTTTTTTGAAGATAGATACTATGTGTGCATTTCTCCAGTTGTCTGAGACCACACACATCCTCCATAGGTTCTTGAAGATAATTGCTAATGACTCCAAGATGGTGTCAGCTCATTCCTTAAGAACTGTAGGATGAATTCCATCAGGCCCTGCCAGCTGGGATATTTCTAAATATTCTTAACATATGTCTAAATATTCTTTCCATATTTTGGCTTGTTTTGCTTCCCTCTTGTTTATCATATGAATTATGTTGAGTACTTGGTCACTATTACTTTTTTTTAGAGAAGTCTGAAGCAAAATAGGCATTAAACATCTCTGCCTTCTTGATGTCAGTTATTAGCACTTATTCCCTATTCCCTTTTAAGTAGAGGACCTATACTTTCCTTTGTTTTTCTCTTGTTCCTAATGTATTTAAATAACCCCTTCTTATTGCCTGTTACGTCTCTTGCTAGGTGTAATTAATTCTGTGCCTTGACTTTTCTGATTTTGTTCCTATATGCTTGTGGTATTTTTTTGTATGCCTCATCAGCAATTTGACCATGTTTCCACTTTTTGTAGGATTCATTTTCAATTTTCAAGTCACCTTCTGATGGACCTCTTACTATGCTTCCTTTTTCACACTCGAATAGTTGGTGGTTGTGCATTTAATATGGCCTCCTTGAAAACCTGCCACTTCTCCTGAACACTTAATACATTAGCTTTTCTTCCCATGGGACCTTATACCAGTTTTCTGAATTTGTGAAAGTCTCCTATTTTTAAGTACAGATGTCCTTATTGTGATGCTCTCACTACTTTCTTTCTTTTGAATCATGGACTATATCATGAATTAATTCTAAAAAGGCTGGCCTTCAAATTATTTTGGACCCTTTCTGAAACAAAAGACTGTCCCACTGTATTTATTAGAAATGTTATGTTTTGCCATATGACTTTTCCAACAGATGTGTCCAGTTATTACCAGATCATGTGTTTTGGATGTTTATGTTATTTCTTCTATAAATAACTCATTAATCTCTTCCTTATTTGGTGATTTATAGTAGACTCCTACCATGATATCACTCTGTTTTTCTCTTTTTAATCTTTATCCAGACACTTTTGACTAGTCTGTCTCTCATGTCTTTCTAGATGTCTGAATAAGTATACATATTCTGGATGTATATTGGTATATCTCCTCCCTTTTTTCCCTGCCTGTCCTAGCTGTACAAGCTATACTCCCCTATACCAATATCCCAGTCATGAGATTTATCTTGCCAAGTCTTTGTGATGTTAGTGAAGTAATAATTTATTTTATGTGTTAACCTTCCTAGCGCTTTCTGTTTATTCCCCATATTCCTTGCATTTGTGTATAGACATCTAAGATGTTGGGCAGATTGCCCCATGGATTTCCTCTTGTTATTCCTATAACCTTGCTGTAATTTTTCATACCCTCACTTGGTCACCCCTTTTGTCACCTGCCCCCTTTGAACCTCATTTAATAGCTAAAGGCCAAGCTGAAGCTCACATTGTAACTCAGGTTCTCTTACATCCCCTTTATCTTTCACAAATCACATGAAAGCAAAGGCTGCTCACAAGAGAAATCCCAGGTGTCCTTGATTTTGGCCCAGGTGAACCTGCTATAACTCGTTCTAACGTATTTCAGATCATCTGTGTTCTCCCTGGTTTAGAGGAGGGTCCCTCTCTGTAACCTCCATGAACCTAGGAGTTACTGTAAACAACATATTAAACACTGTCTTTGCAAAAAAATGATTTCAACCTCCAAATGACAGTCATGAAATATCAACGCAGACCCCATCTGAAGCATCACTATTATTGTGGCCATTTTCATTGCAGTGAAACAAAATCCTGTTAGAAAGAAAGAACATTTCCCAAAGATGTTAGCTTCTATTTAGTGGAATTTGTCCTGGACTTTTAGAAACCTCTCTGCTTTCATCAAAGGATTCTAACTGGCAATGAGGAACCCAATGAAAAGCAATGGGAGTTGGGGCTCTAGCATCTAAACTCTCCCCCCGCATCTGTTTATAAAGAGTTATCAAATGACAGCACAGCAAGAGGAGAAGGATGCATCTCTTACCACAGTAATGTTGAAAGCCATCGCTCTTTCTCTTCAGATGAGCTGAGAAGGAAAAAAGGAGGCAAAATATTAAATAATGGCCAAATGACTAATCGAGTTTGGAGACTCTACCAGGCTTAGCTTATATTTAGTCATTAATCTCAGTTCCTTCCTGGAAGCCCTAGAACAAAAGTGCAGTCCTTTCCTGGTTCTGTTCTATTTTAACAAAAAGAAATAATAATAAAACCCAAGAGCAGCCTAGCTGAATTAGATTTCCTGGCCAACGTGAGGAGTGTTCAGATAAGGAACAAATATCTTTCTGTGATGGAGTTAGCAAGTCATGTGTTTCTTTATTTTTTTAATGAACTTTAATTAATATTTTGTTTCTAGTACCATTTCCTTTCCTATGCTTCCAATTCCTAGAAGCCTTCAGTGGCACTGTCAGTCACTAATGTCTCATTGCTATGTTTTAGATTAAAAAAAAAAAATCTATCCAGGGAACAAGACACCTGAGAACTCCAGTGCAGCAATGGAATGCACAGGGCATAATGAAGTGCAAAGCAGCATCCACACTGCTCAGAGGGGATGGAATCAGGGCTATAACAAGGGGCGGGCAAGCGGGGCACTCGTCTCGGGCACATCATAAACAGGGATGCAAAGTCGCAATAAGTAAAAATAATAAGCTGAAAGAGTAAAGCGGATGCTGCGTGCTAACCTAAGGAGAGAGGGCACATAATTAGTATTTTGCCCCAGGCACAAAAATACCCAGTTACGGAGCTGGATGGAATAGCAAGTGTGAAATGAGATGGTCGATCCTAGTTCCTTCACTATCAAGCCAGTTTCCAAAGTACAAACATCAGCAGCATTGTTAGCACTGACTAGCGCTGCCTGTTTGCTATCAGTCAAAAGACCCTGGATTAAATGGTCCATAGACACAGAAATACTCTGCTATACCTGTATGATTGGGACACACCGATGGACAAAAATGTGTGAAGGAAGCTTGCATTGTAGCTTCCCATATTTTGCCCAGTGTGGATATATAATGCACGCACGCACGCACACACACACACACACACACACACACACACATGCACGCACACATGCACACACACACACAGTTTGGGCAGAAAACCAGCCTGAAGGGGCATGCCCAGAGATGAAAAGGCCATTCTCTCTGAACAACTAAATTATTTTCAGAAAACTCCATATGTGCCCTGTTTTCATATGCTGTCAGGTTAGTCAAGATGATCTTAATATATGAATATTTACTCTATGAATACTTACCCCTTGAAAGTTTTATTTGAAAATGGATTGGATGTTTTTAATGCACCAGGAAAATAAGTGTTGGTTGAAAGAACTCCTGAGAGAGGAGGAGGGACAGGGGAAGAATTTATTGCACTGTTGAAGGCCCAGAAATCTGCACTGACACTGGTTAGTATGCATATGCACCAGTGGCCTATCTTGAGTGGAATCAGAGTCACTCAGTTGTGTGCCAAAACCCTACTTGATCTAAGGTACTCACCCAGCCACCATTACCATGTATCCAAGCAATCTGCAGTCTTCAGTGCATTTTCCCTCACAACATCCCTGTGAAGCACCTTTAGGAGAACCCAAGGCCCAGAGAATCTAGAGCCGTGTTGCAGCCTGTGGCAGTGCGCCTCCCAGCCCGAGATGACAGACGTGGGTAGCGGGACCCGTGCTATCACTCCAAAACTGATGTGTAGACAGGGCTTTGAAGTTGCAGCTGGGGCCAAGCTCTGAAACTCCCCTTGTACCTCCTAAGCTTCAGAGCCTGAGCTTCAGCCTGGGACACCACTTCACAGCACTGTCTACATAGCTGCTTTTGAGCGCTAACCCAAATCTGTTGACCCAGGCTGAGACGGAGACTCATTGCTAAGGGCTATGCACCCAAACCCCAAATCACTTCCTTGACGTCACAGTTGAAACCTATGGAAGAACCAGAGCCTGAACTATCCTTCTTCACTCTCCCTGTGTTGCCAATAGTTAACAGAATTCTTTTGCTCACTTGAGCAGGCTCTGTATTTTTGGGACTGGGCTCAGAGTTCTAGCCTCTCTGTCGTCATTTAGTTCTAAACATGCATCATAGTGACAGCAATGTGACTGCAATTGAATGGGTTTGTTACTCTGCTGTGATACCTGAAGGAGACAACATAGTTGGTGGTAGGCCAGCCTATGACAAACGAATTTTCTGGGCTCGTCTTTTTCTCGGACACTTCATTGAGACAGGAACCAATCCAGACTTCACTCAGGCGCACCTGCTTCTTCAGCTTCAAGCTGGAGGAAGACCTGGAATTCAAACCAGTGATTGCTTAGGCTAATGAGGCTGGCTAGAGAGAGGCATAGTACATGTATAGACTTCCTAGTCTATCTCTATTGATGCATATGAACTGACATCTCAAGTATTCCAGTTTTGGGTCTCCTTCCGTCTTACCAAACTATGTGCCATACCCTGGTAGTTTCATGATTCAGACAAATTACTACCCACAAACAAGTATGCATTGTTGAGATCAGCTAAGCTATTTACCTATCTGTTAAGTAGGAACTGAACAGAACTAGCCAAAAGGTGAGTTCATTTTCTGTCTTCTGCATGGATCCTCTTTCACTCCATTTCCTCAGCACTGGCAGAATGCCATGTCACTTTTTCAAGGCGTCTCATGAAGCAAAGGGCAAACTTACTTAGTTCAGATCATGCTGCTTTATGAAAACTCAGTGATAAATTAATGCTAGACATTCCCAAGCATGACCAATACATTTCTATGGGCAGAATGGGGAAGTTGCAAAATGTTAGAAGCCCCTTTAAAAATGTGTCTGCCCTGGTACCCTGATCCACAAATGCCCTTGATCCTGGTTTACACCACTAGTAGGTGTGTAGACATAATCCTGTAGCTGTGTGGCTAGAATGCATTCTCTTACTTGGATTTGGCAATAATCAGCATGTCACTGAAGAGGAACAAGTGTCTCTCCTGGGTCTGCAGTCCCATGGTAAGTTGAACCCTCTCATCCAAAAGGAAACCTGAATTTGGGCTACTGAAGATCCCAGTTGGTAGCCCATTTTCTGGATGCGATGAGGAAAGAGTAATTTCCCTGGAAAAAATCATCACATGAATTGTGTAATCACTGGAACTCTTACAGACTTCATTAATAAGCCAAATAGACATGGCTATTTCATTTCCTCTCACACATGCTCAGACTCAGCTTAATGTAAGCTATCTGTATATTATATACTGAACGTGGAGGAAATCCTGAGGATTTTTACTCAGGCATGAATACTATTCTCTGAGAAAAGACCTCACATTGTGATCCTATAAGTGGAAAGAGAGCTGAGATCCATGCATGAGGTCACTTATCAGAAGGGAGTGCAGGCAAATTTGCAATGTAGTTGGATCAGTTCTGTTTTTATCAATGGTAGTTCCATCTACACCAAATTGCTTGTCTGTGTATGGACCATAGCTTGATGAATATTTACTTTGTATACTAGCCTAGTTCCACCCACCCTATTCAGGAATCTGGCTATAATTTTATAAACTTTGAAATCTACTGATTGAAAGCATTATATAAAAGCTAGGTATTATTGCTATAGTAATCCAACTATTTTTGTTGCTACTTTTAGGCTGATTTGGATGCAATAGTTTGCCTAAGAAACTATGGCTGCTATATCTCTATTGTACTCAGCAAGCAGTTGCTGGGATTAAACTTGATTCTTTACTCTGCAAACTGGCAAAAAGTAATAACGTCACCATCTTGTTATTCTTTTCCCTTCCCATCGCAAAACTCCCTCTCCTGGTCTCAAATATGATTTCATAGGCTCTTTCCTCTATTAACATTTAAATGAAGCAATGGCACAATGAGGTGGGACAGATCTTCATTCTCTGCTGCTGATTTTACTAGTGTAAAGTCACACAGGTGTTCTGTCCAGACTGACTCAAAGCACCATTGGTGGTGTGAGTGTACAATCAGTCCTAGTTGGATTTATTAGTCCCATAGAAATGGCTGCAAATATAAAGGATATATACATATACAGCAGTTTTCAGGGAGATGGGCACAACAGGACAGACTCTACCACTTTTACTCTGTTGAGAAATACCTACTCAGATCGGCCCTATTAAGTTATTGGCCTAACTCTACTGCCAGCAGTAAAGTGTAAAGCCACTCATTGACTCTAGTGGAAACAAGCTAAGGCTAAGCCAACATTCACTGCTTTTGAAAATCTCCCCTAAATTCCCCAAACACCTGTAATCTTGCAAGTCAGAGACTCTGCCTTGCCCGAGCCTGGCACTCCTGCTCACAAACAAGAACATTCTTGGTTTATAAGTCTGTTGCCTCTACAGATGAAAGATAAGTTCACTTTAAGGCATGCCCATGAAAGTGTTGCCTGTGGGTCAGTGGAGCACTGGAGACAGGGCCTCAGCCATGGTTTCTTAATGCTGGAGAAGTTACAAGGTTTGGTAAACAGAACAGACAAGTAGCAAAGGAAAAAAAAATCACCAGTGCTCTGGTAGCCCAAGTAAAGATGGCATTGTACCAGCTGCCTCTGAGGCAATACACCCTGAGAAATGTTTAGAGTTTCCCTCCCTTGCAAAGATGTTCTCCAGCCAAATAAAGTCAAGAATTTGGTTCTGTTTTTTTGAACCAGTGTGATATTGGGGGGAGGGGAGGTATTTGAGGGAGGGAAGTAAAAGCATTTCTGAGACATTACTTGGGCAGGGGACACAGATGACGTGAATTCTGCCATTTATTTTAAACCACCCGAAAACTCTGGCTTCTATCTGAACATTTCACAAAAGCCGGACTTACTCACAAGCAGTTAAATACAGTGTGAAAGGAAACTGCTGCTCTTGGAAAAGGTTGCTTAGTGCAAAATATAAATCACTTAAGTTTTTATCTTTTAAACAAATATTTATTTTATAACTAAACAAATCACTGCAGCGATGTTATTTATGAGGATGTTTTATCAGAACCAAACAGAGAAAGAGCATGCCACTCCTTTATCTGTTGTCTAATTGTTATACTGTGCAGGGTGGGGAGAAACGACCTAAACTCTAAGATGGTTATTCTTCCATCAGAGGGTTGTGAGGCTTGGCTACTCTTCAGCAAAAGAGTTGGAAGGTCAGTGTGTTCATACTTGACTATAAACAGTGGAAGTCTCAAAAGTGACTTGTATGAAATTAATCTAGAAGAGTCTGTCCAGTTCTTAATGGAAATGTGTCCAGAGCTCTAGACCAACCATCATGTTGGTAGACACAGTGGGCAAGAAAGCAAGGCAAGAATGGGTCACTAACACTGAATTTCCATCTTGCCTCTACAATGGGCTGGGCATGGAGGCACATTGGTGGGATAGTACAGAAGCTCTTGCTGCCCTTCCCCTCATTGCACCTGCTCGGAGGATAACTAATTTCCCCCCTGCATTCACTTCCAAAGCTTTCATTTTTAGTGTTGCTGCCCATACTCCCCTCTTGGATGACTTGAATGATTGTTTCTGTGTTCCTCTCATCTGGATGCCATTTTGACCAAGTTTGAGTCTGGAAAGTCACCACAATCACAGGCAACAGTTTGAGTCTGGGTTTGACCAAGACTTTCCAGACACAAACTGTTGCCTGTGTTTGTAGCGAAAGTCCTGTATGGGCCCTGACCCTGATCTAAACTGATTTCAGCAGGAGCAGGCCCTGCCCTTAAGAGCATCTCTATGCAAAGAGAATCTGTTTTGACACTTGCCAATGCTGTTTTCAGGATAGCAGCACATCATTGGCACCAATAACCAAAGACAGAGGAGTCCTTCAAGTGAAGATCTGCTCTGGGTAGCTTGTATTTCCAAATTTTGCTTCTGTCTCACCTTTCCATTACATCAGTAACTTAGTTTCTTAGAGCATCATTGTTTCAGCTGGTTAGAGGGCAGACTAAACAGCAATGAATCCATCAGGCAAACAAGCACTCACTGATTGCCCAATTGGAATTAGAGAACCTGAGAGAGGGTTTGTCTCATGTAGAACCAGGTGAGAAAGTGAAATGGAGAGTTGGAATTTCTGGTCTTTCTTGGTTTTTTAAAAGAAAAACTGAAAGGCTGCGTCTAGACTGGCCAGTGTTTGCGGAAAATCATCTGCTTTTCCGCAA
>JANRFK010001158.1:24426871-24444499 GCA_030068395.1 Apalone spinifera
GCTGCATGGGGACCATGGCGCCCAAATGGCTGCTTGAGCCGCTTGCTCCCCCGCGGCGGCCCGGCCAAGCGGCGCAGAAGTCAGCCGAGCGCCACAGTGGGAGGCAACAGTGCCCCCCAGAGGCAACATGTAACACTACAGTGTTACAGAGTCACAGACATTGGGCTACTATATATATGATAATTTGTGTTACTTATAGAACAAGGATATTGTACAGCATGCATGAAGGCTCTGTCATGTTCTAGCTCATAAGCATGCTAAGCTTCAGTAATAAGCTTTATTCAAGGCATGCAACTGTACTACAGCGCTGCTACAGAGAACTCACTGAACACTCTCAGAGACCTGTTCCTGTAAGTGCTGGCTGTCTTGTAAAACCAGGTCTGGACATTTTAGGAGGATGTCTATACTTTGGTATACATACAGCACAAGAACTGGTACCGCTCTAGAAAGTGACCTTCCCTTCACTGTATTCCAAATTAAATTAAAACGTACATAAACAGTCAAAGCTGCAGTGTTTTGGTTCAGCTCTGTGTCTAGTTCACAGGCAACTCCTGGAATAATCCCAGGCTTGTTTGAATTTCTGGATGAATACGAGGAGAATTCTGAGTATACTCTGTCTTTATCAGAGCTGGAAATAGCACAGGACGGCATTTCCCATAGCACCCCGGAGCTACTGCCTTTCTGCTGAAATGAAGAGTGCAGTGGCAGCATGTGAATTAAATGTAGCCCAATCAAAGCAAGTTAATCTCACTTGTATCACACCATTGACCATTTGGGTGAAGTTACTGATAGTTATTTTATTCTAACTGGCTATCCTTATGGTAATTCTCATATTTGCTATTTCACTGTGGCCCAGCGGAGTACAGGGCTATGGGACTGGGCTCTTCCCTGGCTCTGACACTGAGTGGCTATGGTCAAGTCACTTTCCTTCTCTAGTTACAAACGGGGGCAATGTTTTTACCTGCCTCACACAGCCATGGTGAGCCTTAATTAGTTAATGGTGTACTTGGAGTTTCTTGGGTGGTGTGCTATGGATGTTAAGAGTTGGGCACAATAAGTCATTTGCTGCCTATAACAATGTTTACTGGTTCTACAGAAGTCCCCAACCATGCTGTGTATCCATCAGTGCCATCTATTGGCACCTTTTCTATTAACTATTTACTTATCTGTTGACATCTCGCATGCAACTCGCCCCTTTTACAATAGAAGTGCTAGTTCTGAACTGGGCTATAGTATATGGATGTCCTTACTTTATAGAACCAGCATCACCCAGCTATATGTCACAGACCCATGCTTCTAACAACTAACAGCCACTCTCTTTCAGCTCAACTGGCAGAGGCTTGTTTTGTTTGAAGCAAGAGGATCTGAGTTTTACCCCCCACTGAGTTCCAACCGGTCCCAGAGATGTTCCTGGATTTGTTCCACAATCATTGTTTGAAGACGTGGAGGGGACCTCTCTCCCTCACCACCTGGCATTACGCTGAGCATCTGTTCCAGAATGAAGTTAGCACAGTTCCAGTTAACCAGGCACTTGAATTTGAAAGCTGTCATAGAAGAGGCAGCATGATTGCCCCTCTGCTTTGTTGCCATAGCAACAGGTTCACGTTTACTCAACATACTTCCAAAGTGCTTGAACACTTGCAACACGCCAGGCTGTGTTTGTACATTACTCATCCCAGAGCTGCCAATTTTAGCTGTGTATTTCTTGGCACTGGCAACAGTTGTGAGTCTAATAGCCCTCATTCCAAACCCATGTATGGCCTACAATATCAAGTCAGCCTGCCAGTGCAAACCAAGGTGTTTTTTGTTTTTTTTTACTCCTCTATTGACCCCTGTGCTCAAGTGTTATTATCCAGACCATTAACTTGGGATGGAACAGAAGATAAATACACCTTCTGAGCACAGGGTTGATTTTCCTTCTGACATTTTATGGACAGAACAGACATCAAACAAGAAATACTCCATGTGCCCATTTTAATGCATTCCCTGTTGTGTTACGGACTTTCTCTATATGCCCTTCAGGAAAGAAGCACTGTGCACAGACACCAGGGATCTGTCTCATGTCACTCAGCTACTAGAGACAATAGAAACTTCAGAGTTCAGATGTGACTCCAGACCTGAGCTTCTCCGGAGTTCAGGGAGGCTTGGATGTGGGGGTTGGGCCCAGCTGTACAGATAGGGCCCAGCTGAGTTCTGGATTCAGATCCAACATTCTTTCTTAGGGTCTGCATGTCTGTTTGTTCAGAGCATCTGTGCACTTCCACAGTGTCCACCATTGTGAATCTTGAGGAAGTTGGAGCCGAATCATTCTAGAAATTTAAATTTCATACCTGGCACCAGATTCAAACTACCCCCATTCTGCAGGTAACGAAAGGGAGGAGGCTTAGTTCTGTACAAGCTCATTTCCACTTCCTACATATTGATGTTCATCATGAGCTCTTCACATACTGGTTGTCCACTTCTCACCTGAAATCTACTTCCCAGATGTTGGAAGCGAGGCAGACTAGGAAAGTTGACAGAAGCGGTGTAGTTCAAGATGGATGGTGGGGTATTGGAACCATTTGTGTAGTCGGGTGCTGACAGCCATTGAACTAAACTGGAAACCATTTCAAGCCAGCAGGTGTGGCAGTACCCCTAACACACCTAGTTCCAGCATCTATGGCATCCATTAATGCCCACGGTGCACGGTAGAGGCAACACACTGGAGGAGGAAGTGAACACCTGCTCTCATTCTAGTGAATCCACCGGCTGGCTCTGGAGGGACTCAGGAGATAGATGTATCTCTCTCAAGAGATGGGGGGACCATTGGCATAATACAGAATCTAGAAAGGAAATGATATTCAAAATGCAGACATCTCCTTCAGCTTCAAATAGGAAAGAAGCTAGAAGCACCTCTGGAAAACAAAATTCCTGCCCACAGGAACAGCGTGTGTTCCTCCTCTGATAGCAATGGCTTTAGTGGGAGCTGCTAACAGAGCTCATGTGCTCCAGCTGTGCAGCCAGCAGATTTTAAGCATTCATCTTCCTAGGCTAGGAAAGTGGGGAGGATGGTAACATGAACGTGTACAGAACTTCATTTCTACGGTGCAAACCAAAAATCCTCTCCCACTCCCTCCCCCGACTTCCACTACAGCATACACACAAAATGACAGCGAGTGACTGTTTTTAGCCTGGCTCTAGTGGTGGGGGCTGGAAGTTGGAAAGCCATCACCTGCTCACTCATGCTGAGTGTTGAGGGAAGGATCTATTTATGAGGTGGAGAAACATCCCCCACTCGCCCTGCACACTCTCACTGCACTGGGATGTCTCCAGGCCTCACAAGCCAAAGGGTCAGGCGTGGGCACTATTTGTGAATTCGAGTGTTGCAGGAAGCAATACTGTAGAGAAGAGGGCACTGCCGTCTCTGAATCAGTTCTCGGATACTCTGGATAGAAGCAACATTATATTATCAATAATATATAAGGTAGCTAGAGAGAAAAGAGGACCAGTGTCCCTGTGAGATGGTAGCAGTGGAGGTGTGCACATTCACAATTTATATTTGATGTGAATATCACCCACCCCAGATTTCACTTTTTGCCAAATTTTAGATGAGATGAGTTAGGTTACAAATCAAATCTGCTGACGTTCATTTTTTCCCTTAAAACAACTGATCTGTTTTTCAGTGGGAAAATAGATCCTCTTTTCTTAAAATAATTAATGTGCTGAAGCAAGGTTTTTTAATTTTTAGATTTCTGAAGAAATGTGAACTCTGAGTACTTCCACATTCCATTATAAATATCATACCCCCTCCAGTTAGGAAGCACTATGCTGTCAAAGGCACTGCCTTTTAGGTGAAACACAATACCAAGGTCCCAGCGTTTGTGTATCATAACTTTATATTATCACGCACTTTGGATCAGAGTAGGGATGATGTTAGTATCACAAATGGATTTTTCTTATGTGCTGACTGCCTACCAAAATGTTCCCTGAAGTTTCACATGGAGAGTATTTTCTGTCCTGAATTGTAGAACAATGTTAATTAACCAATGACTGGCACTCCAGAGGTGGCTGTATCATATTGATGGATTGTGTGATTAATCCGTACACTGTAAAGTCGTTGTGCAAATATAACATAATTATTTAGCTTTTAGGAAATGTCTGAAGGGGTTTTATTTAAGAATCAATTAAAAACAGAGGAACAATTAACTAAGAGCTTGGGCTCAGACCCATCCATATGAGAACAATTGCTGCTTCCCTTCCAGTTAATAAAGTCTTTGTGTTACCAACAGCATTCCACCAAAAGTCTTTTGAAGTAAGACTCTTCTGCCATCTGCTCCAGTGCCTCTTCTGTTTGGAGGATGGTCTCACAAAGTGCTTTTACATGTCCTATTGATTTTGAGAACCCAGACAGAGGGAGACAATGAATGAGGTAAAGGCTTTGTGTGAATGGGAATCTGGAATTAGATCACCTTGAAAATAATGACAGGTAATTTTAAGATGAGTTATGTCCAGGCAGCTTCTTTTTAGGGCTAGGGAAAGGTGCTGGCTTAAATTCCCCAGGGAATGAAGTCCTGCTATTTAAATGCAGTATGGAGTATTGGTTAGCATAGATGAACTGTGGGCTTGGAAATTCTGATTCTAGTCCTAACTGTCACAGGTCATGCATGAGCTTTGGGAAGTTATTTGACCTGTCTGTAAAATGGGGGTAGCAACTCCCTCACCGTTCAAAGCATTCAGATGAAAAGCTGTTACCTCAGTGCAGGCCAATCTACACACATGGCCACATGCCTCATTCCTGTCCCACCACCAGCCCCCTTGGTGGTAGAAGAGAAGTTTCTCCGCTTTAGTCTCCTCAGTGAGCTGCTATGTAGAAGAAGAAAAGGCCCCCAAATTCTTACCCAAACATATCCCTTCAAATAGATTTATTGTGAGTCTGGGTCTGGAGCAGGACAAAGGATGGTCTTTTCCAAATTAGTTCCCCTATGCCTGTCTCTGGGCTCTCACTGGCAGAGAGAAGCTGTGTTCAGCACGTGCATGTTATGATGGTGATGATGGTGAATTGTTAGTTGATTTCCTTGTGTTTGTCAGCAGCAGAGCGATCAACGTAACCTCTCTGGTGACAAAGCCTGGCCAGGCGCAGATTTCAATGAAACCGTCTGGAAAAATGTGTTTTGTATGAACTGGTTCCTGACACCAACAGCTGCTTCCTGAACCAGCCTGCTTGCACGCAGCTCACATCCTTCCTGGCTTCTCTCACTAAATGCCACTGATCATAGAAAAGGCTGCCCTGAGACCCAGGGGCCGGGGGTGAGGTTGGCTCAAAGTGGAGAGTCTGAAAATTTCCCCCAAACTTTTGATATTTGCTCCGTAATGAGTGAGTGACAGCTGAGTGGGAGATGGCTGAAAGTGGAGGTGAAAATTTCAACAAACATCTCAGAGTTAAATCCCAGGTGGATCTCCTCCACCAAACAAAGGACAATGGAGCAGATCCTAGAAGCGCGCTGCCTCCCATAGTCACATTTGAGTGGCTCAGCTCTATTCTTCCGCCAGTGCGGGCCTGTGCCTATATTTTTCAGACAGATTTTGGTACTTGGTGGTGTGGTTATTTGGTCTTTTTGCCGCTAGAGATCATGGCCATGACAAAACAAAAAACCCCACTAAGGCAAATGAGTAGCTCAGGGAAATTCCTTCATGTACCTGAGCAATAATACTCAGGAGGGCCATACATTGGAGAGCGCTGGCTCATACGAGTAGTGCCACAGAAGTGAAGAGTAAGGGTTGTGCCATGTGACCTTCTATGTGCTGAAGGAAAGGGAGTGGCGGGGGGCAGGCTTTATATTTCTGAGTGTTACATTCCCATGCACAGCATCCCTGAGGCTGTCTGCTCCTTGGCCATCCTCCATAGCAGGGCAGGTTCCTCTCGTGGTTAAGGCAAGTGATGGGTAATCAGGATCATGCTTTTTACTCCCTATTCTGCACTGATCCACTTTAGGCTAGACCAGCAACGGGCAACCTTGTCTAGTGGGTGGTTGGCATGAGTGGCCTTCCTTCATCTCAGTGGGCCACAAGAGTGTCACAACCAACATAGTCTCCTAGGACAGAGTTACTGGGCCTACATCCCTAGAATTTGCTGAGTGGGCCATAGGGCCATGCTTAGGCTTTATGGGGCCCTACACAGTACTATTAAACTGGTGCTAAACTCAACATACTAAAGAAATATTTGTAAAGCAAATTGTAAATTAAGGTCCTGTAGACCAACACAGTAAATTCAGAAACTGACAGTACAGTATATACCTGGGACTGGCATATGTCTTTTAAATGGCTTCATTACCACTTGAATGGCTCTTTCACTATTCAATGTCTGCTCTGGCAGGCTTTTTCACTTAGAGCCTCTTCAGAGGAAGCAGAGAAGGGATAGGAAGAGGCAGATGGGTGGACATTAAGACTCAGTGGTGCCCCAAATATACAACTGCATATTCTGTGTATGGGTAAGGATAGCTCTGGTGTGCCAATTAAACTGTGGCAGCACTTTGACTGAATGCAGAGGGAGCACACAGCTCTCAGTCAATGTTGTGTGCAATCAGAGTGCACCTCACTTCACATGCCCTTGCTTTTCGGGCATGTCACTTTAGTAATACCAGCAGGAAGAAAACTAGGTGGATGGAAACCAGCGGCCTCTGACAACCCTGTGCATGGGCAACAGTAAACAAAATGTCTTGTGGGCCACACATAGAACCCCGATGGGCTGCAGGCTGCCCACCACCGGGCTCCATGCTGGCTGTACCTTAAATGTCTGCCAATTGTAGGGGAAGAGGAAAAAGTCTCCCCTCCTTGTGCAGCCAGTAGCAGGGCCAGCCAAATATGCAGCCCCTGCTCTGTAGGGAGCCTCAGGCTGTGAGTGAAGGGGTGTGAGTGACAGCACTGTGAGCTCAAGCTGCCTGAAGGAATGTGAAGTAGGCAGCATCTCCAATTGGTGGGGTAGCATATGCTGCACCCTTGAAAGAAGGGTGCTCCCCTGCACACAGGAATACACTAGAACAGTGGTTGGCAACATATGGCACGTGTGCCATAAGTGGCCTGCAAGATGATTTTCAGTGGCATGTGCAATGAATGGGCTCCTCCTCGCTCCTGCCACCTGCAACGGGGAGCCCGTGCTGTTGATCCAGCACTGCGCCCCCCGCAAGATTGGAGCCAGCACCGATTTCCTGCGGAGCTGTGGGGGGAAAGCCCCAAGGCTCTGTGCAGGATCCAGCTTGAGGAGAAACACATGCGCACTGCTTCTCCCCTTCCTATAGCAAGGCGTGTGCTGCCTTATCCACCCTACCTTCCCTGTGCTCCGGAGAGGCGGGACATAGGAGCTGCATGACCTCCCCCTGCCTGGGAGCCCAGGGCAGGAGATCAAGCAGGGCGTGTGATGGAGAGAGCCCCTTTCCTCCTCCCAGTACGCTGGGGCACACCACTTCTGAAAGGTTGCTGATCCCTGCACTGGAAAGTACTTGGCCCTAAGCAGGCATCACATCTCTGGTACTCCCTCTGGGCACTGCTATTTCAGCTCACCCCCAAGTCAGGGTTCTGTCTATGTGACACAATCTATCCCTTGCTGACTATGGACAACTTACATTGCCTCACTTTCCCATCTGTAAAATGGGGCCAATAATCTACTTCCCTGCCACACAGGACTCCCTGAGGCCCACATAATTAAATGTTGTGCATCACGCTGAAATCCTGCGATAAGTCTGGGAAATTTTCAGGTTCAGACTTGTTGGCTCTGAACTCTTGGAAGCTGTAGTCACATGACTTCAGCCTCTGGTCTCAGTGGGTCACATCTGACCACTGGCTGCACCTTTGTCCTGTTCTACTTTAACTCATGAACTAAGAGTGGAAAAAAAGAGCTCCCTTCTGCCTTTTTGGGTGCCCAGAATGCCCAGAGTTCTGGTTCTATTATTTGCAACCTCTGCAACTCTGCTCTCTCCACCTCTGTCTGCCAGCAAACATCACCTGTGTGTCAGATATTCCATCCCACAGCATGGGGGTGGGCCTCTTCCCAGTGCTCCGAATCCACAGGAGAAAATGAAATGGACTAAACTCATGATATTAATCTGGCATGTTTTTCCATTTCAGGGACAATGACATTTCAGTGACTGGAAAGTCACTACTTGCATTGAACTATGATTTTTTTCTTTCCTTAGCTACACCAGTCCCAGGAATGAATGCCTCGTTGGGGTGTTTGTATCAAACAAGACTATAACCTTTGTTTCAGGAGCATTGGTGTGTATGTAAGTAGGGGCAGAACAGATTAATAATAGAGAAGCAAACACTGTCTTGGGAAAAGGATGACTTGTTTTTAAGAGCTCCCTTTTAATATATGACCTGCTTGTGGGCCAGCACCCAAACTGGCACAGCTTTATATGATCATTATTGCGTTTCCATCATTGCAAGTGGTGGGATGCTGACCAGTTTCAGCAAAGGTGCCATTGTTTTTTATTTTAATATCTTAAAGTGCTTTACAAACATGAATCAATTAAGCTTCACAGCATCCCTGCTTTATACAGGAGACGGGCATTAGAGTACCCACTTTAAACATGGGGAAATGGAGGTTCAAAAAGGTTTAAGTAACCATCACAATGTAGCAACGAAATGCAGTAGCTGAGCTAAAAATAGAATCCAGGTTGCCTCACTCCAATCCCTTCCTCTAATCACTCCAAAATTATTGCTACAACTAATTAATTGCAAACAACCACACATGAAGTCCAATTCCTGCACCAAGACTTTATATACTAATCCAGAGAGACGCTACACTAAGGCTACGGCTACACTGTAGCCTTCTTCCAGAAAAGCTTATACAAATGAAGCGCAGCGTGGAATATCACCATGCTTCATTTGTGTATTTAATTAGCTGCTGCTTTTGCGCAAGAGGTTTTTGCGCAAAAAGGAGCTGTGTAGATCGCTCCTTTTTGCACAAAACCCCCCTCTTGTGCAAGAGCCATTCTTGCACAAAAGCGGCTGCTAATAAATTAGGCAAATGAAGTGTGGCGATATTCCACGCCATGCTTCATTTGTATAAGCTTTTCCGAGAGAAGGCTACAGTGTAGCCGTAGCCTAATAGAGTAAGGAATGAGTGGGAGAATGAGAGCAGACAGTCAGAGATTAACTTTATACAATATTGTAACTAATCTATGGCCACTAGGGAATTCCTGGCACCACTGCAAGGACTGAACTCAGATTACCTTGCACCCTTGCCACTTCAGCTGAAGGAGAATCTCCATTAACAAACAGTATAAGGCCTATAACACAGAGTTAAGAGTTCTAAAATATCCAGCAGAAGGCAGTGGCTTACATGCTTACTATCCAATTCATATAATTGTCCCATAACTATTGTCTGTATTATTGCTTTAAAAATCTGCTAGTCACAACTCCATCATGCTTTCACACTTTACTAACTAATATCACAAGTTAAAAACTGACTAGCTTAGCTATGCCATATTGCTTCATGTCAGGTAAGGACATTTTAGTATTCCATATTATTTCATTTAAAATGGGAAGACTTCCATACTCAGAAGAGAGGTGGGAGTGGAAAGCAGCCATTGTATTAGTTGTTGGGATGGATTTTGCTAGCCAAGGCATATGGTAACTTTTCCCTAAAAACACCAGGCAGATGTTTTAACCCTTCCGCCTCTTCTTGGAGCAACAACGACCAGCTAGTGATAGGAGGAAACATACATAACACAGGGTGGCCACAGCATGCTATTGGGGGACAAAAGCCCCCTCTGAGAAAGAGCCAGGCTTAAAGTGAACTGAGAGCTAAGAAGATTGGCTGTATATATTTATCTGATCTGTTTTACACAAACTCATTATCACTTGGCATTTTACTAATAGTTCTTCTTTCTTATGTTGTTTTCTCAAAAAGAAAAAAAAGCTAAACCCAAACATTTCTTAAAACATGCAGAGCCCAATGGTGCTAAATCACATATGAAGGATGTGCTTTGAAAATAGCTTCATTTCCTTCCAAGAAGCGGAATTCTACCAATTTATTTTAAAATGTCCCAAATCAAAAGGACAGGGAGGGGCGGAACTCATCTGCCAACAGCCAAGTGATTTTTCCAGGCGATGTGACTGGGGAATAGTTTGGCACAGTACAGTGTGGGTCATTTCAGCTCCCATGATTTATTTATACCTGCAGGGTTATGCTCAGGATCCCTGGAACAACATAAAATGAATGGCAAAAATGATGCCCTCAAAAGGACAAAAGCTGTTGCTGATGTAAGCAAAGCTCCAGCAAATAGACATTCTGCTGGAGAGAACTCTGCCCAGGGCAACTTTGAGAAGGGTCAGTTACCAATGCGAACATCATGGTTCAGAACTGACTCCAACTTGGCAAAGTTTGGTTCTGGGCCAGTGGCTACTAAACACAGCTTGACAGTGTGAAAGCTTTGGAAGTTTAAGAGACACCTTTATGCTAGGTTTCTCCCAAGAGACTCCATGTTCTAAGACTAATTTTTCCAATGTAACATTGTTATAAAACCATCCTCACTGATGCACCAGCAGATATGTGCTATTTTCTATCAGCAGGCTGCATTGTTGTTATACCGTTGAGATTAGAATCCTAAAACAAACCCAGGCCTCTTAATTGCTGTTCAGGCTGCAGAATAGCCCTGTGAGAACAAAATGACCTGCAGTCCAGAGACAGGTGAAAAGCACTTAAGCCTAAATAGGTTAAAGGGCCTTAGAAAGGAATCCCATCGCTCTGAGCAGAACAAGAACAGATGTTACTATTTATATTATTTATACTATACACTGTTACTATTTACTGCATAGGGCTTAAGAATCCCAGTCACGGAGTAGGTACTAAATTTTTGGACCTAGTGGTGATGGAAAGATTCTCTGATAATTTAGGAGAGCCTGTACTGCTGCAAACATCCACCTCTCCTCTTTTCTCTATAAATCTAAAGTTCAGCACTAGGATGTATCTGTTGATCTATTTTTGGAGACATCTCATCAGAATAAAGGACCATCCTGTACAGAAAATAAAAGATCAGATTGGGAGATACAATGGCCAGTTAAGGAGTTGATGATTCTAACAGTTAAACGCCATTTTAGAACTAACAAGTAACAAATACAGCCTTATTACTAAGATTTAAAGCTTTTTGATCCAGTTTTTAGAGCCTTGTTTGTGTGTGTCTCTCTAACAGGGATATTTCATTTTGTTGTATGTGTTTACCCCAGTGAACCAACCAACTGATTTATGATGCAGCTGGAAATATGTAACGTTTCCTAGCAATCCTCTGGGCCATGTACTGTTGTGCACACTGTGTTGTTATGTGCATTGTGATAGAACATAGAGACTGCAGTTAGGATTAGAGCATGTTATATGCACAAAATAAGTTGCCTTCTCCCTAAAAAGAGGCAGCTTGAGTACTTGATCATTTTTTTTGTTTTGTTTTTCCTGTATGTGTAATTTATTCAGGGGCTTATGTTCCAGGTTATTTATTCTTGTGGCAGATGAACCACTCAGCATTTGCTCTTGTTCTGCCAGGTCTTGCTGTTGACTTCAACAGGATTAGGCTTTGAACATTTGAGTTTCAATTCAAAGAAGCACACAGAAATTCAGAGGCTTTCCACATCCCTATCTGCCAGAAAAAAATGGGACTGAGAATCCTCACAAGATCAAACTTTTCACATCTTTCCAGTGTGCATCTAAACAACGAAATCACAAGCTGGCAGGCACTAAGGAAACTGGTAAGTGAAGACATCTTACAAGAGCCATACACTTCGGCTACGTCTACATTGGCAAGATTTTGCGCAAATACTTTTAATGCAAGAGTTTTTGCGTTAAAGTATTTGCGCAAGAGAGCGTCTACACTGGCATGTGCTTTTGCGCAAGAGATGTGCTTTTGTGCAAAAGCATCCGTGTTAGTGTAGGCGCTCTCTTGCACAAGAAAGCTCTGATGGCCATTTTAGCCATCGGGCTTTCTTGCACAAGAAATTCATGTTGCCTGTCTACACTGGCCTCTTGCGCAAGAACAGTTGCGCAAGAGGGCTTATTCCCGAGCAGGAGCATCATAGTTCTTGCGCAAGAAGCACTGATTTCACACATTAGAACGTCAGTGTTCTTGCACAAGAACTCCTCGCCAGTGTAGACAGGCAGCATGTTTTTGAGCGAAAGCGGGGGCATTTGCGCAAAATCATGCCAATGTAGACACAGCCTTCTTGTTTCTGCGATGGGAGTTCATTGGCTTCCCCTCAGGTCCTAATTAAGAAGGCCACAGAAAAAGTAAAACTTTAGCTTCTAAATTTAGCTGAACATTTTTTAACCTGCTTAAAGCTCCCAGAGGCTTTGATTCAAGCTTTGAACAGTTCTTATCCTATCCAAATTGAGACCCATTTCTGATCTACAGGTATTAATATCTGAAATATTTGTTACATTCTCTCTACTAAGGAAGGTTTTGTTCTTCTGAGGTTCTATTGTCAGACCTGCCATCACAGCACCTAAGTACCCTCATAGGGAGAAGTTCTGTTCAAACATTCCAGATAGTCTATTTTTTAAAATGTTAACATTCCTCTCCCATTCCCAAAAGGATCAGGACATAATCTCTAGACAGTACAGTGTCTCTACTCTCATTCCTTATTCTTTTCCTAATGTCTGAAGGCATGTGCCAGTTACCTAGGAAAATTCTTTCTTACAAATGGTTTCTTGCTTCTGGAGTTGTGAAAGAGTCTCTCTGTCACTTTTCACATATTTATTATTTTTACCATCAGACCTGGATGATTTCCAGTAATGAATATGCCCTTAAACAATTCCAAAGCAACAACCAAGAAGCCCTGCATGGGAAACCAATGCAGACAGACTTTAAAATGCCTTTAAAAAGATTTAATGAAGGCTGGGATTTTGGAATAGAAGCCCATACTGTGAACTCGGATGTATAAATAATGGGAGGGAACTTATTGGATTTCTGTGTATAAAAATTCATCAATGAGGCCAATGTAAATTATGAACTGAGGTTTTTTTTAATGCAAATAAATTCTTCACTAAACCAAGATTTTGCCTAATGAAAATGTTGTGGAGTGGCCAAACCCGAGGAATGGAAGAATGTAACACATGCCTTTGTGCCTTTTAAAAAGCCCCACTGTTTTCCATTGTAGCACAATTCTCTCCGCTGCTTCCATATTAAACATACAAATGTATGGATGGGTGGGTGGGCAAAGGGGATTATTTTATGCTGCTATCCGCAGGGAACCTAAGTCTGAGAGTTAGGCTTGTTCCTTTCTCCTTTGGCAGGCAGGGGCTGAGGCCTGACCATACACCATGCTAGGGGTAAGAAAAAGGAAAATATAGTCATGCAAGAGAGAGAGAAGGCTACCAATAAACACAGTGTAAAGCAGCAATACTGCATGAGCTGGGGCATATATCATACTCCAACTCCATTGCTGCTTCCCAAAGGGTTCAGATGGCTCATTCCCTTCCACTGCAGCAGCAAGCGTCCTCAGTCCCGAGGGGTGAGCAGGAAGTTCTGTCTAAGAGCCACTAAGAAGCTGTTTAAATGCTGTGTAGCTGTTCATGCTTCAACTGTGGTTCAAGTCCTGGGACCTTTTCATTTCACAGAGCCCAGATGTCTACGCTGAAATTAAAAAGCCCCTTAGCCTGAGCTCTGCAAGCCTGGGTCAGCTGGTAAGGGCCAGCTGTGGGTTTTTATTGCACTGTAGACATACCCTCAGAAGAGACAATCATCAAAGAGGCCAGCTACTGCTATTTTCACAAATGGTTTTAGTGATGGGGACACATATCAATTAGCACCCGTGCTGAGACCGACCAATTCATTACAGAGACCTTTGCTTTCTTTGATGAATACAAGAAACTTTATTCCTCTGCTAGGTTTCCCCAGCTCTACTGCATCATGGCTCTTTGCAAAAGGTTACAAAGTTTATCTCACGACTGAATTCTTTGCAAATGATGTTGGTTAGTGGATAACTTCTCTACTACACGAGCTGTCAACAGAAACCCAATGGCTGTGATACCTTTGGGTGTAAATATGTAGTAGATATTACAGCTATTCTGAGACTGGTGCATCCTGTGTATTTATATTGATTAAATCATTTCATTTGCAGCTTGGCAGTGGAAGAGAGCTGGAAAAGAGGCAGCTGTGAGCATCTGGATTTCATTACAGTTGAACATTAATCCCTTTATGCCTTATAAGCATCACGTTAGTGTTATACAGTTCTGGATTTGCAAAATGGCATTCTCAGAATTGGCTGGTGGAAAATCAGGCTAATCAGCAGTGACCCTTACAATGCACACACCATCAAGCACCTGCCAACTGGAATGGGGACAGCTTGAATTCCTCCAAGTAAAACACATCTTCCAGTGCCTTCTTAAAACTTGAGATAGGATCACAAAAAATTCAAGCACCTCCCAAACTTTGGAAGGCAGCATTCCAGAGCCAAAACCTGGATCCAAACTTCATAAACTTCAGGGGCGTTACTCTGGATTTTTCACCACCAGTGTAAATACAAAGAGGATTTGGCCAAAGAAATGCCCTTTTTGACCTGTGTTTGAGAGGGCAAGAGATGGGTGGACTGTAAGAGGAGCTGGAAACACATGACTGAGGCTTTAAAAGATTGGAGTGGAGAGAAAAGTTTGGGAGTGATCAGTATAAAGCTATTACTTGAATTCATGGTGGGAACAGGGAGTAGAAGAGCAGTGAGAGAGCAGAGAACAGACAGTGGGAGAAGAAAACAGACAGTGAGGGCAAAGAAGAGCTGCCCCAGGACATAGTGGTGGAGAAATTAGAATGGAACAAAGATCAGAGAATATGTAGCCCAGAAATCAAAGGATGGGAGTGAATGAACAGCGGCCATTTAGGCCAGCAAGAAAAGAATATATATTGCCTAACTTTAAAAGGATTGCTTAAACCAAGGAATGTCCACTACAAACCAACGTGAAAGTGAATTTTGCTTACTTAGTCTATTACAATTCTTTGAAAGACATTGCAGAATAGGGGATGAGGAACAAGAATTGGATACAGATTCTTTTGATTTGCAATGGATTCTTGATAAAGACCTTACAAGAGACTGTAATAATTATCCCGTGAACTGACTGCTGCAGGCTCTTACAGAAGCTCATTTTAGTAAAGGTGAAGAAAAGATTAGGGATGAGGTCTTGCCCCCTCAAAGTCAATGGCAAAACTCCCTACATATTAATGGAAGTAACATCTGAGAATTAATAGGCTCAGGCTAGGAAGGCATTTTGTTCCATGGGATGGACTTGCATAAAAATGTGCCATTGTGAAGGGGAAGATGGCCCTTTTTAGAAGCACGCACAACAGGTCTCTCTCAATGTGTGTCTATGCTAGAACAAAAAGCGAGTTCTGAATTAATGTTAGCTATATTAAGTTAAAACAGCAGTGAAGACAGGGCACCTCAAGTTAGCAGCTTGAGATACCAGACTGTGGGCTATCAGGCTGTTTTAATCTGTCAGTTCCTGTGGCTCTATTTCTTGTGCAGCAGTAAGGAACTGCCAATGGGAAATGGAAAACTTTGAGAAATGCTTTATTTTAAGATGATTCTGCTTTTTCAGACATTATTTTCTGTCTCTTTTCCTGTTCTGTTTTGTTTGCTCTCTAGGGGCATTTTTGTGAAAAGAGTCAGGCATAGAGTTGTGGCACATTATGCAGGACAGAGCGCCCCAGAATGATGGGAACGACACAGAAGTCACTTACTACACTCAGAGTTCTACACAGCTTTATGCTTTCATCAGTCCCTCCAATGCCTGGAGCATTTTTGTTGCATTTCTCTTAATTCTTTGCAATTTGTCAAAAATCTGTCAGATATTGACGTTCTCAGTATTGAATACAGTGTCCCAGGTGCATTTGCACCAGACACAGAAAGAGGGACTATGCTCTGGGATATGTTAATGGTCATTAAATTACGCTACCTTTTGTCTACCTAGCAGCATCTCCCCCCTACGTACACCCCCACACACTCTCAAAGGTTTGGGGCTTGTCACATTTCCAACACAGACTGCAGGCAAGTGCAAAACCAGAACAAAACAAATGTTTCAATGAGAAATATGAAAAATAAGCTATCACAAAAACATCCTGTTTTCTTTCAGATTTTCTCTCTCGCTATAGGCTACACTCCACCCTGCCTGTTTTTCAGAGGGACAGATTATGGGTTTTGGAAACTTTCTCAGTCACTTTTCCAATCCTTATCTGAACAGCCTGTTTGTTTACTATCGGGTGAGGGATTAGAAGTGTAAAAGAGGAAGTGAATGGGATGAGAGAGAATAGCTCTCCATCCCCTCTACTTTTTCAGGGGTGAAAGTTACTTAAATTTCTTACAGATACTGTCTATTGCAATCCCACCAGAGATGGAATGTCGCAGGGCAGGGGGCGGGTTAGGATACCACAGTACCTGAACACATTTAAAATTGGGATAGAGTGTTGGAGGGCTCAGAGCAAGAGGCTGGGTGTAGTGAGCAGGAGCCAAGGCAGGGGGCTGAGGGTGCAGGGAGGCTCAGGGCAGGGGGCTAAGAGTGTGTGTATGGGGGAGGGGTACAGGAGTCAAGGCAGGAGGGTGATGTGTGTGTGTGTGCAGGCAGGAGCATGGCAGGGGGGAGGACTCAGGACTGCAGCAGTTCAGTCTCTGCTGGGTTATCTTACTTGTTGGTGGATGGGTCCCTATGTCGCTGCTCCAGTTTGCTCTCAGTGCCAAGGGAGCTGTGAGCGGGCTGTGTGGAGGCGCTGCTGCAGGCAAACAAGTGGTGGTGGCATGAGACCCCACTGGCTTGCAACTACCTTCCCCAGGCTTCTTCTCGGGCTGCTGGCAGCGGTGCGTGCTGCAGGGACTGCATGTATACTGCCTGGCATCCACCTAGAGGGAGGCAGGACAGCAGGACAGGTGCCGATGCCCCACCAGGAGCCCATCTGGGAGTGTGCGTGCCTCCCCTACACACTTATCTGCCCCACCTGGGGGCCTGCTGCTTGTGCCATGCTGGGTCGCTAACATCAGCCTGCAGCAGGATCCTTGTGGGAGCCCAGCTAGGAGAGCACACTGCAAGCCATACTGCATGCCTCTACTTGCAGCAAAGCATGCCATCCGGCTCCTACTGGAGCACCTACTTATACCTTTGCTCATAGAGGGAACATTGGAAATTGAGCAACGGCATTATTTTCTGATTCCCCTGACAAACATTTACTGGTATATCTGGGCCCCTGGCAGTAATGGGGAGAATCATATATATTCTGGCTAAAACACACTTGATAGGCCAGGGCCTGTGTAATGAGGCTGATGATGAACTTGTCAGATGACTAGGGAGCAGTATAAATATATTGCTCGAGCATACTGGGTTTTAATCAGGAAGGCCAAAGCGCAATTGGAGATCCAGCTAGCAAGGCCATAAGCTAAACGTGAGACAAACTGTTGCAAAAAAAGCAAACATGATTCTGGGATGCATTAATAGGAGCGTTGTGAGCAAGACACGAGAAGTCATTCTTCTGCTCCACTCTGTGCTCATTAGGCAGTATTGTGGAATATTGTGTCCAGTTCTGGGCACCACATTTCAAGAAAGATGTGGAGAAATTGGAGAAGGGTCCAGAGAAAAGCAATAAAAATGATTAAAGGTCTAGAAAACATGAGCTATGAGGGAAGACTGAA
>JANRFK010001158.1:24447563-24464011 GCA_030068395.1 Apalone spinifera
AGGCATTTAGGAGTGTACATGTGAACTGGTGTTACATAAGTGTCTGATGTACAGATGAAAGCTAGGTGGCTATGGAGGAGGATGTCAGATAGGTGTGCTGGTGTCAGATACTCTCCTGGCTGTGTCTAGGTGTGAATGCTGTAATGTACAGAGCTGTCTGAGAACAGCAAAACAGTTAAGCAGTTTCCTTCCTTATTTCTCATACCAAGATGCAGTTTGTATAGAAATTATTCTACATGCAGCACAACAATCAGAGGCTAGACCTAATGCTTCCTCTAAGAAGTATGGGGTGAAAAAGGTCTAGTATGCTAGGTTTTTTTAAAAATACATTTAAAAAAATAAGTCAGAATCTTACATAGACTATGAATGACGGGACTCAGCCTCTCTTGTCTAATTAGAGGGAATGTCCATTAGGTCTTCAGGCTAGTGGCTTAAAAATTACTGAGGTATTTATCTGATAGACCTAAGTAGAAGATGCAGCCTGATCAGTGTTTGTTTAGAACTGAGCTCTTGGATCACATCCATTGAAGTCCTGGTAGCAGTGTAACATATTAACACACAGGAAATTTGTGTGCAAA
This sequence comes from Apalone spinifera, assembly GCA_030068395.1. Lineage (NCBI taxonomy): Eukaryota > Metazoa > Chordata > Testudines > Trionychidae > Apalone > Apalone spinifera. The sequence continues at coordinate 24,448,142 of JANRFK010001158.1, forward strand.
GCCAATCCCTGGACTCTCTCATTCCCAAAGCCTGTGGAGCTGAGGCTCCCTGAAGAAGGGCTGACTGGAGAAGCACTCCACATTCAAACTTTGACCCCAACTTCATGCAATTGGAAATTTCAGGTGAACCTGATATTTTCAATACTTCTGGCTATGGTTCCAGCAAGAACTTAGACTACATAGATACTCAAAAATAATTTGAAGAAAGAGATAAGCCAGGCACAATTTTGTTCACCAGGAGAACACTGACAATAACACATATTTAGTTGCAAGAATCTATAGAGGAGCCAGAAGACACTGCCAGTCACTATATCTTCCATGCTAGCCATGTTCTAATTACCATAGATTTCATTTCCAAACATTTGGTGTGTAATTTGTATTTGAATAACATGACTGAAAGATACCCTGAAAAAGTTGATTTTTTGCAAATTAAAAAAGTCCTTTTTAAAGAGTAAACGCAATAGATTTATTCTTTTCTTCTATAAGGAGCATGTGTAAATTATTGGGAGTCACTAAAAGATGCTATTACAAATACTCTTTCAAGATCTATTTCATGGATTGTATAGACAATTAGATCTTGGAGAAATGTGTACTGTGAGTCAGGATATAGTTCTTTTGAGAAGTTGTGCATGCTGTTAGTGAAGCGCCTCACTGCCTTAGTGTCTCTCTGAGTGAATCCTTTATTATCTGCAGGGACACCGCCAGCAATATATACCCAGACAAGCCAACAAAAACATTATGTGGGGCCCACATTACATGACAGTGTTGGGAGGTGAGGTGGTGTATCAGACCAGCCTTTGATTTTTTTTATAGTTTATTTTTCTTGGCCACATTCCAGATTATTATGTATGATTTTAAAATTTAAAAAGACATTACAAAATTACCATGCTTTTCTTTTGGTCTTAGAAAAGATTTATGTTTCGAACAAACGGTTATTTTGATTGTATCCATTTGCCTATCCCTACTCCCTAAATTCCAGGGGCAAGGAGACACATCCACTAATAGTCATTCCTACTTTGCTTTGCTGGCTGGATTTGCTATCAGAATGACAGAGGAAAAATGCTGCTAGAAAGGATGAAAAGGTAGTGATGCCCCAACATGAAAGGATAGGAGAAAAGATCAGTTCTGGCCTGGACACAGAGAAAAGGAGACTAGAAGTTGAACTTTGGTTCTGATGCTATTTCCCCCGCCCCTCATGTTTGCCCATCTGGCCCGAGAGAACACACTCAGTGGAACAGAACTTTGGAGGTCTCATCCATGCTGTGTGGATACCCAGGCAGTACAGCAATGATCAATGCTGATTTTAGTTCTGCAAAGCTGCCAAATCTCAGTGCCTTGATTTTGCGCTCCCAGCCACATGGGATAAAACTGATAATCAGGCCATTGAAAACACATCTCTATCACTAGGACTGCACAGCTCTGACATCCCCCTCTTAGTTCAGAGTTCATAACAGGTTTAGAGTAGGGTAGCTACTTTTTTGCATTGAAATCTCTTTCCTCTCCCCCACTCAAAAAAAAAAGTTTGTTATTTTTTCAACGTTAAGAGGTATGACAGAGGACACAATCCCATCCACCGCAGTTGCTAGCACAAATAGCTCCTGTTGGCCCACTGCAGCTGTCTGTTTAGCACAATAGGGGTGTGTCTACTCTACAGAGAAGATCGAAGCTGCCACTGTCAATCTTCCAAGATTCAATTAGCGGGTCTAGTTGTCTAGTCACATTAATTCGAACTGAGAAGGGCTTCCTGCTTCCACGAGGAGTAAGGGAAGTCAAAGGAAGAGTGTTCTCCCTTTCACTTCCTGCAGTGTGGACAGCACCAAAAGCTGAGTTAAGGTACTTTGACTTCAGCTATGCAATTAATATAGCTGAAGTTGCGCAGCTTAAATTGATCTTACCCTGTAGTGTAGGAATACCCTAGGTGTGAAACTTAGCCTGCTATTCATGGATGGAGATCTGAACTGACCAGCATTTGAAACTTAGTCATGTGATATTTATCTAGTACTTTATTTCCCAAGAGACCCCAAACATTGTTCACATGGAAAACACTTGGCCCACCTCTGAAATGCAGCTACCTCTGGAGTGGAACACATTAGTTGTGTCACAATAAAACAGAACACCACAGAACAGTTTCAGAACAGAAAAAGATATCTGTATTAAGTGAACCTACAGGGGGGATTTGGGTTCGTTATAACCCAAGGCAGATTTTTAGTTCTCAGAAGACCAGGGTTAATATCTATACCAAAAATCCCAAGTGAAAAGCATTGAGTGGTGAGGTAAGCACTTCAAACATTGTTGATGTTATTCTGAATCTCGTGGTATCTATGCTTCTCCCTTTGACTTTAAATACTGGATTGTTTCTATTACATAGTCCTGATTAAATGATATCATGCCATCATTTGTATAGAAATAAACCACTCAGATCAGTGTAACCCAACCAAAATGACACCTGCTCCTTTCCAGATTTTAGGGATAGCTCGCATAAAATAGCCCAGGGGTGGATGGAGATTCATTGCTGAATGTTAGTGCACAGTGAGATGGAGAAAGGAGATTATATATAAGACCTCCTGTTGCAGCTTTCTAATGGAGAGAATAACAGGCAGGTTATTCAGGTAACAGGCCAGCTGACTGGCTTGGGAAGTTAAACCTACAATGTGAGACACAATAATACATAACACTTTAGATGGAGGCACTGGAACTTGTACACATTCAGAAAAAAAGAATGCAGTTTTCAGATAGATTCGAAGTGGGAATAAACATAGCTTTAGTAAACAGAAGTGCTGGAAAGTTAAGCAAATAAAGAAAAAAAATGAAGTCAGTAGAAGGAATGTGAAAAAGACCAAGGAATTTGATTACTGGTTCCTAGCATGGAAACACACAGTTTCTGCAGACAAATCAAAGCGCATGCCTGAGCCCCAAACACAGCTCAGTGGTGCTATTATCTCCCCTTTAACATGCTAGCCATGTACTTGCCTTCCCCCACTCCTGCATCCACAGTCTTGGGTCTTCTTCGCTCTGCCCCTTGGGCAGATTAGCCTTCTGCTGAGGAGTCATCCTCCTGGCTGGGTGTGGGTCCTTCTTCTGAGAACATGATTTTTTCTCAATCTCACATATTTGTCTCTTAACACGGTCAGAAGGGAGATGGGGGAAAATCCCAAAGTTGGGGGTGAGGGAGTTGTTACTGGGTCGATTTTATAAGTCCCAATTGTTGAAGTATCAATCAGATAATCCTTGGATTCTGTTAGGCGCGTCCAGCCCCAGCACACAGGAGTGAGTGACTGGAGCAAATAACATTGCTTGTTAGCTTTTCCTGATCAGCTGAGAGGGGATCCAGCTAACTTGCTCCTCCTTGCACTGCCTAAATAAGGACATTGACTCACTGTAGGTTACACGGTGCCCCGTTCTGAAAGCATGTACTGCTAAAAGTATTCTGGCTCTTTGACTGAAATGCTGCACAAAGTGAGCATAGAAAGGGAACCTGAACTAGATCACAAGGGGATTCTTCATTCTCGAAATAAGGGACAGGTGTCCTTGCTTTGCCAAGGCAAAGCCTAGTGAGGGCTGCATGCTGTCGATTCACAAGAGAACACAACACTTCTGAGGTTTTGGTTCTGACAAAATACGGTTCTGGGCTGCTTCTTGGTGTGTTTTTTTTAATTTATTTTTTAAAGAAACACTGCACTGCATTGATCATGGCAGAGACTGAACAAGAATGACTTTCAAACAGAAAGTTTTCTTGTTTTCATAGCACAAGCTCTCAGAGACTTAAAAAAAAATACATGTTTGTTATTCCTTCGGCCCTGAATAGCAATGGTTTGAATTATGCCTTATATTTTACTTAGGGCCTAATCCAAAGCCTACCAAAGAAGACAGAAAAACTCCTGCTGGCTCAAATGGGCTTTGGGTCAGGCCTGTATGAACTCAAAGTTTTCCAAACTCCTCAAAATTTGAGCAGGTTTGGGAAGGCTCAAGCAATGTTTCATTTTTGCCTGCTGAATCCTTCTGCACATTCCAGATATTAGGAAGCAACCTGGTCTTTATTAGAACAGCAAACCCTTCCCCTAGCAAATCAGCCAGGCATTTCCCATTCTGTATTCTTTCCAGATAAAGTCAAGATGTGTAAGCAGAGTGGAAAAATTCTCACCACTGATGAAACTAGGAGGAATGTCACGTTGCAGGGTTGAGAGTGTGAGACAAACAAACTTCATGTTTTCACCTCACATTTTTCTCCATGTGGCAAAAAAGTAAAACTAAAAAAGGAAGGTGGTTTATTGGGAGAAAAGGCAGAATTTCTGTTGAATATGGATATTTCCACACAGGGTAAAATCTGCCATTTGTTCCAGAGTATTAACTCCACAGATCTTGCTTTGACAAAAACACATTTTAAAGCATTAGTGGCAAAATCATGCTATTGACTAATTCTTGCCCCATAGCACAGAAACTTTTTTTGCTGAATAAAAATTCACAAAGTCAGAATTTGGACCCATAGTGACAAGGGGTGTCTAGGACTAGACCTAGCAGCAAGTGGATGGCTATCCACATCTCCCCAGTGTTGTGGGTGATACCTTTTCTGAGCACTCTCAACAGTAAGGTCAGGGATGGAATGGGATAATGAACAAACCAAAGATAATGAACAAACCTCCCACTCTGAGAAGTGGACCCTCCAAGCCTGAGATGCAGCATGGTGGTATGAGAGAAACTTCCCAGCTACTGTCCATGCTGTTCCTATTCTGGGACACAGGACACCAGTCACCACTAACACTAAGTTCACTTTTGCTTGTCACATGTATCTGTTGAGTTTTCTCTCAAATTACATTGCAAGCTCTTGGTACCTTATCTTCCTCTACATTTATGCAGCACCTAGTACAGTGTAATCTCATTCCTAATTGCAGCCTCTAGGTTCTGCCACAATACTGTATAGACAGGCAGACAGACAGATAGATATGCATGGAAGTATGTTGGCCACACATTCATTCTATAATGGTAGGAGCCCTGCAGTAATTCTTTTGAGAGCATAAATCCATGCAGTGATGACATATATTCCTCCCTGGGACTATTTCCATAACTGTGTCCCCCTCACGTCAATAAAGATCATACTGATCACACTGATCTTCTCCTTGAGTTTAAGCAAAGATATGCATTTTATTTGCAACACTGGGAGATACAATCAATGGATAATAAACACAGTGGCAAGTTTTTCCACAAAAGCAGCCGTTTTTGCGGAAAAACTTGCCAGCTGTCTACACTGGCCGCTTGAATTTGCGCAAGAACACTGACAATCTAATGTATGATTGTCAGTGTTCTTGCACAAATACTATGCTGCTCTGTTCGGGGAAAAAGCCCTCTTGCGCAAATGGCGAAAATGGCGATCGGGGCTTTCTTGCGCAAAACCACATCTAGATTGGCATGGACGTTTTTCCGCAAAAAGTGCTTTTGTGCAAAAGCATCCGTGCCAATCTAGACACTCTTTTCCGCAATGCTTTTAACGGAAAAACTTTTCCGTTAAAAGCATTTGCAGAAAATCATGCCAATCTAGATGTAGCCAGTGGATCTTAAAGAGCAGATTAATGGGAAGATGAGTGCATTAAGTAATGCAAATCCTTGCTTTTGGAAAGGTCTCTCTGGATGTTCTATTGCATTGTTCCTTTGTTTTTATTAGGCAAACATTTTTGGGAAGCTGGGGCTCGGCACTAGTCTTTGCCAGACCAATGTCTTTCCAACCTGTTTCGATGCCAAGGCACACTGGCAAAGCCAGAATTGTTCCCTTGCATAGCCACTCTTTTCTACAACTGGATATTTGACAGGAACATTGTGTCACTTGAGTAACTCTCCACTTTTTTCCATCTTTCTTTAAAAAACAAAACCAAAACCAGTGAACCCTGTGCTGGTGAAAGGTGCCAGCTAGACAGCCACAGGGACTGAACCCTGGAGTGGAAGGATCATCTCTGTATGGGAGAGAGTCATTCAGTCACATTGGCCAATTCAGTCCTTGGCAGGAACCAAAAGAGGCCAGTAAGGAAGCCAGTTAATGTCAACTGTGTTTGTGGGTATTGTCATGAAGTGATTATTCATTAGTCGTACCATAATATAGGAGGTTCGGTTTTCAAAAGACCCTAAAGGAATTAGGTGCCCGAATCCCATTAAAAGTCAGTGGCAGCTGGGAGGCTAAAATCCTTAGGCACTACTTTAAAATCCCAGCCTGGATTTCGTATTACCCCCCTTTTTCATCAATTTATTTCTTGCCCTATATTTGTAGCAAAGGGATATATCAATTCCCTCTGAGATGGGCCACAACTCCTTTCATAGCTCCCTTAGCAATGCTCTCTGAAATGGTCTCTAAGGTCCAGAGTTGCTGTCTGACAGGGCAGAGTAGTTACATAGATTCTACGGCCAGAAGGGACCACTATGATCATCTCCTCTGACCTCCATGGCCATACCCTTACCCCACATCATTTCTTATGAAAAGAACATGAAAACTAATTGGATCTAGAGTTACTGGGAAAAATTTGTACCTCGTATGAAGTTCCCTTTTGAAAACCTTCCATTTGCTCTACTGGGAAATCTCACCTGTGTGTGGAAGTCCACCTTGTATCTATAAAGATGGCACTTGAGAAAATCTCTTCCAAATTAAACAAATAATGAGGCTGGGATATTTCACTTCCATAGATGTTCCTGGACAAGAGAGCCCCAGGGCAGGAGGGCCAGGAACTGAAAGTCCCGCACACGGTGAGGCTGGCGGTAGCGGGGCCAAGGCCTTGGCAGCCCGGTGGTGGTGCAGTAGGATGGCCATGGTAGCGTGGCAGGGGCTGTCCAGCTGGGGCCATGGCAACCCAGCTGGGACCAGGGCAGTGCATGGGTGCCAGCCCAGCAGCAAGGCTAGAGCCGTGGCAGTCCAGCTGGCAGCAAGGCCAGGCTGTGGCAGCCCTGCAGAGAAAGCCTGTTTGGGGCTGCGGCAGAGGAGCTGGGGCTGCGGCAACCCAGCTGGGGCCAGGGTGATCAGAACTGTGTGCTGGCCCAGAAGCAGAGCTGGTGCTGCCTCGGCAACCTGGCTGGGATCAGGGCAGCTCAGTTGCTGCAAGGGGTCAGGGCTACGTGCTGCCATGCCATGGGGTTGGGTCCGCTGTATCATCCAGCCAGCAGAATGGCCAAAGGAGCTAGTGGTGGGGAGGGGTGGCAGGCCAAGGGTACCAGTGGCAGGAGACCTCCCCTGGTCCAGCAAATTCCCTCAGCCGGGTTCATTCAGGTCCCGAGGGTGCCGGACTAGAAAGGTCCAACCTGTACTATAAAACACTCTCTAGACCAGTTGTGGGCAACCTGTGGCCCATCTGGGTAACTCGATTACAGGCTGAGAGACATTTTCTCACATTGATTGTTCGCAGGCACTGCTCCCTGCAGCTCCCCCTAGCTGCGGGGATGCTGCCTGTAGGTGAAAGGGCCTCAGAAACAGGCTATCCTCCACTTCCCAAAACTTCCATTGTCTGGGAACAGAGAACCACAGCCACTGGGAGCTGCAGGGGCAGTGCCTGCAGACAGTCAATGTCAGAAAATGTCTTGTAGCCCGCAATCAGATTGCCTGGATGGGCTGCAGGTTGCCCACCACTGGTCTCAATGAAGACTGAAAGTAAACTGTGTTTGAAGATAGACTAGAACTTGAAATAATATAATATACTCAGATAACTTCCAACCTCAATCATTCAAAAATCACGGGTCATCCCTTCCCCAAACATGAGATTTAAAAAATAGTAAATTTGAGTTCTTTTTATTTGCTTTCTGGTAAATCCTGGTCATGTTTTCAAGCTTTTGTCCCAAATCATGGGAACTAGAAACTAGAAAGTTGAGAGTCTCACATAAACATATTATTATAAAAATGTAGGGCTGCAAGGAACCACAAAATGTCATTTAGTCCATCCCCCCCATGCTTTGAGGCAGGACCATCCCTGACAAGTGTTTATTTAGCCATCCTTCAGTGACGGTGATTTTACAACCTTCCTTGTAGCCTATTCCAGTGCTTTAATCTATTGTTATAATTAGACCTAAATCTCCATTGCTGCAGATTAATCCCTTTACTTCTTGTCCTGCCTTCAATGGACACAGAAAACAATTGATCACAGTCCTCATTATAACAGCCCTTATCAGATTGGAAGAATGGGGTTCCCCCATTTATCCCCAGGAACTGAGGCATTAAGAAGAATATCAAATATAATGAGCTTTGTAATACAATCTCGAGAGTTAGCAACATTGGTTATTATCATCAATATTTGTATTGCAATATGTAGCCTCATTAAGTCCTACATAGGAGTAAAGTTACAAGTAGTGATTCATAACTGTTTGCAGTTCTGGGCTTTTATTCATTTTGCTGAATTTGCACAAAATAGAATGAAAATGGCTGTCTTCTTGAGGGATATGTTTTAATTAGAATTAGGAGACAGTTTCATTCAAATATATTAACAAAAATTGTTTTCCTTTTTCTTTAAGGAAAACAATCTCCATTTTGCTTGAAATCTTTTCAGTAAATCCCTCATACTCTTACCCCTCAAAAAAGTGTTTTGTGAAAACAGGAAAAAGCTTTTTTCCACAGATTGTGATTCAGTTTTTCATAAGACAGATAAAGCAAAACTATCCCATTTCCCCCAAAACAATGGAAAGTTGAAAATCAAAACCAAAATGATCATATTTCAATTTCCTCTAATTTTAATATTGAATTGTTGGACAGTATTTATGAATATTAAATTCTAGGCATTATTTGCAATAAGGCAAATAGGAAAAATGGGACAGATGCATTTAGGCTCCAAAATAATGACAGAGTTGACTACTATGACATGAATTAATGACACTTTGGTACATGACACACTGTGTATGCAATACATCCCCAAGACCAGTAGGGGCCTCCAGGCACTCTTCTCTCGCACGCCTCCTTATTCCATGCAGAACATAGGGACTTTGCCACTGCCCTCTGTCTTTGCAGATCTTCTACTTCTGTCTTTCTTTCTGCCCATGTCACTCTGATAACTTTCAGTTCTGTTTCTATGTTATCCTAGGTCTAACTCAGCACCTCTTGCCTGGGGGGTTCCAGTCCAACCTCTGAACACTACTACAATATTAAATAATAGAAACAAGTTTTGTGAATAAAGTGACTCTACAACTCCCAGAGAACTCTCCAGATAAAATCCAGATCTCCTTCCTGAAATGCTTCCTCTCTTGTAGCCTCATGGGCAGAGGATGCTTTTTTCCTAACATCAAGTTCCTCAAGCTGCCAAAGTTTAACAACTTTTATATTAATTATCAATCCCCAGTATCTCAAAGGTATTTAGCCACCTAACTCTCATTGAAATCAACAGAAGTTAATTACCTAAACATCTCTGAACATCTGGACCCAAAAGCCATAGAGTCTGCGTATTTACTACACCCCAATATTAGTTCTGTGGAGTTCAGAACTTTACTATGTTACCTGATATCATTTTATGAGGGTTGTGGTATCAGATTTACCAGTGTCTTGCAGATTAATTGAAGAGTAGCTGCTCCCTGGGCTTCCTGTTCTCATAAATATCCACCCAAAGATGCAGAAGGTCTCGTAGAAAAGCTCAGAAATTATGGGTTTACATATCCAGGTTGATCCTCATCACAGAGGATTCAGAAATGGAACAGCATTTTCTCAGAGAAGTTTTATAGTGTCAAAGCAGCTGCATTTAGAATTAACTATGAAGAAAGGAAACAGATGAATCATGTGAAGGGCCAAGTACAAAGGCTGGGACCCTGTTGCTTCAGAGTAGAACTGGTGCCATGGAATTTAAGAAGGTCATTTCTGCCTGGATTGTCTTTGCTCGTGACTTTGTTGATGCAGTCCATCATCTGCCTGTCTTTTTGAATCACTCCACGATGTTTTTCATGCTGTGTTCTCCCGAAATATGAACACTTAAAAAGCTTTTTTTTTAAAGCTTGGAGTGCTCCAAGCCAGCCATATTGGCTTCAAGCCTGGTTATTACAAAGAGGAATTTCAGTCTTGGAAAGCTGACAGCATCTATGGGCTCCAGGCCCCTGGTGTCTTTCAAAGGGGCACTAAATGTTAGTGTTCAGTTGAAACAGACTGTTTGTGAAAGCTTGAAACCAACTCACTCAAATTGCATCTCTCCACACTTGTTTTTACAGAGTCCTACAAAAATGACTTAGAAATCATTTCACTTTCTCTCTCATTAGGACATTAAATCAAATTGTCTTACAATGTCCATTTAAAAACACAAACAATGTAGTGTCAGATTGAAGGCATCTCATATTAGTGTGCATCTACACCCTGGGCCTCACTAAATTATAAATACAGTCATCCAAAAAACCTCATGACAACACTGTTCTTTCCTCCACTGGTTAAAGTATAGTTGCAAGTTGTTGCCTAGCTTGGGCCTAACCATATTCTGTAGCCAGGGTAAAAGCTTGGACATCTACTTTAGTTACAGAACACCTCTGAGATCCCATTTACACTATAGATTAGAATGATTTTGTAATGGGATATGGGGACAACATTGTTGTAACCAGGTCTTCTTGACCCACTTATGTTTACAGCATAGACAGGCCCTCTCTGGTGACTCAATGGCAAACTGATTAATGCTGAACACAGGGAGATGTCTTAGCAGGTACATATATTTTTATTCATAGAATCAAAGAATTAAAAGGGACCTCCACAGGTCATCAAGTCAAGTTCCTTGCACAAATGGCAGGACCAAGCACCATCTAGACCATCCCAATGTTTGTCTAACCTGCTCTTAAAAATCTCCAATGATGGAGATTTCCCAGCCTCGCTAGACAATTTATTCCAGTAGTTAATTGCCCAGGGAGGTTGTGGAATCTCCATCTCTGGAGATATTTAAGAGTAGGTTAGATAAATGTCTAACAGGGATGGTCTAGACAGTATTTGGTCCTGCCATGAGGGCAGGGGACTGGCCTCGATGACCTCTCGAGGTCCCTTCCAGTCCTAATATTCTATGATTCTATGATTAACTACTCTGACAAGAAGTTTTTCCTAATGTCCAACCTAAACCTCCCTTGCTGTAATTTTAGCTCATTGCTTCTTGTCCTACATCAGAGGTTAAGGAGAATAATTTTTCTTCCTTGTAACAACCTTTTAGATACTTCGCAATGGTTATCGTGTCTCCTCTCAGTCTTCTCTTTTCCAGACTAAACAAATCCAGTTCTTTCAATCTTCTCTTATAGGTCATGTTTTCTAGACCTTTAAACATTTTTATTGCTCTTCTCTGGATTTTTTCCAATTTGTCTAAATCTTTCCTGAAAAGTGATGTCCAGAACTGATACATGACTCCAGTTGAGGGCTAATCAGGGTAGAGTAGAGAAAAAAAATTACTTCTCATTTCTTACTTATAACACTCCTGCTAAAACATCCCAGAATGATGTTTGTTTGTTTTTTTGCAACAGTGTCACACAATTGATTCATATTTAGCTTATGATCTACTATAACCTCTAGATCCCTTTGTGCAGTACTCCTTTCTAGACAGTCATTTCCCAATTTTGTATGTGTACAACTGATTGTTCCTTTCTAAGGCTATGTCTACACTTCAGAGCATTTCCGGGATATCCGGAAAAGCTATGCCGAGTCTTTCACTATCCCTGTAATCCTCATTGTAGGAGGAAGAAGGGATGTACTGAAAGAGGAGTTTTTTTCTGATATTTGGCCCTGTGTTCATGGGCCAAATTTCAGAAAAGCCTCTTCCGAAAGAAAAGCAGAAAAAGGTATTTAAATTCCAGTTCGTAATTTGCGTATCTTTTTCCGCCTTTTCTTTGCAGTCTAGACATAGCCTAAGTGGAGTACTTTGTATTTGTCCTCATTTAATTTCATCCTATTTACTTCAGACCATTTCTCCAATTTGTCCAGATAATTTTGAATTATGGTCCTGTTCTCCAAAGTACTTGTAACCTCTCCCAGCTTGCTATCATCCACAGACTTAGTAAGTGTATTCTCTATGCCATTATCCAAATCATTTATGAAGATATTTAACAGAACCAGACCCAGAACTGGTCCCTGCAAAACCCCACTCATGTCCTTCCATCATGATTTAACCTTAGATAACTACTCTCTGGAAATGGGTTATTCAACCAGTTATGCATCCATCTTATAGTAGCTAATTTGTAAATGAAAAGGTCATGTGGGACTGTATGTAAAGTCTAGATATGCCACATCCACTGCTTCCTCCCATTTCCAAGGCTTGTTACTCTGTCAAAGAAAGCTATCAGATTGGTTGGACATAATTCATTCTTGACAAATCCATGCTATTATTTAATCTCCTTATCTTCTAGATATTTGCAGATGGATTCCTTAATTAATTGCTCCATAATCTTTCCTGGTACAGAAGTTAAGATGACTGGATTGTAATTCCCTGGGTTGTCCTTATTTCCCTTTTAATAGATGGACACTATATTTGCCCTTTTCAGTCTTCTGGAATCTCTCGTCTTTCATGAGTTTTCAAAGATAATAGCTAATGGCTCAGATATCTCCTTAGTCAGCTCCTTGAGTATAGCTAGTGTACATTTCATCAGGTCCTGGTGACTTACAGACACATAACTTGTTTACATAATTTTTAACTTTTTCTTTTCCCATTAGCTTTTGATCCAGCCAAATTTTCTTAAGTGTCCAATCACCACCAACCCTCTTGATGAAAACCAAAAGAAAGAAGTCATTAAGTACCCTTGCCTTTTCTACATTTTCTGTTATTGTTTTACCCTATTCATTAAGGCTAAGTCTACGCTACAAGCTTTTTTGGCAGACAATATGCTAATGAGGGACTCATTAGCATAAGTTGCAACATCATTAGCATATTTTCTGCTGTTTCTTTTTGTGCAAGGAGTTTTTGTGCAAAAAGAAGCAGTGTAGCCACTTCCGTTTTGCACAAAAACACTGTTTTGCGCAAGATCCATATGCCTGTCTTGTGCAAAAAGAAATGGCAGAAAATATGCTAATGAGGTAAAAACTTGTAGTGTAGACGTAGCCTAAGTGTCAGGCTTACCCTACTGTTGGTTTTCCTCTTGTTTCTAATTTATTTGTTGAATGTTTTCATACTACCCTTTATATCTCTAACTAGTTTGAGCTTGTTTTGTTCCTTCTTCTTCCTAATTTTGCCACTACATACTTGTGTTGTTTGTTTGTATTCATCTTTTGTAATTTGACATAGTTTCCACTTTTTGTAGGACTCTTTTTATTTTTAGATCACTGAAGATTTCCTGGTTCAGCCAGAGTAGTCTCTTGCCATACTTCCTATCTTTCCTACGCAGTGGAATAGTTTGCGCTTGTGGCCTTAATAATGTTTCTTTGAAAAACTGCCAACTTTCTTCAATTGTTTTTTCTCTTAGACTTGCTTCCCATAGGATCTTACCTACCAACTCCCTGAGTTTGCTAACATCTGCCTTCTTGAAATCCGTTGTCCTTATTTTGCTGCTCTTCTTCCTAACTTTCCTTAGGATCATGAACGCTACTGTTTCATGATCTCTTTCACCCAAGCTGCCTTCCACTTCCACTTTCATGAATTAAGTTGTGCTGTCATCATTATTTACCTGCATGAAGAATGTATTTCTATCAGTTCTACTAATGCAAATGATAATTTGACCAATTTCATTCGAGTCTCTGCTGTGCTAATGAGTCAACTACTGCAGCTATGGTCTTATTGGAAGGCATTAAGACTAATAATTGCATTTGCCATTTTGCTTTATTGTGAGCCTCCAGGTGTGAAAGATCAGATCCATCCATTATGCTAGATCTGATCTTTCACACCTGGAGGCTCACAATACTGCATCCTTCCTGGACAATGATGCTTACAGAACAGTGGTCACCAACCAGTCGATCGGGATCTACTGGTAATCTTGGAGCCTCTGACAGGTGAACTTGACTGGGGTTTGGCCAGGAAGCTATCAAGCGCTGGCACTTGAGTTGCCTCACCGCACACTGTCATGCTGCACCTGCCCTCTGCCTTGGAGCTGCCCCCCTGGGAGCCTCCTGCTTGTTGTGCAGGGTGTGGGGGGAAGAAGAGGGAGGGTTGATGGTTTGGGTGTACCCTAACTCCACACAGAGAGAAGGGGATGGAGGGAGCTTGGCAATGCAAATCTGTCACTGTCACATACTGTCTCTAGAGTAATAGAGATGTAGCCGTGTTAGTTTGGTCTAGCTGAAACAAAAGACAGGACTATGCAGTCCTCTAAAGTGCTGCATAGTCCTGTCTTTTGTATGTGTCTCTGTCATTCTCATAAACACATACTGTCCTTCGCTCTCATCTCCCAACCCAACACAAACATGGTGGGATATGGGAGGCGTTTGTTGTTACTACTTTTACTGCTTGCACAGTGGGTTATGTTTGCTTTGTGACTGGTCTGTGCATTTCATAATTTTCATTTCTCTTACGCTTAAATTTAATTATTTGAATATTGAGCTCTAAAATGCTTAACTTGTTGTGCCTGGAGTAATTATCTCTACGGTAAATGCTGCTGTTGGAAATGGCTGGCATGTCCCTGCAGTCCCTGAGAAAGGCAGAATAGTGGGCGGGGTGACTCCACATGCTGTCCTTGCCTGCAGACACCACTCCTGTGGCTCCCAATGATCAGTAATGGGGAACCGTGGCAAGTAGAAGCTTGTGGGGTCAGTGCCGGTAGATGAGGGGCAGCAAATGGTGCCATGTAGCCACTGCTGTACATGCAGGCTGCTTTGAAGTGGTGCAGGGCCAGGGCAGGAATAAGCCTGCCTTAACCCCACTGCTCCACTACCTGGAAGCCATCTCAGTTAACTGGTACCCACCCAGAACCTGCATCCTGAACCCTTGCTGCAGCCTTGAACCTCCTCCTGCACCCAACTGCCTGCCCCAGATGTGAATCATAGAATTATAGAACAATAGAACTGGAAGGGACCCTGAGAGATCCCCCCTCACCCAAACTCCTCAGAGCTTGCACCCTGAAGCCCCTCCTGGACCCCAATCCCCTGCCCAGGGCTAAGCCTGGAGCCCCTCCAACACTCCAAAAATCTTGGCCCAAGACCAGAGTCTGCAGCCTAACCCCTACCCCAGCCTGGTGAAAGTGAGTGAGGATGGGGAAGGAAAGGTGATGGAGTGAGCAGCGTGAGGCCTTAGAGAAGGGGTGGAGCAGAGGCAGGGCCTCAAAGAAGGGGCAGGAAGGAAGTGGGGCCAGGGTATCTGGGTTTGAGATAGATCTTACATTGGACTTAAGGATGGCTTAAATTGAAAAAGTGATCTTGTGGTTGAAAAGGTTGGAGACAACTGTTATACGATATAGTGACCTGATGGCTGGGGCTGAATCTGATTTTCTATCTAAATATCCAGTTGGTTTCTGCTACAGAAATAATACATCCTATATGCATTGTACAATCTACTTGATTTATATCACACTTCCTCCAGGACAACACACTAGCATCCTGTTTGCCTGGTTGTTCTCTGAGGCAGCTGCACTCAGGGCCAAAGACTATAGGGATTTCTTTGAGTCTAACATCTTGTAAGGTCACTAAAGTGATCACAAGGCAGTATCTTTCCATATAGCTAACAGTCCCTTTGCTTTCCTTCCTCACGCCAAAGTGCCTGTTTGGTGCCAGTTTTTCTTGTTAGAATCTGTAATCGCTGAACCATCACTCCAGTTACTCCTCATGGGGAGCAGGAGTATTGGCACCAATGGGATGAAGGGAAATGCCATCTGAGTTCGATTTAGCACATCTTCACTATATTATAAATATCTAGAGAAAGGGGTAAACAGTGAGATGACAAAATTTGCAGCTGATACCAAACTGATCAAGATAGTTAAGACCAAAGCAGACGGTGAAGAGATTCCAAAAGATCTCACCAAACTAAGTGATTGGACAACAAAATGGCAAATGAAATTTAA
>JANRFK010001158.1:24472671-24483838 GCA_030068395.1 Apalone spinifera
CCCAGTTCTTCAGACTCCAGTTCTTTCACATAGGTTTGGTTTAGAGATGGATATGAAGCAAACCCCATTCAGTTCTGGAAATACTGGATTCCAAATCACAATCCAGAATCTCGTCACTGGGGTGTCTGTAATTTTCTGATCACTATCAGAATTGAACCCTATTTCCAGCCCTATTAAGGTTTTCCCTTTGGGATTTTATGTGTGACTACAATTTCTGTGACCACATGAGTTTCTCTTGCTTCTGGCCTTCTCAAGTCAGTTTAAAAACCTCTGTTGAAAAGCAGTTCCTCATGTTACCTTGAGAATAACTCAGTCAGCAAAAAGGGATAAAGTACTGATTTTAAAAAAACCCACATGTAGAATCTGGACTCTGAGGCAACAAAGACAAACAAACTAAAAACTCATTTACAGGGTGTGCTCTGGGCAAGCAGATGTCTCAGCAGCATTCAGTTTTTGTAAGAATGCTGTTCCTTTTTGCCTCCGGCTTGGGGCCTCTCATTCGGTCACCTTTGAACAATATTTTAGCAGGTGCAGTCCTTTTCCTGTGCTTGTTATTGCTGCTAAGAGCGTGCTGAGAAAGGGCTGAATGAATGTTTATGCATTTACCTGCTGTGGGACAGGACAACAATGCTGAGCTGAGCTTTGACTCCAGTATTAATACTTGGGGAACACCAAATAGGATTTTGACACCAGATTTAACGGATATTTTCCTTCATGTTCAGAGTTTGCAGTTTCAGATCCAGTTTTACTTTATTAGTATTTAAGATCCTTCATGCTTCCACTTCTCCCTAAGTAAGCAAAAGAGCATGTGTCCAGTACATACACCCCTCTCAGTTCATTGCTGTCCATCACCAATTTATCCTTGTTGCATGCTATAGTCAAATCACCATGTGATCTCAAAATCTCAAGCTTACAAACAATGAGTAGTTGCACACATACTTTACACATACTAGAGATTTCATTGATTTGCTGGATTGGGATCCAAGCTGAGCTAGACTGGTACTTGGATGGGAGCTTTCCCCAGAACTATTTAAAAGAAAAGATGGTGATTCTGTAGTTAGCTCATTTCCTCTGAGTTAGTCTAGAAACAATGTTCTAAAGTGGTGCTATTGTGCACTATGTTCCTGGAGATGCCATTTTCCTAGTAGGTGTCAGACTGTGGTGTTAAACATTTGTTATAACTACAAATAGCATAGTGCAGGCATGTGTTAAGCCCACTGTCCTCTTGTACAAATTTGGTGCATCAAACACTCCCCTTTCATGAGGATACAGAATTATGCTTTACTCTTACATAGTGGTGCCTGGTGAGAACTTGTAAATCCCACTGCAGTGTAAGAAGGGATCACTTTAGTAACCTTCCCTTAGCTCACTGGAGGGTATTTTTAGATTCAGACAATACTTGCAAAGTGTTTTGAGATTTTTTAGGGGAAGAGTTTGAAGTATCAAGTCACACTATTCATATTTGTTTAGTTCACTGACTCCACCACTCTTAACAAAAGGATGATGAACTGCTCTCAATTTATTTTTCTAGAATGTTTGTCTCCCGGCTTCCTTCAGCAGCAGACACATGGGTCTTATTGTTCAATGGATTTTCTTCTTCAACAATAACAAAAAAGTCTTTAATGCAGCAGATGAGGAAAATATTCCTCTCCACTTTTGTTTGAGTTCAGGTATGTTTAGAATATGATTCCAGGACCACAATGAGACCTTTGTCTATATGGGAGCAGTTTGATTCCCAAGTTCCAAGGGTAGATGGCAAATCCTGACATTGTGTGGTATTCTGCCTTAGCTTGCTAGTTCCTGAACCTCTTGTGACTGGAACAAGTTTGTCTTGCTATACATCAGTGATGGGCAGCCTGCAGCCTATCAAGGTTCTATGTGTGGCTTGTGAGATATTTGGTTTACCATGGCCCATGTGCAGGGTTGCCAAATTCCACTGGTTTTCACAGCAGAGAAAGTAAATTACAATTTCTTAGAGGTCCTGTCCTATTGCAAACCTGGGTCCCTGCCATCTCTGTAAATAGCTCCCTGTTGGCTTTTGCTGCAGCTCAGCCATCTCTTGCCCGAGCTGCGCACCACGGCGCACCCACTTACTTTCACCTCTGGGTTTTCATCTGCGTAGTGTTTTCCTGAACACACTAAAGTGACACACACGTAAAGCAAGAATACGTGACTGAGAAGCACGCACTTCCTCTGTATCCAATCAAAGTGCTATACTCCATCAGCACAACCTGCTAGCTCAGATAAGCAAGCTCAGTTAACAAATCTACCCTCCCGCGGAAAACGGTCTTGATTATGACCATCCTGTGGCCCACTGAGATGGAGGAGGGCCACTCATTAACTTAGGTTCCCCATAACTTCCATAGATGCAAGTTTGACTTGTTTTTCCGTGGATGTGAGCTCATGAAGGTGGGTGGGAGAAGGATTGAAGTAGGTGTCACTATGGCAGTGGGAGTGACTGTATGGTAAATCAAATCCGAAGAAGACTCCTGTGAGGTGCTCTTCCTCACCCTGCAGTAGTTTGGGACAGCGACTGTCTGTGAACCTCAGCTATCTATCAGGTCAGAAGGCATTAGAGCTGCTCATATGCACATCAGTTTCCCCTGCTGACAGAGCTAGTAGATTTGTTAATTTAGGTCAAGTGTGCATAGAGTTATGTCTATTGACTCCATCCCTCCATGGATGGGAGTGTCAACTTGCTCCTGGATGCTACACAAGTGGGCTGAAATTGTTGACAGAAATTCTCAGCCAGCTTTGAGACCATATATCCACTGTACTGATTCTTCGCCCTTTCCCCTCCTTACCCAGTTAAAGCTGCTGCATATTTTGCATGATTGAGAACAGCAGCAGTGATGTTACATGGCAACCCTTACTCATGTGAGTCATTGTCCTGACTTCCGTGAGGGTGCGTGGACATAAGCAAGTAGAACTGCAGCAGTGCAGCCAGTGTCATCAAAAAGGTGATTAAGAGCAACACTAACAAATACCACTAAAATCCTGATGTTATCAACATATTGTCTAGGTTCAACACCTGACAATTCCATACAATGCCACACACATGAGCTCATGTGATCTTCATTCTCATCTCCCAGCTCCTGGCGGAAGCTAGCCAAGACATAGCCAGGCCCTAGGCCTGGAACTTGCATGCAAGGAGACTTTTTCTAGTCTTATGGCCAGATACCACAGCCTAGACTCACCTGAGTAGTTCCACTGAAAGCCATGGGATGATGCACATGAAGGGCTGCAAGATGGGACCACCATGACAACTGTGAAGAGGAGGCACAGAACTTCCCAGAGCAGAAAAAAAGAAGCTCCATCCCCTGGCCGCAGAGTTTAGTCTGATTCAGACACATGAAATACACAGGAGAGCAGATAGAGCTAGTTTAGTCCAATGTATTTAATGACTCAGAAAGCCTTAATGAACTTGACAAGCAAGATGGTACAATCAGCAGGTGGATCAATATAAAGAGAAATGGTTTTTAAGGAGGGTTTTGAGGAGCAAAACCATTCTCTAACTTAAAGCTTTTATACAATCTGAATGCACCAGTCAGTATTTCTCTGGCTGACCAATGCAAAGGAGGGAGGGGTTGATTACAATTAAAACAGGTTAAAAAGAAGGGTAAATGTATTCGCGTGACACTGACTTTTGCTTGTCATCATAAGGTCAAGTCTTAGATGGCCAAGATGTCCTCTTAAATAGGTTTTGTTTTAAAGAAGACAAGGCATTTGAGGCCCAGAGTGAAAGAGGATTAGATCCCTTTTACCCCCCTTTGCCTGGCCACTGCTAGTTTCTTTCCTCTGACTTTAATGGCCATTTCCTTCACCACAGTGAAAGACACACGATTGCACCTACAGATTCAGCCAAAACAGACAGCAATAGAAAGCAGCTCTCATATTGTGGCAGCATCTCACTACATGTCAGGCTACATTTGACTGAACCAGGCACTTCCCTCTAAAGTGTCTGCCCTGATCTATTGGGCTAAACAGGCCCTTGGTCTGATTGAGTATAACTAGTCCCATGAGAGTACTGACACAGGGGACTAGCTTCATCAGAAGTAGATGGTTTTAAAACCCTAATTTACATAGCAAGGGACACTTCTAATTTGTTAAAATGTGATAGACAGTGCCAAGTTCTACCATCACAATAAGCAAGAGCCACGCGATCAATGGAGCTCACTTTGGCTTGGTACTTTGAATTCTGCAAGCAACCAAATGCAGGTGAGCTGCTTGCTCAATTTGCAAGGGTAATTGGTTTATGTATATATTTATTTTTAGTGTCCAAAAGGGCACAGAGAACTTAATAGCACAGATGCAGTGATTAAGGTTAAAAGAGAACAAGGGAAGAATCCAGTTGTTGAAGACTGAAATGCATGCCACGGAACCAGTCTCCACCTCATTAACGTCAAAGGTCATGCCCAGGCCTGTCATATGTCTACAAGTGAAACTTGAGAGAAAAAAGATTGTTTTGTTTTCCATAGTAAATCACATTGTTTTAGAAGCATTCACACACACTCATAAGTAGTAAGGCAGCCACATAAAAAAAAGCAGTTAGAGATGTTGAAAATCTAAATGTTTTGGCAAAGGCCCTTTATCGCTGTGATTCACAACACTTGTTTGCCAGTCAAACTGTTGCGAGCAAGTTGTCCTGGAAACCAAACAAGTTCAGTATTAAGTGACAATAACTTAATAGTGGTTTTTCATTTTTTCCAAGCAGCATGTTACTGGCTCAGCACCCCATCAAAACCCAGTCAGCTTCTCAGAATGTTACTGTTCACTTCTCAATAGATAGATGTGATGGGCTAAATTCCTCCCTGGGACAGTGCTGTTGTCTCACTGTAAATCTTCTGGGAGGCTCAGGAGTGCTGGGATACCAAATGTCATCTAGGAATAATTGCTGGTGGCAAAGCAGGTGCACCACGGCAGAGACCTACACTGTAGATGCTTCAGCTGCTAGCCCCTGAGGAGACCCCCAGCATGCACTCCCAAATACTGCTCTGCCCACAGAGCCTAGACACTGCCATTGTGACCCACAGTTCCTCCGCTGGCTTCCAGCTTCAACAGAATCTGCCCCAGACAACCATCATTTCCCTGAAGTGAAAAAGAGAAACAGCAGGTTCATCCACAGATTTGCCACATGGCCCTCTGCTGACACTTGGTGTTGGTTACACCAGAGAAGAATTGGCTCATTGAATGTGTTGCCCATGACTGGATGCTACCTTGAGCCAGCACTCTGCACAGGTTCAACATAGGAGCAAGGTAGTGGATGTTGGGAAGATGCTTTGTTTAACTGGGCATCTGAAGGAAAGGCCCCTCACAGCTCCCAATGGCTGCTGTTTGCTGTTCCCAAAATGGGAGCTGTGGGAAGGAGCGCAGGCTGGGCCACCACTTCCTGCAGCTCCCATTGGCCAGGAATGTGAACTGTGGCCAGTGGGAGCTGCCAGTGGCCCTCCCCACAGACACACAGGTAAACAAAGTGCCTGACAGCTCCCTGGGGAACTGCATCCAGACCAAGGGCCGCTTATTGCCCACCATTGCCCTAAGCAGAGGATCTCTGCAACAATCTTAATAGGCCCATCAGGCCTATCTGTCCCAGCTGGTACAATCCACCCAGTAATACAAGAAAGAGAGTGTTCCATAAGGAAAACAAACTCAGTTATCCCATACCAGGCCAACCTTCTAGCTGTCAACAGCTTCTGTAGGATTTCTAGCTTGTTCTTTTCTCACAAAACAGGAGCCCCATTTTCTTTCCTAGCTACCTAGTTAGTCCCTTCCCTTTTTAATAGGCCCCTCATTATCTGAGAGTGAGAGCAGGTGTAGTCAGGTGGGCCCTAGGGGCTCATTAACCTTTGCTGGCTCAGTGTGGATTTGGTGTACTCCACCATGCCTATGGACACTGAAACTGTTGGTCCAGCATAGAATAAATTGAATTGCATCTCAAAGGAAGAGGGTACTGATTATATAGCTCATTTTCATTGTGAGTGCAATGAAAACCTCCACTTCTTTCATTTGCTGGGAGCTGCGACAGAACTCAGCCCGGAGTGCTAGAGAACGGAGGAGGTCTGGCTGCAGACTCTACAGGTCCAACTTCCCAGAGGGCATGTGGGTCCTCGCCCAAGGCTTGCTGCCATCACTGTGTAATCGCCACGCTAGGCCAAAGTCCCAATAATGCCTGCTGCTGGAGTAAGATGGCAATTCTGTTCCAAGCCCTGTAGGCTCCTCAGGGAGGCTTCCAAGGGAGTGCATGCAGGGAAAGAATGAGCCATGTGCCTCAGGGCTGCCAGCCTCTCCATCCCAGCTCTTCCAGGCTCAAGTTTGGTACATGGCCCAGGTATTCTCAGACTGTGCTCAGGAGCTGGAGGCAGCACATGTGGAGACTCTGAGTCATAGCTCATAGCTTTTAAATGGACCCCCAAAATTGAGAAGCCAATTTTTAACAGCTAGACTACTGGGCCTGCACATACCGAGGGACACAGCTTCCAATAGATTGTTTACTCTAGCGGCATCTCAGAGCCTCAGTGATTCAGGATCCCACAGTGCCATGTCACTGTGAGATCAGATTTCAATGACACATCCTGATGTGATTTCACCTTGCTGCCTGCCCTCCAGTGGCTTGGACTACACAACATCTTTGCAAGTTCTGTTCTCCCCCCCTCCTCATTCTGGGCTCAGGCGTGTGGCTGAGGACCCTGGCTTCCTTGCAGTACCTGGCTTCCTGATTTCCATTCCCCAGGCAATATCACCCAGCAACTTGCAGCTACAATACAAGGCAAAGAGGCCAAAATTGGCAAGTAGACTTCCAGCAAACAGAAGCAGGACAGCCAAACAACAACTTGACCGGTGCGAGTAACTGGAGTGACCATGGGCTGGAGACAGACGCCTCTGTGACTTCTCCAGATTGGTGGCAGCAGAATATAGACATTTTGCTTTCAAGAAAAAAACAAAGAAACCCATTTTAAGCCTTGGTTTAAAAAAAATAAAAAAGGAACTGGTTTATTTATTATTCGTTAATTTCCCGAATCAAGTAATTGAATAAAAATGCGAAATTAAATTGAACTTTCATTTACATGAAGGTGCCACAGAACTCAGCCTAATCTGGAGAAGCATAAAAATGATTGAGGGAGTTGGGAAGGAATAGGAGAAACTCACAATATAGAAATGATGATTTTTTTTCTACTGTGGTAATAACCAGTTCCTGTTGTGTTAGGTGCTGTACAAACAGTGAAAAGCAGTCTCTCTTCTGAAGAGCTTATAGTTGAGTTTGGATGGAGATGTCTGAAAATGGCACTCTGGATTGAGATAACCTGAACCTGGGGAGGTTATGTCTGGACCTTGTTCTGAAGTTCATGGTTACATAGCATCTCTCCCTAATGGGTCTCATCTGGAAGCTTGGATCTGAACACCCTTGAACTTGGGCAGAGTTCTTCTGACCCAGATCCCATTCCCCTGACACCTGTCTGCATCGTCTCTCCCAGCTCCCATTGGCCAAGAACGATGATCTGTGGTGAACCAGAGCTTCAAGAGTCTGTATCTGCAGAGGTGCAGGTAAATAAAGTGTCAGCAGTTTACCAGAGGCTAACCCTAGCAATCCACCTTTGGCTTATTGTCCACCCTTAATCATATGAGATGGAGACGTCCTCCTGCTTCATTCCAAATGCAGAACAGAAATATCTTTGGAGGGTTTATACCCAAATAAAGTGTCAGTGGCTCACCAGCGGCTAACCCTGGTGAACGGTGTCTGGCCTGTGGGCCACTTGTTGCCCATCCCTACTGTATATGGAATAAAAAGTTCACCATTGGCAACAATGGAGGACATGAGGTGGCAGCATCTGCTAAAATTAAACATTTTCAAATCGATAGGCCAGAATAATTTACACCCAAGAGTTTTAAAGGAAGTAGCTGGGGAGCTCTTGGAATCATTAATGTTCACTGAAAACTTGGGCAAAGGCCTGGAGGACTCCCAGTGTAATTTAATATTTTAACTTAGCTTGACATCAATCCAGGACAAAATAATGGTGTGGTTATTCAGGACTCTATCAAAGAAATAAAGGGTGAAATATAATTAATGCCAGTAGATCTTGTAATGCAAACCTTTAAAAAAACATAACAAAAACTTGTTTGTGGTGTTTTCCCAAATTAATACCAAGTTACTTCCCTCCCTTTTTATTAAAAGTTTCTTTCCCATGTTCAGACTCTGTGTTTGCAAGTGGGGAAGCATTGCCTCTCAGAGGGGCCCAGGAGTGGTGTGTAAATTTCCCAGGTTATTGGGTGGGAGCTCAAGACAGTTCCATGTTAGATGGATGGAAAGGAACCCCAAGATATTGAACCTGGCCCTGGCTGCTCCTGGCTCCACCTAGCAGAAGGGTTACACAACCATTAGACTATGATGTAAAATCTTTGCTGGCAAACATTACAGATAACACAAAGATTGGTGGGGCAATAAATAATGAGGAAGACAGGTTACTCTTACAGATTGAACTGAATTGCCCGTTTAAATGGGCACAGCCCAACAAATGTATGAGTGAGGTTATGCTCCTGGGAACAAAGAATGCAGGTGTCATGGAGCACAGCACTTACTGCCTGACCGACACTTCCTCCAGGTTCCTCTGGGGATTAGCTCGAAGTGGACACCAGCATCCATGGTCTTCACACCATCACTGCTTCTCCATAGTCCCCCTGCACCCCTTCACATCACATCAGGAACTGCAGTGTCCTTTTTATGGCTCAGCCCTGGCTGTGTCCTCCCTTACAGAGGAGGGTTAACTCCTCAATAGACCAGCTACTTCCACAATGGATGGCTGCAGTCAATTGTCCTGCCACTTCCCCAATGCTGAGTGAGTGGGGTATCCAGACCTGACCATTATTCTGGGTCACAGCCCAGACACACTGTGGGTCACAGCCTCCTACTGCACCTCAAATTCCTCTCACTGCTGCTATGTCTCCTTAGCCCAGTTGTCCATGGCCCTAGCACCTTATCCCTTCCTTGGGGCATTAAACTATCAGTCTCAGCAGGGAGCCAGGAGGTCCTCTTACCACTGAGTCCCTGCCACTGTAGCTCTGTCTAAGGTATCACTGGTCTCCCAGCCTTCTAAATAGACTTCACTCCTTGAACTCCCAGTAGCAACTGACCCTGTTCTGCCCTGTGTCTTTTTTTAAATGGACCTGTTGGGCCCTGATTGTTTGTTCCTCACAGTTGCTCTCCTATTGGCTGCTTCTTGCACAGCAACCCTAGGGATCTATTAACCCCTTTTCTGCCACAATGGAGCAGATGCCTCATCACAGAAGGTTATACCTATGGGATTGGAGATTGTCTTGGAAAGTAGATAGATAACTGCCTCAGCATGAGCTCTCTGGGAAATGCTGTGACTAAAAGAGCTGGTGTGAACCGTCGATGTGTAAAAAGGGGAATCTCTAGTAGAAGTACAGACGTGATCTTATTTTTGTACACAGAATTGGTAAGGCCACCACTAGAATACTGTGTCCAGTTCTGATAAAGGATGGTGGTTCACAAAATGGTCTAGGGATGGAGAACAAGCCTTTGGATGTGAGGTTTAAAGAGCTCAATCTATTCATCTTATCAAAGAGAAGATTGAGAGGTGATGTGATCCCCGTGTGTAGGTGCTTACAGACAGAAGAGACAGAGGAGAGTTGGGGGGCAGTAAGAGAAGAGACAACCTTGCAGATGAAGACATAACAAGATCCAACGGATGGAGGCTGAAGTTATACAAATTAAACCTTGAAAGATTGGTGCAGTTTCCTAGCAGTGATGCCAATTAACCATTGGAACATCTTAGCAGGGCTGGTGGTGGACTCAATGTGTGGAATCTTTAAAACAAGATCAGCTATCTTTTGGAAAGATGTGTGGGAGAGAACTTCTGTGGGATGGGGTGAATATGTTGATCAGACTAGTTTATCATAGTGATTCCTGAGGCAGTTGAAGTATAAGACAAATTGAGTGAGCATCAGGAAATGCTATTCCACTAACACTTGGAAAACACAGTCTGTTGTTGGTAATGCACATCCCCCATTCCCTTTTGAAGAAGGGTCAAAGTTCACCTGAGATGCCTATGGCAGTGAGTGGTGGGATTCTATAAATTCCTTCTGCTTGCATATAAGCTTCCTTGCCCCCTGACTCATGCTCCAGCAAAGGAAACACTAAGACAATGTGTTAAATATCAGGGGGCATCAGGAAATGTTTTAACGTTTGAGGTATGTGACACGATGGCTGGGTTTTTTTAGATTTGGAACAGGGCTGGGTTTCCTGATCCTCTTACACTAAACAGCCTGCAATTCAATTCCAGGCTGTGTCATTGATCCTGACTGGAGACCTCTTGGAATGAGAGCCCTTTAGAAAGTCATTTCACACGTGCAGAACAATTTCCGCCCGTGAAGCAGAGGCAAATTTCAGAAGGAATCAAAAGAATCCTTTGGATTTATTTAGAACTTTGAGTGGTGCTAAATCACATTACAGGAGAAGGGTGGCACCTGGGCTGCCATGCAAAGGAGCAAAATTGTAACTGTTATCAGTTTGCTCATGAAAAGATGCCAAGTGCCAACCAATCATAATGGCACAAAGACAAAAAGCTCTTCTGACTACAGGCATTTATTACAATGCACCACACTAACCCTTGTCATTTGGATGACACGTGGAACCCAGACCACGAGGCCATTACAGATCTTGCATGACTTTTTGCAAGTGAGTTCTCACCAAAGCAGGTAGATATAGTTGGACTACCTAAGATTTCCCCCACAGCTTCAGCTGAAGTCAGAATCCTTCACTTCCAGAAGTACATTGATGTACAGTGTTGCTGTATGCTGCGAGACAGCTGCTAGAAATCCCTGTACAGCCCACGTGGCTAGTGATCCTCATACAGCCTTTACCTACCTGATTGGGAGAATGACTGAATTAATGCTGCAGGGATGTGCTTGCACCAAAACCCAGATCCAAGCACCCTGATGTAATAAGGATGGATAAACAACGATCACATTACAGGAGAAGGGGTTAAACAAAGAATCATACAGGGGGAGGACACAAGGGGATCAGAATTACTTAAAAGCAAAAAGGAAGAATGATTTGATTCTTGTCCCAGTTCAATGTAAGTAATGAATTCCTTTGGAACACTGGCTGAGCTCCTTTGTCTTCTGTAGCCAGACATGAACCCCATCTTGT
>JANRFK010001158.1:24492909-24505015 GCA_030068395.1 Apalone spinifera
ACCTGGAGAACTTCCTCTCTAAACTCCCTGTTAGCACTCACCTGTTCGCAAGCCCATGCCTCTGGGAGCGGTGGGGTCTCAGACAGAAGGGTTGAGGCTGGGGCTACCCTGGTCTAGACAGCCATAAGCGCCACCTGGAACACACATCCTTCCCCCAGGCAACCCTCACTGCTGCCCAAAGCACGCTGCACAGGGCTCCAGTGGTGATTTGAAGGGCCTAGAACTCCAATCACCACAGTAGCAGTGGCCAGGAACTCCGGCCCTTTTGAATCTCCGTGCCTGGGGCAGCTGTAATTCTTCCCCTCACCTCCATTGGTGGGCCTGGCTGCAGGGTATTCCTGAACACACTTGTAAACAAACCAGAGCCTAAAAATTATAAATATCAAATATATTGCAAGGAAATCAGAGTCCCATTATGGCCAATTCACTATTCACTAAAGGGGGCCTGTCAGCGCTGGTCTCCTGAGAGTCCTTTCAGGCCTTAATCACAGACCACATCCACTCCAGGTCTCCTTCACCACTACTGCTTTTATATTTACAGTGAGTCTCCAGCTTCCCTATGTGCAGGGTCAGGAAGTAGTACAGCCAGTCCTGCCTACATTTGCCTTTTTTCAGGCTCCCAACCCTCTCCCCCAGCACTTCCTTCCCATTTGCTTATATAATCCCAATTGCTGGAGTTGCTGCTCCCTTCAGCAGGCCCTTAGCTGATGCTCTACTCAGTTAATTGATACCCTCTATCATCTATCTGATTTTCAACTAGGTCCCAATTAGTATATACTGGTGCATATCAGAGTGACATGGTGCCAAATTAGCTCCTGAGTCTGCACACCTGGCTATAGGGCCCAAGTGTGCCATTCATGGGAGCTGATTTCCCCAAACTCCTAAACAGGGTAAACATTGAGGACATGCCCCAAAATGTCACAAGAGGTCACAAGAGCAGAGATGAGCTTCCAGTGAACATGCTGATCACTAGCGCCTGCTAAACCTCTCCAAAGCCCCATGCTGCTAGCGCAGAGCTCTCTCTCCCTCCCTGTCCCCTCCAAATCTGGTGTGCTGAAGATGCAGGTGTGTCCCTGCTGCCGGCTCTTCAGGGCAAACCACTTCTAGCCATGGAGAAATTGTACATTTCGGGCAAGTTCATGCGTATTAAAAAAGCCCAACTATTTTCAGCTTTTTGCTTCAGCTGGTGTTTAAGAAGGGTTAATGGAATATTACCGTACAATTAGAAATCCCAAGTCTTTTCTTTAGGTCAGCGTTAACAGTCATTGACTTTAGAACAGCTTAGATATCATAAGAGGTCAATAGAAATTCATTAGATAGATAAATGGGGTGTTTGCCATCTCGTTTGGGAGACTGCAACTTACAGGTCTTACTACCAGGGAAGGGGATTATACCTGATATACAGCTTAAACTTTCCTCTGAACATTCTCC
This sequence comes from Apalone spinifera, assembly GCA_030068395.1. NCBI lineage: Eukaryota > Metazoa > Chordata > Testudines > Trionychidae > Apalone > Apalone spinifera. The sequence continues at coordinate 24,494,341 of JANRFK010001158.1, forward strand.
CATTAGTCCCAGCTATAACACTTCAACTGCCATAAATAATTTCCTCTCATCCTTCATACTTGATGCTTACACCAGCTTTATGCCAGCACTGTGTACCGCTTGAGCTATATCCCTCCCTAATGTAGCAGGATTAATGCCACTACAGTCAGCAGAGTTGTACAGAGTGTATCTCGGTGCATAAATCCAGCCATGTGACATTATTTCCTGGATCAGAACCTATAATAAGTTGCATTCCTGGAATTAGAGCCTGTCCAAGGCTGTTCTTGTGCCCAGTGACTCAAAGACTCCTTGCCCCAAGGAAACCCCTCCTCCCTCCTTTTGTAAAATCAAGAAACAACAGTGTCTATATAAGAGCTGTTGTTAAAAATAAAATTAAATGATGGGTCTTAAATAGATCAACTTCCCTGTTCCAGACCAGACGTCGCTTCAGACCAGTGGAGTTTTCCACTTTCCATCACCTATCTCCTTCCTGCTTTGGCAAGCGTGGGTCTGAACCAAGTAACACAACAGTCTGACTCTTGGCTTGATGGAGGCGGGGTACGATTCTTAGCTTGTCCACCCATTTTCCTCCCTTGCCAACTGCATTTTATTCTATCCAACAGCAAGTCTAGGACAAAAGGGGCCTTAATGAGTTCAGCCGGACAATGATTTCTATGGCAGCTCTTGCAGCTCTGCCTCACTGAGTTTTCTTTCTTTGCTCCACAATGTCTACAGGAAGCTGGCAGTGTCGTTCTGATCTGCTGAGAGACAGGGAATGTAGGGAGCTTTGCCTCTCATGTCTCTCACTTTGACCAGCAGTGGCTTCAACTCAGCCTCTTAGTGTTTGCTAAGCAATCTGGTAGGGATGTGAAATCAACCACATAGAACCATAAGTACTACCTCTAGGAGAGGTGGAATACCTACCCATTCCAAACATGTAGGGGACATCTACTCTTTAGAGCTACAGCAGTACAGCTCCATTGCTGTGCTGCTGTAGTATAGACATTGACACTCATTGTCTCTGAGATGATTAAAGCATACAGCATGGTGCCCAGGTGTCTCCTGGCCCTCCAATACAATTTTCAATTCATTGCTAAGTCCTTGGCATGGTGAATTCCTTCTTAAAACCAGTGTCTCTTCAGAGAAGGCTTAGAGAAAGCATTGTCCTTCCTACAGTACTTTTAACCTAAAAGTCCTCCTGGGACAGTGGCTGGAGTGTGTAATTTTCAATGAAGTGCTATGTTCACTTAAGGCAAGAATTTGTGTGTGTGTGTGTGTGTGTGTGTGTTCAAGAATGCCTCCTAAATGGTAAGAGCTAGGATGGCTAATTTGGTATGCAGCTTTTTCTTGCCATAACTTAAAGCAAGGTAAGGGTTTGGTGGTGCCAGGAAAATGGAATATGCCTGGAATGGGATTGTTTCTCATAAAATCAATCAGAAAAGAGACAGGATCAATATGCAGGTGAAAAGGGATAGCTGGGGATACTCCCCCAATCTGGGACTGCCCAGGCCTCAAGCCTCTCACACTTCAGGTGCCCTTTAAGCAGTTGGAGGGCTGCAGCTTCCCCCCCCCCATTCATATGGGAATATTGCTGGGTGTACCCCATCATCAGGGAGCAAGGGGAAAGTGCACTTTTTGTTGCATTCCTCACTCTGGCTGGGGAGCACAGGAGGCAGTGAAACTAGACCTGCCCCAGTCGGGGGACAGATACCCCTCCCCCAGTTGTGTCTGCTGGAATAGTTTCCATGGTAGCAGCCATGGAGAGGTGCTTCTCACCTGATCTCTAGGTTTAGGGGCTCTGCCACTCATGTGCTCCATGTAAACAGCTGCAGAGAGAGAACCATTTGCATGGCACATTATACATATATGCAGACAGTGAGCACTCTTGTAATACTTCCTATCCAAGGTCATTCATAATGGTCTGCTGACTGATAGATTTCAGTTCCCATCTCAAAAGATTTGTTCTCTCTGAAATCTGAGCACCAAAAACACGCAGCAAAGGGAATGGGAGCATCCAGTACTCTGCACTTCTAAGAACCAAGCCACCACATACGATGCTAGGTATTCAGTTCAATGGGAAGGTACCAGAGCCAAATCACACACCCTAGCCCTGAGTCAAGTTTAGCAGCCTAGAGGTTTAACAGTAGGCACTGCTGCACTCAGCATTACAAAATCTAACAGGATCTTAAATATCATTGTCAAGAGGGATTTAGGTGTTTAGCTCAAATCCCCCTGACAGTAGATGGGATTTAGCTCTTATGTGTCTAAATTCATTTTGAAATGAGATGGGGGCTCCTAAATCTATTAGGTGTTGTAACAAGAGTGCAGTGATGCCTAAATACTGTTAAAAATCTCACCTAAGAACCTGGCCTTACCTTAAAGAGGTTGTGCTGTTTTATTCAAAATATCTTAACGATCTGTCTTACACAGAGCAGGGCTCACAGTCGATCTGCCTTGCTTGGGGAAGCCAATCATACAGAAGCAGGCAAAGTAGGGTCAATTTCACAGAAGCTATGATATGACGTTCCTGGATTATTTTGTATTCTAAACAATGAAATAGTTTCCATTGTTTGCAGTGATGAGCAACTGCACTTGCTTAACCTGGTACTGAACTTACTCAATATCATCACAACAGCTCAGGAGCTGTGTATCTTATCAGGCTATCCTCCAGCTCATCTCAAAGAAGTACACCCTTTGTTTCCTGAGCCATTATCTCTTGCTCAATATGTACCACAAGCCTAAAAACTTGAGGTAACCATTTCTAAAGCTTAGTGATATCCTGCAGGGACTGTTTTCATTGTGATTGTGAAGAGTAAAGGTAGCAGGGATAGCCTTGCTTTAGTGGAGTGCATTTATAGCACTGATAAAAAGTATCAGGTTGACAACCAGGGAGGTGGTATTGTCCTCAGTTTAGCCACAGAACAGGCAACGTGAGCTTCCCCCCATGGCTCCAACCAATAGGCCACAACCCTGACCTGTATCACAGGAGACATCTATTAACGGGATGCCTGCACATACCTAAGGAGTTAGTGAGTGCCAGCAGAAGTTGCTCAGGAATACTTAGCATAGTTCCTAGGTTCTGTACAAGCAATGTATCAGGTTGGGGGATGGGGTGGCAAATTTACTGACCCTCCGTGCTACATACGACACTCTTCAGTCGTTCAAGAGCCAGAGTGTACCTGCTGATGCCTGAGGCCTGCTAGGTACGCCCCACTGGGCTGAAGCCCCAAAACTCCCTCTCCACTGCCAGAGGCAATGTGTGTGTGGGAGACATGTAGGGTCATCTGTCCCTAGATTTTTGCCAGGGTTTGCTGACCCCACTCTGTCACATGGTGCCAGCAGGCCTTGATCATGCAGGGCAGCTGCTGGAGCCCGCAATCTGGGAGCTGCTGCTGTGTGGAGAGGCAGCAGCAAACAGCTGGGAGCTGCAGGGAGTTTTCCTGTTGTCTCTCCCCACAGAACTAAAGCAGCCACTGGACATGGAGCTAACAGCTAGGAGCTGCAGGGAGGGGTTACTGAGGGTAAGAGGGAAGATGTGCCTGAGGGCTTGTCTCAGGCTGTTGTGAGGGCTGAACCTTTCAGCTGTGTCCCCTGCTCTCAGCAGGCACCATTTGTGTCTAGCAAAACGCCCTAGCCTCATCACCCCCGCACAGGGAAGAAGTCCAGAGCTCTTTCTCCGCAGTCTGGTAGGCAGAGAATAGGGAGCTTGGAATAGCCTTATTTTGTAAAGAAATGCACAACCGTAAGTCCTTATTTCCTTTATAAATGGAGCTTCAAGAATTATTGCATGTTCCCCATGAGCCATTTCCTCCATGTCACTGATACAGCGCATATGAATTCTGAGGAAAGAAAAGGCAAACATTTGGTGAGGTTGGGAACTTCATGGCTCAGAGCCTCCTGCCTGCCTAGAGCTGGGAGTTTAATGTCAGACAATGGTTGTTTTTTAAAGTTCATAGAGAGCTGCTGAGGCTCAGGGTGGCTTTATAAGAAGGAATGAAGGTGATTTTCCAGAAATAAAATCTCAGCATTTGTGTCTGTGCCTCTTTAGCACTAGTAGTTTATTACCTCATGGAGCCATTTAAGTGGCCAAAATAACACGAGATCACATCTTTTCAAGATATTTCCACCACTGAAGAAACAAAATGCCTCACTTGATATATTTCATTGATCTCTCTATGTATTTCTGACATGCTTATCACCATAGTACAGGGGTGGGCAACAATTTTTGAAGGGGGGGCCACTTCAAAAATTTTCGAAGTGGTTGCAGGCTGCCCTGGAAGGGGCAGGGCCTCAGGTAGAAGGGGCAGGGTCTCTGGCGGAAGAAGCAGGGCCTCTGGTAAAAGGGCAGGGCCTTTAAATAGAAACAAGTGAAAGGGCTCACACCTCCCCTGCGGCACTCAGGCAACACGGCGGAGCCAGGAGCTGCGAGCCCTTTCAATTGCTTCTATTAGCAGCTCCCAGAAAGGCACAAGCCCCATAAGTTGAAGCAGTTGAAAAGGCTCCCAGCTCCTAGCCACCCTAATGCGTTGCTGGGAACCGCTGGGGAGGCGGGAGCCCTTTAAATAGAAGCAGTTAAAAGAGCTCCTGTGTCCCCGGCTTGCAGGAAATGTGTTGGGGCAGGGCTGGGAACTGCCATGCAGGCCAGATAAAAGAGCTAGGCGGGCCAGATCCAGCCCACTGACAGGCTCTTGCCCAGGCCTGCCATAGTATGTGAACGCTGGTCCTGGAATTAAAGCCTGGATGCCTGCAGTGAACTGTGCGCAGGGTTCATTCATCACAAGCTGGAGCCCCAAGTTTGCCAGTTTTGCGCCATGAAGATACTTTGAGCCATTGAGCTGCTGACCCTCCTTTTCCCACCAATATGGGAGTCAAGGGACACTGAGTGATGTTTGTCCTTCATTGCAGACAAAGAGAGCCGACAGCCTGCACAGACCCAAAGTCAAGGGAAGGGAGGGGTGGCTCTATGATCCCGGAAGGAGTGGGGCTCCAGGTGGAGGGGGTGGGCCCTTAGGCAGCTTGCCTTCTGCACCACATGGAGTGTGCAGTTTGTCCCCCTTCAGGGCTCCAGCAGCGATTTAAAGGGCCCGAGGCTCCAGCTCCCACCACTACTACAGTGCAGCTGTAGCAGTGGCTGGAAACCTCAGGCCCCTTTGAATCACTGGGTCCTGGGGCATCTGCCCCTTTTCCCCTCCCTCCCCCTGTCAGCGGGCCTGTTGCACACAGATTCTCAGACCCAGAGGGTCTGATGCATCTTTTGGGGGCACAGCCAGCTCCCTAGTATTTTAATAATAATTCCCCTTGCAGAGTGAGTTTTTTTTTCTTCTTTTCATTGTTGTCACGCAGCTTCCTAAGATAGAAATTAACATAAGGAAAAAAATAATGATGAAGACACAGGAGCCAACACATCTGTCAGGCAAATGGTCTCTCAGGAATGGCGCCCCAATTTCCAGCCCATGAACCGCACATTTTGTCTCTTGCCAGAGGGTGAGTCTGGACTGGTGCCTAGGAGCCAAACAAGAGCTAAGCAGAGCAAGTCTCTGTGCTGCTAGCAATACAGGAAGAGGCGGAATTTCTGTGGAATCTCTCTTCCCCCCACCCCTTTCCTGCTGGTTTCCTGCTTCGTACATGTGAGCAACAGAGACAGCTTTTGTATTGGAAACTAAGCAAAGCTACTATTCTGGGATGACCAAATTGGAGACAAATAACCTAGGGGTAACATATCACCACTAACCTTACTTTAACCTTCTTTGTGGTGTGTAGTGCAGCCAACAACTGGTTTGGTTTCTAGTAGCACATTTAAAGTCTTCCCTCTTTTTCTATGTCTCTCTGTCTTAGGACCGTCAGTAAAAAATTATCAGCCATCCATCACCAGCCACGTAGGGAACAGAGGAGGCCAGTGTGGGAAACAGAACTGGAGATCACACACACGCATGCAATGCCCCCCACCTAGAAGCTTCTCCCTTCCCCCACTATTCCTAATTATTTATTGTGTACTTATCTGTAGCCTTCATTCAGGCAAAATTATCACTGAAGCCCAGAGAAGCTTTGCAGAACAAGGACTGGTTAACAAGTTTCACCCAAGCCTACTCCTATTAAAGGAATGAAAATTAAAAAGAAAAATATTCATCAAAATGTTTTATTCATTCATGAAAGATCCTGATTTATTCCAGTTTGACGTGGGGGAAGGGAGTGGTTTGATATCATTCGAGCCACTTCACTCAGCCCTAGACAAAAAGTTGATATAATAGAGATGGCAAAAGTCATCTCAGTGCAGTGTAAAATGGCTTCCTGGCATACATTCTTTGCTGTGCATCCTGTCCATATTAACATGATTCAACTGATGGGGATCTCTTACCACTTCCCTTTAGGAAATGATTCCAAGATTTCATAGAACTTGCTGTTAGGATGGTTTTCCTGCTGGATTGTCATTTTAAATTTTCTTTTGCTCAGTTTTGTCCCCTTAGTTAGAGATATAGAATAGATCTTAAAAACAAGTCCCAAAACAAAAACAATGGCAAGCCCACAAGAAAATGCATGTTTGTCAAACACTAGGAGAACACGGGCTGGCCAGAACTAAGGAAGGAAAACATTGTTATTAATAACACAGAGCAACATGCAGACATTGATAAATGAAGTGTCACAATTAGAGCTGGGCAAAATTTTTCTGCCCAAACTGTTTTTCGGGGTTGGGGTTGTTTTGAGAAAAACACAAATTTGGTGACACCAAAATGTTTTTGAATTTGAGTTGATTTTACCCTGCTTCTGAAGAGAGTCCCAGAACTCAGGCTGCTGTGGTTCAAAGAGGACACCCTGCAAATTCTAGATATACAAGCACAGTTAGGAAAACTGCCCTATCCCAGGTTACGGCAATCTTGCGGCCTCCAGAGCTGAAGGAGGGCCACTCATACAGCCCACTCACTAACCTAGGTTACACTGAATTAATCAGGCTCAGGTTCAACAATTCATATTCCAAACTTCCTAGGGCCCTCCCAAAATACACAATGTGGGGAAACTTGACTGTCTAGAAGACTACAAACATTGGCTTGGGGATTTGTGAAATCATTTTGGTGGACTCCTAGAGCCTGAATCCAGTGGGGCTGCATCTACAATGCAAGCAATAAGGCTTGAATCCTGGATGCCAGCTTGACTCAAACTCAAACCCTCCATCTCCTGAGACCCTAGATCCAAGCTCTGGGTTTGCATGATTTGCACGTAGCTAGGAGGGGGCTGGCATGAGCCTGTGTTTGAACCCTGGATTTACACTGCAATGTAGCCATATCCAGGGTGAACACCTTGGGAAGCAGTAGTGGGAGATACCCATGGAGATTTGATTATCAGCTAATGAGGTGTACACAGCTGAAGTGGTAACTCTGGTTTCAGTAGCACTGGCATGCCCGCTCTCTCCCTTACAGGCCAGCTAGCTAGGGTTAAAAGTACCATTTAAATCAATGTATGGGCAGGAACTGAATTAAGGGCAAAACTCAATTTATAGCTCAAGCTGACAATCCAGTGAAGACAATCCTGACTCTCAGTCTTTTGCTGACTTCTCAAGAGCCTGCTGCATTGAGCTAATATTGGGCAATTGCACAACAGAAGTTAAATTCCACTGGAGGTTATTAGTGAAACAGCTTATTATTTTAAACCTTGTGCTGATGGGTGGATTGCTGTAATCTCAGACTCCATCAGGGTTAGTCCCGTTTGCACTAGGCAATTCAAAGATGTTTTAAAAACTGATTTCAGATCTCTCCAGGGTTTTTTTAAAATAATTAATTTCAAATGAATACTGTGCTGTGAGTGAAGGGGAAATTCAGCCCAGCAGAGCCCAGAATCTATCAAGAAAGAGTAGTTACAAGAAAGAAAGATAAAGCATCTAAACAGGATGGCAAAACCACATGACAAGTGTCTCAAATAAAGTGAGGCACTGTTACTAGGTGGAGCAGGATCAAGGCAAATGCAAATGCATGAGGACATTTGACTTATCCACAAGGATTTAAAAAACAAACAAGTCCCAAATCCTCTGAAACTCGGCCAAAGAATTTTGCTTTAACAGCTTCAGCAATAAACTGCTGCCAAAGCGTAAGAATTGTGCGTATATGGGGGATGACGACAATGCTGGATAAGGATACCTCGCTATCCTCCCAGCAGGTATGGCACAGATGGCTGAGCATTCAGTATCTTGCGGGTAGCACATTGAAGTCATAATGGCAGCTACATGGATAATAAGTGAGGTCATGAGGACTAATGTTATTATAATAAATACCATAGGAATTAATCACTATTCAGCTATAACGATAACAGAGTGTGAGCTAGTGAGTTATCTATGAAGGCCTCCCAGCTCTCTGCCCTTCCCTCATAGGCTGAAGCTGTCTGGATGTGTCATAGGCTTGGTTTTTTACTCAAAGAAAAGGCAGACTAATTTAGTTAATTCAAGGGTTACTATCAGGTAAGAGATTAGGTCATGTAGGTTTATAAAAATGCCTTTCAGAAGATAGATTTCTGTGTGTGTTCTTTGTTTCTATGAAAACATCTTCTGTGGTCATAGAAAAGTCCGGTTCCTAAAGGTGATTTGTGATAGTTGTGTGAGTATCTACATGAGGGATATTACTACAGGCGAGTGCCTTGGGGTACATATAGACTGTGCGGTTATTTTGGGATACCGGAGGTATCCCAAAACAGCTATCCCATGTCTTAACAAGCCTCCCGTTATTTTGAAATATTTTTTAAAATAATGGGCACGCTATTTCAGCATCCCTGTAACCCTCGTTCCACCAAGGTGAAGGGATATCTTGAAATAGAGTGTTATTTCAAAATTTGGCTCTATGTAGATGCGTCAAATTTCAAAATAAGCTACTTTGAAATAGAATCGAAATAAGATACACAATTTGCATAGTGCAGGTTGTGTATCTTATTTCGAGTTTGGGGTGCTGTGTAGACTCAATCTCAGAGCGAGAAGGTGAAAATAGGCCAACTGAATTTCACTCTTTGTACAGGGTGAAATGCAGTAAGTGAACATGCAGCATTGATAGGGAAAAGTAAATAAGAGCTTTAAAATTCATCTCTAGTTACTAACTGAAGATTTTCCCTGCTGGAAGAATGCAGCAAAAATATAAAAATCCCATGAATAGTTGCTCTGTTTAAAAATAAACTCAGTTTGATTTTTCTAAATGCCCCATTTACTCTCGTCCATGAAAATTCTAGTGAAAGATTTTACTGATAGACGTGTATATGGAAACATGGGTTTCTGACTGAATGTTGAAGAATATTTGCTTTAAACAAAATTTTAATTCACAACTGGAAGCAGAATTAAGTTAATCCAATCAGGACAGAAAGATACGATGTGACTATGGGTCCTAGTGAAACAGCTCCAGTTCTGAATCATGAACATTGGCAATGAACTAACTGTGAAATTACTACACAGTTAGAACCATTCTCGGACAGAAAAAAAGTAAATTATTTCTAATAATGTGTAAAATAGAGGAAATCATGATTTGGACACAGACAATTTGCAAAACAGAGAATGAGCTGAATTACTTTGAATGATTGATTAGAAATTACTCCCTCTGCTATAAAGAAAGGAAACGAGTTGTTTGAAACATACTAGACCACGATTGCATATCTTTCAAAACACTTTAAGAATGTTGGTTCCTACATACATTATTGTATTTTAACTGAATGATCCTGAACCCTTTTCAATATATTTCCTCTACCAAGTGATAGTTTTTAGGAACAATTGAGGTGATGCCTTCTCAACCTTTCCACAATTGATCCCGGTGCTTCCATAGTGCTTCCATCTTCTGCCAATGCCAAGAGCCCAGGACCAAGCTGAGCATCTAAATATGAACTCGCTGCATGGCAGCCCTTTGCACTGTCCCATGGGGGCCCTAATCCTAGCTGGGGCCCGTAAGTGATAAACAGCTGGTGATAAATAACAGTGATGATGCAGAACTCTGCAGAGCATCCCTCCCATGCTTTCCTCTCACCCCAAATACTTTTAAATTTGCACAGGAAGAACTGCCACCAGCACACTATGAAAAATTCTCTGCACCACTGCACACAGCTAACATAAGTCACCATTAGAATGATCCCTGAGAACTGTTTCTGCGTGATCTCTTTGCACTGTGTGTTTCCACTCGCCTCATCCCACAGCTCAGAAGCAAATGCTGCCAGCTGGGCTCAGTGCAGAATGATCCCACCAAACTGACTTGAAATTACAGCATTTAACCGCTTGCACAGAACTTAATGTTACTGCAGTTCAATAAAAGGAGAAAACACAGCTCGTGGGAAGAACCAAAATCCCCCCTTGTCCCTTTGGTGAGGTCTCCGGTTACAGAGCTCTGAGCATGAGACGCATGAACTCTAACTTTTACTGATCATGTCTCCACTACATCAACAAACTCTTGTAGCCCTGCCCCAGCATGCACTGGAAACAGCCTAAAGTTACACTTGCTGTTGAGTTTATAAACAGCCAAATCCAGTCTTCAATCCAGCTTGGAAGGGACCAGACACATTCCAAGCATCTTCCACATCTGTTCTGACATCTTTCCCATAAACCTTGATTCTATTCCCATTGAAAAAAGAGGCAAAACTCTCATTGACTTTAATAGGAACAAGATTGGGCCATAGTTTGCTTGAGGGTTGTTTAGCAGCACAGATTTATGCACACTTGTTGGCTGTGTCTACACTGGGCCACTTATTC
>JANRFK010001158.1:24520215-24542287 GCA_030068395.1 Apalone spinifera
TTTGTGTAGTTTGGGAAATGCTGACCAACCATAGCACTATGTTGACTGAAACAATAGATCTTTCTGTTCATTTGAGATTTAATGATGTGCACCATCTATAATGTCTAGCAGGCTTGTGTTATGTATGTGAACTGATGAATATAATCCATTTCAGTTGCAGCATTATAACGTACGCACTCTAATAGTTAGTAACTCTATAGCTGTTGTTTCTACTAACTTGTAAATCACGTCCATAGAACTGCTGCTCATTTAGGGTGCGTCTACACTGCATCGTAGGTAAAAATAAGATACGCAATTTGAGCCATGCAAATTGCATATCTTATTTCGATGTTATTTCAAAATAGCTTATTTCGAAATTTGGTGCTGTCTACACAGTACTTACTTCAAAATAAATCGCTATTTGGAAACGTCCCTTAGTCCTCATGGAATGAGGTTTACAGGGATGTAGGAATAGCGAGCCTGTTATATTCTGAAATAACAGCTGTGCTCAAAAGACGCGGAATAGCTATTTTGGGATACCTCCAGTATCCCGAAATAGTGCTACAGTGTAGACGTAGCCTACATGTTACAAAAGTAGTTATTAATCCAAACTTGGAAGCTGTGGAGTAACAGGGCAGCCTGGATATATAGGAAAGGAGAGCACACTGCTCTTTAATTGGCTGGCACAGCTGTGGCTGTAACGTTTGACTTTTGGAGGTGCTAGGCTGAACACCCATAATTCCTATTAATTTTTGCTGACGTTGTGAATGCACAGCCCTTTGGAAAATCAGCCTCTGTCATACTTTTAAGTGTTTTTTCACACATTACAAAGATCCCCCATCTCTCTCTTTAAAAAAACCTGATGAAACAACTCCTCTCCCCCAAATCTTTCCCAGTAAAGTATATTTTGGGACATTGGCACAAATAGTCATGAGATGTTTATGAAGGGATATAACTTGACCAACGCCAGGAATCAAAGGTGACAGTGTTGCATTATAAACAAGATTTTCTTGGCAATTAAAGATCCAGATGAGCTCTTAAGATCAGAGCAAGATCCAAAAGGGGAGGGAAAGGCTGGATGGCAGATTGTCCCATATTTGCCTAAAGCTGAGTTCTTACAGCTTCCTCTGAAGCATCTGGTACCAGCCATAGTCAAAGATGGGATATGAGACTAGCTGGATATTGATTCTCATCTACTATGTCATTCCTGTGTTTCTATGACAGTGCTTTGGGGATCCTAGGCATGTGATTCACAAAGCCATAAGTTTGTTGTTGGGATTTGCCTTCCCTAGCTATTGGCAGCATTTATTTACGCAAATAGCTCCACTCACAAGGCTCTGGGTGCCTCACAAGCTAAAGCAAACTCAGACTCATCAAGAAGTTAGCAGAATTTTGTACAGAACAAGACAATCTTCTGCTTACATTTAAAAATACAAATGAGTTACATCCTGGAGTCTCTTTAGGAAGCGTTTTCCATCAGAGGGAAGCTGTGATCCTGCATAGCTCTATTTTGAGTCTTCAGTTGTAGACACCTATCATCTGATGTTCAAAGGTGCTGGGCACTTCCCGCTTCCATTGACTTCAAGTCGAGTCAGGGGTGTTCAGCACTAGGTGTGTCTAAAGTTCAGCATCAAAAAAATTATAGGTGGACCTAAATGGCCTTGATGTTCTCTCTTTTGGATGTGCAAGTTTAGGGAACTGCGCTGACCAGTGACAAAATGTGGCAAACACCAACAGGACTGAATGAGCTATGAAGGCTGATCTGTACTCTTGATCCTCAGTGATGTTCTTCTATGTCAAGGCATGATAATGCTGGCTTCCCTTGTCTCAGCCCACGCTGTTCTAGGGTTAAAAGAGGACTTTTGTCTCTGAGATGTTAACTCAGTGCCTTCTCAGCAGTATAAAATCCATATAGAAACTTTAAAAAGAAAAAATGCCCATGAACAGCAATATCCTCATTGCCCAGTCTTTAACACTGGCTGCCAAAAATAGTCAGAACCCATGGCAGAGAAGTGAATAATTCACAACAAATAATCTATTCAGTTAATTTAGCCAGTGTTTCTACTCATAGAGGCTCCAGTAATGGGTTGTGAAAATCACAAAACTATTTGTCATTTGAAGTTTGTGTGACTTGGTCTCTGAATATATGAATATATGAAATTCAAATTGTGTTACTTATTGGTGATTGGTCAGATGCACCATTTGGTATTGATTCTATTCCCTGACTGGACAAGAGTGCAAACACTTTTGTTGTGAATACCTGAGCGTGCCACTTTCCTCAAGTTTCCACCAGGGCACAGGACATTGAAATTCACTTCCTGTAAACATTTGCGTCAGTAAAACTCAATTGCCATGTTCGTGGAAAGCAAATGGAAAAAGGGGCACAAGGACATACAGTGGAAATCGATGTAACAGGTTAAATAAATATAAGAAATACTGGGCATGATTCCCTGAGCTCTAAAACCAGTTCTAGTGCTGAACACACATACTGAGACAATGGTGACCATTGTATGTCATAGGCCCTATACACAGAAGGGAGTATGAGGTAGGCCTAAACCTTTTCGCTTGCTACACTCAGTACTAATCAGCCGTCATACACAGGATGTTCATTTGATAACATCTCTAGGGTCTCAGAGTGAAGAAACTTGGTTCCTATGTGGCGACTAAGCTACTAGGTATAGAAAGGCCCATTTAGAATGTTCCAAAAAAGACACTGCTTTGCCTCTGAAGACAGCCTTTTCTTAGCATCAGATGCACAATAAACTTCTACCTCACTACTCAGTAGGAAATCAGCATAATCCTGTTTTAGAAGTGTTTCTCTCATTAAAAATATATTCCAATGCCTCACCCTCCATTTGAAGAATGGGTTCCAGCCCACAGATGTGTTTGTAGTCTCCTGAGACCAAATTCTGCTCTAGGTTACACTGATGTAAATCCAGAGTAACTCCATTGACATAACTGAGAATAAAGCACAGCCCCATAACCCCTGGTTATATTAATCACTAAGGGTGGGTCTACACAGCAGGGCTTAACTCGAAATAAACTATGCAAATTGAGTTAAGTCAACTGCGTAGCTTATTTCAAAATAGCTCATTTAGAAATTGGGAGCGTCTACACAGCACTTATTTCGATATAGAGCACTCTTCCTCTGACTTCCTTTACTCTTCATACAATGAGGGTTACAGGAGTCGGAGTAAGAAGTCCTTCAGCTTGACAGTATTTCGACATTATTTCAAAATAACTTAGTTCACATCCACACAGCGGGCAGTTATTTCAAAATAACGTTAGTTATTTCAAAATAATGTTGCTATGTAGACGTATTCTAAGGGCTAGCTTTGCTTGCCTTGTAAACATGGAGTACTTTATCTCTTACATAGCCTTATAATGGGATTACCAAGGAGTAGCTGTTCTATTTTGTGCATGAGTAAAGGTGGCAGAATGGAACCCTATAATATTACAAGGATGAGGGCCATACCAGTACTAGATAGACAGATAAACAGACGTGGCTTAGTCTTACCACAAAGTTGTAGCATAAGTTTGCTTTCCGAACTTCTGGGGAAAGTAACAGCTCTGCAGAGAGAGAACATAATCAGAGAGCCACTCTGCTGCAACAAGGCGGACAGGTTAGGGGAAATAAAAGGGAAGATCCATTTCTTTCCCTATTTTTAAGCAGATTTGAATGAACCAGTTCAGATGACATAATACTAGACACATGCTGATCCAAACTTCTTGCTCATTGGTGGGTGTTATTTTTCTATTCCTTTCATAAACACCAAGTGTACATGAATACTATTAATCATAATTGGACTGTTCATTGTACAGGATGCTTTGTGGGTCACTCAAGAGCTCTTTTAGACTGCACTTGAAGCTCTGTACAAGGGCGGTGACAGTTGGTGGGGTTTTCTTATCTGATACAAGCCATCTGAAAAACAGCTTGAGCCTCACAGTTTCTTTCAGGGTTTTTTTTTTTTTTTATTTCCAAAGACAGAAGTTTAAAATAAATGTGACAAACACATAATCACCCATGAACAGCAATATCCTCTATTTGCTATAGCCCAGCCTCTAACGCTGGCTTCCGAAAATAGGACAGGAAAGCTATAAAAGCCCTAACACACTACTTAAAACAAAATCATGTGGCACTAGTGATGGGTTTCTTTTCTGGGAGGGATAAACATAGGTGAGCAGCAACAAGGCGCTCATGAGAGATTTAAACTCCAGCCACCCCAGGTGAGCGAGCTGCATATATATCAGCCAGTTGTAAGTTAATTCTGAAAGTGCTTTTTGCCGAAGGTACCAGAAAAAAGCTTCATGCCCTCCGAATGTGACTGACCAATCAGACGTGTGGTGAAGATGCAGTCCTTCTCATTGGTTGAATGGGTTGTCACTCAAAGTTTTGCTGCTGAGGCTGGAGACTGGAGTGATGTGGCCTCTCAGAGAAGAGTCCGCCATGCATGGTTCACTTAATTTCTTATAAATACTCAGCTTTTATTTTTCTCAATTTTCTTTGGGGTGTTAAGTGCTGAGAGCTCTGTTGCACTATTAATCAACAGCCTGCTGTAGGGCTCATGGTCCATTGACTCGTCTCCCCATTCTTGGGAGTCCAGCACTGCCAGCGATTTCACATTCAAGTGTGCAAAGGCTGATGGCGCCAGGCCCCTGCGCAGAGACACAAGGGAGGGGACTCCTTACACCATGTCAGCCTCTTGTGCACCCACCGCAAGAGATGCACCTATTGCTTATGGGGTACATCGCACCTGCAGTAGTGTTGGAACGACCAGTGTTCTAATGGAGACCACTGCACAAAACTCCTGGGTTAGAGATATGCCCCTGTTGCGGAGTCTCCACCTGAGAACTTGCTGTTCTCCTCCCCAGTGCTCCAGCCTCACCAGAGTGTCAACCATGGTGAAAAATACAGCAAGCAGTAGAACAAAGAAGCAGCAGCCACTTTGGCAGAAACATCACTAGCAACTGGCTTTTGTGATCTTTTAATCAGAAATCTCTACACTAAGATCTAAGGGGGGAAAACAGAGGGGGCGGGGGCGGGGGAGATGCACAAAGGGGAAGGAAAGAGCAAGAACATTTGGACATTGTAATTATTGCATTTGGTTAACCAAAGACCAAGTAGGATTGTTCTGCTGAAAGGAGAAGCCTGAGAGAGAGAGCGAGTGAGCACTGAGGTATTATAGCATGATGGGTGAATTCTTGCATTAACATGGTTTGAAAATAAGCAGCATCTGTGTGGTTTGGATCAGGTCCTAAACTGGCAGCACATTTTAATTTGCTCATGTATTTGTGCCGTTTTGCCTCAGTTTCAAGACATCTCTCAGCACTTTCTATGGAATGAGCTTCCTCCTAATGCAACACCACTGCCATTGCACTGAAGCTAGCTGTAGCCCGTTGGATCAAATTCTGCTTTTACCTACCCCTGGCCAATCCCACTGACATTAGGGAGGTGGCATGAGTGGGGCAGAGACAGTGAGAACAAATTATGGTCAGATGGATTTCATGAGTTAGCTCATCCCTAAATGAAAGCAAACCAGGCCCTGGTACTGGCCCCAGCGGCGAGGGGCACCACTTATAGGCCCAGATTAACAAGCATCCTACATAGACATGCTGCTTTCTCACAATGTATTCCTATGTATTGACAATGCACGGCCAGGAGTTTGAAACTAAAACGAGCAAAGGTGTAGTGAAATGAACCTCCCAGATGCCAGGTACTTCATTCAAAGGGGCTTGTCACCCACCTCTACTGCACAGCTTGGAGCTTTGGGGAGGCGGCAGGCTGAAGGATAGGACTGGAAATCTCCCTGAGATACACATTGGCTACATCTACACGGCAGGCTTCTTGCGCAAGTACAGTCATTCTTGTGCAAAAACATGTGGAGCATCTACACTGCACGCGCGTTCTTGTGGAAGTAAATGTACAGTAAAGAGTCAGAAAAGAGGGCTTCTTGCACAAAAGTTATTCCTCTCCCCACGAGGAATAAGCCCTCTTGTGCAAGAGCTTTTGCACTTGTGCAAAAGCACATCTCTTGCGCAAAAGCACATGGCAGTGTGGACACGCTCTTGCACAAGACCTTTTGCACAAGAACTCTTGCGCAAAACAGTTCTTGCGCAAGAAGCCTGCAGTGTAGTCATAGCCAGAATGTCTGCTTTCCAGCTCGAAAGACATGCCCGCACCTGCTCTGAACAAGCTTGTGCACTAAAAGCAGAGGTGTAGCTGTGGCAATGCAAGCAGTGGGAGGGGCTAACTGCCACAGTGCATGCCTAGAGTCTTGGATGGGATTGTACTCGGGGCAGCTAGCCCCTCCCATGGCTCAGGCAGCCCCAACTGCACTTCTATTTTTAGCACGCTAGTGCTATCAGAGGTAGCCTGAGTATGTCGCCTGGCACTGGAAATCGCATCTTCCAGCTTGGTAGCAGGCATGCCCTCTGCAGAAAGCTTTACTATCCCCTAAGGTAAGCCGCAGAACAGTATGCTGCAAACATGTTCTGGAAAGGCTGGCTTGGTTAGGAAATGCTGAGTGCAATTTCTAAGCTGTTGCATGCATCGGGGTAGTGTGGTGACATCTGACAATCTGGAGGGGAAATCAGCTCCACTGTGAAATCCCCACTCTCTTTTGCTAAAGCTGGCCTAGACTGGAGTGTGCTCTAGAGTAGGGTGTGTGGATGGGAGACAAATTTAGAGACTCACAGTGCCTAGAGTTGTGAGACTCAGACCCATCGCTAGGCAGTTGTGGTGGCCAAGGGTATGTCTGCAGTGCAATAAAACACCAGGGGCTGGCTTGTGTCAGCTGACCCAGGCAGGCTGCACTCAGGCTGTGGGGCTAGAAAATGGCCGTGTAGATGTTCAGGCCAGGCTAGAGCCTACAGGGAGAGGGTTCCAGCTTGAGCCTAACATCAGTTTATTCCTCGCAGGCCAAGCCCTGTGAACCCAAATCAGCTGAGACAGGACGAACACGGGTGTTTTATTGCAGCGTAGACACACCCGAGTGCTCAAGGGCTGTGTAGAAGCTGAGGATTGTCAGAGCACTGTCATACACCAGCCACAACCCTACAATAGTGGTGATGGCAGGCACGTGGTGTAGGGATGGCTCTGTCTGTTCTGTGCCAGCCTCAAATGCCTCTATACCCTCAGATGGAAACCCCTTTGCGCCACCAGCTTGGTGAAAACAGGCTGAATTACAATGTAGAGCCTGGCCCCTTATGTTTCACAGGCAAGTCGTTTAATGCTTTTTATCCATATTAACTACTCTCCCTTTACGGCGGAGAAGATCGATATTGTAGGCTGTGCCCCAAGAGGAGAAAGAAGTACATCAGCCCTGTCAGTATCATGTTTTACACATAATAAAAGACTTGCAAATAGTTTTCAGTGTTTTTGCCTTGGCATAAAGAGTAAAATATTCCAAAGTTCCTCAATGAGCACGTCATTTTCAGAAATGACTTAGGCAAAAAGTGCTCTTACAATTGCAGGCTGAAGACATTTTGGTCAAAATTTTCAAGTCCATACTAAGGCTAAATACATATGTAGGCACTAACATTTAAGTGTCCTGATTTTGAAATTTTCCTATTTCCATTGGAAGTTAGGAGCCTTTGAGGATCTGGGCCTGAGTATTCACAACTGCCATCAAAGACAATGAGACTGGTAGAGTCTTAGCACTCTTATCCATCAGCTTGCTTTTACTTAGGTACCCACTTAAGGATTTAAGATCCTATCTTTAAATACACGGGTTTGAAAATGTTCACCAATTTGTTTTAGATTTAAAGACTGGAAGACCATTTTGATCATGTAGGCTGCATAACGCAGTCATAGAACATTGGCCTATATCTTTAGTGCAGCCCCAACTGTGTTTGCTGTGAGAGCAAAGTCAAATGCTACAATTAATGTTACCCGCTACAACAAACCTGCATACATTTATTTATAGCAGTTTAATTAGTGGAGCAATGTATGGATATGAGGCTGTGGTTTCTTGGTGAAAATACACGAGCATGCTTCCATCTTTCAGATCTTTTATCAAGCTCTGGATTGAATTTTCTGTTTATTCAAAGGTCTGATTCTGCTCTCAGCCATACAGGTATGAATCAGCACTGACTCCACTGAAGTAATGGAGTCACACTGGTTTAAAAGTGATGTAAATCAGGTAAGATTCAGCCCCATCATATTTTATCTACAACAGTTAACAAAGCATAGGAAACTAGTGAATGCATATCAGATCTGCCAACACATTCACTTGAAGAGAGAAGCATGATGAAACTGTTCCAAATTGAGATGCTAATTCTGAGAAGCTTTCTTTGAAGTAGAACTGGACTATGGGTAGGGACTGGCTTTTTGGCACATTCAAAGTTTGGGGGTGTTAAGATTTGGAGTTCCGGCTCAGGCTGTCCCTAGATTTTTCAGTCCTGTACTAGCTATTGTCACAGTAAGCACTTAGTGTATGTAAGTATTGCCTGCCCAGAAAGGGAGAAAAATAGTCTTCCCTCATCTATGAAAAGTCTATAATTTGACCTGGAAGTTCAAGAAATTTACAGAAGTTTCCACTGATTTCAAGGGCTTATTGATGTTTGCATGGTAAAGAGAAAGAGAAAAAGGAAAAAAAAGATTCAGAACAAATTGTTCCAATTACATCTCCCCGATTCCATTCCCTCCAAATTTTTTTTAAAAACCACCCTGATCTTTCCATTCCTCTTTATTGGTATATATTTTAAAATGCTGGTGATGAAAGAGGAACTTAGTATACTAGCTACACCCCTCATTCTCTAATGCTCCCTCAGTCACCAGGGTCAAGCCTTGTTCTTAGCTGAGGACGTGGCCCCAGATCCTACAAGCATGAGTAACTTTACACACATAAGTAATCCCATTGAGTTCAAAGTGTGCATGGCTACTCATGTGCACAAGTGGTTGCAGAATCAGTGCCTTGGACAGTTATAATATGGTGAAACTGGCAGCTCCCTTGCACTGTGTTTTGATAAAGTAACTGAAAGCCGCTGACTTAGTTTAGGTCCCAGAAGGCAAAGACTGAAGAACGCTCCATGTGGTTTGGCTAGAGGTACCGATACAACAATGGGAAGTTGGAAAAGGGAAGGCTAGATGGGTAAAATGGGAAGGAAAGGCAGCCTCAGAGTGGCAACAGAGGGAGAACTGATCCCATGAAAGTGATCAAAAGGCCTTCTGTATACTGAGCCTGGTAACTGGAGCCACAAGTCAGGAGCTAACCAAACATGCGGTTTCAGAAGGGTAGCTGTGTTAGTCTGTAACTGAAAAAAACTTAAAAAATAACGAATAGTCTGGCAGCACCTTAGAGACTAACAAAAAATGTAGCTGGTGTCATGAGCTTTCATGGGCACAACCCACAACATCTTTCCAATGCACACTGACCAATAGGAAGATTCAGTGTGGACTAAGAGTTTCTTGATGTTGGTTATCTAAGTTCAGCTTCCATAGTTCTCGCTGTGTTGTGGAGCTTAGCGGGAAGGGCTTTCTGGCTGTTGTTTCCAATATTGCATTAATTAGATTTAATCTCGCCCCATTAGATATGAATGACAGTTGGAGCTGGCAAGCCCACAGTTCACCAGGGCTTCTTGTGTTGCTAACACCCATGGAACTGCAGTGGTGGTATTCACAATGATGAGAATGGGGTGTGAAAGTTCTCCAGAATAAAAAGGCTAATGGTAAACAAACCATTGAGGTTTTCTGTACTGGTGTATCTGGAATCCTTTAATACCCCGGAGATAGGGGCCTTCAAGATATGGTGAACAGGCAGATGGACAGACAGAACAAGCAGTGCAGTCTGCACTATATGCAGGTGACCTTTAGAAACAAATGTTACCTTCTGATAAATATCCTGTGGAACACAGGTGTGATCTGACAGGAGCTGGTTATTTCATTGGCAAGACAGATGGGTCCAAACTAAAATTTCAGATCCAAAGCCACCTGACTGGCTTGGGGACGACATTCAGTTCCTTGGTTCCAAATCAACCCCATCGCTTTTGGTTCTGGCTTGGGACCTTTTAAAAAAAATGGAATCCATCAGCAGATCCTCTCTCTGGGGTGAACTGTATCTCGCTGGCAGTCTATGTCTCTTTCATCTATTTCCCTTCCCAAGTGCACTCCCCATAGCTCCGCTCACTGTCTGCACCCCAAGAGCACTTTGCCAGCCTTGACACAGCATAGCTCTGGGCAGCATCATAATTAACTAAGTAGGCTTCTGAGCCTAGGCAATCAGAGTGAATTTCCCCTGCTTAAAGCAAGAGGCTGCTGGGAAGCTGGCAGTGAAGAGGCTCCCCCCATGTTGGGATTAGCTGGAATACAAGAAGTGGGGCCTGGTTACCAGTTCTGCTGATGCCTTGGGGCCTGTTCTAATCTGCAGGGTATTCTCAGTGCAAGAGAGCATCTGTTCAGTTTGCACGGACCCCCTCCAGCTTTGCTTTAGCAGCAATTTATGAGCTTTGCACCCTGTGAGAGGGACAAGCCATAGCTGCTGCTGCTGCATTTCACAACTCTGACATGTTGTCACTCACATCCAGACATTTCCTGTTATCTAACCTCAGCCTTATCTTCCCCATTTTCAGCTTCCTCTTGAAGGAGGAGAGGCCCCTTCAAAAACGAGTGCCTTCCTGAGCTGAGCCCCACTGCTCTGCTTCTGCTCTGCTCCCTGCGTTCCCCCAGCAGGCCTGACCGAGCACCACAGCACTTACCCTGGGAGAGCGCAGGTACAGGTATGGTTTGTACCCACCGACACTTCTGCTTGGCTCTACTCTCCTGTATGCTGTTAAAATGGTTGGCAAAGGGGAGAAGGGAAGGAGTTTCAAAAGGGACACTTGTCCCACTCCTCCAAAGGCCTGCTACCTGGCCTTAGGGATGGGTAACGCTTGGGAGAATGGGCTTTCATTTTGAGAAGGCGGCAACAAACCACTTCTAGACATTAGCCTGTCTAAAGATGTTTTGGAGGGTCTCTTTCAGGGGATTTGGGGGTGAGGTCCCAGGGTGCACCCCTATTCCTACCAGCTCTCTGCCTGGAGACCCCTTCCTAGTAGCCCTGCCTTTTTTTCTTGGTGTATCCCCTATGTGTACAATTTGGTCTAGATAATTTCTTATCCCAGCTAAGAATGTCTCCCACCAAGATACAGAATCACATACAATATTCAGGCCTGCTTGAGGCAGATATTTTTAATGAGGCAGTTGCTGGGGATTTCTCCAACCTGGAGAAAGACCATGCAGCTGGACAATATATTTTAAGTATACAGATGGGGGTGTGTGTGTGTGACTTTTGTCTTTTCTCCCCATGCATCCTTGCCAGGGAACAAAGTGCAGCTGATTTTGCCTAGGAGTTCTGCACTTAGAACCATATTTAATTTATCATGATGATGATTTATTAGTGACTGTGTATACAGCTCCTAAAGCATTCCTGCTGCTTTACAAAGACATAACAAGCATGTTGTTGGCCTTGAGGAGATTTCAGTCCAAATGAGACATAGAAGAGCCAGGGCTATAACTAGCAAGGCGCAGAGGGAGGTGATCCAGGCAGAAGGAGGTTTCCGCCTGTGAAAGATCATGCAATAAGTTAGTGCGCATGCCCCACTGGCTGGGTCCTTTTCTCAAGCGCTGTGTATGTGAATTTTAGCATTTTCCCTCCCCTTTTCCCCTTTTTTAGAAGTTACTGAAGCAAAGCGTTTGAGCGAGCAAAGTCCAATGGGAGCGCAGAAGAGGTGGGGCAGAGGCCAGCACTGGAAGGTGAGTTTCCAGGTGGGATTTGGAGGAGTCAGAGCATGCAATACTAGCAATAATTAGTGTTGTATCAAGCACTTCTACATTGCTTTGTTGAGAAGCATAAATTATCACGTGTAAATTGCCAGTCTTCTGACTTTCGGGCTCTCAAGCCATTTTTGCAGCTCTTTCTGCTCCCCCTGATTTATCAGACTCTGAGATTATCCGTGTACTGATCAGCTACCAAAAGATTCCCCTTTGCTTTTAGCTTTATCTTTTCTGCATCTCTGACTGGTGTTGCAAATTAGAAAGCCAGGGGTATTGTGCGCTTTTATGTCAGCCAGAATGAGATGTCAGCAGTAAACTCTGGATCTAGTATTTGAATATCTTAAAGTTTGTTTTTTTGGGGGAAGCGGGATGTTTGTACCTGGATTATTAGTTCAAATCCATCCCTGAAATGTAGTTTAACTGTCTGCATTTTGGCTAATAGTCCAAATTATCCAAAATAAATATTGTACAGGATTGTGAGGGTGAGAGAAAAAAGTTTTAATACTGGGTGCTTCATACAATTTGGGCCAGAAGTTGATACCCTTACTTGCATGGAATAGCACCCTGCTCTGTGAATAAAAGTCCATCTGTGGAGTAAATTGCTCCTCAAGTTAAGAAGGGATACCAGAATTTGGCCGTATTATTTCATTTAAAACAGCCACACAGATCTGTGTAGTGCCTTGTTCTTCTCTCTTACATTGCACCACAGACCACGTACAGCAGTGTACAAAGACAAATGAACATGTTCCCTCTGCAAAGAGTTTACCATCCAAGTTAAGGTGCAAGCAACAGGAGAACATGTCAAAACAGGGAGGGAGAGGCAGAAAGGAAGGGCATGTGATCATACAGTCACTGGAGAGACAAATGAATGTACCTTGGTGGGTTGAATTATTCCATATGGTATTGTGGCTTATAAACCTCTTTGGAGAAATGAGGTTTTGAGAAGAAGGTGGAGGAAGGAATCCAGATGGGTTGGCAGTGGTAGGGAACCAGGTGAAAGACCAGAGGCAGGTGTGAGGAAAGGAGAGAAAAGGGACATTCAGATGAGTAGCTTGGGCTGAATGAGGAAAATTGGCATTTCTGATAGAGAATATGACAGTGACCTGGGGCCTACATCTCTGTTCTAAACAGCTGGCATAAGTCAGAACAAAACAACCCTGATCCGGAGGGGAAACAAGCCATGGCGAGAAGATGCTTGAGGCAACATGTCACTGTTATAAGTTTCCCTGTATGGGCATTTGAATGGAGATCACTTGAGCCCAGTCTCAAAATGAAGAGAGCAGCCTGAGCCGTTCCCTGGGGGGCTTGATGGCACATGAGAGGCAGCTTGCCAGCCTTGGTGATAAGCTGAGCTAGTACCCTGGGCTCAGCACCCCAAGCTTTGGGGTGTCACCAGTCTGGTTCCAGGTGCCACAGCAGGAGCCCATCTCTAAGTGGAACGCTCTGGACTCGGTTGCGCCTGGCCCCTGCACGGAGGGAATTGATGTGGGAGGAGCCTCTCCCCACATGCACCTCTGTGCAGAAGCGGGGCACAGACTTTGGGCCTGATCCAAAGTCTCCTGAAGTCAGTGGGAATAAATATTTGGTTTGGTTTAGTGCTATTGGCCGTACTGGATTCTGCAGAGAAGGTGAGGGTGAGACAAGACCGTAACCTACCTCTGCTCCCTCTGCCACAGCCAGCAGAGCTGGCCCCAGATTGCTGCAGTGGGGACCCTGCTGGGCTGGCTTACAGGTGGCTGCCTCAGCAGAGTTTCTAGAGCCAGCTCTCTCCCAGAACCTCTCTGCTGCAGCTCCACTCTGCCCCCTACATCATTGGTTACAGCCGCTATTCAGCCCTTAAACAGGAGTTCTAGCACTGGGGGAAATGCAGCAGTGTCTCCTGTGCAACCAGGAACCTCTCCATTGTAAAAAGGTCCAGAGCAAGCACACAAGGAAAGCTGCCACATGGCTTTTGCAAGCTCTGAGATGCTGTTGCTCGACTCTTGCAAGGAATGGAGAGCTTTATTGATGGCTGACAGATCTCTTTTCTACTTGGATTCAGCATATGGGGAAGGCAGCTCATAACATGATCAGCCCTTCTTAGCAGGGGGCAAAGCATTTGCTGTTCTCAAGATGTAAGCAAGCAGCAATGACACTTGTCAGCCAGAGAGGAGGCATCATTAGTGTACTGGGCATGATACTTAAGCTGTTGCTCTGTCTGAAACTTATTAACCGTCTAATCCAAATTCACAGATGTGCTATCGCAAAAATGGTTTTGGATACAGCCTGGCATGACTGCTGCCTTGTAAATCTCTAGCCCTGATCTTTTCTGGGGCATGCCTGGTACTTGAATACTTTGAATCAAATCCTGTGATCTGTATACAGGTCAACTTCCCATTGGCATCTACTATAGTGAAGGGGGCAGATCTCCAGTAGAATAGAATAGGATACAATAGGATGTTTGATTAAATAAGAGCCTCAGGATTTGGCTCAGTGATATGGGGGAGGGGGAGAAGGACTCAAAAAACCTGATTCTGATCTCACTCCAGCTTTAAAACAGCGTAAGTCTGTGGAGTTAAATGGAGTTACTCTCAATTTATGTCTTGTGAGAGGAGACTCCAGTCTAGCCGCTACAGTTGATAGGGGGTTCTGCAAACCCAGCTCCGCACAGGTTCATGTGGATTTTTGCTCTCTTCATTTTGATTAGAAATTTGTGTTTGAGTGAATATGGGAATTAGAGATGAGCCTGCCCCTGAGCCCCGGTTCTGAGTGCAATGAGCCTGAGACAAGTGAGAACCGAACTTCAGTTCTGGCACACATTTCCCCTGAAAATGCAAAGAAACTCACAGTAAAAATGCAGGCACTTACAGGTTTGGGATCAGATCCATCCAGCTTTGTTATTTCTTTCAATCACCAATTGCACAGAGAATAGGAAGACAGTCCTGTAAAATTTCCAAGAGAGATCACATGAGGTTGATATGCTATCCAGCAGGCTTTTTAAAGCACTGGCCTTTTGTGCCATTCACAAGGTATAAAGAATGCTCCTGTTTGGTTTCTCTGGATAGTGTCATATTGATTGTTAAGTCTGCTTTTTAACATCAGGCTTTTCCTTGGAAATGCCCATTCCAGCTGGAAACCAGAATTCCTGTCCATAGTGAGATCCACCCAAACAAGATACCACCAATACAGGGCGGGGAATAAGATCCACTCCTGTGTACCACAAGAATGATCTTTACTTTGTGACACTCTGACTTATCTGTTGCTGACAGCAGCATTTTAAGCAGCTCTGTTTTTCCCTTCTGAAAGCCACAATGGGCAGAGTATTTTAAGACATACTAACAGAAGCAGTTGTGCTCATTTCTTTTTTAAAGAGCCTTCTTGAACTTCATGGCCAACTCCTGATCTGGTGTAGGTTAGCAGAGCTGCACTGAAGTTAACAGAGCTATTCTGATTTACACTTTTGATGTAACTTCCACATCAAACTTAACTGGAAAGAGCATTCTTAAAACAAAGTTTAGGGCCTTTGGACTACTTCACAGTTAGTTTAATGAAGCCTTCATTCTTCTCTTCCCAGGTGTATAGGGAGAAAGATACCAAGGACTGCACAGTGTGCAATTAGTAATAATAAATAACTTGCATATAGAACCCAATGACAAATCCAGGAAGAGGAGCCAAGCACTAGCAGCCCCGTCCTTGCTATCACAGTTAGGGAACTTCAGCATTGCCAGAGTTAATCTGTGACTGTGGCTACATTAGAACACTTGTACTGCTGTTAAAATCAGAATAGTAAGACGTGGCAAACACCACACGTAGATCACTTAGATTACTTTAACTTCTGCCTAACCCAATTTCACTTAATGCCATAACTTACTGGACTGATTTTAAATTGGCTCAGTTACATTGGCACAAATTTTCTAATGTTGACAAAATCCAGTCCTGTTGGCTGTTTCGAATGAAATACACCCCGAGACAGAGCACAAGCATAAGGACTATGCTTTGGTAAAGTCCCATTTTAACTCTCACTTGAGAGTCTACATAGAATTTGCATAGATCTTATGCTTACTGTACACAGGGGGCATTTCATCCTTGGAATGCAGGCCCCTTATTGTTGGCTCTTCATTGCTCCAAGAATTTGAGATGGCAAAATTTTTGGTTCAACATTGACACGTATTTTCATTTTACATGTAGAAAAAAAAATACATCCGGGGGGAGGGGAAGAGAGAGAGAGAGAGGGCGAGAATGTGTAAAATAACAGATGGGTTATTAAGATCATCATCTCATCCCATCCCAGACATTAGAATTCAGACCTACTAGATCACCCACTCCATTTCACTGCCAGTTTAATCTTGCTTTCATCTCCTTTAAAGGTTTTCAGTTGAGTTTCTCACTGCGATATCAAAAATAGCCTGCTTACTTTCTCAGAAACTTGGTGCCACTGGTCATGTGAAATAAAAAGAAGAGGTCTCTGACAACAGCTAAATGTTTCATTTTTAAAAATAGTCTGTGCTCAGACCTCTATCACAGAGCATGTGAATAGCACTGAAATGGTGTGACACAGGATAGGGTTCTTCCCCTTCCCCCCTGAAGTTGTGATAGATTTTCTTATAGATTTTCACTGCTTCACAATTTCAAGCAGCAACTTATATTCTGAGCTGCTGTCCTCCTACGAGCACATACATGTTAGTAAATTTTAGCAATGCCTTAACTCTTACAGACTTGGCATTGAATTTTTTTTAAAGCAAACTATTGACTGGATTGTTTTTAAAAGGATGAAAGCAAGGGAACTGCCTCTGCATGCGTGTGTGCAGAGGAATGGGGAGGACAAAAGGGCGGGGGGTCAGCAGTAGGGAGTTGTGTTAGATTATGGGGAAATAAATTGTGCTGGCAGTGGGTAGAAATCTATACTTGTTCATGGGGGCAAGGAGAGGGAGCTTCATAATACAGGCAGTAAAGGGCACAAAGGGGTTAATTTTGACACTAGAAAAGAAGTTCCTATGGTCATTCCTGAATAAATTGATTCTTTCTTTCTGAGATCCCTTGGCTGTGCAGCAATAGAGAATTAGGACCCTTACAACATTACTGCCAAACAGTGCTGCCCAGTCCAGGGTGAAGTGCTTGGGACTAAGAGTGGAATGATGGCAAGAAGACTGCTGCACTGAGATGTTGTTGAGCTGTTTTGTTTTGCTTGGAGGGGATTTTTTACAACAGTGAATACCTTTGTCGTGGGACTTTGATCTGATCCTGCTAATACTGGAGTCAAAGGCAAACCTCCCATTGATTTCAAAGGAAGCAGACTCATTCCCTTCATCTCAAATAGGCCTGCGGGAGGGGGTGTCTCTTTTTCAAATGCAGATGGCCAGTTCCAAATCTGGGTGCTCAGTCATCTCAGCACTTAAACATCAAGGGTGAAACCCTGATTGCATTGTTGTCAATAGGAATTTTGCCATCGACCATGAGGTCAGGATTTCATCCCTAATGCCTGCTTTAGACATATAGGCCAAGAATCACAAAGGAATTTGGATTCCTAACTTCCATGATGGACCTGGGCCATAGGCCCAGTTCAGCAGCATGCTTAAGAACATGATGCATTGGCTACCATGAGATGACTTTACATGCTTGATATTAGGAAGTGCTTAAGACAGATTTGGGGTTTCAGGTGACCAAGTGATCACTGGAAAGCAAAATTACAGGAGGGCTTCTAATTAAGGAGCCTAAATTTGAAAATCCAGGCTGGTTTCCCACACCTTATGAAAGTAATGAAAAATACAAACACTCTATTAGATCATCTTGCGTGTAACTCCATTTGGTACAGAAAAGTTCCCTGGGGTACATTCTCCAGGCCATTGTCTAGACTATTACTTATAAAAAGGCCCTTATATACCTGGAAAGGCATTAGCCTTCCTACCAAGGCATTCAAACTCCACATCTGTGCGCGTGGCTGGTCCTTGCATACCAGTCCTTTGGGCCAGCAAGGCACTCAGATCAGCTTCTGTCTCTAGGCATCAATCACAGCTCCTCTGACCCAGCTTCACAGTTTACTGATCAATATATCTGATGTGAACTGAGTAGAAGTCAACACCTGCTTATTTGGCTCCCCTCCTCACCAGTTAAAGGGAGGGATTTTCCTAACCTGTAATTGACAGAATTTCAACCTTTCTTTTTCCTTCCATCTAGGTTGTCACATCACTGAAGGTTTCCCAGGAGATTTGCCCAAGCCCCGCAGTGCTGCACTCCGTGTATTTGACAAGCTGAGTTTGACACTCAGTGTGGCAGAGTGTCAGTTTGTCAAATACCCCAAGTGAGGCATTTGCTTAGCAACACACATCAGCGCCAGAGAAGACTGATTATTTCGTCTGCCTTGAACAGGAGTCTTTTATTTAATATTTTATCTCAGTTGAAAATACAAAGAGTTACCTAATAGCTACATATTATGCTTTGCTTCCTGTGCTAGCAGATTTCTTTAGTGCCCCAAATTCAGAAGCATTGGTGTAAACATGGATTTTAATGGTGAGTTTCTCCTGAAAACAGGGCCGGACAGTTTGTTGGCACACTTCCTTTGAGTTTCACAGGCAGAGAATTTTGCCCAGAGTTCCTTGTTTCTTCACTCTGTAACCAAAGATAATGCTAGTAAATGAAGTAATGATGGCAACTAATAGGTACGTTAATTTGTTGTATGACAATGGTTTAGTATATGCAACTAAGCTAACGGTTAATGCAGCTGGAATCACACTAACAATAGCATTGCTAATAACAGAGTTTCTTCATCAGATATGTTGAAATATTTTTGTTTAATCGTGCAATATGCAGAGGAAATAGACTTATAGGGCCGTTATTTCATTTCCCCTCCTCTCTACCAGCCAATAAGATCGTTCCCTGCAGTGAATTTGCCTGTGGTTTGTGGAGTCCAATTTTAAATAACTCAAACAATGGGGCTTTCATCACTTTGCTTAGACATTGTAGTGAAATAAATCATGTTTTGGTGAAGCTTCCTTCTCTTCAGCCAATTACTTCTAGTAAGATCTCCTAGCAGCGCTGCCTTTAGTATTTGCTGTAACTCTGCTATTGTATTGAAGCCCTCCCAAGTCAGCTTAGATGAGGAAGACCTATTTATTGGCCTCCATTTTAAAAAATGACTTGCCATTGTGTGGGACACCATAAAGAGGTCTGATTTTTCAGAGGTTGGGGTGGAACATATTTAGAAAATCAGGCCTTTTAATGATGTCTTGGGTTGGATACTCAAAAACTGAGCAAGAACCCCACATCCCCATTAGTCATTTTTGAAAATCAGGCCACTGATACTTTGCTATTATAAAGAGTTTGACAGAAAACAACTCTTCTCACTGTTCCTGGAGCGGAATCAGCAGCCACTTGTGCAATTAATTCACACACATATACTTTCATCTTAACCTTTCCTTTTTTCCTTAGCTTACAACCATTTATTGTAAAATTATTTGGAGATGCTGAGCATTGTATGAAGAAGGCTAACTGCGAATAAATTGTATTGCGTTTCCAAGTGAATAGCAATCTTCTGAAAATCTACACTGGGGAAGGGGAACTTTTTTTGGCTGGGGGTCGCTGACCAATAGAAAAATCAGTCTGGGGCAGCACACAAGTGGGAAGCAAAACAAAAACAAAACCCTCACTGATTTGGCCCCTGAATGAGAAGCAGAAAGATACTCCCCATGTTCTCCTCGCACACCAGAGGCGGGGGCAGGCTACTAGATTTTGTGTGCTCCAGACCCATGGTGGGGTGGAGTGCCAGTGCGGACTCCCCAGTGTTGGGGGGGAATCCCTGAGCTTTGGGAGCCAGATCCAGGCAAATTGGGGGCTGCATTCAGCCCCCAGCCCTTAGGTTCCCCACCACTGATCTGCATAATAAATCTGCAGTGTGCATCTGAGCAAATATGGCCCCAGTCATTCTGACTCAAACTGTCCCTCCTGTGTTCTCTTTCCAGTCCCTACAGTTGACTCATAGACTGTACTCATATCTTAATAATAATACAGGAGACCCCTGGCCCCTCTCACAACCATTTTTGTAAGTGTGGAAGGGGCTGAAAACCCCTGACTTACATCCTCGGCCCACAGCGCCTATCGTAAATGAGGGTTCGACTTATGACACCCCCGTCTTGCGACACTTCCCCAGGAACCAATCACGTCAGAAGTCAGGGGCCTCCTGTAATTTTTATCTGTGCATTCAGTTTTAAAAGAGTATAAGGTCCAGAGTTCTGATTTTCCATCTCTGATAATCCACAAAGGGATACATTAGAGCCATGTCAATGGAACTACAGATGTTGAAGCCAGCTGAAGGCACATCTCAGGATTCATTTTAAATCCCTTACACCATCTTTTTTCCCATAGTTTACCTCAGTCATTATTACTACTTGGTCTCTCCCCCTTCCCCTGCTAAAATTTCTAGGAGCAGATCCCTCAGTTTCTTCTAGGCCTAAGGAGGAAGCAGGGTTAACCTCTTCATCTCTGAAGGAAGAGAATTAACCCCTCATTTTGGTGGGACAAACCCTGCTGTCTCTGGGGCAGCTCTCCTTTCAGTCCCCATCAAGATCTGCAGCTTCTCACCACCCCTGAAAATCAGGATGGGGACAGACATACATAAGTTAATGCACCCCAAATTAGCAAACACCTCAGAAAACACCGGCCTAAATGGCTGCATCACAACCCCACTGCCCATATAGTTCTCTGATTGACCCATGACATAGTCTGCCCTCAATCCCGCTCTTGCAGGGCACTGATATCAAATCAATGGTGTTGCCCAGATGCTGTCAAAGGCAGAATTTGGTTCTAACAGCCACTGACAAGCATTGTGCATTTAGTACACAGTATTGTTTCACAAAGGAAGCTGCGGTTTTTCTCTCTGCTTTGGCTCAGATTCTGGAGCTGACTGGATTAGTCAGATCATCAGGTGAGCGACCAGTGCAAAGAAAGGAGAAGTTCCCTTGTTAGCAGGAGACACAACCATCCCCTTTCTCTTCTCCTTCCCCCTCCCCCTTCCTTGCAAACTGTCCTGACTTTCAAGGGAAAATGTCCTGTTCTGGCTGGCTTCTCTTTCCCAGAAATCACATGCCGGCTGCAATGAGGGAAGTAACAGTTCAGGGCCAGAAAAGAAGCTGCTTGGTGCTTTCAGAGGCACAAAGCCTCAGCGAAGGGCACCCCTGGGCACTCTAAGACCCACAGTCATGGGCATGTGTCTCAGCCCTCTTCAGCTTCTTTCTCTACTCTGCTCCCCACCCCATGCTTCGAACCACAGCTTCTGCAGGGGCAGCACAAAGCTGATGCTTTATACTGGGGGTTGGGTGGGGGGGGGGGGAGGAGAGAATTAAAATTGTGGCCCCTTTGCAGCCTCCAGGCACCAGCTGGTGCAAAATAGCCACAATGCAGAGCTGAGTTTCCTCCAGATGCCCCTTGGAACATTCCCTTCTATTTCTTTCCAGAGGTGCATGACCCCTCTGTTGCACTTGTTGATAAAAAAGGCTTCTCTGCTTCTCCAGTGGTTGCCAAGGAGGCATGGGCAGGCGCCAAGAGCTATTAAACAATAAGAGGCTTATTTCTCAACAAGTGGCACAGAATGAAGTCTACACCCTGGCACAGCAAGCAGCGATCAACCCCCTCAGCTGCAATACTGTTTAAATAGAATCAGACCCTTCCAAATGCTCCTCCAACCCTCTTAAAGGAGGTGCAAACTGCTGTACTACGACACAACCGTGAACTGTTTAGTCCATTACCCTGTCTCTAAGACTGGCCAGAAACCCACAGATCCCCCATTATGCAATACTATTCCAAGGAAAGAGAGAGAAAAGATGTTTCTTCCTGTCCCTGGTTGAACTCATGAGTAGCAGCACACAAGGACTGACAGACCTAGCACTTGTGACCAACACCACAGATGCTATTGTTAGCTACAGAAGGCACTGGTTTTACAAAAGAGTAGCGTACAAGTCATGTCAAGCCACAGGCTAGTGTGGGAGGCAGGAGGGAAGGGGTGGAGTCAGAAACACCCTCACGCACACAGGCAGATGGCTAGGGAGTAGCTCAGCACATAACCCCAAAAAAACAAGCAGCCGGGAAGAAGCAAAAGGGACACAGAGACAAAGCGATTGAGTCAAGAGCATAAGTCAGAAAACAGCATATTTGGCTGAGAGGGGGAGCTAAGAACAGGGCTTCTCACACCTTTCAAGGAAGAAATATTCCTCCCACTTGGTTTTTGCCAGAGATCCTCAAGCTCACTCGGGTAGAATAAAGGAGCAATTGAAGATAAGTGAGACAGCTCATTTATACATTACAAATGTTGCAAACATGCATGGCTGCGTCTAGATTGGCATGATTTTCCAGAAATGCTTTTAAAGGAAAAGT
>JANRFK010001158.1:24542387-24557085 GCA_030068395.1 Apalone spinifera
GCGTTAGAATATCGCTGAGCCCCATTTGCATAACTAATGATCCACCATTTTCGCAGACCAGGCTGTTGTGCAAGACAGGGCTGTCTACACTGGCCCGTCTTGTGCAAGAAAAATCCTTTTGCGCAAAGCCCTTATGCCGATCATTCTAACGCTAAGCCTCATTTGCATAGCTTTGGCGCAAAAGCGCGCCAATGTAGACGTAGCCGAAGTGAGTGCACCCCGAAAGCTCAGAAACCCAATGGCAGATAAGAACAACCCCAAATTGCTTTTTTTTTTTTTAATCCCATCTCATAATTTGTATGTTTCAAGTTAGCAGGACTGCTGGGCATGCAGGGAGGCTGGCTCAGCAGCTCAAACATTCCAGTCTCAAGCTCCAGCAGCTTTATTTAAAACAATAAACCCACCAGGAAGAGCTAGAACAAACAGGCTCTTAACCTCAGAGTGTGTGTATGAGGGGAGAGGGGGAGGTAGGCAGAAGGGTGTCCTTGCTTCTCCCTCAGAAACAAGCAGAGTAGCTTGACTTGTAGTTGAAGTTCCTTTCTCACAGGCCTGTTATGAACAGCTCCCTCCCATGGCCATTAGCTCTTTGACAAGCATCAGTGGCTACTCTTCCCCCATGGTTTCTGGGCCTCAAAGAGCTTCACAAGCAGGTGTTTGCATTTTTGTTTTAGAGACTCATTTCCTTTCCTGAGCTTCCTTTTATCCTATCACAGTCCCACTGACTCTACTCCAGTCTCCTAAAAGCACCTCTTACTCAGTGTACTCTGCAAAAACAAGTTCCCAGGCTGCTACCATCTGTCCTGCCTTATCTTTTATGGCCAGGCCCCCACTAAGCCCAGCTGAAGTTGATTGCATCCCAACTTGCTGCAGCTTTTAACCATCCCTGCCTGAGTAGGTGAGGCAGAGAGGTAATGCAACTGGTAATGCAAACTGACTGAGGAGTCCTGTTTCTTTATTAACCCTTAGAAAGATGCCCATTTCCCAGGTACATAGAAGAATGGCAAATAGGCCATCCTGTGCAGACCAGATCTATAAACCAAGCAGAAGCTCTACCATGAGGTGAGGGGTGTTCAGATGTAGGGTTCTGGTTTGGCTAGCTGCAGAGATGGGCCTGGGTCACAAAGGATTTGAATTGTCCCTAAGTTTGTGACAAAAGTTAGTGTGGGCTGGTTGAGATTGGTGTTCTGGTTCAGCTGTACTGGGAGCTGATTGTTTCCACAGGCAGTTCTATGGTCAGGCTGGGGAACTAGTGAAGAAAAGGTTCTGGCAGTTGTGCCGTGGGGAAGGACAGCAGCCCAAGAGGGAAAGACGTTGCTCTGGGATGGAGGAAGCTTTGCAGGATAGTGATGTAGTCTAACAACACACTAGTGCCTTCCATAGCCTGTCTCTACTTCTGGAGCCCCCACAAGTGACCGCTCAACCAATTGATAGACCTATGAAAGCAAGTAGACCAACAGGGTCCATGTGGTCTAGGAAGCACTAAGGGGTCAAAGGGATGACCCTGAAGAACTGAAAGCAGACTCAGTAAATAGGTGAACCTCTTGGGGATACAGTATTACTAACTCCCATGATATTTAGTGTCTTTCTTAAAGCTCCAGTGTTGGGAGTCTACTGCTTGCATGAGAATCTCGGCTTTCATTTTTTTTTAAAAAGAGGAGTAAGTTTCTAGTCTAGTTTTTTACAATGATCTGATTTTGGGGGACTGACTCATGATTGTTTAATGCTTGGGGCTGGTAATATTGGGATGTAGCAAATCAAACATAAGCAAGGAGCAGCTTTGCAGAATCTCTATCTATTGGCTTCTTAAGGCACTTTTTAGCTACAGCCAGACCAGGCAATCTCTTTATAAGCTTTGCCCCACAAGGACTCCTATGCTCTTTAGGGATGAATGGGTGATGCTCTATCACTCTTTGGCCTTTCTGCAGATGTTATTAATGCATTTATTTACCACACTCATTTCTAAAGAACTGATCACCATAATAAGTGGACACCATTCACACAATTTAGTTGATGCAACACTTGCCAGTGTGTTTTTGCTGTGTGCTCCATTTCAGCAACTGCTCTCCAGATTGGTGCTTTTTATCATGTGCCTCTCTCTACTAGGAATTGGCCTGAGACCTGCTCATTTCTTCACATTGCCTGTTGGAATGCTGTTACACAGTGATAGCTTTTTGCCACCTACAACCCAGGGCTGGATTTGAATTAGTGTCCTTGAAGTGAAAAAGCTTGCTGCCAATTCCCTGCACCAGCCATGGCTCATGAACATTGTTTTTATTGGGGTGAACTTAAAAAAACAACAAATAGTCTAGAAGCACCTTAAAGACTAACAAAACAAGTAGATGGTATCATGAGCTTTCGTGGGCACTGCCCACTTGTTCAGATGACAGGAGTGAAGTTGTGCCCACAAAAGCTCATGATACCATCTTACATGTTTTGGTAGTCTTTATGGTGCTACTAGACTATTTGTTGTTTTTTAAATTCACCCTGTTACAGACTAACTCTACTATCCCTCTGAAGCTTTTTATTAGGGTTGTGAAGGAGGCAAGTGCAAAAGCTCCCAGGTCAAGAGTAGTTATTGGCTAGACAATGCCTCCTAGTGGTCTAAGAAACAGTTACCTCAGGGAGAAATAAGATCAAGCCTCTGCCCAGTTCTATCTTCCCCCGCCACTTCCTCTCTGTCTCTCTCCTTTCATGCTCTGAGATTTCTACCTACCTGACTGCTGTAAATTAGGACCCCAAGAGCCTCATCCAGATAGAATTCAGAGCGGGGTTTCTAAAATAAGAGAGATGACATCCATTGACTTGTAAAACATCTTCCATTTGACTTAAGGAAGGAACCCCATTCAGAAGGGATGAGAAATAATTGATTTGGAAAGGAAAGGGGAAGAGAGGTGAGGTCGCGTATGTTACTGGAGATAAGCCTGGGACTTCTCAGCTAGCCGAAAATTTCCATCATATTTTTTTTCTCAAGGGGAAAATGTCTTTTTGGCTGTAATAAAAATATTTGCATTTTTGTTTTCATTCAGGTTGGTTTTTTGTCCCAATGGAAATAAAGTGTTTCTTTTTAAAAAGTTTTGTTTTGAAGGAAATAGCTTTTCTTTAAGAACTGATTTGCCCCAGCTCAGTAGATCTGACAGCAGCACAAAATAGTGAAACCTTATGTGTCACTAGAGTAAGTAGCTGTAAGTCAACTTTCAGGACTCAAACTCACATGTCACAAGGGCAGGCAAGCTGCAGGATTATGAAAACTTGTGTGAAGAGACTGCACTGTGACTGTGAAAATACCATCCAAGTTTATTTTGTGTCGGACACGTTGTACCCAAAATCACTCTGCAAAGTTACACCAGACAAGAGAGCATGGGGAATCAATTGTAGGAAACAGAATGAGAGTACTGTATATTGGATAATGCAACATCAAAGTGAACAAAGTCCAGGTTCAATAGACTCCTTCAGATCCTTTTGCTTTTACCAAGGGAGAATGTTAAAATACTCAGCATTTACCAAGTACTTGTTATGCTAGGCATTTTACAAACATGAAAGCCTCACAACAACCTTATGAGATAGGTCAGTATTAGTAATATCTCCATTACACAGATGAATAACTGGTGCAGGCAGCTTGAGACACATGCCAAAGGCTAAACAGTGAGCCAGTGTCAGAGTCTGTGTCAAAGCTCAGGAGATTCTGGTTCCTGAACCTTTGCTCAGATCAGTAGATCAAGCCTCCCTTTCCTTGCTAAGCTATGACTCAGGATGACAAAGATCTGCAACATTCCCTTTATATGTGTTCTTATTCCCCTCCCTTCCTCTCCAAGTCAAGTTGTAACATCCCCCCCTCTGATTTTTCTAGGAAAGAAAGATGCCATTTCTTCTAGCAAACAATCAGCTCCAATTTGACACACCCTGGACATCAACCAAACCCGCACGGTCCCTTTACTACCCCTCCCCACAAGATCGTCCCCACCAATATGCAAAATACACAGTTGCATAGGGCACCACAGAATTTGGGGAACCAAATTGCTCCAAATTCTGTGGTGCCCTAAGCAGCTGTGTGCTGCATATAGGGTAGTGCCAGATCTGCCCCTTCTCCCAAGCGGGCCTGATGCCACACTGATGAGCAGTTGGAAGTGGAGTAACCCAGCCCTAGCCCGTTCTGTTCTGTCACCTCCCAGCCACATCATTCCACTTCCCAGCGCCAGTGAGTCTGGGGGGTGGTTCCATCCCTTCCCCTGAGCACCCCCCCTTAAATGCTGAAGCTGGGAGTCTGAAGAGCAAAGTGAACTGGATCCAGGTTGCTCTGTTTCCTGCTGCTACCTGTGAGAACAGGGGCAGGCCTGACCCCTTCTGCCTCCCTGCCCTGCTCCTACTACCCTCAGCTCTGGGCCTGACCCCCAGAGCCCTGATTATAGTCCCGCTCCCCATGCCCATTTGGGGCCGGCATAGAGCACCAAAACTTCTAGGGATGACCCTGTCTCCCCACTCCAAATTTTGGGAAGAAGACCTGAGTGCAAGTAGGATGTAAAATCAGTGGTTTAATTGTAGTGGAGGAAACCAGAGAACTTTCCTCCTTTTAACAAAGCTCCCTGGCCTGGACATTCAATAACTTTCACGCCAGAGAATGTACACGTATCACTATAGATTTTTTTATTGTTTTCATGATCATTTGCTAGGTATGTTACAATCCACTAGTTACCCTGATCTGTGGCTTCAAGACTTGTGTAGCCCCTTGATCGCTGACCCGCGAATGAATCCCTGCATACACCAGTCAGATTAACTGCCTTGCTGGTGGTTTCTGCATCAAAGGCCAGACAGAGCTCAGTTTGCTGAAGAAGCAGAAGGTGACACAGTTCCCCTTGAACAAATAAAGGAATGAATTTAGAATATTTATCAGAGGAGAAGACAGGCAGGAAGGAGTGTTTCCCTTGATGAAGGGTCACTGTCCTATCTTCAGCAACCCTGCTTGCATAGAAATACTGATTTGCTATTGAACATCCCCCATTTCATACTCAGACTCCATTGCATTCATAAGGATCTCGTAGTCTATGTTTTCCTTTATGTATACTGCCTCATAGACGTTCTCTTTCATATGCTCCATCGTGCAATGGTTTTTGGCTGAGGGTCCTCCCGCCTCATACTTGCACGTGTCATTGACTCCTGAACAAGTCTGCCTTCTCATGTCACTCCTCGAGTTATGACTGAAACAAAAGTCCAACATTAATGGGATGAAAAAGCCAGGGGAGAGTCATCATCCCAGAGTGGGATCTCATTTACACCACAGCAAGCTAAATTCAGAGTCATTCCACTAACTTCAGTGAATGACTTTGGATTTGCAGTGGGGTATTTGAGATCAGTCTCTGGTCCTCTGCTTGTTCACAGAGGAATATTAGCTGTTGAATAACACAGACCCATAGGCAGGAATTTCTGTGGCACGGGGCTTTTTTTGTAAATGTGGACTGCAAGGATGTGACCACCCCTATGATCTCCCAAGTAAGCGGACAAATCAGCCCCAGCCTTCCCCTGGCTACTCAGAGCATGGGGGATGGAGGCTTCTTCTGGCTAACTGGAGCTTGCTTACTTAGGGAACAATGGGGGAGGGGTGCTTTCGCATCCTTCTCCCCCTCCTCCCCCGCCCCCGCCCCTCTCCATACATGGGTCTGTAACAAAACACCTGATACTAATCCAGGGACATTATGGGAGGCTGACATGCAACAATGACAAGAGAATTACACACAAAAAAGAGGCAACCATGAACAATCAGCCCAGCATTTGGTCCCATAGTGAGATGACATTGCCACCCTGACCTGAATGGAGCTACACCAGTGGGCGTTTTGGTTGTTAGAGAATAAAGGATAGAACAAATAGTGGATCAATTGCAACCCAGGGACCAAATGCAGCTGATAAATTCTCCAACGTGGCCTGTGTTTGGCCAGATCTTTACAATGAATGTGCAGCCTATGAAGAGAAGTCCTGGCATGCAATGCATAATATTGGTCAGAGTTAGATGTTATTTTAACATGCTGCTGTACAAACTTCACTGACAGATTAGCCCTGGGTAAATTTCATTGGCCATATTGCAACATACACTTTTTTGATCACTTTCATTGGCAGCTGGATAGTAGCTCTCACATTACATGTTGTCCTTTCAATTGCCATTTTATCTTGTGTATCTGTGTTAGTGAATGGAAAAGTTGGACACTGAGATTCAAATTTAGGATTATATACCAGGGAGTAATGGAAGGAGGTTCACCAAAGGACTGTTTTGGATGAACATCAGGAAATAGTTCTTAACAGGGAGACCCATTCCCCCAGTATAATCAAAGAGGATATTCATTCTTCACTTAGCAAATAGTTTTTCTGCCACAGAAATCAATATTACAACCTCAAACATTCTCACAACATGACAGATGATGACTCTTACTCACTATGTTACTTCATATGTATTATCTGAAAAAAAAGAATAAAAGACAAATGTGAATATTTTGCATTTTTATTACCCCATGAGCAAGTAAGGATTATTAAATGGCACTTACAAAGCATTACATAAAGTTTTAATAGCACTACAGAGACCTTAAATCATCTACTCAAGCACTTTACTAAGTAGTAACTTTTTGTTTCCATTTTATAGATGGGAAAATGGAGGCACAGAGCGGTTTACGTGACCTGCTGAAAGTCACTGATGAACAGGGGTTAGAAACCAGGAGTTCTCACCTCCCAGCCTTGTGTTCAGTCCATGACATCTCGCTGCCCTTCCCTGGCTGATATCTCTGTACAACAATCGTATATTCATAATTATCTAGCTTTGAAATTCCTATTTCTGAAATGTGAACACTGAAAAACTCTTCCTGTTGGGACTGGATGCATTGTGCATGCTCAGCTAAGAAGCAGACACTACAGTGGATTTAGCCTCTGGTGACCGGTTATTTGGTGCCCAGAAGCTCTATGTTCCCTCTCTTGGTTTCTTGTACATAGGCAAAGGCTCCACCAAGTGAGGCAAGAGGAGCCAGTTACTCCCTGCTTCACCAGTAGGCTCCACACTGAGCTGGTCTCAGCTAGGAATCACCTATTCTTGCCACTACAGTCAACAGGAGATATGCTTGTTGGCAGTTGGAACCTGCTTTTGGAGAATGGAATCTAGCAACCATATCTGGGGCACACACCTGCAAGATGTGCATTCACAGCCCTGCAATTATAAGCAAAGGGCTCTCACTCAGTACAGTGCTCATAGGAGATCTAGCAAGGCAAGCACTGTGATTCTGATTACCTGTCAGTTCCCTTTCCTTGCTAGAACATGCCTGCCCCCTTGTGTTCAAATACAAGAA
Organism: Apalone spinifera; assembly: GCA_030068395.1. Taxonomy (NCBI): domain Eukaryota; kingdom Metazoa; phylum Chordata; order Testudines; family Trionychidae; genus Apalone; species Apalone spinifera. The sequence continues at coordinate 24,549,704 of JANRFK010001158.1, forward strand.
GTGACTCATTTTCCTTTCATTGTATTGCATCAGTATCCTTATTTCGAGCCAGCTCTTTCCATCCAGTCTATCTGCCAGCCAGGTGAGGGAAAGCTGCTTGGAATATTCTTTCTTCTTACAGAATTTCCATGCAAGTAAGGTAGGCCAGTGAGTAGCCAATGGGACTGCAGTGTGACCACTTGCCTGCTGGGAATACCTTATCTATCTAAACTGAAACAAAAGACAGGACTATGCAGTACTTTAAAGACTAACAAGATGGTTTATTAGGTGATGAGCTTTCATGGCCCTAATAAACCATCTTGTTAGTCTCGAAAGCTCATCACCTAATAAACCATCTTGTTAGTCTTTAAAGTGCTGCATAGTTCTGTCTTTTGTTTCAGCAAGACCAGACTAACACAGCTATATCTCTATTATTATCTAAACTGAGTGAGTTATGCCTAAATCTTGGGAGAAAAACCACATGCATCCAAGAGCACACCTCTCCCACATATCCCTCTCATGATCTCAGACGAGATGTGTGTCAAACCCTTTGAGAAACATTTGAAGGTCTTTAAAGCAGATCTCAAAACCATCTCTGTTACCTCTTGGCAGAATATTGGCCCCTTGCCTCAGAAATCCTCACCAGTAGTCAGCCTGTTTTCCCAGAGAAGCCCTGAACTTCCCCAGCACCCCCACTCACCCTCCTTGGTCTTCCTCCTGTAGAAAACGACAGCAATGACAACAAACACCGCAGCCACACAGAGCACAGCAATCAGAATGATGAGATAGAGGGGCAGGCTGGTCCTCTGGAAATCTAGATCAAAACAGCACAAGCTGATGTTTCAAACAAGAAAGCAATTCTGCTTTGCAATTTATAACAACAGCCAGGACCTTGATGGTGGACATTTCTCTTGGGAGCTGAATGTACTGACTGGTTATTATGCGGTTTATGTTTATGTTTGCGTCCCTTCCTCAAGCTGAGTCAGCCTCAGGCCAAGTGGCTCAGAGAAGAGGTAATGATTCGGTCAAATCAGCTGTCTCACAGTCGGACTTCCTGCACTTGCCTCTTGCTGCGATACTGGGCCTCATTGTGGTTCTTGGTCAGCATCTCCACTTAAATGTGAAAGGAAGCCGCAACTCACGGACAAAATAGGAGCTGTGCAGAGCTGTACAAAATGTTCACATGCAAACACCAAACCATACAAAAATCATCTGGTTTGGGGCTTCGTTAAAATGTTAGTTTCAGCTCATCTCAGACAAAAAGTCAACAAGGGTCAATGACATTTTGGGACATACTGAGTTTTGCCACAAAAATCTTCACTGAAAAACTAGGTAAATCACGACAGTTTCAGCTGATTTTAACTTGAAGATTTTCAGTACTTTTGAATCCTGAAACTCAAAGCAATGATCAGGATCTAAATAAACCCACATGGGCTGGAGGCTGGGAAGGACGTGCCATTTACCTAATCATCTAGATAAGCAAAGTGTGAAATTCTGAATTTTTTATGACAACATTTCATTTCCCTAGAACAGAATCTACGATCAGGTGTCAGTGCAGAATCTCCACCTTGATTTTTTGACTTCTCTACGTAGCCTCCTTTGCTCGTCGTCACTTCATGCGTCTCTGGAAGTCTCATGTCACTCCCAGTTGCCAGGGTTCTGCTCACATCTGCAAATAATGCAAGGGTTGGGTGATCATAATGGTGTGTGAGTCATTCAGCATCAGAAAGAAATATTATTCTGGCCCTGCAGTTCCAAGACTGGAGAGCATTATCCTGTTTAGCTGAATAAGACAGTGAAACAAACCCTTTGGACCCAGTGCTGCCCATCCATCTGCCAGCATGATGGCCCCTTGTGGGTGGAAAGGCCTTGCTGGGATACCTTCCAACTTCTGCAAACAGGTTGTTTGGCATGTTTCTGCAACATACTTAACCCCACAAAACACTAGGACAGGGATGAGGAACCCTTTTTGGGTTGTGGGTTGCTGGCCCACAGAAAAATCAGTCAGGGGCTGATTTTTGCACACAAGTGAGAACGAACACCATCACCCTCCAAAAAAAATCTCTTCACTGACATGGCCCTGGACTGAGAAGAAGAAAGACACTCTCCAGATTCTCTTCACACACCAGAGCATACGGTGGCCCATGCTAGTAGATGTGTGTGCTCCAGCTCCACAGGACGAGGGGAGGGGCTGGAGTTCCAGTGTGGGCTCCCCAATTCTGGGGGTGGAGCCCTCAGCCTCAGGGCTGGATCCAGGCAAGCCGGGGACTGCATCCGGTCCCTGGACCTTAGGTTCTCAACCCCTGCACTAAAGTGATAGGAGCAGGATAGTGCCTCTGATGAAGTTATGCGGTACCAAACAGAGCTAAGGAAATCAATAACTCCCCTAGGCATGTCCTCCCAGGTGTGACAACAGCTGCCATTCCAGGGAGGCGGTAACCAAGTAGCCCAGTAGCACGAGGATATGTCTCCCAAGGAGCTAGAGAGGAACGAGCTAGAAGTCACCTAGGGAAGCAGAGGTAATGTCCAGCAACCCATGTGCCTCAGCTAAAAACTGGCTGCAAATGAGTAGACGTGTCAAGTCAGATCCTCCTCTATATCATTCACCCACAACCACAATGAAAATATCACTTCACATCCCCTCTCTCAGCAGTTCCCCTCTGAACAGCCTCACCTTTTTCTGAGGCAGGCTTAGCCGTGGTGTGTGCCGTGGTCTCAGAGCTGGGTACTGTGGTTGCTGGTTTTCTGAGGTCTAAGAGAGAATGACCATGCATCAGATTCTGCTGCTCCTACAATTTGGATGAATACAAAATCTTTGGGGGGATGTTTGAAGCCTCTCATAGCACACTCTGTTGTGCAATACTGTCCCACGGAGGGGGCATGGCATTTCTGTGACCTCAGGAAGCGAACTGAGGAACTATGCGGATTGACAGCCATTTTTGTTTCATCCCAACGAGTGTCGTTATAAATATCGAATCCCTTTTAAACTCTCCCTCCCAGCCATTTGCTTCACTATCAGCCTGCAGTTAGGAGCGTCTCAGAGACCAAGCACTAATTTGGGGCACTTACCCACCACAGTCAGCTGCACTGCATCACTCTGCTCTATTACTTGGGAGGGTGCTGTGTTTTCTGCCTCGCAGTAATATTTCCCCGTGTCGGACGTCTGCAGAGAATCAAACATGAGTACAGCGTGATTGCTCATGGGCACTGCCTTTCCTCCAGGCTCTCCCTTGAACCAGCGGTAGATGATAGGTGGGGACCCATTGGCAGAGCAAGTCAGGCTGGTTCTAGCCCCTTTCGGGACGGTGAAGCCCAGATTGCCCGGTTTGATGATGGGTTTAGTCACTGAAACTGAAGGAAAAGGAAAGGGATTTGGGTCAGTAGTTAAGAACTTCATAGCATTCATTACCACACAATTTTGACAAGGTTCTATGCCCCCTTTTATGGCTTATGTTTCATGCCTATACATTTTTGGAGCAGTCATCTATTTTGAAAAAAGATTACATGGGGAATAATAGGACTGTTTGGCTACGTCTACGCCACAGGCTTCTTGTGCAAGAACTGTTTTGTGCAAGAGTTCTTTTGCAGAAGGTCTTCCACAAGAGTATGCCCACCCTGCCATGTGCATTTGCGCAAGAGCATCCATGGCAGTGTGGACGCCCTCTTGTGCAAGAACGCTCTGATGGCAATTTAGTAAGAGGGTTTTCTTTCACAAGAAACCGCTGTTGCCCGTCTACGCTGCCTTCTTGTGGAAGAGCTCTTGCACAAGAAGGCTTATTTCTTGTGGGGAGAAGAATAACTCTTGCACAAGAAGCCCTGTTTTCTGACTCTTTACTGTAAATTTACTTGTGCAAGAATGCGTGTTCAGTGTAGACACTGCAAGTTTTTGCGCAAGAACAGCCGTTCTTGCACAGAAAGCCTGCAGTGTAGACGTAGCCTTTGTGTATATTTGTTTTAACATGTCAAGTTTAAAAGAAAATAAGATTTTGATTATTTACATATTCTTAGAGAAAAATAATTGTATTGGTTTAGTCACTGAAGCACATGATCCCAATTGTGACCCAAAAAGGAAAAATGTAAAAAGGAGAGTTTTAATCCTTTAAAAAGAGATATGTTAACCAGTCTTTTTAGAGAAAAAATATTCATTTTTAAATCAATGTATTAAATATTAATTTTAAAAGAAAATGTTATTTTTGCACTTTTATCATTTTCCCATAAAGTTTGAAAAATAATTGTGTTCCTTTTGAAATAAAGAATAGAACATGCATTTTTAGAAAAAATAAGAGGCAAAGTGAGAGAGAACAGCTGAGAAAAGCAAAATCATCTTAGGCTGTTACAGAACAAAGAAAAAATAAAGGGATGTTTGGGAAGAGGAGAGATAGAGATGTAAAGTAGCAAGGCCTCTTTTACTGAACAAATGATGATGATGGGAGAAGAGAAAACCACATATTCCCTGTAGCTATCTCGAGGATCCTCCTACTAAGTGGGCTAAGGCCAAGGAAAGTGTCCAGGAACTATGTACAGGGTACTCTGCACAGAAACCGTGAGACCACATGTGGAGCAGGGTGTGACTGCTGGTGGACACTGTAGCTGGAGCAGGTCTGTGTAGGACTTGTGGGGCTGCAATCAAGGCTGGGCAGAAAGCTGGTGCAGAGAGGCCTTAATGAGACACACGTGACCAACCGATTGTGGCCTAGAAAACTACAAGCTCTTGTTTGCTGTGAACAAAAGTCTAGACTGCAGAGACCAGCCCAGGCAGTAAATCTGAAGAGTCTGAACCCTCAGTTTGAAATCCCCTCCCCCTGCAACTCTAAGAACAGCCATTGCCTCACTGAGTCACTATTTTAGTCTTAGTACCTAGAGTATTTTCAAACTTTCCCTTTCTTGCCAGCCCCAGTCAAATACCCTTTCACTTTAACCATGTGTTTGAGAAGTTACTGATACCCACCTAGACAAGGCCCAGCAGCTGAAGCACATTCAGGTCTTTCCTTTGCAGCGCAGGGCACCTGGCAGCCTGCTAACACCTTTGTGTTCCACCCTGCTGAGCAGCTGTAACAATTAACATTTTCCTGGGGATACTGGGGATGATTGAGAGTGGGAGAAAGTGCAGCTCGGGTCTGCTCCATGATAGGTATGAATTCCTCTGGCTTGATTCCCCCTCATTAGGCTGGGGCTAATGTCACTGCAGGGAGGAAGAGGCACAAGAATCTGTGGGAAATGCTGGCCCCAATTCTGTGGATGTGGGGGGTCAGCGTGGTGTGGAATCCCTACCAGATTATTCCCTGAAGCTCCATCCCCACCTGCTCTTTAGCCAGCTTAGTCAAGTGCTTTGGGTATATCTAGACAGTGGGGCTATTTGGTATCCTAAAAGAGCTACCCTGTGTCTTTTAAATGTGCCCATTATTTCAAAATATTTTTTGAAATAATGAGTACATTATTTCAGCATCCCTCTAACCCTCATGGAATAGTGTGTTATTTTGAAATTTGCTGTGTAGATGTGCCAAATTTTGAAATATGCTATTTTGAAATACAATACACAATTGCATCGTTCAAATTGTGTATCTTATTTTGAGTTTAGGGTGCTGTGTAGACGCGCTCTTAATGACTGGCAAATAATACATAGTGCAAGGGTTTATTCACTGCATTTACCTTTAACAACCTTAACTGTAGTGGTTATCTCCTTTGTTAGCAGGCTGTTGTCCTGGGTTCTCCAGGTGACTTTGCAAGTGTAGTGTCCGCTGTCTGGGACTTCAAGTTTCTCAATTTCAAGAGAGACATCCCCTGGCTTGTATTTTGGGACACTGAGCCTATCTCTGTGCCGTGACAACATGATGTGATCCCCAGAGCTATCCCTTCGAAAGATGGTGGCAGGGCTTTGATCTCGCTCCAGGGTCCAAATGACTGTTTGCTGTACAAAGTCCTGGGAAGGCGTGTAGACGCATGGCAAGGTGATAGAACTCTTCCATGTGCCTTTAATGTCATGGGTGCCAGTCAGTTCCAGGACAGCTGCAGGAAGCAGAAAATAAGGGACAGAAATAAAAGTGGAATGAATATCAGCAACACCAACCAAACACCACACAATCCTGGATATGCCACCAGATTGAGCCCACCAAACCACTGATGCAGAGAGTCTCTCTTGACAGCCATATGTGCCGTTTGTTTTACCATCTGCATCCAGGACTATCAGTCATACCATTGACTGCCTTCTGGAGCCTGAACACTCCTGCCAGCTCTGATTATTTTTGTTGCTCGTCTCTGAACTTTTTCCCACTTTTAATACCTTTCTCCCAAGGAGATGTAATAGATCTGAATGCAACATCCCCACAGACCCACAGAAAGGGGCACCATTGCCTCCTTTTCTTAGGCAGTAATGTGAATATGTAGTCACAAAGTACAATTGGTTGTTTTGGATCTTTGAGCTCCAAGGAGTTCTTTAGTTTTCTGCTTGGAAAGTTCCTTTCATAACATGACTAGCCATTGCTCCTATCACCCCTTTCACAAAGCTTTCTATCATGTATGGGAGGAAGAAGGGGGGAAAGGGTCAATCCCACTGCTCTAATGCCTTTGAAGTATGCAGGGCCAAATTCTGCAAATAGCTGCACCAAGAGAAATCCAAACTGTCGTAGGTTTTACTCCACATTTACCCCAGAAAATCTGAGATCAGAACCCGCCCTTTTGCCTTGGTATTCAACCAGGAATTTGGCGAGCAGAGATGGAAACTTTAAGAGTGAAAGACTTCCCAGTGGAGCGTTTCCATTTGTTTCTCAAATGTTGTGCAGAGTCTTGTCGTAGTTTTCCTTGAATATTGTGAAATACTTATCAACAGTTATGAAGTTTTTCATATCATAGAATCATAGAATACTAGGACTGGAAGGGACCTCGAGAGGTCATCAAGTCCAGTCCCCTGCCCTTATGGCAGGACCAAATACTGTCTAGACCATCCCTGATAGACATTTATCTAACCTACTCTTAAATATCTCCAGAGATGGAGATTCCACAACCTCCTTGGGCAATTTGTTTAGTTTAGAAAAAGAGAAGACTGAGGGGGTACATGATAGCTGTTTTCAGGTATCTAAAAGGGTGTCATAAGGAGGAGGGAGTCTGTGGAACCCCCATTTCTGGAGATATTTAAGAGTAGGTTAGATAAATGTCTATCAGGGATGGTCTAGACAGTATTTGGTCCTACCATGGTGACAGGGCATTGGACTCGATGACCTCTCGAGGTCCCTTCCAGTCCGAATATTCTATGATTCTATGAATTTATTCCAATGTTTGACTACCCTGACAGTTATGAACTTGAGTATTCTAGGATGCATCTCATCTGGCCCTGGTGACTTGCAGGCAACTAACTTTTCTAGGTGATTTTTAACTTTTTCTTTTTTTATTTTATCTTCAAAACCTAC
>JANRFK010001158.1:24585924-24601363 GCA_030068395.1 Apalone spinifera
GTTTGCAGATGTTACCAAACTGTTTAGGATAGTCAAGACAGAAGCAGACTGTGAAGGGACTCACCAAGAAGATCTCACCAAACTGAGTGATTGGGCAACAAAATGGCAAATGAAATTTTATGTGGATAAGTGTAAAGTAATGCACATTGGGAAAAATAACCCCATCTATATATACACAGTATGATGGGGGCTAATTTGGCTATGACAAATCAGGAAAGAGATCTTGGAGTTATTGTGGACAGTTCCCTGAAAACTTCCACACAGTGTGCAGCAGCGGTCAAAAAGGCAAATAGGATGCTAGGAATTATTAAGAAAGGGATAGAAAATAAGACCCAGAATATCTTACTGCCCCTGTATAAAACTATGGTGCGCCCGCATCTTGAATACTGTGTACAGGTATAGTCTCCTCACCTCAAAAAAGATATTTTGGCCTTGGAAAGGGTTCAGAAAAGGGCAACTAAAATGATTAGGGGTTTGGAACGGGTCCAATATGAGGAGTGGTTAAAGCGACAGACTTTTCAGTTTAGAAAAGAGGAGACTGTGGGGGGATATGATAGAGGTATATAAAATCATCAGTGGTGTGGAGAGGGCAGATAAAGAAAAGTTATTTATTAGTTCCCTGAATAGAAGAACTAGAGGACACCAAATGAAATTAATGGGTAGCAGGTTTAAAACTAATACAAAAAAGTTCTTCTTCACACAGCGTGTAGTCAACCTGTGGAACTCCTTGCCAGAGGAGGCTGTGAAGGCTAGGACTATAATAGAGTTTAAAGAGAAGCTAGATAATTTCATGGAGGTTAGGTCCATAGAAGGCTATTAGCCAGGGGATGAAATGGTGTCCGTGGCCTCTGTTTGTCAGAGGCTGGAGAGGGATGGCAGGAGACAGATCGCTTGATCACTGTCTTTGGTCCACCCCCTGGGGCACCTGGTGCTGGCCACTGTCGGCAGACAGGATACTGGGCTAGATGGACCTTTGGTCTGACCCGGTACGGCCTTTCTTATGTTCATCTCTCTGACCTTTCATTTTGCTTATCTCCAATGGAAGGAGTTGTGAAGAATCTGCTAAGCAGGGAACTACCCATTCCTATCAACCACCTACCCACCGCATTTCATCTTCCAGGCCAGATAGCAGGCAGGGGCAGTAATTCCATTGAAAGAACTGACTAAGGAAGTTATCTGGCCTCTCTGTGGAAACAGTAGTGTTATGTTCAGTAGCAGCAGAGAAGCCTGAGGCTGAGGGAAATGCCCAGGGACTATGTACAGAGCAGGCTGCATGTAAAACAGGAAGCCACGTATGGAACAGGATGAGACTTGAAGCAGGAATTAATTCAAGGAAGTTCTATGGCTTGTGTTCTGCAGGAGGGTCAAGACTATTGATCGTAAATAGTCCCTTCAGTCACCTACTCTTTCTACAGTCAACAGAGACTGTGCCAAGATGTCAACTGGAAGCAACTTTTACAGAATGAAACCATGTTGACTTCCTGGCAAACATCTCTGGGGCACAAAGCTACAAAAAGTGCAATTGAACTACTGGAAAGGAAAGACAAAGAACTATAGGGTTACCGCTCACAGAAAATGAGATTAGCACAGGGGATTGTGATTACTCTGTCAGTTCCTGTTCTTGATACAATGTGCCCATCTCTAAACGCTCAATTGCAAGAAGCGACCTCAACTAACTCATTTTCTTTCAGTGCGCTATAGCAGTGTTTTTATTTGTCCTCCCCCTCCCAAAATCCTCAGTAGCTCACCATAAACTTCCCCAGTAAAACCTACTCACCCTTCTTGATCTTTCTCCTGCACAAGATGACAGCAATGACAACTAACACCACAGCCACGCAGAGCACAACAATCAGGATGATGACATAGAGGGGCAGGCTGGCCCCCTGGTAATCTGGATCAAAACAGCACAAGGCGAGGTTTCAAACAAGGAAGCAATTCTGCTCTGCTGGGCTCCCCAGCACACAGTCTTCCCAAACCATAGGAGTTATTGAGATAGGAATTTTGCTTCTGATGACTTCACGTCACACCACACAGTGCTAAAGAAATCCATGACTCCTCTAGACTTGTTCTTCCAAGTGTTAGAACATGAAGCCTGTAACCAACCAGCCCAACAGCATGAGGTCATGCCTCACAGGAGAGCAGAGGAAAGGGGAGTAGCAGTTAGAACCACATAGGGCAGCAGAGGTCAATTCTAGCAAACCCTGTCGGCCTGAGGACTAAATTCTAAAAATGGCAGCAAGTGGACATGTCACATCCAGTCCACCCTCTCACTATTCACACAACACAGCAATGAAAATGCCCCTTCACTTCCCCTCCCTAAGTGCTTTTAATTCAACACTGAGCAGGCCTCACCTCTTTCTGAGACTATGGGGTGAGCCCTAGGCCCAGAGCAGGGTACCATGGTTACTGGTTTTGTGAGGTCTATTGAGAAAAGTGACAAATGTGGCAGACTCTTCAACCCCTTCCAATTGCTAATTTACGAACTGGATAAATACAAAAACTGCAGGGGGAAGTCATAAACCTCCTACCTCCTACAGAGCACTTTTCACCAGTAGCTCTCAAAGGGTATTGTAAAGGGAATGCCATTGATCTTCAGGGGTAAACTGAGGCACAGAAAGGGGACTTGTCCAAGGTCAGCAAGCTGGCAAGTGCAGAGCTGGAGGATGGAAAACATTGTTCTGACCCTAGCCAATGATCAGCTGTGCCTTATACCATGAGAGTGAGAATAAGAGCTCTTGTTCTTTAACCCTAGCAAATGTCTCACAGATGTTGTTCACATTCATTCACTCTAAAAGTCTAAACTTTTACTGAACCTTCTGAGCCATTTGCCTCACTATCATTCTGCAGTTAAGAGCATCTCAGAGACCAAGCACTAGTTTGGGGCACTTACCCACCACAGTCAGTTGCACTGCATCACTCTGCTCTATGACTTGGGAGGTTGCTCTGTTTTCTGCCTCGCAGTAATATTTCCCCATGTCAGATGTCTGCAGAGAATCAAACATGAGTACAGCGTGATTGCTCACGTGCACTGCCTTTCCTCCAGGCTCTCCCTTGAACCAGCGGTAGATGATAGGTGGGGATCCATTGGAAGAGCAAGTCAAGCTGGTCATAGCCCCTTTCGGGACAGTGAAGCCCAGATTGCCTGGTCTGATGATGGGTTTAGTCACTGAAACTGAAAGGCAAAGGGAAAAGGATTTGAGGCTCACTTGTCCCAAAGTTGCAGAAAATTTGATCGTTATAAAGAAAGGTGCAGGATTCACACTTCCCTGAATCCCATACCTGTGCAGGCTTCTCCAGAATGAATTCATTCATTACCTGCTCTCATAACCCCCTTGCATACAGTTTCTGAACTCCATTCATGGTTTCCTCCTGACTGCTTTGTACCAGCTATGGTAACACAGCAGACAAGGAATATGCGCACACAGCGGGTTTCCCTTGTTAGAGGCTGAGCATCTTTCTACCCCTTCATAAGCCTTCCACACTGAGGCATATGGTTCTGAGGTGCGCTGGGGATGTTCTGAAGTGGGAGGGTGTTGCTGGGGCAGCTCTGTACTCCAACTCTTCTAACACCACTGCGAGGTGCACAGAGATGTTCAGCAACGGGCAGCCTTTAGGACTGCCTCGAAATAGCACTAGTGGCCAAGCGAGGTACAAACCACAACCCCACATCAATGTTGAAGGCTCCTGTTCCCTTCCTTCAGGGTTGGATAGTGCCAGTGTAGGGAGAAAGAGCCAAGGTGCTTGAGAATCTATAGGAAATGCCGGCTTCAACCATGTGGCTGTGGAGAGTCAGTGTGACATGGAAGCCCCTCTGCCCAACCCCATGCCCCCACCAGGAGTCTTTATGAGTGAGAAATGCCAAGTTAATGCACATTTTACTATTGGCTTTACCTTTAATGACACGAACCATCGTGGTTCTCTCCCTTGTTAGCAGGCTCTTGTTCGGGGCTTTCCAGGTGACTTTGCAAGTGTAGTGTCCACTGTCTGGGACTTCAAGCGTCTTAATTTCAAGAGAGACATCCCCTGGGACGCTATTTGGGACACTGACCCTATCTCTATACTGTGACAACAGGATGTGATCCCCAGAGCTATCCCTTCGGAAAACAGTGGCAGGGCTTTGATCTCGCTCCAGGGTCCAAATGACTGTTTGCTGCAACATGTCCTGGGAAGGCGTGTAGATGCATGGCACGATGATAGAACTCTTCCATGTGCCTTTAATGTCATAGGTGCCAGACAGTTCCAGGACAGCTGGAGGGAGAGAACAGGAGAAGAGGGGTAGAAATAAAAACAGAGGAGAGAATGCCAGCATGATCTAAAGAGTGTTAGAGGCACATCCAAATGGAGTCCACTAAGCTGCAAACACAGGCCGTTATTCTTGACAAACACTACTGCTCCATTTCCCTTGTCACTCCTAGTGGGAAAGGCATTTGCTTAGAAAGTGGGAGACCTGACCTCAGTTCCCTGCTCCACCATGGACTTCTTGTGAACTTAGAATCATAGGTTACTAGAACTGGAACAGACCTCGAGAGATCGAGTCTAGTCCCCTGCCCTCACTGCAGGACCAAGCACCATCTAGATCATCCCTGATAGATGTCTGTCTAACTTGCTCTTAAATATCTCCAGTGATGGAGATTCCAAAACCTCCCTAGGCAATTTATTCCAGTATTTAACCATCCTGTCAGTCGGGAAATTTTTCCTAATGTCCAACCTAAACCTTCCTTGCTGCAGTTTAAGCCCATTGCTTTTTGTCCTGTCCTCAGAGGCCAAGGAGAACAATTCCACCCTCCCCCCCCCACACCACCTGTAATACCCTTTTAGATACCTGAAAATCACTATCATGTCCCCTCTCAGTCTTCTCTTTTCCAAACTAAACAAGCTCAATTCCTTCAGCCTTCCCTCACAGCTCATGTTTACTAGACTTTAATCATTTTTGTTGTTCTTCTCTGGACCTTCTCCAATTTCTCCACATCTTTCTTGAAATGTGGTGCCCAGAATTGGACACACACTCCGATTGAGGCCTAATCAGTTGCAGAGTAGAGCGGAAGAATGACTTCTCATGACTTGCTTACAACACTCCTGTTAATGCATCCCAGAATCATGTTTGGTTTTTTTGCAACAGTGTTACACAGTTGACTCATTTTTAGCTTGTGGTCCACTATGAGACCTAGGTCCCTTTCTGCAGTACTCCTTCTTAAACAATTGTTTTCCATTCTGTATGTGCGCAACTGATTGTTCCTTCCTAAGCAGAGTACTTTGCATTTGTCCTTATTAAACGTCATCCTATTTACCTCAGACCATTTTTCCAGTTTGTCTAGATCATTTTGAATTGTGATCCTATCCTCCAAAGCAGTTGCAACCTCTCCCTGCTTGGTATCATATGCAAACTTAATAATCATACTCTCTATGCCATCATCTAAATTGTTGAAGATATTGAACAGAACAGGTCTCAAAACGGACCCCTGAAGAACCCCACTTATTATGCCCTGCTAGCATGACTGCAAAATGTTAATAACTACTCTGAGAATGGTTATCCAGCCAGTTATCCAGTTACAGTAGCCCCATCTAGGTTGTATTTCCCTGGTTTATTGATAAGGTCATGCAAGACAATATCAAATGCCTTACTGAAGTCTAGATATACCATGTCCACCACTACTCCCTTATCCACAAGGCTTGTTATCCTATCAAAGAAAGCTATCGGATTGGTTTGACAATTTGTTCTTTACAAATCTATGCTGGCTGTTAACTAGCACCTTATTTTCTTCCAGATGTTTGCAGATGAATTCCTTAACTACCTGCTCCCCTATCTTTCCTGGCACAGAAGTTAAACTGACTGGTTTGTAGTTTCCTGGGCTGTTCTTATTTCCCTTTTTATAGATGGGCACTATATTTGCCCTTTTCCAGTCTTCTGAAATCTCTCCCAACTTCCATGATTTTTCAAAGATGATAGCTAAAGGCTCAGATACCTCCTCTATCAGCTCCTTGAGTATTCTAGGATACATTTCATCAGGCCCTGGTGACTTGAAGACATCTAACTTTTCTAAATAATTTTTAATTTGATTTCTCTTAATTTTATCTTCTAAACCTACCCAATTTCTACTAGCATTCACTATATTAGGCAACCCGTCACCATCAATCTTCTTGCCAAAAACTGAAACTAGAAATTGTTAAGCACCTCTGCCATTTTCAAGTTTCCTGTTATTGTTTCTCCCTCTTCACTGAGCAATGGACCTACTCTGTCCCTGATCTTCCTCTTGCTTCTAATATTTTTATAGGATGTCTTCTTGTTACCTTTTATGTCTCTAGCTAGATTGAGCTCATTTTGTGCCTTTGCCTTTCTAATCTTGCCCCTGCACACCTGTGTTGTTTGCTTATATTCATCCTTTGTGATTTGTCCTAGTTTCCACTTTTTATAGGACTCCTTTTTGATTTTTAGATAATGCAAGATCACCTGGTTAAGCCACAGCAGTATTTTGCCATGCTTTCGATCTTTCCTACACAACGGAATAGTTTGTTTTTGGGCCCTTAATATTGTCCCTTTGAAAAACTGCAAACTCTCTTCAGTTGTTTTTCCTCTTAGTCTTGCTTCCCCTGGAACCTTACCTACCAGCTCTCTGAGTTTACTAAAATCTGACTTCCTGAAACTTGTGCAGGTCACTTATTAAGTGACTCAGTTTCCCATCTGTAAGATGCAGACAACACCTCTCCACTGTGGTGGATGTGAAGGGAATACATATATGAAAAGATTGGGAAGTGCTTTGATCGCTACTCATGAAAAAACTATTGTTCCAGTTCATAGGCCAACAGTATGAGCCCAGAGATTCTCAAGCTTTGTTTCAGAGAGCCCTGGCACACTCTGGGGAAGCAGCATATTAGGAGATGAGGAGGTAAGAGGGTCCACAAGAGAATGCCCAACTCTTATGGAATAGTCCAGAAAATGAAAAGTTTTGAAAATATATACCATTGTAGAAGGGCATCTAGCCCATCTCTCTGACCTATGTTCTCTAAAATACACACTCCAGGTTTTTAACTGGTCTAATTTTAACTCCCTCTAGCAATGGGAACCTCATAATTTCCCTTGGGAAGATACACGTTGAACTACTCTCAGTGGTAGGAAACATTTCCAGGTAAGAAATGTTTCAGCCTCAGTTTTCTTTTGCTCTGTTAATCCTATTACAGCCAGCTGTCTCATCTTTGGATACAGTAATCACTACAAAATGCAGCAACTTCTGGACTGAAACATGGCAGCTGTTTAACAGCACAAAGCAACAATACATAGTGGATTAGGGCAGGAGGAAAGGAGAAGACTGTATCAGATGAAAGCAAACACTGCTGCTGTAACAAAACTAGTGTATATATTATGGGATATTACATCAGTGACATTGTAAGGAAGCAAATGACTTGTGTTTTAAGAAAATAGAGCAATAGGCTTTATGTACATCAACCTCTGAGCATCTCCTATTCCTGCAGTCACATTCTGCTATGTGGGGCATTTGAAGGAAGAGGGCGGGGGAGAAACTTTACAAGAAGTCACATGAAGTTATGATAGGGCCTGAGAGGCAATAACAATAAATCTCAAGCACCTTGAACTTTGGGGCAGTCCAAATCTGCATCTAGTCTTCTTGGTTCGTAGCCATCTTTATAAAACAAATCCCAACTAGAGCACTTGGGCAGAACTTTGGACAACGTTGCATTTGGAGCCACACTTATCTCATGTATAAGTTCTGTGAATCTAGGCTTACTCTTCCAATTTATCAGCTGGCTGCCCAGATTTCAGCTTCATAAGTTGTCTGGGAACTGCTGCATCTCATTAGTAACATGCTCCCGTGTTTTCCTCAAAATACAACTCTATTCTCCCCCAACCCCAGCTCTTTTTTCCAAAAGCCTCCTGTTTCTTTTAACTCAGTTTAAAACAGAACTCCAAATAAGTGTATGAACTTCAACTGCATCTCAACTTCTACTTTTGCATCACTTTTCCTAAAACAGGGGTTTAAGTCTGGGGTTCCACACACATTTTTTAAAGTATTTTTCAACATTTTCCCTTTATCCTGTTTGCTGTTTTCTTAGTTCTCTGTAATTCACTGCAGATTTACTGATGAAGTACAACCACGTTTCATTTGAAACTGTAGCACGATGTAAGACAAGCAGAGATTCTCATCTCAAATACACAAGTGTAAATAGAATATCTAAACTTTAAAGTTTAAGTATGAAAATCCAGAATCTGTCTGGAGGAGAGTTGGGCGTAAAGCTATGGCTGGCACTGTTATTATTAGGACACCTAGTTGTTAAGTTAAAAAAGAATGAACATGTTCCAGTCACAAAATGCATTTTGAAGACACTAACGTTCCAGAGAACACTCCCCCAGTAACCTAAATAATCTTATTTTGTTCCAACATTGAATATAGTAAATCTGACAAATTGCTCAATACTGCACTGCTTGTTACATTCCCTTGTATGTGATGCAAAATGACTGAACTGAAAATATACAAGCTGCCTTTTTATCTAGGGATAATATGCTGCTACTTTCTACATGGTTTGAATTTGAAGTGATTCAAAGCCATGCTGGTATAACAGAAAAGATACTGGTTTCCTCAGCATTTTAAAGTTAATTCTTTTATCAAATTCATCCCTACATGTACTTAGATTAATTTTCTCTGCAATATGGAAAATGTTTTCATGTACTCACCATTGCAGAAGGTGAAGGAACTCACAAACACCACTAACCACATTAACTTTTTCATTCTTCACAGAACTGCGACTGCTTCTCTTACCCTGCACCTCTCCCCTACCATCGGAAGCCAAGTCACCCATGATTAATTTCGTAATCTCATCCACTAGTAAACAGCAGCAACTCTGTAGCTCTCTTTTCCTTCCTTTTTTTCACAAAAACCACAAGTATGTTTTACTAGTGTGGCTGAAGATGTTGGAGTTCTACAGATAGGATGGATCCTAAGGAAGGCTGGAGTTAAGAAAAAAAAAGCCCATTTTTCTTTTTTCATTCCATATTGCCCTTATTTTGAGTTTACCTTGTGTGATGGATGGGAGAAGTGCTGTCTTTTTCTAAACATCCCACCATTCAAGCTATGTCTACACTACAGGGTTTTTGCACAAAAACACGTAGAGCATCCACACCTCAAGCACATTTTTGCATAAGAAAATTTACAGTAGAACAACAGAACAGAGGGCTTTTTCTGGTGTAGGTATTTCTCTTTCTACAAGGAATAACTCCTTTTTGCGCAAGAGTTCTTGTGCAAAAAGGTGCGTGTGGACGCTCAACAGGGGTTTCTTGTGCAAAAAGAGCCTGTTAGAAAAAGCACAGGTGCTCTGATGGCCATTCTGTGAATGGCCATCAGAACTTTCTTGCACAAGAGTGTCCATGCAGTGTGGACGCTCTCTTGAGCAAAAGCACATCGCTTTTGCGCAAGAAGTTTTTGCGGAATATTTCTTCCGCAAAAAGCCTCTTGCACAAAACAAACCCCTGCAGTGTAGACAAAGCCTCATTGACTAAAGGGTTAAACCCAGGTAGCTAGGAAGTGTTGGCAGGGAGCTAGTAGAACCAATGGGAAGAAAGTGTTACTATTTGAATTGAAAGGGAATCTGCCTGCTATTTTTTTTCTTTTAGGGAGTTCAAACCAGGAGCTGGAGGAACCAGATGAATTGAACCCAGCAGGAATACCATGTCCAGAAAATAATACTGTACTTAGAATTGGACTGAACTTTGCAAGTATGGATATGTGAATAGATAAGGAATGTTTTTAGTTAAATGAGATCAGGTTATTTTCTTTGTTTGGTTAAACTCCTCTGTGCTGAATCAATGTGCCTCCCCACCCCCCAACTAACTAAAGCTGAATCCCAGGGAAGCAATTCTTTGTTTTAATCTTAGTCGCTCTAACACACCTTGCAACCAACTATGCTTTACCAAGTAGATCCTTTTGTTCTGTTGTTAAAATCACCTTTTTAAGACTACAATCTGATTCTTGTGTCCTGAAAAGTAATAGGACAACTGTGTATACATGCTTAAGAAGGAAA
Source organism: Apalone spinifera (assembly GCA_030068395.1). Taxonomy (NCBI): domain Eukaryota; kingdom Metazoa; phylum Chordata; order Testudines; family Trionychidae; genus Apalone; species Apalone spinifera. Next base: position 24,595,951 of record JANRFK010001158.1, read on the forward strand.
GGTCAGCTATCTGAGATTACAGGGGTTTTTTTTTTTTAAGCTTTCTTGTGGTAAAAGAGCTTGGGGACCCCTCTGGAAGAAGTTCCCAAATGATTTCTTCCTGGGTTCAGGAAGAAAGGGTTTTCCCCACTTGGGTGGTGGTAGCATACCTCCCAAGTCAGGGAATCTGTGACTTGGGAAGTTTTTAAGAAAAAGCCTATAGAAGCAAGATATTTTTAAAGGTCCCTTGTGGGTCCCCAACTTCTGCAGTCAGAGTGGGGAACAGCCTTGACACTTTGCTTGCTATTCATTTTGTTTGCCAACAGCTTTCTCTATCTTTTTAACTGGACACTTTTGCCTTCTTTTTCAGGTTTTCCATTACTCTCTCAAGGGCCATATTTTTATATTATCTATCGCATACATGTACGTTCTGTCAAAAGAACATTAACATTGCAAAGACAAGTGATGGGGCAAGTGCTTAATTTTGGGAGTAACTAATACGGGACTTTATTAATAAAGCTGTAAAGGAGGATAATGTAACTAATGCAAATCAACATAGGTTTATGGAAAGTAGAGTCTGGTCAAATGAACTTGATAGGTTTTTTTTTAAATGAGATTATAATTTTGGTTCTTAAAAGCACTAGCATTGGCTTAGTATATTAGACATCTTCAAGGCATTTGACTTAGTACATGACAAAAGCCTAGAATGATATAAAATTAATATGGCACACAAATGGATTAAAGCTGGCTGACAGATTTCAAAACGTACCTAAACAGGGACTCCTCATCAAGCAGATGTTTCCAATATGATTTTGCAGGGACTGCTCCTTGGCCCTGTGCTATTTAACTTTTAATCCATGACCTGATAAACCACTGATAAAATTTGCAGACAATACAAAAATTAAGGGGAAAGGTCAATAAGTAAGAGGAGAGACATGTACAGCCATCAGGATTGGTTAGTAAACTGGAGGCAAGCAAACAATATGGGTTTTAATGTGACTAGCCATAAAATGTATACATCTAGAAACACAGATATTGGCCATAATTATGAGATGGAGGACTAGATCCTGGGAAGCAGTGATTCTGAAAAAAGATTTGGGGTTTGTGGTGGGTGGGAAATCAGATGAACAAGAGCTCCCCTATAGTGATTCTGTGCCACGATCCTTGGGTGCACAAGCATGGGAATCTCAGCTTGGCACAGAAAGGTTAATTTACTATAGTTTGGTACTGGGGCAACCGTTTCTGGAATATTGCGTTCACTTCTGTAACCAGAGTTCAGGAAGGATGTTAATAAATTAGAAAGGATTCAAAGAAGAGCCAAAAGACTATTTCAAGTTTTAGGAACTGCCTTAGTGATTGAATTCCTTGACTCTATCTAATTAACTTAAGAAAGTTACTTGATGAAGTACCTACACAACAATATTTGATAATGGGCTCTTCAATATAGCAGACAAAGGTAAAACAAATGTGACAGCATATTTCATATTCTTTATGGAAATATGCTTAACTGAAATGCTTCATGCAAATTAATTATTTTAAGGTACCGTTGGAAAGTTTGTAATCTGCTGAATGATTTGTGCGCATGGATCATTCTTGTATTACAAGTTAGAAATAGGAAGTATAAACCTCTTTAGACATGCTAAGTGAGGGCCATTAGTAGACTCAAGGTGCTTAATGGCCTAGAACTCTGGCCAATGATCTATGAATAGTGTTGTTTGAGAACTGCTCTAGATTTACAGGAAGAACTTTTTGGAGCAGAATGGGCCATGGTCAATGCAAACCTTTCCGTGGACTAGCAGTTGTTAATGGAAATTCGTCAATTATATAATTACTCCTGAACCATTTTCCTATGCTGCAATAAGGAGAATTTTAATTTAATTTAATTTAACCAGTAAGAAAGAAAATATTAATCAAAATTATTAAACAGGTTAAGTAGTAAACCAATATGAGAAAGTTAAAGCAAACTTTATTTAAAATGAAGTCAAATATTAATTTATGTCCAATACAAAAGGTTTCAACATTGTCTTTATTTATGGTAGGGACGGGAAACATTAACCACAGGGGGGAAAAAAATAAAAACAAAAAAGTCAGGGACCACACAGGTGAGAACAACAAAAAAAAACCCCACCCTTCTCTTATATGGCCCACAACTGACACCTCTCACTCCCATGGTTTTCCAGCCCGGAGGGGGAAGGGGGGGGGGGAGGAGGAGAGGGGGAGGAAAGAGGAGGTGGTGAGGAACAGGGAGAACTAAGGTTCACGGCTTCCCAAAGGCCATATTAACTCTTCAGGGGGGGCCACAAAATCCACTAACCTGGAACACCCTAGGCTCTGGGGTGGCCAATAATGAGAGGTTCAGTGTCTGGGATAGTGCTGTCAGTAAGTGGGATAGGGATGGGCATGTAGGGTCTGGGCAGGAGGTGGAGGGTGCAAGGTCTTGCCAGGAAGGACGGTGCAGGAACTGGCTGAGAATAGTGTGTCTGGCCAGGAGGGAGGGTGCAGGAGTAGGATGCTCCGACAGGGGGATGATTTGTGTGCATGTATCATTGCAGGAGCAGGCTAGTGGTGTAGGGGTGTCAGTGGGGTGGGTAGATGAGGAGGTGGGGTGCAAGGTCTGGGCATGAGGAGAAGGGAGGCACTTACATGCCTTTGCATGCCTCTCAGCTTGTAAGCACCATGTCCCAGGCACAGCTTCCCACTGCTCCCATTGGCTGGATTCCAGGCAGCGTGTCTGTACATTGCTGCGCCTGCAGCTGGGGGAAGTGAAGCTGCTTCTTGGCTCCACTTTTTCCCTGCAAACTGGATCCAGCGGGGAAGCTTGGGGCTTACCACCCAGAGTGAATAAGGTGGTAAGATCGAATAGGGAAAAGAATCAGACCCAAGGTGGGAGGCTTCCCAGCTTCTGAGAAAAGGTTATTAGAACTAATATTAGGATTAGAAATTACATGTAACAAATTTCTTAGAATGTTAGGCTGAGTTTTTTTTATTTTGCTTAGTAACTTACTTTGATCTGTCTGCTATTACTTGTAACCATTGAAATCCTACTTTTTATACTTAATAAAATCTCTTAATAAACCCAGTGTAAAAATTGTTACCTGGATGGAGGGGAACCACAGCTGTGTATCTCTATATTTCATTAATAAAAGGAGACAAACAATTTGAACTTGCTCTGTATAAAACTTTATACTGAATCAGATGGATTTACCTGGAGTTCTGTGCATCTGGGTGCTGTGACAAGTCTCTTTCGCTGAACCTTTCAAGAGTTTAGATGATCTCAGTGTCCTTGTTGCTCTGCTGTGGGCTGTGACCCCAACTCTGTGCTAGCTCTGGAGGAGATGAGAGATTCTAGATCAGCAGGACTGAGTGATGAGCACTCCAGAAGACAAGTAGGCAGACTCAGTGGTTTTTCAGCACAGCACATGATAGCATCAAAGAGATCGCTGTGACCAAACCCATCACAACAAGATTTCATGGCTGGAAATTGAAGCTAGACAGACTGGAAATGAAATGAACAATTTTATTTTTGAAAAGTAAAGATAATTAACTGTTGGGACAATTTTCCAAGGGTCATGGTAGAGTCTCTGTCACTGGCATTTAAAAAAATATCTAATCTTGATTTTAAAGATTAGTTCTTTTGGGAAGTTCTATGATCTGTATTGTGCAGAAAGCCAGACAAAACATGACCACATGGTCCCTACTGGCCTTGGAATTGATCAGTTGAGTTAGTAAGGAGGCACAGCTGAAAAAGGATCACCTAGTCTCTCTTTAGGGAGCACCAGGTTTCAGAGAAGGGGATAATCAGGGAGACCAGAATGAAATACATGCAGTGGTGGGATGGAGTAGGCTCTGAAACAGAAGCCTGCAATTTAGGAGTGGGACAACAAGCAACAAAAGTACAGACAGAGAAAGACTTGGAGTGACCTGATAAGGGGAAATGAAGGGGCTTGAGAAATTCAATTTGAATGTTAATTTAATAAAACTGAACCTGAGAAGGGCATGGACCAAAGGGTTAGTGAGTTTTTGACAAAGCCCCTTGACAAAAGAAGATGAGGCAGGGGGCTGCTCACAGGGATGCCCTGAGAGGGCACACAAGAAGCAACCACCCAATGACAGTGTAGTGTTCTTTGCCTTCTCAGTGCTGAGTAGCACACAGCCATATGGTCCTTTCCCCCAAAAGGAATCATCATCTTTTGTTCTAGTACAGCCAGGGACCATAACTGTACCTAAGTCATCAGAATCCCTAGAGAGCTGTTTAGTCCCCAGTACCCTATAGTCTTAATTGTCACAGCTGAAGTCAGTCAAAAGAGGGCTCAATAATTATCCATTTCACCAATTGTTTTTGTTATGCAGGTACCAGTTTTGCTTTGGAATGGAGCTAAGACCCTGCAGTTATTTCACAGAGGCCACCACAAGGGGATGACAAATCAGGAGGAAGTTAGTAGAAAACTATTGTCCAACTGTCTGCATGTAGAAGAAAGGGGAAGGTCTACAGCAAACATTCACACCAACTCCACTGGCTCCAGTCACAGCCGATTTCACAAAGAGCTTTCATGAACCAGTCAGTTTTAGTAATAGATTTTGGCTGTTACATGGAGAAACTGATGTCTCTAGTTATAACACTAAGAACTATCAGTCTCTCCCATGTTTACCAAATCAGGACAATAACTCATAAAACCATGGCCTTCATTCCAGCTAGTGAAACAAAAACCTAATGCAAATCACTCAACTCTGGCCATGGTTTCAAGGCTTTTTGGTCTGCTTCATACAGCTGTGATGCATCAGTATTTCTTTTAAAATCAGCTTTCCTTGCTGAGAACCTCCAGGGCATTGACATCAGTTCTGTGCTTTTGATTATCTGAATCAAGCTCCAGTAGGCCTGCCAACAAAGGGAGGTGGGGGGAGTGGGTGGCAGTTAAGAGGCCAGTGCCACAGGGCCCAGAAATTCAAAGGGGCCACTGTTGCTACTGTGGCAGCCAGAGCCCTGGGCCTTTTAAATAACAGAGTTCTGAAGTAACTCAAATGGGAAATTGCAGAACTATTAACTGTGGTTTGTAACCTATCCTTTAAATCAGCTTCTATACCTAATGACTGGAAGATCGCTAATGTGACGCCAATATTCAAAAAGGGCTCTAGAGGTGATCCTGGCAATTACAGACCGGTAAGTCTAATGTCAGTACCGGGCAAATCAGTTGGAACTATAGTAAAGAATAAAATTATCAGACACGTAGATGAACATAATTTGTTGGGAGAAAGTCAACGTGGCATCTGTAAAGGGAAATCATGCCTTACTAATCTGCTAGAGTTCTTTGAGGGGGTCAACAAAAATGTGGACAAGGGGGATCCAGTAGATATAGTAAACTTATATTTCCAGAAAGCCTTGGACAAGGTCCCTCACCAAAGGCTCCTAAGTAAAGTAAGTTGTCATGGGATAAGA
>JANRFK010001158.1:24608005-24630673 GCA_030068395.1 Apalone spinifera
TGTGCCAGATGCAGGACGAGGCGCTTACCTAGATGGCTCCCTACCCAGCAGCCCAGTGGGATCCTCCCCAGGCCACTCAAAGCAGTAGGCTGCTGGGGCCACCTGCTTCTTGAGGCAGTATGGGGAGACTGTGCACTATGCCTGCCACTAGCATAATCACTGCAGCTCCCACTGGCTGATTCCATGGGCCATATTTTGTCCATCCCTGAACAAGAGCTATGGACTCTACACACCTAACAACCAGCAGTTAAAAGATACAAACATGAAAAATCACCCAGGTACAGGACAGCTGAAAAAGTTGCCTTAAACTGCTGTTTTGGAAAGGCACAACCCTAGAAACAGCCACCTCTCCCCTTAATTCAGGGCTTTGAGAACAGAAGGTGCACTAAACCAACTTCTGATAGGCTAGAGTTGCATACAACTCTACTTGAAAAATATGGTATTTGGTGTCATTAGTCACGATCCAAATAAGTGTGAAATTGTTATGCTTAGGCCTATCATTAAAACAGCTTGGCTTCTTTATTGGGCAAATAGTTTAAAATATCCTGAATCACAAAAGTATCAGGATTTCAAGTTAATTACAAACATTACAAAGTAAAGTTACTTCACAGCAAGTCCATTAGGAAGAATGGCAATTACATCAGATTACCAAATTGGTTCCTTTTTCTCCAGATAGCCTTCACAGTTGTTTTGCTGATTCACGATATAATCTGTTTAAAGACTACAGGCCACATCCAGCCTACACACAAGCAGGTTACAAGTTTGATAGTAGTGGACAAGCATTAAGTTATACCAGTAGCTAAATGTGGCTCTACAGCGGGGTGGGTGATAATTTTTGATGGGGGCGGCCACTCCAAGGCTTTGGAAAATGGTCAAGGGCCACTCTCTTCCTTGACACCAGTGGAGATGTGGGGTCCGGGATGGAGGTTGGGTGCAGAAGGGAGCTTGGGGTAAGAGACAGGGATGCGGGAGGGAGTGTGGGGTTGGGGAGTGAGTTCGGGTGGAGACAGTTGTGACCTGGGGCAAGGATTGGGATGCAGGGTTGGGGAGGGCGTATGGGTTCAGAAGAGGGGCAGAGGGTTTTGCTTATATGGAGTAGGGGGCAGTGGGTTGGGGATGGAAGGGGCTGGGATGCCAGAGGCAGGCTCTGGCCAGGACACTTACCTGGCAGGAACACAGGTTTCTCAGGCAGCCTCCTTGCCTGCCCCTTCTCAACACAGGCTGCAGGGGGCATGTGCATGGGTAAATAAAAGCCTGAGGGGACAGGAGTCATGCTTCACATGTTGCCTGTTCTTCAAACAGGAAGCTCCAATTGGTTAGAAACCAGCCAATGGGATTCTGCTGAGTGCAGGTGCAGTGTATGAAGCCTCTCTCTTCCCCCTCCCCCCCTTTACAGCTATGAAATACAGACAAACAGCCAGCAGTTGCTTTTTTGAGCGGCATTTGTGGGGGGGAAGGAGGCAGGGAGTGCAAGCAAGGAGTCTCCTTGAGGCTCCCTGCTGCATCCACAGGCCAGATCCAGTGGCTTTGCAGGCCGGATCTGGCCCGCAGACCATATTTTCCCAGCCCTGCTCTGTATCACAGCTGATCACAGGCAGTGGCCAGCAGGACAGTATAGGATGGTGATTTCAGTGCTCAGGGAAAAATATATTGGACACCACACTTGTTTTATAATAGCCAACATGTGAATTGGTTTAAAGGCACTGAACACATTTTTTACAGGAGAAAATATAAGAATCTAATATAACCATTAGGAAGAGATTTGAGAATAGAGAATATTGGCTCAAGACAAATTTCTGTCAAAGGCATGCAAATTTCTGTCAAAGGCATGATTCTGCCCAGCTATAACTGAAGGCAGAATCAGGCCCAGCCTACAAGCACAGCTGCATGAACAGGAAGATACCGTGGGTAGAAGAGAGCATGTTTAGGAATTGTTTTAAGTTCGTGAAAATTTCTAGAGCCCTGCACGGATACAACATTTGCATTTTGTATCCACAAAAATGAGCTGCAAATATCCACACATCCATGGATATAAAGCACATATTCATGGATTTCCAAAGCCTCTAAAAATCACCCTTTGAATCTTTGTTTTGCCTCAAGTGAGCCAAGACTAAGTTCAAACTTTGTAACTACAAGCACAGGAAAAATGCTCAGGCAAGGTAAGTTTCTGGACTTCTGTTACCTTCTGGACTTCAGTGATTCCCAGCTAATGAAAAAAAGTGCCCCATGCGTATGCTATGTGCAAGTTACACCACAGGAGCCGCCATAACTTGTTTCCTATGCATCATAATGTAACTATTAGAACACTCAAGACTCTGGTCAAGGGATGATTGTTTTCCTATGGAGAACAGTATTTTTAACATGTAATATTGCTTTTTTTCAAGTTAACAATCTCGCCTACATTATTAGGGGCAAATCTAAGATTAGAAAAAAATTGACAGGCAGATGCAAACATTCCTAGTAGTAGGCAAACAAAATATATTCCATCTTTTCAAATGATTTTCTAACAGTAAACAAGCAACCTAATGAAAGACTCAGAACGAGAAAATTCCATGTTGCAATATTCAATAGGAGGTGACAGGACAGCTAAAAAAATACAACCCAACTTTACAATAGGATATAGATTTCCTTTTAGTAACAATATAAAAAAATTACATATTACAATACGTGTGTGTGGCATTTGTTTCTCTGAGCGCCTTCAGTGCTGTGCAATTCTTGTCTCGATCATGCTTTCAGCTTCTTGCATGAACTATTTTGCATTTTTAAGAGGCCTTCCATTATCTTTGCATATTAGTCCCAGGATGGGGCAGATAGGGCAAGGAAGTGAAAGGAAGGGAAGAAAACCTCACTGAGCCCTGTACCATCTCTGTATTTCAGATCAGGAAGCTGATCTTACAGAGATGTTGTGCAAGTTTTCAAGCAGTTTCTATCTCGGAGGCCTCTTCTATAAAATTAGCAACAGGGCTGAGAAGCAGGAGGGGAAATAGTTTATACTCTCCATTGCCATCTTCTGGGAGCAGAGGCTGATCACAGAGTTCCAATGTATCAAGGGATTCAGTCTGGCTTGCTGGAGCTACCAGTGGTGAAACTGCTTCGCTACTTGAGGAAAGAGAAATAGCAGGTTTCTCCTCCAATGAGGACAGGAGAAGATCTTTAGGATCCTCTGTCTTCCCAGCACCTTCAACAGAGGGCAGTTCTTCGAATAATGAAAGCAGAGGGTTGCCCCTGTATTGTATCAACTGCATGTCTGTAATGAAACAAAGCATCCTAAACTGAGATTCATGACAGTTATAAGAGCAAGGTCTTATTCAAAAAGGGAAATGAAGGGGTGGGGGGAATTCCTTCACTTCAGATATCGGAGAAACCACCGTTGGTCAGCTGGGAACCAGAAACAAGAGGATCCGGAGGACTGCACGTAAAACTTGTGTGAAATGAAGCAGACTCAGTTGCCTTATCTTTCGGCTGGAGAGAGTTTGTGGATGCTACTAATCACATCACAAATGCATACAATTAACTGTGTCTAAAATGGCCAGCCATGAATCTGTATGACATTACTGTGGTCATACACCAGCATCTCAACAACTCATCTCTCCACACTCTGCCGTTAAAAGTTGCCCACTTGTTACTCCAAATATCATTCCCTCTCCCTTAAATCCTTTCAATGGCTTCCTGCTTTTACACTTCAGATTTAATGGTTAGCCCTTTCTTATTGCATAGTGCCTGGAAAGCACTACTGAATCTTTCCTGTACTTCCTCGTATTCTGCTTCTAGATCCATGAACTTGGATTTGTCTTTACAAGTGCTCCAATCTCACCCATCTGCCACCTCCCAGTTTGCACCATTTGTCAGGCTGCATCCTCTGTTTGGGGCAACCTCTCACTTCTCAATATTTATTCCTCCTTTCATGAAGCCTTCCCTTGCTTTCCCCTTAATCATCTTGTGTTTGAGGCTCCCCTGCATTTCATATTCATGCCTGAAGTAGAGTGCTAACTCTTCAGAGTTGGGACCACATACATTAGATCGAGGTGGGCAATCATTTTTGACTGGGAACTACTTCAGAAATTTTTTGAAGTGGCCTTGGGCTGTCCTGGAAGAGATGGGGCCTCAGGTGGAAGGGGCAGGGACAGGACACTTTTGTGCTTCCCCATCCACAGACCCTGACTGATCTGACAGTATGGGGGGGGGGGCATGTGAAGTCTTTGCTCTCTACCCCCTCAGAGAGAACCGCGAACTGTTCTGAACAGCTGTTGGTTCCCTCTAGGTGGCTGTGCCCCTGGAAGTGGGAGGAGACTTTGCATGCTCCCCACCCTGCCCTTTCAGGGCGTGGGGGCATGGGGACACACAAAGTCTCTTCCCACCCTGCCCTGTTCCTCACTGACCTGGGGGCAGGGGGAGTACATGAAGTCTCTCACTCCCTGCCTTCAGGCACACAGCACTTAGAATCAACCCTGGAGGTTGACTAAGCGCCGTACGTTCCCCGGTCCCTAGGCCCTGATTAGCCTGGGGGCAGGGGCGTGGCAGGGCCTCTGCGGGCCAGATCAACCCACTTGACGGGCCACAGCTGGCCCTTGGAGGCTCTTTTTGCCCACTCCTGCATTAGATGAAGCTGAGTGTATACTTACCATGTTCCATAAATAAAGTAGGCAGAGTGTTATATTGTGAGAGATGCAATCTATGTGGCCCACACTGCTACAGTAAAGAGGGTGCAGCTGTGAACCCAATTTTGAAGTTCTCTGAATTACACTTGCTTCCACCACACCAATTATTTAAAATGTAAAGTCTCCATGGTGGCATTAGACACATAGCCAAAGGAAACAAGGAAAAAAGGAAATATTAAATCCAGCAGCTATGTTATATACTTGATGGCTTGATTCAGCTCCTGTGAAAACCCAATGGAAAGTCAGGGTGAAACAGGAATTGGTCTGGGCTCTTAACTATGGAAGTGAGGTTATGCCAACATAGGCTGGGAAAGCTAAATTCAACCCAGAGCTTGGTATTTTTAAGGTGGTCTAAAGACTCTGGGACAACTCCCAGTTTTCCCTTCTGCCCACCTTTGTTTTCAGTTGTTTCCTGCTCACTTGTTCCCAGCTCTTCAATGCTGTCCGGCAGGTCCTCAATCTAGAGGAGAAGTGAACAAAAATTCTCTGTTGGTAAATGTGCTGCCTTTATTTTTTGGAGTAAAACATATTACTGACACTTCCAGCTTTCTGTTGATAAGTCACAGAGACTGCGGGTGAGGGTAGTCCCCCCATAAAAGGCCAAATTGGAATGTGTGCTTGTGTGCATGCTTTCTCTCACTCACCCCTTCCTGAGGTCTACTGATAATCTGCATAGCAAGGCTTTAAGGACTTGTTGCTGCTCATGAGGATTAAAGCTGGCAATGCAGGAAATAGATTTCAGAGATGCTTCTTGTAATTCAGATAACTAACATTCCCTGTGCAGATTTGCTACAGTTGGTTTTTGGCAGATGTTCTCTTGATAATTTTGATCTCACCCTGTCTACTAGCTCTTTTATTCCAGCAAGGCAGACCATGGTATCTGTTTCAAGTAATCCTTACAAATTAAGTCACATCAAAAATTAAATCAAAGCTGCTAGCATTTTTCTCTGATTAACATGATCCAAACCAGGCTGACAGAAAAGCTTATTTAAATAAAGGCACATAGTTTCAGGATTTGTAAAATCAGAAACCATTTTGCACAAGTATTTTGTTTCAAGACTAGAATTTAAGAACTGGATGAAAGAACAGCTATTAGCAGTGAATACTTATGCTCTCATGTCTGTTCAGGAAGCTTCTGTGAAGCTGTGTTTGGGATAAATGTATTTCATTCAAGTTTTTACATCACTATGAAAAACTAGTGTCAATTCTTGGATGAATTGGTCTTCCTTGCATCCTATTTGCAGAGTTGAGTGCATAATTAATGAATATATGAACAGACAGTATGACTAGGATACCCTGTTATTCCCCAGCTCTATTTACAAAAAATGTTTTACCGAATGCAAAATGATAATGAGCGGAAAAAAATTCAAAATAGGCAGAAATGTGAAAAAATTTAAGAGAACACACAAGGAACTTTCTCTTACTTGCTGCATACAGCACCACCTAACATAATACAACTACATCTAATGTTCAAGCTTTTCCCATTTCTACTCTTACACTCCCTTTGGACAGTGAAACAAACAAGAATGACAGTTTTCATGTTTTAACTCCAATCAATTTCACTTATCACATAGGCAACTTGACTAAGGTCAATTCAGCTCCTACAATACTTTTCCAATCCTTTCCATAAGAAAAAAAATCCCTAACACTTACATTTTCTATATTGGATGAAACATTTGTCAAGTTTGTGTCCAGGGCTGGGAGCTCAAGATTGAAAGTCTAAAGGTAAAGAGAAAAAACATATAGTATAATAGGTGTTTATGGAAAAATCAGTGACATATATACTATATGCAGGTTCACAGAGGAAAGAGGGAAAAGGAAACCAGGCAGATTCGGGAGTTCATTCCTCCCCTCTGCAATGGAAGGACACCACCTTCAATAAAGGATGTGTTACATTTGACAATATGTAGGGCCTTCCATTTGAGAAGCTAAGAGCACTCTGCAAGTTTCAGAAGATGCCTGCAAAATAAGATTAGTATTCTCCATATTTTAAAACTGAGGCCAAAGGCATAGTGCCTTGTCTAGTATCACAGAACAGGACAGTAAGAACCAAAAAGAATTCTTATCTCCTATGTCTTAGAACGGCATTGTTACTATAAGATAATCTCAGCCAAAAGGCCCCAAATACTCGTAGTCTTTATCTCAAAGGAGCTGAGTAACCATAGTTCTCATGGTTTACAAGGGAATTAACAAGCTGCATAAAAAAAAAAATCAAGCTGTTAGTTTCTTGCATCTTGCATTCATTGTAGCCCCTCAGGATTTTCCAATCAAAATGCATGTGAAACAGATCATAACGATACATTGGAAAGTCTCAACACAGTTTAACAAATACACATCTGACTATGAACTCTTCATATAAATGCCTATAAAGATAGCAAACAGCAATCAAATGTCTAACATTGCATCATCTCAAATTCCTCAAGAGTTAGGGCAGCAAACACACACCTAGTGGGTACACATGCAACGAAAGCATGGCATGAAGGGAGAACATGCTTGGTTATGAGTCTGATGCTGACAGTCAGAGCATGTTATGTTTCTTGTTCCATGTATCATAGGAAAGTGTACATGAGGGTAACAAACCATTAGATCTTCTGAGAGGAGTCCCTATAGTGACTATTTATAACTTTGTACTATTTCATTCACTGACATCTGCATTTGTGAGGATCTTCTCCTCAACACACTCCTATGGAATAAAAGCCGACATAAGGAGAAATAATGTAAATGCTTCAATCAATGCACATGAGAAATCAAAGTGTGCAAATAAAGAGACACTCACATCACTAAAGGATTCAGAGCCAAAGTTAAATTTCTTTCCAGACAGCATCTCCTGGAGCTCCTCAAGACTGGCATCAATACAATTCAGAAAATCCTGAATCTCTTCCCTGAAAGAAATAAAATGACTATGTAAAGCAAGATGCATCAGAAAAATCAGACACATGGACTGGGAAGAGTGTTGGTGGTCAAGTGATCATTGTAGCTAGAGAGCAACAAGAAATGGTCAAGACCCACAGTGGGTCACTGAAAGCTCAAGGCATGTCTCATTCCCATTTCACAAACCCCATTCCACAGCAGTGCTGACATTTACTTGTCAGAGAGGTATTGGTATAAGGAGGAAGACTATCATAAAAAAGAAGCAGGAAAGCTATCTTGGATTCTCCCTTTCCTGCTTCTATTTTTCTCAAATATCTTTCAAATAACTCTCAGAATCCCGCTATGGCCTGAAATACATTAAGTTTCTCTATTTTTGTTCAGGTTCAGGGTGAGCAGGTCTTGTCGACTGCAGTTTTCAGGAAAGCAGCTCTTATGGACACTGCTTACCTTGTAACATGAGCAGCCAGATTTTTACCAAGTTGTACCTGCTTCTATGATGGCTGGCAAAACACAAAGGGCCTGGCCTCAAATGGAAAGAAAATATGCAAAGAATACTAACTGGCATGTGAGCCAAGTGGGGAAGATTGCAACCCCTCCTAGTAGACTGAAGTATTTTCCACATTGGAAAGAAACATACAGCTAACCAAAACAATTGTAATGCAATTTCCCAGGTCTTGAGTTCTCAGTAAGGTGATGTACTACTGGGCATTGGGGATTTGCACCCAACAACTATAAATTATTGAAGCTATTCATTTATGAAGGCCATCACAGCACCGGGTCGCAATAGAAGTTATTGGATGCCTTTTTTTGTAACCAATTTTGACAATATGACTGTGTTCTGATGCAACACAAGAAAGGAACATTCAACGTAAAGCAAGAGACAATTATAAGATTATGTGCTGCTGCTACAGGGCTGGATGGCAGAAAGACCATCACCTTTAAATCACTGATCCAAACTTAGCTTGGGTCAGTAGCGACCAATAATCACTAATGGTTTTCCATGCAGCTTATATAGAATGAGTTGGGTTTCTAGCTTTTATTGGATAGGAGTCCACATTAGATTTAAAAAACCCCACAAAAATGGCACTATTTGATCACTTTATCAGCAATCCCAGCTAAGGCAGAATGAGCCATTGAGAATTAACTCTCCACCTGCTCTAGAGGGAGTTAATTCCCCACCAGGTTCAGAACTTGAATGCATAAACTTTCAGTCATCACTGAAATACTGATTTTGTAGGATAAGAAACCTCCTGAGTATGTGGAGCTGATCAGACTAACCTCTTTTCCCAGCAGTATATAAACTCAATGCTGACAGTCTCAAACCCTTTCTAAACGATTTTTGGAGGGTGGTTGGGAGAAGTCCACATGTGTGTTTATTATTGCCTTCTCAGCCAACATTCACTTTTTAAGAGTAGGTATTTGCCATGTTATGATATTGACAGAGACAATTAAGTTAGAGTTTCTACCGAGCATATACAATGCTCAGGTTCAGGAAATGAGATATATTGCCACTGGGACCTGCCAAATAATATGCATCACTCTCATGCATGAGAATGCTGGCACAGACAGGGAACAGACGTTATCTGCTTTCCATTAGCCACACATGCTTAACAGCTTTCTGTGTGACACAGAAGAAAAAAATTATTTCAGAGGCACCACCTATTTTTTCCTATAAAACCTTGAAAAGTTTGTGAAATAATAGAAAAATTAGAGTGGTTATTGGGTTGTGTTCATGAAAAGGTATGTTTTTTTTGTTTTTTTGATTTTTTTAAAACAAGAGACCCAAAATTGCTATCCTGCCTTGCAGGGTTTACTGAACACAACTTACTGCAGGATTTTCATCACAACTGTCACATGCTTTTTTTTGCCTGAGCTGTTAGCTGGCTCAGAATGTTTTGATCCCATGTATCAAAGGCTGATATGAATGGGTTATGGGACAGTAATTCCTTTTCTCAGAGAGCTCTTTCATGCAGGATTCCATTCGGTCCTGTTCAATGTGTATGAGAAGCAAGCAGAAGAGATTATGAGATTGATCTAGGCTGGTTTCAGAGACACACATATCTATTTAGTTCCCATCAGATCTAGAGGGTCTGGCATATTTTTTGCTTTCCTAGTGCTTTGCTGAAAATGGCATTTGGGAAAACAAACTGGCTAAAACTAACTCTGGACAAGATGCAGTAGATGATAGTGAGTTGCAGGCAGAGATTAGAAACGACTGGTTCTTACCACAGCTACTTTGCTCAAGGGGTTTGAACTGGAGTGTACTTGCATATTCCCAATTACTGGTGGCCTTGATAGATGAAAACATCCACTTTAAAGTATTCAGACCCATAGGTCTTTGATGTGGACTTCAGTAAAGCTGTGCCTTTGTGTCTTGCAGACTGGATAACTGCAAATACTCCCCAGGGGACTACCTTAGAATGTCCCTTAGAAACTGCAGTTGCCTGGCTGACAGCACCAGTTATTGGAAATATTACAAAAAAACTTGAACAATTTTCATTGGCTTTCCAGTTGTTTCTTGGTGCATTTCAAGTTGCTAACTCCAATTTTTAGAGACCTACCATATACAGCATGGCTCCTGACTAGCAAAAAGTCTGCCTCTCTCTCCACAAACTGCCCTGGTAGTTGATAGCTGGGTCATTTGAGGGGACAATCCTAAGATATTTAATATTTGGAGGGCATGCATTCTCTTGAATGACACGCAGCTCTAAAATTTGCTCACCCTGACCTAGTACAGATCGTGCTGATCTTCAGCACATGGTGCAACACCCATCTCTTTCCAAAGCTTCTGAATGAGCAGGGAGGCACT
The DNA here is from genome assembly GCA_030068395.1 of Apalone spinifera. Lineage (NCBI taxonomy): Eukaryota > Metazoa > Chordata > Testudines > Trionychidae > Apalone > Apalone spinifera. The sequence goes on from JANRFK010001158.1 coordinate 24,618,344, forward strand.
ATGAATATGGAAGGAACAAAAGGCAGTTCTAGGTTTTTCTAAGATTTTTGGCCAACACGTATACACCTCTTTAATTAGAAGTATTATAAAATTAGCACAATGTAATGTTGCAGGAATACTAGTATATAACCTAGTCACCAGATTCATATTAGTATAAACATACTCTGTACCTCTCCAGTAAAACATCACTTTGAGTTGTGGAGTTACTGTCATTCAAGATGGAGTCAATCACTGATGCAGGATCTTCTGGAGCATTAACTTGGGCAGAATGCATCTCTACAGCTTCACTGCCTACTACACTGGACATGAGGGAACCATCAGCAAGCTGAACTAGACAGTCTGGTTCTGTATCACTTAACTCAATGGGCTGTGATGCTTCACACACAGGCAGATCCTGTTCTTGAGCAGTCTGGATCTCTCTAAGAAATACATGACACAGAATGAAACAAGAGTCAGGAGAACTCAGCTACTACACTACTTCATAAGAATGACCATAATCCAGTATCTTACCTTCAGATGCTTCAGAGGAATGAAAAGAACAAGGCAAGTATTGAGTAACTGATCACATTGTCCAGTCTCAATTTCTGGCAGTCAGAGGTTTAGGAACATATCCCTCACCATCTTGGCTAACAACCACTCCTATCCTGCACAGACTTATCTAATTCTTTTTGAACCCAAAGAGTCTTTGGTGTGGGATTTTGTCAGAAGTTTTCTGAAAGTCCAAGGTGACTGCCCATAGTTTGGTAATATTTAAAGCAAGCTGCAGAATTGTTATCACAAAACTTGTGAGATACCAGAACCTTAGCATATAAACACCTGAGCATGTGCTTACATTTAAGCATGTAAACAGTCCCACAGAATTCAACTCAAGGGGTTTACTTTGATTCAAATTGGACCATTTACATGTCCAAAGGGAAAACAAATCTACTTCAGTGCTTTGCTGACTTAGGTCCAAGTGACCTGCATGTTTTCTAATAGTTTAAAAAACCCCAACCTGTAATGTACTGAATACATTTAAAGATTTGTATAGGTGGTTGTTAATTTTTTAGATTCAAGTAGTGCCACCTATATTATTACAAGTACAAATACTTTCATTTTCTCATTTATACCTATGACTTTCACTTGGGCTACTTGCTGTAGCACACACACCAGGGGCATCATCCATGGTGTTGGTAATATCTTGAATAATGATGCCTGTTCCATTTTCACTGTCTGGATCATGTTCAGAAATAGCCACCTGCAAACCACAGGAAACAACATAAAGAAAAAAATATATCACTGGCATATTAAAAGTCTCAGTCCCTAACTCTTGGTGAAAATTAGTTCTGCATTTAAGGTTGTTTTTTTTTTAAATGCATTAAACTTGGTGTATTCCCTTTTTGAAGGGACATTAGGGGCTCATCTAGACTACGTGGAACAGTCAAAAGAGGATATGTAAATTCCGCGTGAATTTGCATATCTTCTTCCGATCGTACTTTTGAAAGTGCAGAATTTGCATATCCTCTTTCGACTGTTCCGTGTAGTCTAGATGAGTCCCAGTAGTTTAACATTTTCTAGACCAGAATCTGAAATGCTTCATCCAAAGCTGAGGATGTTATGGTTCCATGATTGCTCAACAAGCCATACAATGACCAACACATCCATTATCCCAAGTGCCCCCCTCAACATTTACCGTATCACCACGCTCCACGGGTAGGTGAATATACTGCCGGCTGAATTTGGAAGGGGAGGCACCAGACGCATCTGTTAGAGATCTAAAGAAAAATATATAACTGTAATGAATGGTTAGAAGGCAAGAGCACAAGTCATACTAATGCCCAATTTCACCCACTTGCTTACGTGCAATAGCAGCAGCTGCTGCTAAGGCCACTTAAGTGACTAATTCTTAAGCTATTTTAAACCATCAAGTAGTTGGTGTAAAATGCATGATTTCATTATTTTTATCCTCATCCTTCTATTTTTTTGTCACAACATCTCCTTTTATTATTGAATAAAAAGGAAAGGTCTTAGGGGCAGAGAATTTCTTCATGTGCTTTGCCCAAAACGACAGGGTTCTGATGCTGGTTGGGTCAACTGGGCAGTAATCCAACACAAGTGATAATATATAACAACAAGGAGGACATTTGGTTTGCTCATTTTGCTTTGCTGGACAGCAAAATTTGCACAGCAATTTTTATTACAAGTTTTTAGTAGCCCCATAACATAAAAATAAAAGAATAAAAGCAACACTTCAGTTAGAGCTACAATTTTAACATAAAAAAAGCATATGTAAAATTCAGAAGCTTGCAATGGCAACACAGGAAGTCAGACTTCCTCTGTTTCTCTCTCACATGCAGAGCCAGACAGACATGTATCACGCCTTTCCGTTAGAGAGCAGTGGTGTTCTGGTCTAAAACAATAAAATCTTTCAAAGTCTCCATTGAGGGAATTGGAGGACTTGGTTAAAAAGAGAATGAGCTAGGAAAGGAGAGAAAAATAATAAAAATGTTTTAGGGACTTTAACAAAAGCTTTAGGCTACCAAAAAGTTAATTACCTTTTTCTCTTGACTCCCACAATATAGTTCCCGCTCATCAAACTTAGTATAAATTGAAGGATCTGAGAAAACAAAAGATGTGATCAGATACCAAGAATTGACTCAGCTTCAAAGCATCAATGTATAGGCTTTGCTACAAAATAAGAATTGATGTGTTAGATACAAATTAGTGTGACTGTCTTTAGATTATGATAAAATAAAAGGGCCTCCAAAATAAGATCATCCCAGGTAAGTGAATTATAATCATAAGAACATAAGAACGGCCGTACCGGGTCAGACCAAAGGTCCATCTAGCCCAGTATCCTGTCTGCAGACAGTGGCCAGCACCAGGTGCCCCAGAGGGGGTGGACCGAAGACAATGATCAAGCGATTTGTCTCCTGCCATCCCTCTCCAGCCTCTGACAGAGGCCAAGGACACCATTTTATCCTTTAATCATAATTAAAATCATTCTGTGAAGCATGCAGCATTAACCATCACCAGAAAGAGGATACAGACCAGACAGACCATAAAGCTCCTCCAGAAAGACAATTCCTACATTTTCAGTTTCAGAATTCAGCCAAATATCTTCAAGATCCCCCCTATATTTAGATGTACTAATCCACAATTTTATGATTTTCTATTCTCCACTCAGGTCACTGAAGTTCCCAAATCCCACACCCTAGCCTGATGTATGCATAAAAGCTTTGCTGACATGGTTAAGCCAGTTAGGAGTGTCTGAAAGAACTAAAACAAAACCATGCACGTCACATCACTAACCAACATGACTAAGACATTTGCTGGCATACTGTATATGCAGCCCTTCTGCTGGCACAAGCTGGGACCTTCATTAATAGGAATAGGTGGAATAAATGACACCACCAAACCCCTATCTGGTTTCGGCAAAGCCTCTGTTCATCCCCATTTCCCAGTCTCTGCTGTAAACAGTAAGATCTTCTAGGGCTTGTATGGAAAAGGTCCAGTATACTTCTCTGCACCACATATACCTCAAATCCCTGGGTTTATGATCTCAATCAGGGGTTGGGAACCTACAACACGTGTGCCATAAGTGGCACATGAGCTAATCTGAGTGGCGCACACATGGTCCGCAGCGGGAAGCTGCAGGTTTAGGACTCTGAGAATGGTGGGGACAGGACCCCCAGGCGAAAGTGGCAGAAGGGCTGGAAGGCAGCTCTGCACCCTCCACCCTCCTCCAAAGAAGGAAAACAACGCCTTAGAGCAAGCCCCCTTCTTCCCCATAGCCACTGCACCCCAGCCCGGCTCCAATCTGTCCCTGACAGCTGGCTTGGGGGCACCTGAGTACCCAGCCTGGGAGTCTCCAATCTCTGCACAGTCAACTTGGATGAAGGGGAAAAAATACCCTCACTAGTTTAAAATAAATGGGGGATAGGGAGAAGAAGAGGGACGGGAGAAAAACAAACCAGGCTCCCCATTCTCTCCCAGGCTCCTTAGGAGCATCTGGAAAATAAACACAATCTCACACTGACACATACACACACCGGAGCAAAAGCCAGACAAACTCAAGCTGTTTCTCCCTCTACCAAGCACTTTTACAGCAGGATTGTCTGGCTATATAGACTCTTGAGGCCCTATGCTACCAGCTATATATTCGAGACTGACTTCCTGAGGAAACTACTATCCACTGGTGATTTTCCAGAACACACCACCCTGGCCACTATGGATGCAGAAGCTCTCTACAACATTCCACACAAAGATGGACTACAAGTCATCAGAACTGTATCCCTGATGATGTTACAGCACAGCTGATGGCTGAGCTTTGTGACTTTGTCCTCCCCACAATTTCAGATTTGGGGACAATTTATACCTTCAAATCAGTGGCACTGCTCTGGGTACCCATATGACCCCACAGCATGCTAACATTTTTATGGCTAACTTAGAACAACGTTTCCTCAGCTCTCATCCTCAAGGGCTTTTCTTCTGCTTGAGCTACACTGATGACATCATCTCATCTGGACCCATGTGAAGGAGGCCCTTAAAGAATTCACCTAGGATTTCAACAATTTTTACCCCGCCATCAATTTGAGCCTGGACCAGTCCACACAAGAAATCCACTTCCAGGACATTACAGTCAAATAAAATGATGGTCACATAAACACCACCCTATACCGGAAGTCTACTGACCACTATGCTTACCTGCATGCCTCTAGCTTTCATCCAGAACACACCACACAATCCATTGTTTACAGCCAAACTTTAAGACAGGACAAACACCTATGGCCATGGTGTCCAACCAGTTCTGAAGCAGTAGCCACTGTAGTGGCTACTGCTGTAGCCAACTAGCCACACTCAACTGGCTGAATAGCCACATGTGGCTAGTGGCCAGAGCGTTGATAGAGACCCTGTAGGTCCATGGTGTCCAAGTTTTCTTAAAAACTACAATACCCACCTGGGGAAGTGAAAAAAAACAACAGATTGATAGAGCCAGGTGGGTACCCAGAAGTAACCAACTACAGGACAGACCCCCCCCCCCCCCCCCCCCCCCCCCCCCCAAAGCAACAGAACATCACTGGACATTACCTACAATCCACTCCCCCAGTTAAACCTCTTTAACACGTCATCAAGGATCTACAACCTATCCTATATAATCCCTTACTCCCACAGACCTTGGGAGTAAAGATGTTAAGAAGCAGGTAACTGACTAATCACGTACTCAATACAATTTGTATCAAGTACACAATTTCGATAAGGGGCCCTGCAGCAGCTCTTATTACATTTAAAAGACAGCAGGGTAGAGTCCAGAAGCTAGCGTGAGCTGGGACTCAGTAGCCCCTGCTTGTGCCGGGTCCTTGACTGCTGTTTCTCTGCCTCCCCTGCTCCCACCCTCGCACCGCGCTAAGCTTAAAAGCCGGCTCCCCCTAGCACCAGCTCCTGCTTCCCACCCCTTGCTGCCTCTGCTATAGGGGCAGCAAGTGGTCGACTCGACTACTCTTTTACATCCCTATTTGGAAGGCAAGCCAGTCCTCACTTCCAAACAGCTCCCCAACTTCAAACAAATACTCTTCACCAGCTATACAACCACCATACAACAGAAACACTAACCCAGGAACCAATCACTACAACAAACCACACTGCCAATGCTCTCTACATGTCTACCCCAATGACACCACCATAAGACCTAACCACATCAACCACACCATCAGGGGCTTGTTCACCTGCACATCTACTAATGTGATATATGCGATCACATGCCAGCAATGCTTCTCTGCCACGTACATTGGTCAAATGAGACTGACTCTACACAAAAGAGTAAGTGGACACAAATCAGACAACAAGAATGTTAACATACAAAAACCAGTAACAGAATATTTTAACCTCCCCAGACACATAGTAACAGACTTGAAAGTTGTCATACTTGAGCAAAAAAGCTTAAAAAAACAGACTGCAGTGTGAAACTGCTGAGCTGGAATTAATATGGAAACTTGACATCATCAGAATTGGACTGAATAGCACCTGGGAATGGCTCGCTCATTACAAAAGGTAATTTTTTCCTTCAAGTATTCTCACCTTTTTACCAACTGTTGGAAGTGGGCCACATCCACCCTGACTGAATTAGCCTCATTAGCAGAGCTTGACAATCTATGGAATCTACTTGCCTGTGGCGAGTAGATTACATCCCGGAAGAGCCAGGTTTGGGCGATCTGCACATGTGCAGAACACCGGACAGCGCAGCTGGCGAGTGGGGCTCGCCGCGGCTCGGTGAGCCCTGCTCATTAGCACTGATGTAACACATCAGTGCTACATCTCTGTATACATGTACAAATGCCTGCCAAACTCAAGCTTCCACTTCATGCATCTGATGAAACCCATGAAAGCTTATGCCGTAATAAAAAGACAAAATTTAAGATGCCACAGTACTTCTCGGTTTTGCTGGAACAGACCAATATGGCTTACTCCCTGAAACTAGTAAGAGAAGATTACTCTGATGCAGTGTTCCCTGTAAATTGGGGTATGTTCAAACTAGGGAGGCTAATGTAGGCATTCGAAGTTGCAAATGAAGCCCGGGATTTAAATATCCCAGGCGCCGCCATTTTTAAATCCCCCTTAGTCCGAACTCCGTGCCCGCGGCTACACGCGGCACGGAGTAGGTAGTTCGAATTAGGATCTCTAATTCGAACTACTGTTACTCCTCGTGTATGCCCCTCTGATTTACCACCTCCAAGATGAGTTGAATTGGGGAAGGCATAAGTGAAAAGAAATTCAGTCCCTTTGGCCAGGACAGTCATTTTTATCTGAGCATTTCTAGTATTGGGGGCGAGGGGATTACATTATGGCAGACACTGCCAAATAGTCTTAATGGGGTCCATTATGCTGGAATCAATTCGCAACTCTATTTTAGCCGATGGGGACGCATGCAGAATGTCTGTGAGCTTGTCTTGGGTTTCAGAAAGCTCAGATAAGGAGATGTCATGGGTGTCCACAATCCTCTTAAAAGGCACTGAAATGACATGAAATCATCATCCGACATAAGGGGTGATGGCACAATCGTATCCTCAGAAGATGAGGAGATATGTATGGGTGGAAAGGGTTCTCCATCTGGAAACTTCTGATTGTCACTTCCTCCTCCAGCACCTTGGAATGTGGAGGAGAGCTTTCTGTTCTGGAGAGCCGTGGATGAGGAGGCCTTGTGCTCTAGGCTCTATACATGACCCAAGGGTCCCAAGATGGCCAATTATGTGGAGGGGCCATAGGAGTTGGTAGTCAGAAGTGCTGTGGCCATGCACGGATGTCCATCGGCTGGTAGTGAGAATCCTCGGAGCTGTTCTGCTGGACTGAGGAGGAATAATGGGATGACCTGCGTCAAGAGCTGACAACATAAACAGCTGGCAGCGGCCAGTAGTGGATCAGGAAAAACAGAAAGCATTTTTGTTTTAAATGAGGAAAGATGAAAAGAAAATGTCCGTGTTAAGGAGAAAAATAGGAGAAAAGGTAACTAGTAATTAGAAAGTTGAGATGCTGCTGTTTCACTCTGACTCAAGCCAAAGGTGGTAGAGGAGGAATTGAAGGCTGGTTGGCCATGCACACAGATAGCCCCTCAGAGTTGAGTAAGGTGGCCTCTACATGTGCGCAGCCAACCAGAGCACTGCTACCACAAATCTCCCACTGGAAGTGCAAGGCATCATGACACCAAAGGAGATGGATCTAAAAGGGACACACTTTGAAGAATTGTGATTGCTTTCTCTAAAGTGCATTAACATGGCCTGTCTCTAGCAGAGTTATACAAAGGGGAAGGGGAGTTAAGCTCTTTTATTGGACCACCTTCTGTTGGCGAGAGAGCAGCTCAAGTATACAAAAGTCTGAAGAAGGGCTCTGTGTATGCGTGAAAGTTTGTCTCTCACCAACAGAAGGTAGTCCAATAAACTATACTAATTCACACACCTTGTTTCTCTAATATTCTGGGACCAACCTAGCTACAACACTGCATATATGTGTGTTTCATCTGTGATTCTACACAATGAAAGAATGCCATGGAATGTCACTGACAGGCAGGAATAAGGACAGCTGCACTGAAGAGGCTGCACTGGTACCTTAGACAGCAACTTCTGTTGTTGGCTGTGCTTCTGTCTTAGAACAGCTACTTCTTTCCACAAGGCTTTATTTTCCCTGCAATGCAGAAAAAAAAAAATCAAGAGGTAGGGATTAACAGAGTTTACTTTTTATGCTCTAATTCCACAGTTTTTAAACTTTCATACTAGCCTGAGGGATTGAAGACAACATTCCTTCCCTGGGGAACTTGGAATGAGTGTCTCAGACCCACCAATCCAGACTCTGGGTTAAACTCGCTCCATCCTCCATCAGGCTGGACCAACCAATTGGTACTGGGGATTTTCACATCCTCTGCTGCTCAGCCACTCATCTTGGCCTGAGGTGTCCATCCAAAGCCTCCTGAGGCATCTATGCCAATAGCTTTCTTCTAACTGGTTATCACCATGTGATGCTCAGAGAAACAGAGGCTCAATGTAGCAAGGACCATCTCAGAGCAATCTGAATGGCTACTTCAAAGAAACAAAAAAGAATGTCTAGCAGGGGATGAAAATACTTACTGAGCTTTGGTTGGTGCTGCTTGCTTGTCAGAGGTCAGAACGGGATAACCCAGTGTCCATAGGAATGAATCTGCAGGAACAGAGAGACTAGGACATGCAAATTCAACTTATAGCTGACCTCTTCTCTCACAACCACAACTAACCCTGTTTTGTACTTAGGAAAGCTAAGATTTCCTGCTGCAATCATCAACTACAACTCAAATACTAGCCTGGATTCTGATGCTGGTAATCAAACTGAAATTGCATCAGTGTTAATAGATTCAGTCCCAGACTCTGCATATTAGAGTTACTAAGCCACATAAGTAAATGAAACAAAAAATATGGATTATTCAGAGGAAAGTAAGGGACAATAATGAAGCTAAATGTTTTGATTAAAATGGAACTCATAAGCCAGGAAACTAAAATCTGATTCCATTATATAAAATCAATGTCCAAAATATAAATTCATGTGAAACATAAACACCATCTACCGTCTCATACTAGCCAGTCTGACATCCATGTTGTTTTGTTGCTCCCTCATTTCCTGAACTTCAGAAAGCACTTTGTGTAAATCTTCTGAACAGACTCTGAGGTCCTCAGTTCTCACTGCAGACACCTAAAATGGGATGATGTTGAAGGTGCTTTATTAAGTCAATAGTTTTGCATTTCAGAAATTTGTATAAAGAACAGTATCATTTGATTATTGATTTTTCAGAACAGTGTCTGAATTGCCTCAATAAATTAAAAGATTGAAAAAATACACTTGTAATTTGGTGCACTGGCCATCACAACAATGCAGATTCAATCTATTACCAATCATTTATACTTGTTCCCCAAAGAAAATGCTCAACAGTCTTTAATCCTTTTTTAGCCTGAAATGTGCAGAAGCCAGGGAGCCAAAAGCAACTTGGCTATTACGGTAGGGTGGGTATTTAACACCACGCTGAAAGTTTAGCACAGATTCAATCTTCTTTCCTCAAAGACTCTCTGTATGACTGACAGGAAGATTTGCCTCTCATGCCACAGCACAAACGTGCTGTAACCAGAAAGCTAGAAAAAACCTGCTTAGCCTTGGTCTTAGGAAACAATCTGAGCCAGATGTTCCAACAATACACTGTAGAACCAGAAACTAGTGTTTAAGCCAAAACAAGCTAACTGTAGGAATTGGGAAGGGGGAAAGAGATAAATGGCAGCATCAAAACTGCAGCTAAGTGTGGTCTACTAAAGCTGCATGAATTCAAAATCGAAGTAAAAACATCCTGGCCTTTAACAACTTGAGCAACATAATAGCCAAAATGGTCTTCCACAGAGCTCAGTGCACACTTACTGCTACTGAACATCTGCTCTACACTCAGAACGACAATGTTCTGGGTGCACACTACTTGGTAGGCAAGTTATGGCATCTAATGATCAAATACTGTTTTTAAAAAGCCACTGTTACAAAACAGACTCAACGTGTGAGTTTAGTATGTTGAGAAGTGCTCTAGACTGATGGCCCAGGAGACTGAGGTCATCTGCGCCTGTCCTCAGGAGAGAGACAACATAGATGGGGCAGAATAAGCACCTTCTAGATTTGAGACATTATTAGATTGTGATATGTCGTTACAAATCATTGTCGCAACTAGGGATATTAAAAATCGTGTAGTAGGCTAACTGTGTAACCTCTGAGATTTTCAGTGGTTACATAGTTACTCATGCTGCGGGTTCTGAAGAATAAAGCTTACAAGCAACTTGCTCATGTGACAAACTCCATTTTGTAGCCGTATTTTTCCATAGAGAACAATGGAAGTCCCTCCATGTGGCCTAGGATATATGAAGGGCCCTGGAAGTTCCTCCATTTTGTCTTCATTCCAGCTTCTCATCTCTGGAGGATCTTTGTTATGAACTGGAGCCTGAGATAACCAATGACTCATACCAAGAGTGGATGCATTCCAGAGACTTGATTTAAGATGGCAGATTATTCCATTCTACCACAAGCCCACACCAATAATTTTGCAATTGGTGCATGTATTTGATTCCTTTAACAATTTTAACGCTCATCCTTCCTTTTTATAAATAAGCCTTTAGGTTCTAAAGAACTGGTTAACTGTGCTTTTTTTGGGTAAGGTCTTAAGTTATAAACTGACTCGAGAATATGGCTGGTTCTCTGGGATAAGAAGAATCTTTTCATTTGGTGAGACTGGTTTTCATAATGTCTCATTTGTATAAGTGGTGGCAGCCCAGTAGAACAGGAGCATCTAAGGGAATTCCTTGTGTGACTTCTTTCTGGCCAGTGTGGTGAATGGAAGTGCTCTTCAAGACTGGTTTGGTGTGCCTTATAGTGGAGGACCTTAAGTCTTGAGCTGTAAGTAGCCCTGTCTCTAAGCAATTTGCCCTAAATTGACCCCCTCAGCAGTGACCACAGAAACTCCTGTATTACAACATTACACCAAGATAACCTGGAAGATGCTGCATATGGAATTCTGTCTACATGGGCCACCAATCCTCAGCTTGTGTGTTGGAATACCTGTGCATAAATGAGATAGTGTTTTTTTGATCATGAAGAATTTGTTAGCTTGGAAATGGAATAAGAGCCAACAATACATTCCATATAAACTGCCTTTTATCAATTAATATGCTCAGGGCACTATACCTTTCGTTTGATGTTTTCCAATAAGTCTGCCTTCCCTTGTTTAAAGAAAGGGTGTTGGAATTCAATGGCTGCGCTCTTCTCTGCTGTTATCATACCATTCTCCAATGCAATCACTTTCCTGAATCCATCTGTTAAGGAAAGATTGGTGTGCTCATTTCTCCCAGTAGCCAAAAGAAAGTTTGAGACATGCAGTTAAACCAAAACCAAATAAGGCTAATAGCACATAAGAATAAAATTATTGAAAGCAGAACCTGAAAGTGAGACAACAAACTTTCCATAGTTCTCAGCCACTTCACTGGTATTGAACTTCACAGCCAGAGAATGCACTTGAAGTACTATGTGTAATTGGCACGGACTAACAGATTTCATTCCCAGGGAATGAAAGTGGATGTTGATTGGAAAGCAGGTATGGGACTGGACTGGAAGGGAAAGAGTTGAACATCAACTTCTAAAGAGTTGTGGAAGTTAGAGAAAGACGTGACATGTTAAGCTATCTTGGGTAAATACCTGATCCAATCAAAGCATATGGAGTTTTGCCATTGACTTCAATGGGGCCATGCTTTTGCCCTTTGGTCATCTTTTGCTCTTACCTTTCCACAAAAAATGACTTACACCCTAAACTACCTCCATGTACTACCCTATATTAGTAAAATAACATAGGGAAGGGAGATGAGAGCACCCCACACATGGGAAGGGGAGACTATAGCTCAGTTTATGTATGCACAAACACATGTGCCCCTCTCCTCACATCATGCAGCAGCATTAAATAGCAAGTCTGCTCTAAAAACAGCATAGTGGTATTGTGTTCCATTTCCATCAGTGCCATAAATACTATCATGAGGACGCAGAGCGCACTCTTAAAGGGTAACGACAGTCCTTATTACTCCCAGTCAAAAGTTTACAATGTAAATAACATCCTGGTAACCAGAAGATACAGCTCTCTGTGTAACAACAAGTTTCAAGACTGCACTTAAAGCAGGAGTGGGCAATAATTTTGGGCGGGGGGCACTTCAAAAATTTTTGAAGTGGCCCCAGGATGCCCGGAGGGGCTTCTGGGCTACCCCACCCCCAGACCATGATTGGTCTGGGGGTGGGGGAGCCCCTCTGTCCCCCCCCCCTTCCCAC
>JANRFK010001158.1:24698046-24715999 GCA_030068395.1 Apalone spinifera
CGTGACCCCTCCGGGGGAGGGTCACGTGCTCGCGCCTGAACTGGGAACCGTCACAAGGGAGACTGGAACAAACCAATGGGGAAAAGCACATTCAGTGACACAAGGTGATAGTCAGAAATGGCTGATGAGCCAATTTAGATACAATTTCTAATGCCCAATTATGAAGGCCTATTAATGAGGCACAGAACAACTTGCGGCACCCTGTCTCTCACAGAGCCAGGGGCACAGCCAATGAAGGAACTCTGTGACTAATTAAGAAAAGAAAAAATTAAGTATTCTACAAAGTAGAATTGAAACAATCCTTCCTGTTAGGTCTGCATATCGATCCTTCCTCACTCGTTTGACTGACTCCATGCTGATGAATGTACTGCACAGCTCATTTCACAGAGGTTATTCTCTGTCTCAGTTGATCTTGAGCAGCAGGAGTTTGGAGACACTGTCAGATCTTGGAATTGATTTCTGCAGAATCATTGCGATCAACCTTTAAAATGCGAACACAGATAACAACACCTCTCTCCCCCAAAACTGTTCCATCCCTTCAGGATGTCCTTTGAAAAGCCATCTTTTAGTGAGAGTCAGTAGCAGAATGCCTGTTTCCACAGGTGTTAGGCAATGCCAGTGCTGCAAGCTCATGAAACTAACATTCTTGGAATGCAATTCATCTACCTTTAGCCTCTGAGGACTGAGAAAAATATTTCCCCTTGGAAGGGGGAGATGGTTATTTGTCTTCTCTCATCTGAAGAACCCCATTTTTATCATTAAAACCCCATGATGTTCAGAGATCAACAAAAACAGCCCTTTTGAAGCCTCTTCTCAGACAAGGAACTTGTAGCATCTCATTTCCATTTTCTTCCTTGTGCAAGTCATTAGACGTGATGCCCCCGTCTTGCCTCCCTTCTAGTGCCTCACTGCATATTTAAGCTCTCAGACCATTTTTAAGCCCAGTTCTTGTAACCTTATGATTTAAAAAAGTAGAAGCAAGCCTACCAGCATCAACCAGAGTGCCTCTCTCAGTTTGAATGAGAGTGTCTTCACTACACCCACTAATTCAAACCCTGGAAGATCGCTGGCAGAAGCTTTGATCTTCTCTGTAGTGTAGACATATCCTAAGGTGTCACAGGACTACTCATTCTTTTTAAAGTTACAGACTAACACTGCTACCCCTCAGAGATTTAAGATTTAAGTGATGCATGAGCTTACTGTTTGAATTTCAATGATGCAGATGGGACCAAATCATTAACTGAAATCCCGGAATTTTGCATGTTCAGGTGAAAAGGAACCCAGATCTAAACCTCCCTTGGTTTTGGTTGGTCCAAACCAAACTTGACCAAGCCAAAAGCCTTCCCAAATTTGCCATCTTTACTCAGCACTGCAGGGTTTGGTTCTACATCCATAACCTTCCACCTTTCTGACCGTTTTACCATTGCAGTTGGTCCTTGATTTTCTAGCCAGCTCCTTGTTTACTAAAGGACAGTGCCTTATGAGACATTCTTATTAGCGCCTATGTGTGAGAGTACTTGGCACTGAAGCACTTGAGTGCTTTTCTGAAATGTCTGTCTATCAACACTGAATTGCCCCTATTGCTATGTTATTGCAGAATGCATTTGCCACGAACCCCACTGGCTTATGTGACCTGATCCCATTTGTCTTCTAAGGATTGATGATCTCAAACTTTATTGCTTGGTTTTACTAAGTTGTGAGGCATACAGAAATTACAGCATATTTGTTTTAAAAGTGAGTTGCCTTGACAACAGCACATCTGGGTCTTTCAAAGATTCAATGAATCTTGGAATATTCATCTCAGAGGAAAATGAGGTTCAGCCCAGTTACTTATGAGGTGAATAATCATAACTGGCCTTCTTTGTCCAATAGCCAATAGAAAGGGTTTAGAGTAATCAGAATCAGGTGATAAAATCCTCAGAATCACATCTTCCCATAATGTCCAATGTTCTCTCTGGTAAACAGCCAAAATATGTGCATTCCAAGAAAGCAGAGGTATGCCATGCATTTGATGCCATGAATCATGCTAAACCGAACCCTACGAAGGACTGAAAGGGATGGGAAAATTGCACAGCACTCTGTCATCCAGCCCATCATTTGCATACACCAGTGTTTCCCAATTTTATTTGGTCACGGAACCCTTTTAAACTCAAATTTTTTTTGTGTGGAATCCTTAATAATAGTCTTATATATGGAGCTGAAAAAAGTAGACCACAAATAAGTAAGGATAATAATAAACAAATGCTAAACAGGGTCATGAGATCAACACTTAGTTTAATTACACATATTTAAAAACAAAAATCACATTTAATGTGTACAAAAAATTTAAATAATAAAATGTTATTGTAATGAAATTTTCTTGTGGAACCCTTATTTTCACTTCACGGAACCCCACGGTTCCGCAGAACACCATTTGGGAAACACAGGCATACGCTCATGCGGGCTTTTAGGTCCCCAGCTGGCATCTTTTGATGCTACTGCACAGAACTGTCTTAATCGCTCTCTGTGTCAAAACAAACAACTCTCAGAAACTTGCTTCTCTCTCCTGCCTGCTCGGCTGTGTGTTTTTCAGTTTCAGGCTTCAAGGAACAGCCTCAATGTGCTTACCACAGATGAATATTGACTTTTCACACCTTAGTGTCATTTGCTTTGCAACACCTGCAGCCACTCACCATTTGTGAATCATTTAATCTACTTCTAAGTGCTGAAATAAAAGCTTTTCAGGTGGCTGCTGCCAGCAAACTCTTTTCCTTGATCATCAAATCCCCATTTAATTTCCTATATTTTCCATCATATTTTCAGAGCTCTAGGTGCATTTTAGATGGTGTTTGTAAAACAGATTGTGTTTTTATTCTTGACATATTTTTCTCTTCACGTCTGTTGTGTCTAGCCATATTCCAGAAACTCATACCTGTCAACCAATGGGGCAGATGTAGGTGAGTGGATTTAGCACAAGGCTCGGTGGCAGGAAAATAAATGTAATTCCTTGATTGTATAAAAGGTGTGGAAATTGAGGCGCAAAAGTTAACTGATCCAATGTTATAGATCATATCCCCCTTAGCCTCCTCTTTTCTAAATTGAAAATGTGCAGTTTTATAAATCTTTCCTTATATGGCAGCCATTCCAAACCCCTAATCATTTTCGTTACCTTTTCCTGAGCTTTTTCCAATGCCAAAATATCTTTATTGAGATGAGGCAATCGCATCTGTATGCAGTATTCAAGATGTGGATGTACCATGGTTTTATATTGAGGCAGTAAGATATTCTCTGTCTATCCCTTTTTAAATGATTCCTAATATTCTGTTTGCTTTTTTGACTGCTGCTGCACATTGAGTGGAAATTTTTAGAGAACTATCCACAATGACTCCAAGATCTCTTTCTTGAGTGGTAACTGCTAATTTAGTCTCCATGATTTTGTACCTAGAGTTGGAATTATTTTTTCCAATATGCATTGCTTTGCATTTATCAGCATTAAAACTAATCTGACATTTTGCCTAGTTTCCTAGTTTTGTGAGATCCTTTTGAAGTTCTTCAGTCTGCTTTGGATTTAACTATCTTGAGCAACTTAGTGTCATCTGCAAATTTTACCACCTCACTGTTTATTCCATTCTTCAGATCATTTATGAATATGCTGAATAGGACTGGTCCCAGTACAGACTCCTGTGGGACACCACAAAGTTACCTCTCTTAAGTCTGAAAATTGACCATTTATTCCTACTCTTTGTTTTCTATCTTTTCATCTGTTATCAATACCTGAGAGGACCTTCCTTCTTATCCCAGGACAGCTTACTAAGAGCCTTTGGTGAGGGCCCTTGTCAAAGGTTTTCTGGAAATCTAAGTACTCTATCGCAACTGGATCCCCCTTTCCCACATGCTTGTTTGACCCCCCTCAAGGAATTCTAGTAGATTAGTGAGGCATGATTTTTCTTTATAGACACCTTGTTGTCTTTTCCCCAGCAAATTATGTTCATTTACTATAGTTTCAACCAATTTTCCCAGTAATTATATCAGACTGACCAGTCTGTAATTGCCAAGATCATCTTTAGAGCCCTTTTCAAAAATTGGTGTTACATTAGCTATCTTCCAATCATTTGTTACAGAAGACAATTCAAAGGATGTCACAAACCATTAGTAATTCCGCAATTGCACATTTGAGTTCTTTCAGATCTCTCGGGTAAATGCTATTTGCTCCTGGTGATCCTTTATGGTTTGGTTTATAAATTTGTTCCAAAACCTCCTCTAATGACACCTCAATCTGGGGCAGTTCCTCATATTTGTCACCTAAAAAGAATGGCCCAGGTTTGGGAACCTCCCTCGCATTCTTAGCCATGAAGACCGAAGCAAACAATTCATTTAGTTTCTCTGCAAAGACCTTATTATCCCTGCGTGGCTCCTTTAGCATTTTGGCCATCCAGTGGCCTCACTGGGACTGTGTCTAGACTGGCAAGTTTTTCCGCAAAAGCAACTGTCTACACTTGCCAGCTGTCTACACTGGCCTCTTGAATTTGCGCAAGAACACTAACAATCTTATATTAGATCGTCAGTGTTCTTGCGCAAATACAATGACG
Organism: Apalone spinifera; assembly: GCA_030068395.1. Taxonomy (NCBI): domain Eukaryota; kingdom Metazoa; phylum Chordata; order Testudines; family Trionychidae; genus Apalone; species Apalone spinifera. The sequence goes on from JANRFK010001158.1 coordinate 24,702,615, forward strand.
CTCCTGCTCGGGCAAAAGCCCTCTTGCACAAATGCTTTTGTGCAAGAGGGCCAGTGTAGACAACCCAGAACTGTTTTGCGCAAAAAAGCCCCGATGGCTAAAATGGCAATCGGGGCTTTCTTGCGCAAAACCGTGTCTAGATTGGCACGGATGCTTTTGCGCAAAAGCGCTTTTGTGCAAAAGCGTCCGTGCCAATTTAGACGCTCTTTTCCGCAAATGCTTTTAACGGAAAAACCTTTTCCGTTAAAAGCATTTGCGGAAAATCATGCCAGTCTAGACGTAGCCTGGTTGTTTAGCAAGCCTCCTGCTTCTGATGTACTTTAAAAAATGTTGCTATTACTTTTTGAATTTTTGGGTAGCTGTTATTCACATTTTTTTGGCTTTCCTATTTATATTTTTACACTTCATTTGACTCTTTTCTATTTTCCTCACTAGGATTTAACTTCCACTTTTAAATTGATGCCTTTTTATCTCTCACTGCTTCTTGCAGTTGGTTCTTAAGCCCTGGTGGCACTTTTTTGGTTCTCTTACTGTTTTTATTTTAATTTGGGGTATACATTTAATTTGAGCCTTTTATATATTGTCTTTGAAAAGTTTCCATGCAGCTTTCAGGGATTTTATTTTTGGTATTGTATCTTAATTTCTGTTTAACCAACCTCTTCATTTTTGTGTATTTCCCCTTTATGAAATTAAATACTACAGTGCTAGGCTGCTGTTGTGTTTTCCCAATGTAATTAGAACTCGGAAGTTTCTGGCTTTCTTTCTTCCTCTCTCATGCACCACTTTTTCACTGAAATCTGCAGATGTAGTCTAAGAGCTCTTTTCAAAAGAGCCTAAAGGAATTAGGCAAACAAATCCCATTATTTTTCTGATGATTCGGTAACTATTTTTCCTAGATTTAAAGGGCCATTTTGCTCTGATCCCTATTCAACCCCAATAAAGTAAATGGACTACAAAGGTGTAAGTGAGGTTAGAATTTGGTTCAAAGTTTATAGCTCATTACGATATATTTAGCATATAATTGTATAAAACAAACAAACTTAATGATTTGCACAGTCATCTCTGGATATGTCAGTGCATATCAGAAGGCTTCATTAAAGATACATGTTAAACTCATTTGCTTTTATGTCAGCTGAATGATTAATTAGACTTCTGGCCTGAAAGGATTTTTCCATTTCATTCTAGTCAGTTTCTTATATTGCTGAAGTGAGATAGACAAGCAATGTGAAACTGAGCACAAACCACAGGGACCACTTATTCTAATTGTACTATTCTAAAATGGTCTATATTTATGTAAATTTAAGGACCTGGTGCAATTGATTACATTTATGTTTAACCAGTTTGAAGGTGATAAATAACTCTCCAAGTCATCAGTTCAACTGTACTCCAAAAATACAAAGTAAGGAAACTTTCTTTTAAGGAAGGTATGTAACTGATTATCAACATTATTTTTCTGTATATCTTAAATACTCTACACTGTACACTGGTCTACACTAAGCGGTTATTTCGAAATAAATCCCCTTATTTCAAAATAACAAGCGGAGCATCCACACTTCTAAGCCCATTTTGCAATAAGGGGCTGGTGATTTTGAAATAATATCTGCTTTCCACAAGGAATAACACTTATTTCGAAATAGTTATTTCAAAATAGCGGTAGTCTGGATGCTCCACTGCTGTTATTTCAAAATAACTACTCCCCAGAAACATTCAAAGTAATTACTCCCCATTGCTTCCTGGGGCTCTCAGTTGAGGTAGCGCATCCACATTAAGGCTACATCTAGACTGAAATCAAGCATGTCAAAATCGCTAATGAAACCAGGATTTAATTATCCCATGCCTCATTAGCATAAACAAGGGTGCTGCTTTTTTTCGAAATGGAGTTTTTTCAATAAAAATGGCAGTCTAGATGTGGATCTGTCAAAGATAAAGCCTTTTTTGACAGATCCTGTATTCCTCAAAAAATGAGATTTACAGGATGTCAAAAAAGGCTTTATTTTTGACAGATCCATGTCTAGACTGCGGCTTTTTTTCAAAAAAACTCCATTTTGAAAAAAAGCGGCGGTCATGTTTATTCTAATGAGGTGTGGGCTATTTAAATCCCGGCTTCATTAGCAATTTCAACATACCTAATCTACATCTCTCTGTTGACAGAGAGGTGTAGTGTAGACACACCCTAACGGCGTCTGCCTCGGACTAATTTCAAGGCTTCCCTGTAGTATGGACACCCTATTTCAAAAGAGTTATTTCAGGAGTTATTATTTTGAAATAAGTTATTTCGAAATAATTTCCTACTGTAGACATGCCCTTAGTGATGCATCTTATCTGATCAATTGGTGGTCCTCTCATTTTCATCTCATTCTGAGTAGCTCAGAGAAATGGAGCAACTATTGTTGAACAATACATGACACCACTGGACAATATTTTGTTCTCTTACTGCAGTGTAAATCTGTTGTAACTTCAATTAATTCAGAATAATTGCTCTGAAATTTCTTGATGTAAACTGAAGGCAGAATTTAGTCACTTGTCTGTAAAGCAGAGGCACAGAAACCATAGGGTGAACATACTTCCCTGGGCATAAATCAATCTGATTTCAAACACAGTGAGGGAAGTAACTGCTAAGGGTTCAATTCACAAGTTATCTGAATGGTGATTGTAGACAATTTTGAGTGACTACTAACAAGGGAATTGCATCAAAATGGATAGACCTCCATGTTTCATATTGACACATTGAAATATATTGCTTATATTCTTGGGCTATGTGATCATTATATATATTTAATGTAACCAACCCGGTGATATAGAAAAATTTAGTTGGTGCAAACTGAGGCATACCGTTGTGTTGTATTGGCATACGTAAAAGACTCTGAAGTATAAAAGCAACATATATAGAGAACAGCATAACAGATGGTGTGTCTCAATTTCTAAGTGTGATGGGGCATACTTGCCCCACACTGGACAGGAGAGGGTGAACCCTGCATTGTGTGGGCTACCAGGAGCACTGGTATAAGACAGCACCTCAGCTCAGTTGGGGCTGACTGCCAGAGAGGGAGGACACACATTGTCTGCTCCAGACAGGCCTCTCCAGAAGTCCAGGGGTAGAGATGCTACAGCAAAGACCAAAGGGAAGATACTCCTGTGACCTCACATGGTTTAGAAGCACTAAAGAAGGGGCAGCCCAGGGACGGGGGAAAGAAAGATGGATGTCCAGCCCACAGCTACAGGGTTGGCAGCAGGAAGTAGCCCAGGGGAAGGCAGTGGCAACAGTGAATCCATGAGTGAGTTGAAGCTGGGAGTCTGTGTGTTTTGGTCAGAGCTTTTCTCTGTTGAGACGATGGCTTGAATTACAACCACTAATAGGGCCCTGGGCTGGGGTCCAACGTGGAGGGAGAGCCTGGACCTCCCTGCTGGGGGATGAAACACCCCTGTTTCCTGACTCAGGCCATTGGGCCACACAGCCTGTGAGCAAGGGCAGATTAATTGACTCAGACCATTAGGCCACACTACCTTGTGGACCAGGGAAGAATTATTGACTCAGATTATTAGGCCCCACAGCCATGTGAGCCAGGGCGAATTGAGCAACTCTGGCCACTAGGCCGTATTGCCTCACTGTTAAAGGCAAACATATAGACACAGGTTGATGAGTAAGAATGTGGGAGGTGCACACACACTTCCCTAGTCCCTAAGAGGGATGGGCACACTTGCCCTGCACTGCATGTTTAAAGGCTCACTGGCCATGTCTATATAGAAGGTCAGACCTGGCTGACGATAATATTCCTATGGTTATAGCCACAGGCTATAATGTTTGTGAAGGGAAGGGTGAAAGCTTCACTCAAGGCTGGACTATTAAGGCTCAATGCCAGGTGATTAAATTTGAACAGCCACAGACCAGGGTTGTTGGAAGGGCATAGCACAGGGCCACAAAGATCAAGGATTCCTCGAAGCAGTAATTTGAAGCTGAAAGCCACTAATGTTTGTTACTATGCTCAGGAGTTCAATGCTTTTAATGACAGGAGGCGATGGCGATTGTTGCAAAAGACACACTGTGATGGTTTAAGAAAATTGCCTGTTGCTTCGCAGGGCTATTTTTGCTTTCAGTTAATGGAATAAAGATTGATTTAAAAGCAAACCAATTCTTTTATTAAATGACAACTGGAGAAGAGAGACAAATAAAAAAACCCACATCAGCGTCGTGGGGAATGGGAAAAGGGAGGCTCCCAGAGGAGGTAGGGTGCCGGGCATTGCTCCAAATGGGGAATCGCTTGGAGTGTGTAGCAGTCATGGTCCCCTGGAAAGATACACTGAGACCATTGTATGAATAACCAAGCAAACTGGAAAGGGACTTTCAAAGTTCTGAAGGAATTTAAAGGGTGGAGCTAATGATCTCTTGAGGGCAGGACAGTAGAGCTGAAGCCGATGACCAAAGAGGTGAGGACAGGCATTGTGGGGCCTCTCCAGAGACCTGTGGCAATAGCCCTGGTGCAGAAAGCTGTTTGTCTCTTGCTCAGGTGTATGCTGTTTTTTGTTTTTTTAAAAACAGTGCTGCAACTGTAACCCACACACCTAAGCTATGTCTACACTCACGGCTTCTTGCACAAGAACATCTTGCGCAAGTGTTCTTGTGCAAGAAGTCTTGCGCAAGAAAATGTCCACACTGCCATGTGCGAGCTGTGCTTTTGCACAAGAGCACCCATAGCAGTGTGGACACTCTCTTGCGCAAGAAAGCTCTGATGGCCATTTTAGACATTGGGCTTTCTTGCGCAAGAAATCCCTGCCGAGCGTCCACACTGCTCTCTTGTGCAAGAGACCCTGAGCAAGAGAGCTTACACATGTTAGAAAGTGCGTAGGTCTTGCACAAGATGCCCTCTCTTACTACTCCGTGCTGTAAATTTCCTTGCGCAAGAGCGGGCGGGCAGTGTGGACGCTCTGCGGATTCTTGCACAAAAACGGCTGTACTTGCGCAAGAAGCCGCGAGTGTAGACATAGCCCTAGTGTGGTTACAATGCAAGTGGTACCTAGACTGCAGCAATAGTTAAGACCAAGAGACCTCTATAGCAGGGGCTGGGAGCTAGCTGGCTTTTAGCTCAGAGGGTAGAGGCTCCTATACTCTGCTTCAGAGATCCCAGGTTTAAATCTGCCCAGTGGCAGTTACACAACTATGCAGTTACGGCTCACAAAGTCACTTGGTAGTATGTACACCTCTGTAGTTGCAGTGCAAAGAGCTGTTTTACTGCCCAGAAACTTACTAGTGTAGACAAACACTTAGTTAAGTGTCTAAGATGATCCACACCAGTGTTCCCTCAAATCCCCCCAAGTGGAATACATTTTGTTGTGTGCAACACATCACTTTCAGATTGGTGCACATAAAATTAATGTGGTGGAGGTTGGGTCAAAGGGTTCTGAGTATGGGAGAGGGCTCAGGTTTGGGGCAGAGGGTTGGGGTGCAGGAGTGTGAGGGCTCTGTCTGGGGGTGCGGGCTCTAGGGTGAGGTTGGGGATGAGGTTTTGGGTGCAAGGGCTGTGGCTGGAGGTGCAGGCTCTGGGCTAGGGCAGAGAGTGGGATGTCAGGGTTGGGGGGCTTGCTGGCAGGGGTCTGGGCTGCTTGGGCCAGGGAGGCAGAAGAAGTCTGGGCTAACCTGGCCACAGCAAGTAGGCATCTGAGCTACCTCAGCCTCCCAGGCTGCTTTGACTGCAGCAGGGGGGAGGGAGTAGTCTGGGAATGGGTGTGGGGGGGGAGGGGAGGAGTGCCTGAGAATGGATCACCGGAGTCTCTCCACCACAGCAGGGGAGCTCTGGGGCTGGGCCGTTGTGATCTCAGCAGGGAGACTGGGGCCAGGCAACAATTGTCTTTGGGCTGGGAGAGATGCCTAGTTCAGGCCATCCCTGCCCAGGCTGGAAGTGGGGCAGCCCTCCTCCCCTCAAGGTCCATGCACCTTACGGGAAATGATGATCCATACCAATTGTTTCCCAATATTAGCCTGCAACTAAAGCAACATTCCTATTGTCTGAGGAATTCAGAGGAATTTAATTCTCCTGTTAGATTCAGCCAAGTGAGACTAGGTCCACTCCAGCTGCTGTGTTCTACTAATCTCTACCAGAATAAATAGGCAGTAGCTCACATGACTTTGTCATCATCCCATTTTCAGAAGACAACATTTCAAAGAGAGCAATTACTACTATTCATTTGGAGACAATGAGTTATTTCATTTTCAGTCCTCTGGTGTCTGTTAAAGAGCTTAATTTGAGCAGTAAATGGAGTGCATTGGAAACACAGCACTGAAAGTAGTTTGATCATCACTCTGAGTACTTTTAAAATTAATATCTTTAAAAATCAAACAACTGCCCAAAATAGATGCCAAGTAATCTAGGACAAATGAAACACTGAATCCTAATCTGCTTCCTATTTTTGCTGGAAATAATTGGATTAAACACACTAGTCCACATTTTGTTTATTCTGTATGGTACCTTGCCTGCATAAAAATACAACGGACATTGGAGTTGTTAAAAACAGCTGTCATGACAGCTTGCATTCATAATACCTTCATGGAAAAGAAACCTTAGCGGACACAGCTGCATTATAATGCAATATTCCTTGGTCTAATCCACTACATACTTCAGAGGGTTTGTCTGTCTGTCCATCTGTCTGTTTCTTCAAGAACTCCTCCTAAACGGTAAGAGCTAGAACCACCAAATTTGATATGCAGTTTCCTTTTATCATAACTTAAAGCAAGATAAGGGTTTGTGTGTACATCCCCCCAGCTTGTGCCTTTCATAGTCAGGTACCCTTTAGAGAAGGCAGAGGTGTGAAGCTCCTCCCATTCACACAGGAACATGCACTCCTCCCTTGGCTGTGCCCACTGCAATTGCAGTGGTCATGGCCCCAAGCTGCGGTGACAGAGGGCTGGGGTTGTCCTCTGTTCTTGGTGCAGCCTGCATACTGAACCCCTCATCTCCAGCCCCACTAGCTGGAAGTATTTGCCAGCTTGTGTGGTCAGGTCTTCAAAGGAGGAAGGTGTGCTCAGTCCACATTCCTTGTGTAAGCCTGAATGACTGTACCGCCACACGCACATTTATCCTCACCATGTTCCCAACTAGAGGCATTTGCAAGCAGACTTGAATCTTCTTTCATATTTTAGTCCAAATTTACAAATATAATTGAATACACATTTGTCTGGACAATACGAAATGATTTGATGGTCCCAGCTCCATTCTCTTGCCCTCTTAGTGAAAGGTAAAAGTATGTTCACCGCTAACTGGCCCTTGTTAGTAAATCCAGCAGGAATAAAATAATCTGCATGGACATTGAAGTGCCCTTTTTCCATTTGTGGGGGGTGAGTCTGGCCTATGAAGAGGAGGATGGCAGTCTCCAGGACTGTCACGTGGAACCTTTACCTAACTTTACTTCAATCTTCTGATATTCAGGAGATAACTGCAGTAGCAGCTGTGGCAATTTTTATAATAATAATAATAATAATAATAATCTTTGATTATTTAACTTCCACCAGAGGAATGGCAAACATTGTACCAACATTCATTAATTCAGACTCAAACACATCTGGCGCAGTGTATGCATCTGTATTATACTGCTATATTTGAAGGGGAGCAGCACTTTCTGAATAAAGGCCAATTCCTCTAAATAAAGTAACAAGAGGGCTGGATTATCTTCTCACAGTTAAACCAGTATAAATCAGATGTGAGTAATCAACTAATTTATGCCACTGTAAAGCTAATGTGAGGCAAATTGGACTCATAGACCAGTATCACATCCCAACCTTATACTTATAGATTTTTCAGGCTTTAATAATTAACACACATGCACATATCCCTGCCATTAGTTTGCTTATGTCACTTTAGTGACTATTTCTTAAGCTATTTCTGCCTTTTCCTATTTTTATTATTAAAACTAGTGTTCAAAGTGTGGTGTCTATAAAACAATCTAACTTGGCAATATAACCTCCATTGACCTGTGAGGGAGACAGCTCTATATAGACAATCCCAGAAGCAAATTGGTTTGGTTTTGGGTGCTTTTACTGCAATATTAACCTTGGAACTCATATCAGCTTTGCTTTCCACAATTAACCTTAAATCTGTCTCTTAATCTCTGCTTTTTGGAAAACAAATTGTCTCTCCTTTCTCTAAGCCATGTGATATTCCCCCTTTCCCCATAGGTACTGTTAACACATCTATATTATGCGTGGCCTGACTGTGGATGATTTAATGCTTCTTTTTAAATATTCAGTAACATCTTCTCATGCAAAATGTAATTTATTCTTTTCTAAACCATATACCCAGTTCTGCAACCTTGCCAAAGTAAAATTTCTAATAAAATAAAGGAAAGATGGGCATTGCTGGATGAAACACTGAAGGATTAGGGCCATTCAGAGCAATTAGAGGAGCAGATAGTTGACACATGCTCTGTACACATTCACCAATCAAAATCTCAAAACTCTGATTATCACCCCTTTATTACATTGAAGCATACCGTAGCAAGAGAGCTACCAGATCTTCATTTATATATTACACCCAGGTTGATCCATCACAACATTTAAAGAATGTGCTTAATATTCAATCCGTCAGCACTCCCACTAAAAGAACAGCCAATCCTCCTACCTATATAAATTTTCATCTGTGGAAACCAAATGCAAAGGCAGAACAGTAGTTTTAGTCAGTGGAACTATTTGCATGTTTAAGTGCTCTGATAGATTGGGGGCTGTGATGAATAGGAGGAGTATTACCCTTTTCCAGACATCCCAGCCATTCAGTTAAATAAATTGCCTGTAAAAGATTGGCAGGGAGCTAGGAGAGTCAATGGGAAGAAAGTGTGAGATTTGATTGGAAAATCAGTGATCTCACTGCTGCAGTCTTTGTATGGCCAGAAGAGAGATAGAGTTGAACTGAGCCAGGAACCAGGCATGAAATTTTCAGCAATATACATACATAGAAAAGACTGAACATTGGGGCAACAAAGATGTAAGTGAAGAGGGAATGTTTAGTTAAATACACTCAGGTTATTTTCTTTATTTTTGGTTTGTGGGACTCCTCTGTGTTCATTTATGTACCCCCCCCCATGCAAAATTTTATACTGAGTCTTAGGGAAGCAATTTTCTGTGATTTTAATCTGCCTTTTTTCAGTTGCTCTATAACACGTAGAAACAAATTGTGCTTTACCAAATATATATTCTTTGTTTTGGTAATAAAATCACCTTTTTAAAGATTTTAATCTTATTCTTGTGTCCTAGGAGGTTCTGTGTGCACATGCCTGAGACCGAAAGGTCATCTATTAGCGGTAGTAACAGTATTTTTTTCCCAAGCTCTCTCCTGAGGTAGGGTCAAAAAGCTTGCAGTAGACCATAAGAAGAAATACCCAAGTGCATCTTCCTCGGTTTCCAAAGGCATTTTGCATTTGGGTGGTTGCAGTGTATCACCCAAGGTCAGGGAATCTATGATGTTGGGGAGTGTTTTTAAGCAGAAGCCTTTAGTGGCAGAGTATTTTAAGGTCTCTTGCAGGCCCCCACCTTCAGCCCTCAAAGTGCCAAAGTGGGGAACAGCCTTGACCGGGCCATAGCTACTACTCTGATATATTGGTTATAAATGTCATAAACAATGATAGACACACGCTCACATTGATGTTAAAATATGAGGATACAGCAAATACCACAGGTGAATGAACACATGTGCAACTTCAGACCAATGTCAAAATTGCAAATGTATTTACATGTAGGACAGATAAGCTTGTTCATAAGCATTGTAGCCTATTGCATCTTTGTTTTGCACTGTTACATTTTTCAAATAAAGTGTTAATGTGCCTTATTTCAAAGTGGGTTAACAGCTACATGTCAAATCTGTTGCTACCTTGCTCTGCCAGGAACTTTTGCTTCTCAGCCTTTACAGCTGACATGCTTTCAAGTCTGACTTGTGGTGTTTGTATAATTTGTATTGGTCATGAGAACAGGAGCCGGATCATAAAATATACCATTGAGTATTCTTAAGTTGATCACACAAATATGAGGCTCTGACCAATGCAGCTGAGCTTTGAAGGGCATTCTTTGAATGTCAGCTAGCCAACAAAGAAGGATTTTGACACTGTAAATCTTGTCCTACAATATGACCTGCAAAAACACCAGAGCGTTCATATGGAACTGATTAAGTGTCTCACAAACAAACACACAGTAGCACTATAAACACAACTGCCTGATAGGGCTGTCAAAATAAGCATTAAGCTAAATGTCTTCATTCTATAGGGAGTGTGACAGCATTATGAACTATAAGTTAATGATGTTCATGAAGACCTATAACTGACTTGTTGTGTATGAGTACCATTGAAATATTTTAATGGATAATTTTTCAAAGAACATTAAAGTTCCTAAAGGATGGGGTATTTCCGAAGCACTCAGTATTGGTCTGACTCTACTTCCATCGCAAACAAGGGTAAAACTCCCAATAACTCCAATGGGAGCAGAGCCAGACCAGGTCTGTGCAATTTTAGAAATGGACATCAATGGGAGCAGAAAGAGGCCAAGAGTGAGTGCTTTTGAAAATCTTACCTGGAATGGCTGAGTGAGGCTAAGAAAGGAAAAAGGAAGCAAGAGGGTGTTCAGATGTGAGAAGGGGGAAGATTAAGAGGGGCTGCAGGAAACCCTTTCTGACAGTGAGGCTATGTCTGCACTATCCAGCTTTTAGCGACAAAGCTGTGTTGACACAGTCCTGTTGCTAAAAATTGGCTCAGGTAAATACTGCTTGTTGGCACTTTTCCCAACAAAATACTTCTGCCCCCACGAGTGACTTTCAGTTTGCTGGCAGGAAAGCATCTACACACATTTTGTCATTCAGTTGCCAATGCAGACTAAGCCAAAGACTTTCTCAGTAGTAAAGATAAGCACGCTCAAGCATGTTTGTAGGATTGGGGCCTCAGTGATGCCAGCAGAAGAAATGAGTGAACCAAACCTATGACATAGCATTTGACAGTGAAGCTGCTGAGGTCACACTGAGGGAATCGTTTTCCAACAGGCCCCTAATGTGAGAGGATGCTGTTCAGGGCTTTGGAGCAAAGAGTGTGTGGAGAAGAGTAGGATCTGGTTTAAGAAGAATTAAAGCTTGCATCAGGATGAATGGTTTTGTAGGTTTCTATATTTACAAGGAGCACCTCACAAATAAGCTTCCCAGTTAGCCACTATACTAAACCAAAGACAAACATTGAAGGTTAATTACTTAAGGAAAGAAAACAAAAAAGGACAAGACGCTTTTTTTTTCTCCTTTGGACCTTTGTGATGTAGGGTGGAGTTGCTAGGAGGCAGTGTTGGGCTGCTCCTTGTTCACTTTGCATTAGTGTTTACTTTTGTTTAGTGTAACAGTAGCTCCCGGCTGCCCTGGTGTTTAACCATACGCCAAATGTTTCTATCAAAAAGAATGTATCTTCTTTAATAGTCCTGGGGACTCTTATACTGGAATCTTCCCAGCACCAGTCCATATTTTATTATACAATCAGGTTCCTAAGCACTAAAGTAATGACCCCACAAAACCAAGTGCTGAAGAAAAATAATTGTCCTTTAAGCTAATAATTAATGAAGACATGGATATTCAAAATATCTCTGGGCAACAGTGCCAAGAACTGGGATGGTTAAGTTACAGGTATGCTTTCTTATCAATGAACTTATGAATAGGAAGGGAAGGAACAATGTCCCCCAGGCCATAGCAGGGGCACCGTTTAGGGGTGTTTAGAAGGGTCTGTAGGCCCCACTGAAGTTTGAACCCTCGAATTTCATACCTGAGTTCTACTTAAAGAGCATGCCCTTGCTCCAGATACAGCTCTTAACTTTATCAGGACTTGTTTCACTCCCAGCATTGCCTTTGAGGCAGGAAATTTGTTTATAAACAGAAGGAGGCAGAGTGATTAAGATAACAGAAGGTTGGACATTCAGTAATTGAAGGATCATTAGATAATCATGAAAACATTGTCAGGAACTGCACTTATAAGATAGGAAAGAAAGAGTAATACAGGTTGTACCTCCCTTAACTGGGACTCTCTGGTCCAGCAACATCCATGGTCTATCAGGACCATGGATGTTCCTGGACCACAAAACCCAGGCAAAGGGAGGTCAACCATGGGGAAGGAGCACAGTGGGGGTGGGAGGACTCACCTGGTGGCCCCTTTTAGAGGGGGGTGCAGAGAGGCAGGTGGTGCAGTGGAGAGTACTGCTCCCTGTGGCTGGGAGGTAGCAGGGGTCAGCAGCAGCCTTGGAGCTTGGGCCCTGGCCACAGCCACGGAGTTCAGGGTCCAGCAGCGGCTGTGGAACTCTGGCCATGGAATTCAGGGTCCAGCAGTGGTAAATAGGGAACTCCAGCCTGGGGAGCCACAGCCAGGCAGGCAGCAGTAGTGCCAGGCTGGAGTCCTAGCAGGAGGCAGGTCTTCAGCATGAGCCATGTTGGGAGGGATTTCCCCTGCTCCAGCAACTCCCCTTGTTTGGGACCAGTCAGGTCCCAAAAGTGCTGAATGAGGGAGGTCCAACCTGGAATAAATACTGGGGTGTCCCAGGAGTCTGTATTGAGACCAGTGCTGTTTAACTGATTCATAAATGATCTAGAACAGGGGTGGCCAACCCATTCCGGGCAAAGAGCCAAGATCTCAGTAGCTCCTGTGCAAAGAGCTGGGGCAAAGTTGTCGAGCAAAAGAAAAAAAAAAGAAAAAAAAGGACTGCCCCTTTAAGAAGGGCTTTTTGGCCACTTCAGGCTCCCGCCATCTAATGCCATCTTTAATATTCCATCTTTAATGGCTGCGCCGGATGGCTTCCCTACCACGGGTTAGCACAAGATGCTTTACAAGCCACGAAGGGGAGCGGGCTTTGCGAGGCATACCCTTGGGTGGAAGAGCCACATGCGTCTCATGAGTCGTGGGTTGGCCAAGGCTGATCTAGAAAAAGGGATAAACATCAAATGGCAAAATTTACAGATGATACAAAATTACTCAAAATAGTTATGTCTAAAGCTAATTGTGAAGCATTACAAAGGGATCTTACAAAACTGGGTGATTGAATTCCATCTGCCCTAGTGTTGCCTAGTGTTGATAAGTGCAAAGTAAGGACATGGAAAAAATATAATCCCAACAAGAGGTGAAAGTAAGCAGGTGCTCCATGGTGCGCAGCTCTGGCAAGAGCTGACTGAGCTGCGGCAAAAGCCAACAGGAAGCTATTTGAAGAGCTGGTAGGGACCTGGGTTGCAATAGGACAGTATCTGTAAGAAATTTTAAGTTACTTTCATCTCTGATCCTAGCTATACAAACAAAATGATGGGGTCTAAGTTAACTGTTACCACTCAGGAAATAGATCTTGGAATCATCATATATATATAGTAGCCCAATGTCTGAGAGTCTGTAATGCTAAAATGCTGGCTGTT
>JANRFK010001158.1:24723376-24735897 GCA_030068395.1 Apalone spinifera
TGCTCCAACACTTCGGTTAGTCTATAAGGTGCCACAGGACTCCTCGCCACTCTAGCTGTGTGCATGTAAGCATCCAACTCCCACTCTGCACGATGAGAGATACATATGCACATCGGAAGTATTTCATGGCCCACTGAATTTGGCTGAAGACTCTGCTTGACAGGTAGCATTTTAAAGTCGAACTATGCTTGGCCTACACTACTTACTTACTTTGGTGTAATTACAGGAAAAATCTATACCTTGAGTGACACAATTATACCTTAACTGATGGCTTAAATGGTGCTCTGTTGTCAGGAGAGCTTTTCCTGCCAGCAGTGCTTCCGCCTCTAGCAGAGGTGGAGTTATTAAGCCAACAAGAGAGCTCTCTTCTGCCGGCTTAGAATATCTTCACTAGACAAGCTGCAGTTGCACCCAGGTAAAATTGTAGCATAGACCTGCCCTGTGTAGAATGGTTCCGGTGTGAAAGTGAAGTAGTCACATTCAAATTTTCTGAATCCAACCCAAAGATTACAAGAGACATCAATCAGCACATCATGGTGCACAGAATGGAAGAAGCTGCCCACTTCTACATCTGAGGTACAAAAACTATTGATCAGTATGGAAAAGGATCATGTGACATCTCTATCTATGCCACCCCATTGTGCTAGAACAATAGGGTAGGGCTTGGGAAAGTTTAAATGCAACACATTCCATATGTTTAATTACCCTGTAGAACTCATTGCCACAGGATATTGCAGAGGATATAAGATTCAGAAATGGGTTAGGTATCTGTATCACTCATCCATTGTGACACTAGAAAGGATATCATTTTCAGTAGCTCAGCTACCCGTATTATTCATCATTTCTTGACTAAACAATCCTTCCCCAAACGATCCCAGTGTGATTTACAAACACAGAAATAATTTGCTTTGTGAGTTCCATACATTAATGAAATATCTGAAATGAGTTGCATTTAAACTTCAGTGCTGTTGAAATGCAGCAGCTCTAGGGTGAAACACAATTTTTAGCAATGCCTAACATTTTATGATGACAAAACATGAAGAATACCACAACTAAGCCTATATGGCAGGATTAAGAAAGGCAGAATGAAATCATCAGAAGGGAAATTTTAATTTTGTAAAGGCTTTGGAATTCTCACCCTCAATCATGGGGAACCACTCCCCCCAACACTATAGGCCCATTAAAGTTGTCTGGGGCTTGATTTCACAGGTATAACCAGAAGGCAAAGGATGAAATTCAGCATCCTTTAAAAATCACACCAGCAGACAATAGTCAGTATACTCCAGAATGCTGGCGCCAGCATTCATTGATTCATCTGGGCTGGAAGGTGATCATATAGTAGATATAAATATGAGAGTAGAGATTTTTACTTCTCTCATTCCTTTGGTTGTGATGTAGTCAGATTGAGAGCCAGATGCTAATACTTTGAGTATGTAGAGTAGCATTGATTTAATTAGGAACATTCCCAGAGTAATGTACAACTCAGCGTGAATAAAGGAAAGAGAACATAGACACTAATTTTTCCCACAGGTTCCTTATGATGTCTCCTTGCCTTTCAGGCTTCCTCCTTGAATTGGTAGCCTCCATATTTCCTCTTCCATCTTGTTTGGTATTTTAATAAATGGAAAAGCAGGTAAAGATCTAGAGAGCTGTATAGAGAATGGAGGCAGGCACATATCCAATTCATCCTGATTGAATAAACTGCAAGTACCTCCCTGACATGTATGTTTATTGAGCATAGATACACATCTAGGGCTATGTCTGCACTGCAGGTGCAGAAAAGGATATGCAAATAGCATGCTCATTTGCATATCTTCCGATTCTTTTTGTGGAAGAGGTTTTGCCACTAAAAAGCCCCGTGTAGATGGGGTCATTTGTCAGAAACCCCTCTTTTTTGCAAGATCCTGTAAACCTCGATTTTTGAGGAATAAGGGATCTTGTGAAAAAGGGGTTTTTTTCCACCAAATGGCCCCATTTACATGGGGCTTTTTACCGGAAAAACCTCTTCCGCAAAAAGAATCAGAAGAAAGATATGCAAATGAGCATGTCATTTGCATATCCTCCTCTACAAAAAACCCGCAGTGTAGACATAGCCTAGGATAACAGATGTCTTACCCCAAGAGTAATTCATTCAAGGAGTATGCTGACACAAAGAAGCAACAACATATCTTATAACGAGCCTTAGGCAATGTAGCCAATCAGTTCATAGGCACTTATGGACATTTGAAATATTGTCAGTAGCTAAGTAGCATTTGGAGAGTCTTCTTGCTCCTGCCACATGCATTATTGACGGAGCTGGTAGTGCTGCCTATTATTCAGGTTGCCTAAAACTGTCTGTTAGTTTCCACATCTCGGAGGGATAGCTGTGTTAGTCTGTAACTTTAGAAATAATGAGCAGTTCTTTGGCACCTTAGAGACTAACACAAATATATAGTATCATGAGCTTATATATATAAACAGCAAAAGTAGTGCTTATCAATTGTAAGACCTGTGTTAATGAAACTAATTAAGTGGGCTGGATGTGTCCCATTCATAGCTTTTGATGAGAAAATGCAGATGTTTAAGGCAGGGAAAATTTGCTTGGTACTTGCTTAGAACTTTGCCAGACTTTAACCATATGGACTGAAATTTTCCGTGTTAGCTACCTGCTGTCGGCTGAAATTGTTATAAAATCTCACTGAAAATTGTTAAACTATTTCCAAGAAAAGATTAAGAAATGTGTATAATTTGGTCCATATTAAAAAATTCTAGTGACTTTTTCTTTGAAAAGCTTAGGTGAAAATCTACCTCAATCTGGCCAAGTTATAAAACCCTGAAAAATCTGTTTATACCTGCTCCATAGACACTTCCTCAGTTCTAGAGGGAAAACCTCAGAAGATGCTGTCCACACTGAGCACAATCGAGTTTCTCATATCTTTTAATGCCAGCCACACTATGCATCACCCATCCCCACAGAGCGAATGAGTAAACCCCAGCCCAGGTCTACAGAAGCAAAGCCAGATGTTCTCTGTAATGTCTGTCCTGGGCCAGGGAAGGGGTGGATACCAGACATGAGACCAGGCAGCCTGTCTCTCCTATGCTTTCAGCGACTCCTGTGTTGGCAACCAGGTCATGGAGGAGAAAGCCACCTGATTGAATGCAAAGGAGACAAAAGCTAGACCAGAGGGAGGGAAAGGATTTAGACAAAGAGTGTGATGAGGCAGGAACTGGAGTGGAAGGAAAACTATGACTTGGACTAGCTGGGCATGGAGGTTGGGACTAACTTGGCAAGGAGCCCAGGAATGGCAGTTTGTGGGGAGGGGAGTCTGGGATTAGTTGGGCAGGGAACCTGGGACTGGAAATCGAAGCAAGGAGGAAAGGGGAGAGGACTAGTACTGGGAGCTAATGAGAGGCATGGAAAGAGACTAGGTGCAAGTTGGCTGTGGGGGGAGGGACACTGAGATCAATGAGGAGTTGCTGGAGTCAGGGAAGACTGAGACTGGCTTGAGGAGGAGACAAGGACTACGAAGTAGTAAGTAGGGGCAAGAAAGGAGGGGGGCCTCATTGCCCATCCATTTCTGAGCCACTTTTGTAAGCCACACACTCTCAAGAGATATCTGCTGCCTGTCTGGGTCCAACCTTCTTGGACATAACATCTTAACTGCTTCTTGTACACTGCTTCTGCTGCAGTTCTGGCAGAGGGAGAGACAGCCATGAAAAGAAACAAACCAGTTAGTCAGACTCATTAGTTTGGGGTTCAGTCCTAGGCAACACTTGCATTACAAGAAGCACTTAAGAAGTGCTGTACCTTATCGGAAGCAGCCCAAGGCACTTGAACCCTTTGGAAGGGATTATATACGAGCCCATCTCAAAACAATGTGCAGAAGCAGTTAAAAGCAATTACTAAGCATCCTCTTCTCTGTGTGAGCAGTAGAGAATTCCAAAGACAAAGGGCAAAGCCAAGCCGTTCGGTGGGCCGAAATAACTGAGAAATAAATCATGAGAGCCTCTCTACTGGGTAAGTAATCATGTGTACAGCTCGCCAGAGACGGTGCAGGGGATATTTTACTTTGCACTCATTTTTTGTACACAAATTGGCTGATTGGGGGGAGAGGTATCAAAAGGGGGCAGTTGCTCTGGGGCTCAGTTATTCAAAGGTCACCACTGCGGTTACTATGGCAGCAGCAGCAGCCAGAACCCCAGGCCGTATAAATCACTCCAGAGCACCTCGCTGCATGCTGTGGATGGAGAGAGTTGGGGAGGGGGGCGCTATGCTTGGGGCAGCATGAAGGGCTGGCTGCCCCCTAGTTCTGCCCCTTCCAGGTGCGCAGAGTTCTCCCCCCATCTTGTCCAAGGACCCACGCAGGCTGTTGGTGCCCCTGCTTGTACATATCCTGACAAAGAATAGATCCCAATAAATGCTGTTACTAGTCATGAAATCATTCAGCCCCTTTACAAATCCAGCCATTGTATTTAACCCTATGATCTTCTACAGCAGCGAGTCCCAATGGCTGAGCACAAATTGTGGATTTGCAATATTGTGATGCAAAGTTTGCACAGAGCAGAACACTGCAGAACAGTGCCAGATCTGGTTATTGTCTCAGCCAATTACGTAACACCACCAGCATTACATTTTTCATCCTGTTACTGCTTTTGGGGGTGGGAGAGAAGGGAGGGAAAAGAGGACACTTACTAACTTTTCTGTATTTCTGCACAGCTTGCACAAACTCGACTCCATAGGTAGCAGACAAAGAAAATCATTAGCTGGAGATTTTAACACTGGTGAACAACGGCTAAATCAGGTCAGGAACCAAAAATACGTTCCTATCATTTTTTTTAGAGTGTGATCCAATTTTCACAACAAAATCAAATGTTAAAAATCCCTCACTATTCAAAAAGCTTTTCACCCGTACAAATATTTTTCTAGGCCCTCCAGATCTTTCTCTTGTTGTTTAGCATATTATCATTTTTTTCTATTGCAGCAGTTTTAGATGTTCAGCAGTTGGTTTAAGAGTATACACCTTATAGCGCTTGTCAAAGGCAATTCTATGCATCACTGAATTCAAAAGACATACCATTGTTTGTGTACTGTGAAGAGATGATTCCGGAAAGATGTTCCAAAGTGATTCAGAAAGAGAACTCCTGTTCAATTGTGAGGATATGCGGTACTCGTTTGTGAGCAAGATTGGCAGCCAAGGGTGAAAATTATTATACAACTTTGTGTTAAAAGCAGTTTTCACCTAAAAATTTCAAAATCGTTTAGGAATATCAACTAATTAAATGAAGAGATTAATTTGAACCAGAATGACAGATCTAACTTGTTGTTGAATTATGGAAAGATATATTTCTGGATCAAGACAATCTTCTTTGAGATTATCTGTAACTAAAGCTCACAGCATCCTGGGAAGAAGAATTTACATGCAAAACTGAAATGCTGGGGGCACATTACTACACTTTCTTTTTTGGTCTAATTTTTCTAGATCATGTCCCATTTTGAGAGTTAGAAATTAGCTGTCTCCTCCTTCTCCCTTCATCTTCTGATGATTTTTTTACATTCCTTCTATCTGATTTTCGTTCATACTCTCTGCTAAATCCTGGGAAGTGTTTAGAAAATGTAGATGCTCCATGTAGCTCAGCTGAAGTCAATGGGAGTTTTGCCACTGGCTTTAATAGAGCAGGGATTTCATCCTTAGGTGGTGGCATAAGAGAAGAAATGGAACCTGTAAACTTTCACTTCTGAACTGCCTTGTTTGTATCTCAGTTAGCTTGTCATCTCCAGGGAAAAGGGCTTTTCTGTATCTTGGATAGCACCATTCAAACTCCTGGGATTCAATATCAATTGTAAATAATCTTCCACAATACTCCTTATTTTAAAGAAAAAGTAAGTTAAAGAGACAATACCACATGTAAATTAATAATATGAAAAAACCCAAGGGAGAAGAGGTCAGTTCCCAGCAGAAGATTCTTTTTGCCCCCACCCTGAACCAAAACTTTAGCCCCCTTGTTCTGTAAAACATGAAAACCATAAATCACAGAAAGAAAGATGGAGCTCTCTAAGAAGATGCTTCAATATAGAAGCTGGATTCACACCAGGATGTAGATTCATAGCTCCAGTGCTGACAATGAAAAGCAGTAGGACGGTGGAGGATGGTGAGCCTACACAATAACATTGCCTGTTTGTTTTGCGGCTACACCGCTGTTAGCAATATCCCAGTTACTCACTTCTAAGGGGACTTAATCATCTTCTAGTGCTTATATAAAAGAGACTCCAGTAGATGACCAAGAATCCCTGTCAGTGAAGCCAGTCAGAATGTGTGGGACTTAGCATGAAGTCCTTGAACGGCCAGTTTGTACTAAAGTAAATTCCCAGCACTAATGTGCAGTGGACAATGGTAAGTCTGAAAGAAGGACAAATACAGCTGATGCCTGGTCTCTAATACTATGAAGAATCTGAATAGTTTCTAAAGGATTTAACTGGGTTTGTGGATTTCAACTGTAGAATATTTTTCATGTATTCATCCTTGAACGCTCATTCCTGACTGGCGATGGGCAGGCCAATATGCACCCATTGACAAGTTAGCACGTTGATTTTAAAAAAGCTATGGAAGGGGTTTATAATAACTAAAGTGTGGAAAAGTAATTGTCTAAACCCTAGGAGCTAGATCCATAAACGTGAAGAGGAACTATTCCTAGCTACTGGAGATTCAAACCAAAGTACAGTGTAATTTAAATATTAGGAAAATAAGAAATTGAGACCCTGGGAAAAACACCATCATGTGAAGAGGAATAAATTTAGAGGACCAGATCTGTAGCATGTTCTAGCCTCCCTGACAGGTTGTGTAGAAGAATCACCATTAGCACAGAACATCATATCTGGCTCCATGCCATCTGCTCCTGATCATGAGGGGAATGCTAGGGGCAGAGGGGATTGTGCCATATGAGAGGAGATTAAAAAGACTGGGACTTTTCAGCTTAGGAAAGAGGAGACTAAGGGGGATATAATAGAGGTCTATACAATCATGACAGGGATGGAAAAAGTGAATAAGGAAAAGTTATTTATTTGCTCCCATAACATAAGAAATAGGGGTCGCCAAATGAAATTAACAAGTAGCTCCCCCACAGTCCCCCCACAGGGCTGGAACACCAGCGCCTCGCTGCAGGGGAGGAAGCCCTGAGCTTTGCTGGCCGGAGTCAGGCAAGCTGGGTCTGGCTCCAACCCATGGCTGGAGGGAGGAAGCAGCTCCTGCATCCCCCTCCTGCGACCCCCAGCCCCAGCCTGCTCCTGCACCTTCCCAGCCCTCCTACCCTCAGCCCACTCCTACACTCTACCACCCTCCCAGACCTACCAATCTTCAACCCACTCCTGCACCCTCCCTCCTGCACAGACCCAACACTCCTGCAAGCCTGCTTCCTGGCAAACTCCTCTCTCACACACTCACACCCTCATTTTTTAGTCCCACCCCAGAGCCTGGGGGGCCCACAAAATGTACTAGCCAGACCTGCCCCCAGGCTCTGGTGTGTGAAGGAAATGTGGGGAGTGTCTCTCTGCTTTTTAGTCAGGGAACATGTTTTTGTTTGTTTTTTAATTTTGCTTCTCACTTTTGTGCAGCCCCCAACTGAATTTTCTGTGGGTCAGTGGCCCCTGACTCAAAAAAGGTTCCCCACCATTGGTGGGATGCAAGACATTTTGTTTAAGTTCACCTTCTGCAGGTGCAGCTCCCTGCAGCTCCCAGTGGCCGTAGTTCACCATTCCTGGACAATGGGAGCTGTGGGAAGTGACGTAGGCCACAGGGACATGCTGGCTGCTTCTTCCCAGAGTTCCCATTGGCCTGAAACAGTGAACTGCCACTGATGGGACATTGGGAACTGGGTGGCAATGCCTGTGGACAGTCGACATAAACAAAATGTCTCACATCCCACCAGAGGATTACCCTGCTGGGCTGTATGCCAAAGGTTGCCAACCTCTGATTTACAGACTTCACTTCCAGGGCTTCTCTTAGAAACTAGCTGGCTTTAAAAAGCCTAGGACCTGGGAGAGACAGGTTAAATTTCTCACTCTGCCACACAGCTGTGTGTCACCTAGTCTCTCTGACTCTGAGCCTCACTTCTCCATCTGTAAAATGGGGATAATAGGACTTCCCTTCCTCAGAAGGGTGCAGTGATGATTAATACATTGAAGACGGTAAGGTGCTCAGTTACTATGCTAAGAGAGGCCATAGAGATACCTAAGCTTGGGAATCTTTGTGTGTTTTATTATTTCCTTTTTGAACACAGATTGGCTAATACTCTGCCTTCCTCAGAAGTGTCTAGTGGCTTACTCTATTAATGCCTATAGCTCTCTGAGATCTTCAGTGGAAGTCTCTATGGAAATGCAAAGCACAATTATTTCAGTAAAAGAAAATAACAAATAACAAGAACAATTGCAAGGAAAAAAAGATCCTTTGACTACCAAACAGGTTTTTGTCCATTTCCCAGCAACAGCTGTAATTGTTGTATGATCTGCTGTTAAAAGAATGAAACACAGAACAATAGAAAGAAACAGAAACAAAAAACAAACCCTTGTTATTTACTTGGCGTCTGATTGTGAGTGACAAAGCATTGAGGCAATATCTTTTATTGGACCTACTTCTGTTAGTGAAAGAGAAAGCTTCTGAGTTTAGACAGAGCTCTTCTTCAGGCCTGGGAAAGGGGCTGAGAATTTATCTATACTGCAAATTACTTCGGTATAATTTAAGTTGCTCAGGGCTGTGAGTGATCCATGCCCATGAGCAGTGTCAGTTAATACAGACCTAAACACTGAAGTGGACAGCACTGGAGTGGCAGCAAGGTGGGGAGGAGGTGGGAGTCTATGCCCATGAGGAATTGGCTTTTAATCTGGCTCCTCATGAGCACCAGATCCCGTGGAGCTGCCTGCCCTCCCTCCGCCCCTGTGCTGCTGCCTCTGAGAAAGAGGCAGCAGCCACAGATGGGGGTGGCAGCGTGGGAGCTGGTACACGCAGGAAGCCTCCTCTCATGCTTCTACCTCCCTTTCAGATGCTGCAGCTGAGGGGGCAGGTGGACAGGGGCTTCTGCTGCAGAGCAGCCTCTGTCTGTGGCAGGCCAGATTCCATGGGATATGGGTGTAGCCTCTCTCCGTGGGGTGCTCAGGGCCCCTGCAGACAGCATCTGCTGCCACTCTGAGCTTCCCATGAAGACTGGCTCCCACCTGCTGCCCCTCGCTGCTGTCTCTAATACAGAGGCAACAGTGCAGGGTGGCAGCAGCCTCTGTCTGCAGAGAGTTTTAAACCTGCACCCTTGGCAGACTGGCTCCTGCCTGCCACCCTATGCTGCTGCCTCTGATACAGCACTGAGTGGCAGGGGACTCCCTGGGAGTGGGACCGGAGGGCACACTGGCT
Source organism: Apalone spinifera (assembly GCA_030068395.1). Taxonomy (NCBI): domain Eukaryota; kingdom Metazoa; phylum Chordata; order Testudines; family Trionychidae; genus Apalone; species Apalone spinifera. The sequence goes on from JANRFK010001158.1 coordinate 24,732,751, forward strand.
GTCACTCCATCCCCAGGGACTATCGAATAATCATCTACCTGTTAAAATTTGATGAGGTAACATGACTATTCAATATCACAATATCTAATTTCCCTAATATTGGGCTCTCTTTGAGTACATAACAAATCATCAGCAAATGGTGGAAAATAAGCAATTGCCTTTTGTAAATCACTGTAGCTAATTACTCATGATGCTTAGGAACTAAATCTACTTCAAAGTCTCAATGATTGACTACAAGGGTGGAATTTTGGGCATGTAGGGGGGACAGCAGCCGTGAACTCCAGGACTCTGCTTGCTTTTCATTCCATTCCCCGGACACTAAGGAAGTGAGGGGAAAGCGCTTGCATTCTGTGGACACCTCTCACACCTGGCTCGTAAACTCTCTTCACAGCCAGGTGTGAGAGACATTCACATTCACAGAGTGCAAGCACTTTCCCCTCACTCCCTTAGCATCTGGGGAATGGGATGAAAAGCTAGCAGTGTCCTGGAGTGAATGGCTGCTGCCCTCTCTCCTCCCTCCCTCCCCCCACAACAACGTGCCCAGAATGGCTTCCTTGATTGCCTATTGTTCACCTAAATCTCAGAGCAGTCAAGAGAAGGTCAGGAACTGTATAAATATACTTAGGTCCAGATCTTTTATGTCTCAGATATCCATTTTTCTGTACTGGTGGGTTAATGGTTCCATTGACTCAGCATTTGCCCTTCAAAACATCCCAAAGAACATGACGAAGGGCATCAAAGACTGTAGTTAATTTACACACGACAATCTTTTTCCACTTTATCATTATATCAACTGCACGCAAGGTTTATTTAGTTATTAACTCAGAGACAACTAAGGGTGTCTGCTGCTGGACCATTTCCTGAGATGGAAAAACGGAGGTGCACACCAAATGGACGCAGTGCCACCCTATGGTAGCATGGATTACAATTGAAGGCATGCAAAGGTGGGAGCAGAGTGCTAGTGACATATGTGATACAAGAGCCATCCTGGTAGGAGAGGGCAACATAGATACAGTCCATTGGATAGTGTGATTCTCAGGGTACTCGGAGCTGTGCGTTGCCTTTTTACCTTCTGCCTCCAAAGAGAGGGAGTCATGTTTGTGGTAGTTAGGTGTCAGCTCTGTAGCACCACCAGCCACTCAAATATTCTCTCCTTTGGGCTCTCTCAGCCCTTCCTTTGCTTTCCATGTTACCAGCAAGCACAACCCAATCCCAAGCCCCTTTGAATTATTCTCCTGTGAAATTCAGCCCTCGCACTGACTACTCACAGAATGGTTCTGTGTAGCCCAGTTTCAAACCAATCTCCTATAAACTACATGGCATTTGTGAGAATGACTGATAGAACAGAATGAGATTTCAGAAAGAATAAAGATTATTTAGAAACGAGAAGTGACAGAAACAAGCAGTTAGAGTGGAAAATAAAATAATCAAACACAAACCTAGGTTTCCACTTGTCAATAGTTAACTTTCTTAGCTGATAGATTACCCCATCCTCAAAGTTTCATCTATTGCAGAGCTGGCTGGTTTATCAGGAACCATGATGCAAACAGCCATGAAAGCATCCATCTCTCCCTGGCAACAGAGGTTCTCTTCAGTGATGGATACAGAGTACCTTTCCCTACACTCTATTATATGAAAAAAAAAGTCTTTTGTTTCTATTCACAGGCAGAATGAATTCCACCTTGTAGAACTGCTTTTCTACCTTTAAGCGGCTTTGATGGTTTGTCCTCCTCTCTGATGATTTTCCATTGACTGTTCTGGGATGTGGCCAGTGTAGATTACAGAATTGTGCAATACCTTGCTGGCTAACCACCAGGGAGGGTGGCAGGCCTTCTCTGAATGGGTCATCAGAGAGACACATTGCCTCCCCATGATTAATTCTATTCCAAGTCCATAAAACATGCTTTCAGTACAAATACATTGTTCCTTAAATGTTACCCACACATACATCTTTTCATTATGAATCTTGAAAAGTGACAGGCTTTCTGTAGATACCTCACATGTTACAGAATATTTATCCATACAGAATAGTCATGTGTGGTGTAATGAGTTTATATCAGTTCTGAAGTGAGAGCTGTTTGCAAGGAACTGGGGAATCTTTCTCAAGGGGTACCGTATGGGTTACAATGGTATATTTGGGCTCATGTGACCAACTTTTTGTTCCCTGCTCTGCTTTCTTTGTGATCTTGGGAAAGTCACTAAGGTTGTGTCTACACTTGCACTTGCTCAACAAAACTTAAGTCCTTCACAGGTGCTTATCCCCCTTCCTACCCCCATGAGTGACAAGTTTTACTGCGGCAAGTACACATGGGAATGCTGCTTTGTCAGCAGGCACGCTTTCCTGCTGACAACGTGAAACTCACGCATTGGGGATGGAAGTATGTGGTCGACAAAAATGCAGACAAACAGGATTCATGCACGCTAACTTTTAGTGGCAGGGCTGCGTAGACATAACCTTGTTGCTATGAGCTGCATCGTCTACATATATCCTACATTTCATTGTGTCTCAGTCCAGACCCCCATTTGTAACGGGGATTATGGCATCTTCCTGCCTCACAGGGGCGTTCTGAGGATAAATAACGTAAAGTTTCTGAGTAACCTGTTAATGGGAGCTACATAAGTACCTCAAATAGGCGGCTAGAGGCAGAGGTGTTGCTGGCAATGTGCTGTGGTGTATCTGTGGGTAAGTTTAGAGGCAGAGGGGACAGTCTGCATACTGTGAGACAGATAGGAAGCTCACACTTTCTATAGCAGGGGTCGGCAACCTTTCAGAAGTGGTGTGCCCCAGGGCACCCTCCTGCCCGGGGCCTCAGTACTCTCTCGGGGAAAAGGGGGAGGGGTTCTCTCTACCGCACGCCCCACTTGATCTCCAGCCCTGAGCTTCCACGCAGTGGGAGATCATGCAGCTCCTATGTCCTACTTCCCTGGAGCATGGGGGAAGGAGGGGTGGATAAGGCAGTATGTGTGTTGCTGTGGGGAGGGGAGGAGCAGTGCATGTGCACTTCCTCACAAGCCGGATCTGGTGTGGAGCCTTGGGGCTCCCCTCTCCCCCCAACAGGAAGCTGGCACTGGCTCCAATCTTGTAGGGGGTGCGATGCTGAATCGACAGCATGGGCTCCCCATTGCAGGTGGCGGGGGGGGGGGGGG
>JANRFK010001158.1:24735994-24752376 GCA_030068395.1 Apalone spinifera
TTTCTAACTATATTCGTGATAATGCACATTCCCTGGTGTCTGAACCCCTTCTCTTCTTTGCAGGCACTTGATAGATGCTGGGCCAGATAAATCAAAAATAAAGTGTAAAGCTTATGTACTCATTATCTGGATGATAAACTCACCTGAAACCAAATGATGTACAAAAACAAAGGACATAATTTTTTCTAAGGCATCAATTAGTTAAAATCATGGCAACATTTCAGCTGACATATTATAAAAATGCTTTCCCTTCTCCCCACTAAAAATGAGCAATTCTCCAGTTACATCAAGGCTTGTCAAGGAGGCACAATCTATGGAACTCAACTCAAATCAAGAATAATTCCAGTGAGGTTAATGGAATTACACCAGGGCAAAACTGGCACAAGTAAGAGGAGGATCAAGCCCAAGATTTTTTAAATTCTCTTAAAATATTTTTTAAAAAGGAATTTGCTAGGTTATGAATTAGATAATGGGGGCCATAAACTTTAGTGGCAATTTTAGAATCTTTCTGCCCTTTATGTAGCTAACCTCTGCAAAGCACTATGTATTACTTTTCGGCTATGTCTACACTGCCTCTTTTTTGGGGCAGAGGCAATGCAAATGATGTGCTCATTAACTTCTCATGCTTCATGTGCATAATCTCTTCCGATGCTTTTTGCGCAAGAGGTTTTTGTGCAAAAACTAGCAGTATAGATGGATCCATTTTGTGCAAAAAAAACCCCCCAAAACCCCCCAAAAAAACCCCAACCCCTTTGTGCAAGATCCTTATGCCTCAAAAAAGGAGGCATACAGATCTTGCACAAAAGGGTTTTGGGGTTTTTTTGGGTTTTTTTTGCAAAAAACGAACCTGTCTACACTGCTTGTTTTTGCGCAAAAACCTCTTGCTCAAAAAGCCGTGGGCAGAGATTATGCAAATGAAGCACGAGAAGTTGCTAATGAGCACTTCATTAGCATACTCTGTCAGCAAAAGAGGCAGTGTAGACGTAGCCTTAGTGTTTGTCTTCACTGGAGTTTAGTTTCATAAGCAGTTCACATAAGGATTCATGTGAGTAAGTGCACATCATTTAGACTCAGGGGTTTGCAATTAGCCACTTTTACATGTAAGTGGGACCAGAATCCCTCTGTGCTTTGGGGAAATTTGGACTGAGTTCTGATCTCCCCAACTTGGGCCTCACTCTAAAAATGAGACAAACCTGAACCCTGACTTCAGACTTCCCCCAAATTTGGTGAATACCAACTTCAGATCCAGTTCTGGCTGCCAGTAAAATGAGCCTGGGCTGCTTGTATATAGATACTAGTCATCAGCAGGAATCAAGCCTGCGGGTTTCAGTAGTGATAATAATGGGTCCCCACTGTTTGATTGCCGTTGAGGGCTATGGTGTCTGTCCATATGCAGCCCCAGTTTAGCACAAAATGCCAGCCACAGCAGATGAGACAAACACCTGTGAACATGATTCTGCACTAACTCTTCTAACTGAAGAAATATGGAACACATTAGGAGTGTGTACTTGTAATCATGTCAGCCACTTGTTGGTAATCCCAGTGACAAATGACCTGCTACTTACTCACACATAACAGTTCCCCTTTAACTCAAGTAGTGTGCACACTGCAAATGTGCACTTTTGGTACAGGTTTGATTCTGCCACCTGTAGTTAAAGCAGCTGCAACAGCTCAATATATGAAGTTTGCAGCTTGGTCCATCTCTACCTGTACATGATGTTTGATATTTTACTCTGTGTGCTAAATGAGAGTTGCCTCACTGCAGAGAAGAATTAACCAGCTAAATATGATTATCCCTTGGCCCTGAAGGTACATTAGATACATCACAGGGATTGTGTATGTGGCTTTTAGAGTTGCATATTTCTGTCTGCTTTGTGCAATGTATTGAAAAGAGCGATACATTTTCCCACAACAGTGGAATATTTATAGAATACTGTCATTGCTCCAAAAGCCCTATTATCCAAGCGCAGCAATATCTGAGCTCTTTCTTTGTCTCTCTTCCACCATGAGACACATGCCCCTTACAGCATTTGGATAATGTGCAGGTTTGGATGACAGAGCAACAACCCTCTGCCAAGAGCACAAGAAGGAGAAGATCCTGGGTACAGATGAGGCCACCTTGGTGCTGAATAGTGTTTGCTGCAGCATAGGGAGCCTTTTGCAGCCCCAGCATCATGGGAATGAGCAAGCAGTGCTAGGGCAATGGGGCTGCAGAGAGCTACCTGTGTTATCACCGACAGCGGTAGCACATCTATTCAAGTGCAAAGAAGGATACAAACCATCTAGGGCAAAGAAGAGTCTGGAGCAGAACTAGAGCCACCCTTCCACTTGAAAGGATTGGATGTCACCAGCCCTGGGGCAGGGCAGGGATCCCTCTGCAGACCTATCATCACAGGAGTGAGAGACAGAGCAAAGGCCCCACCAGCCAGGACTGGGAGGAGGAGGAAACTCTGGCAATGGGGATGGCCACCACATGGCTGAATGGTTCCCGCTCTCTCAATTATTCAAACTCCCAGCCATCTAAATAAATTCCATGACCCTTATGCTATTTGGATAATGGGACATACATGGTAATAAGAAGTCATGGGGTGGTCTCATGTGATGTTCTTCCTTCTTGCTGTTAATGAAGCTAGGCAGACTCACAGCCCCTCATCAAGGACACCACACTTCACATTTAGCTCTTGGCCTGCTTCTCTTCCCACAGAGTTCAGTGGCAAAACTTCCACTTACTTCAGTGTGGGTGGTATTGACTCCTAAGTTTATATTTTTAGCATTCAGATTTTCATCTCATCAAGCTAAATAACAAACTTTAACTGGAAAGAGACTGGTTTGACTATTTATTCATTTCCATTTAACATTTAGTCAAGTTTATTAAAGAACGTAATGACATCAACACAGCCCAGCGAATACTCACCTCCCTCTCTGACGACTCCTCAGGCTCATCTGCCAGCCATTGCCTGGCCCTTCTCTCTTCACCTCTCTGACCCTAAGGTGTCCCCATAATCCCTTAACATGGAGGCCTGTGTTCCCAGCTGTGAGTTGCCCACCAGTACCCCTCCTGGCCATACTGCCTCTACATTGCCTTGCTCTTTCTCTCTCTGGATCCCTAATGGCTCTATGCCCCACCCCCCTCCAGGCACACACACTCCTCATCCTGTTAGCCCTTCCTCGCTTCCTGTACTCATTTGAACAGTAGGTTCAGTAGCTCCTCCCCTAAAGTTGGGGGATGCACCAAGCAGGCTTGGAATTCAATAAGGCCCTGCCTCCCAGAGTTCAATTAAGCCCTCTATTTAGCCCTCCCTCTTCCAGGGCCTTTCACACAGACTCCACATGTGTGCTCATCTAGTCACCATTCCTATTGGATATGGGTTTATTCAAACAAAATGAACTCCGAAGTAAAACTCAAAAGCCCAGAAGCCTGTCCCAGGGCCTGATCACATACCTCAGAGCCTGGCCCGGTGAGAGGATTCCATCACAGAGTCCTTTTATCAGTCTTAGGAGGTGAGCTACTCCAAGATTCATCCGCCAGCTGCCTTGCTCAAAAATCACTCCCTCACTGACTTCCCAGAGTTAACTCCACTCAGGAACTGCTTCAGCTCCCTGCTTGGGGTTCCCTCCCCATGCCAGGTGTTTGTAAACAAGAAAGCCTGTTCCAGGCTTCAGCCAATTCCCTCCCTCCCTTTGCTCTCTCACATTGGCCTTGGCAGGATTTTGGATCATCCCATTCCTATGAAGGAGCTGGGTAGAAAAGGGAGAGTAGCATTGTCACCATCAGACTTCCAGACAAAGGAAGTGTCTCTGGACCAAGAGCGATTGGTGAGGGGGTGCTGCTTGCTAGTCTGAAACCAATTTAGTATAGTGAGTCAGAGATTGCTAGGCAGGGTACTTCATCGCTTTTAGTCAATCAATAAGCTTTGCAAATACTCCCACTTTAAACAGCTTTTGTTCAAACAACTGGCTGTTTGAAAGCCTGTTAACCTTCAGACCTTGCTTCTGGATTGGCCAGGTAAGGCCTCTTCTGATAACTTTGGCTTTAAGGGCTTCAATATCTGTTTTTGCTTCACTGTCCTTCTCCTTGAGTCTGTCTTCCTTCTTGCTCATCTGGCTGAATTACTGCTTTTTAAAAATCAATCACTGATTTTGGAGTATGGGGGCTGAACCACAAAATCTCCCCACCTCATTTATTTCATGTCAGACCAAAGGAACTATTTTTCTTTTTTTCTTTTCTGAAAAAGTCTGAAAAAGTTTGTTTTGGTATGAACAAAACATTTGGCTTGAAACTAAACATTTTGTTTTATTTTTCTGGGTTTTTTTTACTTATTTAAAGTTAAATTTAGCTACATTCAAAAAGGAACATTGTTTCAAAACAAGAAGTCAACATGTGCCATTTCAAAAATGTTAACATTTTGTTTCAACTGTCTCTCAATTTTGCATTTGGCCAAAACAATTTGTTGAATTTGACTTGAATATGTTTTTTCAGTGAATAAACTTCCTGAAAAAAATATCTGTATAGTCCCGACCTTTGGGGCCATGAAATATGTTTCAGTGGTGAATTCACTATTATGAAGTTCTTGCCCCTCCGAAAGAGCACTGCTGGTGCCTTCCTAAGAGCCAGCGGCCAGGGCTGGGCACCACAGCCCTACCTGCACAGTAGGAGTCGGTGGGGCGGCAGCTGCAGTGCCAACTCCAGTGAGTCCCTTGGCATCCCAGCCCCCTGCCCTGAGCCCCTGATTCATGCACTCCCCCCTCTCCCCGCACACACACTACCAGCACTGAAGCCCTCTATACCCACACCCAGCAAAGCCTTTCTGGACAACTGACAGTGGCACAATGTTCAGAGAAGCAGGAGTGAAGATAATCTGTCTGAGTTTGGAGAAATTCTCTAGCTGATGTGAAGAATATATATGGGCAGGGCTGGAGGTTACACATATGATAGTCCTGTTAGCCCCTCTATTTTTGAGTACTAAAACAAACTTCCCTAATGTAATAAGGGTTGCTTGCCCCTCAATTTATAGGAATCTGTAATAGGGCAGTTGTCCGTACTGGAAGGACAATGGTTACCACAGCCTTGGGAGAGGGCTGAGGCTGGGAGCCAATTGGGTGAGAGCTTGTGACAACCAATCAGGGCCTGGCAGGGCTGTATAAAAAGATGGCTGGCCAGATTTAGCTCCCTCTTGGGAGGAGGGGAGGGACCTAGATACCCACTAGCAGAATACTTTGGACAGAGTAGTGCTGAGGAAAGGTAGGGTGAGCCAGGGGAGCTCAGGCCTGAATAAACTGCAGGCTTAGGTGCAGTAAGAGGAGCCCAGAGAGGTACTGGGGCTGCCAAGGAGAAGGCATCGTGTTCACAGCCCCTTGCCAATGAGTGACCATTTCAGACTGCTGTTTGGCCCTGAGGTAGAGGCCAGATGACAACTGGTAGTGGATTATGAGGCAAGGTGGGTATAGGGGATTGGGGTTCCCCAGAAGGGGAGGACCCCAGAGTGGGGGGGCACTGCTACAAGGGTTTAGACAAATGGTGGAGAATGGACAAAAAGGTAATAACAGAGGAGACACCACCACAAGGGGGTTCTGAGGCTGGACTGAGCTAATTCCCAGAGGGACCAGCAGGAGTCCCCACAGCAGTGAGTCATGAACTGTTACAGAATCATAGTCAAGCATAAAATAATCTCAGTTCCTGTTAATTATGTTACCTAATTTCACTGGAGACCAACCCAGGGTTACACGTATACTGATTTATTCAATGCCGCTATTGGATCAAGCAAGAAGGGAATGGAACGCTTTCTCATATGCACACATGCATTTATACACAGACACTCATACACTTACGCACACTATGAGATGTGCAGAGAGAGCAGAAGTCAAGCATGGTAGGTCTGCTGTGTCTGCCTGCCGTCACCAACCTGGGCCTGTGTAAAGTAGGAGCTTTCGACATTACACTGGCGAGCTGATCGTATGCCTGTGGTATGTGTGCTCTCTTCTCTTTATTGAGCTGGGTGGTCCCCGTCAGCATACTGATTTATTTCTCTGTGTCCGTCACCGAGAGGCCTGCCCACATCTCATTCTCCTCGTGCATATTCATTTCTTCTCATCTTCACTGCACCTCCATTTCTTGCTTTATTCATGTGCAAACGAAGATTAGATCAGACCCCACCTACCCTCTAACTCCAGGTCTGTAGCCTCATGGCTCCTCTCAACAAAGGCACAGATATTACCTTCGTCCTACTCTCTCCATATACACCCACCCACCAAGTCCTTTGTCAAAGAATAGAATGTTACAGAGCTTGAAGTTTGTAAATTGCAAAGCTTGCAAGAAGTTGCAGAACTTGAAACATTACAAGAAAGTTACAGAAAGTTACATGACTTATAGTAACAAAGATATGCAGTGCCCAATGTCTGAAGAGAGTTACATGGCTTACAATAGCGGAGAGTTACATAGAACAACTGAGAGTCAGGTAGCAGGGAGTTACATATCAAGTCACATGACTTACAATAACTGAAAGTTACAGACTTACAATACAAAAAGTTACATATCTTACATCTACATTATACTGGATTGGGGGGAGGATTTACACAACAAATGATATGCTTCTCATTAAACATCATTCCTCAGAAAAGACTCATTTTTTCTGGACTGTGTAACTCAGCCCCTCACTTTTTTGCCTGGACAAGATGAGGTGCCGGGATATTATTCTGTTTGAGAAATATGAATAAAGATACCCGATCCTTTGAGATTCAAGAGATCTCAGTGTATGGAGATTGTATTCTTTTCACTTGTCTTGAAAACTCAGCATATTTGTCGGTGGGATGTGGGATACAGAGGAGGAAATTTGACACATGCCAATATTTTCTCATTGCTTTACATAGTATTGGAGGCATATGGAGCAGGTGCTAATGTAAGGAATGAAAGCATATGACATGTCAGATGTCCTTAAAAATATTGGTGCAAAACAACCCAGATTGGCATATGCAGTATTTTAAAACTGGCAGTAGAGTTCTGAATCTAAAGGAGCACTGAAATATTTGAAGAACTTAAAAAATATTCCCAAGGGAGAATAAAAGAGAGTCGCATACACAGTGAGAGATCTAAACATAAGAACGGCTATACTGTATCAGACTAAAGTCCATGTAGCCCAGGATTCTATTTTCCAACAGTGGCCAATGCTAGATGCCCCAGAGCAAATGAACAGAACAGATCCCTCTCCTCCTGTCAACCATTTCCAGCCTCCTATAAACAGAGGCTAGGGACACCATTCCTACCCATCCTGGCTAATAAATATTGATGGACCCAATCTCCATGAATTTATCTAGTTCTTTTTTTGAACCCTGTTAAAGTCCAGGTCTTCACAACATTCTATGGCAAGGAATTCCACAGGCTGACTGTATGCTGCATGAAGAAAAACTTCCTTTTCTTTGTTTAAAACCTGCTACCTATAAATTTCACTTGGTGACTTCTGTTATGTTATGGGAGCAAATAAATATCTTTTTCTTATTCACTTTCTCTATAGCTGTCATGATTTTATAGACCTCCATCATATCCCTCCTTAGTCTCCTCTTTTCTAAGAAGAAAAGTCCCAGTCTTTTTAATCTCTCTTCATAGGGCACCTGTTCCAAACCCCTAACCATTTTTGTTGCCCCTTTCTGAAACTTTTCCAATGCCAAGATATCTTTGAGATGAGGCGATCACATCTGTACATCACTTTCAAGGTGTGGGCAAACCATGGATTTATTTATAGAGGCACTAAAATAATCTCTGTCTTATTCTCTATCCCTTTTTAATTGATTCCTAACATTCTATTCACTTTTTTTTTACTGCTGCTGCACATCAGAGAACTATACACAATGACTCCAAGATCTCTCTCTCTCTCTCTCTCTCAAATGGTTATAGCTAAATTAGTCTCCATCGTATTGTATGTATAGTTAGGATTATTTTTTCCAATGTCCATTACTTTGCATTTATCAACATTAAAATTCATTTGCCATTTTGTTGCACAATCACATAGTTTTGTGAGATCCTTTTGAAGTCCTTCACAGTCTGCTTTGTTCTTAACTATCTTGAGCAGTTTAGTATCATCTGCAAATTTTGCCATCTCACTGTTTGCCCTTTTCTCCAGATCATTTATAAATACTGTATGTTGAACAGGATTGGTCCCAATATGGACCCTTGGAGGACACCATTAGTTACCTCTCTCTATAGTGAGAACAAAATATAGTGAAACTGGAAAGATCTATGCTGTTGGATATGTGAAATGGATGTTGGATTGCAGCTCAAAACTGATTTGCTGGAAAAGCAATGATCTGCCCGAGGAGTCTGCCCTACATAGCCTTTCAATGACCCTCACACCTAACTTTAGCATCCCTGACACCTTTGCTCTTTGGGTCACATCCTGTCCTGATATAAACAATTATTACTCCACTGGTTCTGTCAGAATTGCACCTGCTTATTCTCTCTCTCTGAATTTGGACTCATGAAGGAAATGTTTCTTGTCCATGAATATTTTCTGCTTCAGATATTAGTTCTGTAACAGCAACATTATGGGGTTTTGTTGGCATCCTTTTATGTACAAGAGATGGGAGATGGTGGGAATTGCAGCCTATGATGTAGATGATGTGCAATCAAGGGTGACATGTGAGGTGAGGCACCAGGGGTCACATGCCTGCCAAATACTGTGGTAGAAGGAGCAGGCCAGCAGCCACCAGGAATCGGGGGGCAGACCTGGCATCTGCAGCAAGAGTCCACTGCTGGTGTGTGTGGGAAGGGCAGCAGAGCCCTGCTGTGGGCGCTGGCCCCAATATTCCCTGGACAACCCTGGTTGAGGGAAGAGGGCAGAACAAGGGCAGAGAGAGGTGACTGTTGTGCCACCCCAATACCCTCTGACCAGTCACCTCCGTTTGCAATGGCTCATGTGACTGAAAAGTCCAATCCAAGATTGACATGATCTTTGGAAGTTATTGTGAATATATGTTTTGGTTCATGTAATAGGGCAGGTCTCACCATCAAGAGCGCCTCTTGTGGGTCACTCAGGGAATTAGCATTTTGGTGCTGGACCACCCCCTCCTGGCTGGTGTCTCACCCACTGTTACTTATTGTTCTCCACTACTCTATGCCAGGGACCATATCTCCCCCAGACTATGGTACTGTCTACCCAGGTACTGCCCTACCACACTACCCTTCACTCAGGAGTCCTCCCCCATTGGGGACCCTCAATCCTCCTATGCCCACCTCAGTGACCCACTGCCAGTCTTCATTTAGTCCAGTGTTTCTTAAACTGTGTTCCATGGCACAGCAGTGTGCCACAAGGCAGTCAGAGGTGTGCCGCAGAGAATAACAATTCAAAATGGCCACCCTTAAAGGGGTAAGCAAACTTTTTTTTCCCTCCTCAATAACTTTCCCCTGGCCCCCTTTTTTTCCCCTCCATAATAACTCTTCCCCCCCCCCCTTTTTTTTGGCTCAACAAAAAATCCTTGATGTTCCTCATAAAAAAAATTGTTTGGTGTTCCTTGGTCTTAAAAAATTTAAGAAACACTCATTTAGTCCCTGCCACAGGGGCAAACTGCAGTCTGAAATGATCACTCATCATTGAAAAGGAGTTGTGGACCTGCTGCTTTTGCCTATACTGGCTGCCTCCCTATTACTCTGAAGCCTTACTTCAGGCCTTGCAGCCTGGGAGCTTGCCTTGCCAGAGCTTCCCCAGCTCTGCTTGACTTTCTCCAGCCCTCCTCTAAATCAGGAAGCCTCTTGCTTCCCTAGCAGCTAAGTCCCTCCTGCTCCCCAGCCTGAGCAAGAGTGAGTCTGTCCCTTCTTCCCTCCTGGAGCCCTTATTTATACAACCCAGAGCTGGACCCTAATTGGCAGCTATCTGCTGCAGCTGCTTACTCTAGCCCTCCAGCCCTCACTCAGGGCTGGGTTTTATTTAACCCCTTAAAGGTCAGTAAGGGGCAGATGTCCTGTCACAGTTCGCATCTGCTTGCTTCCTATAGGCTCTTATCTCTTCCAGCTGTAGGAGCCAGCTTCTGCCAGGGACTTTGTTACCTTGATGAAGACAATGGCAGCACTTGTTACAATCACTTGCCAAGGTTTCCCATTGGTTGGGATCAATTCCAAAACCCTTCCTGCTTGCATGTGTCTTTAGAGTGAAGCTTGGGGATAGCCTGTTGTTCTTGTTCCCTGTGACAGCTACCTGCATAGCATGTCCTTGGGTATGTGTCTGTCTTCCAGTCTACAGATATGGCCTAGCCAGCACATCGTGCATTACAGGCAGGCAAATTAGTTAATGCTTAGTCCTGTCAAAAGAGGTTACATAAGGACACTTAAATGAAGCCTTTGTGCAAAACTGAATTTGTCTTGTACAGGGGCTCTACTGGAACAGAAGATGAATCTGCTCATAGATAGTTTTTCTACAGAGATGGTGAAGCTGCTTAGCTAGAAACCCGTGTTTTGCATCCCAAGAGTCTTGCACTCATATTGTTTTTGCTTTGATTTGTATAATATGTGTTAGGGGAGGAAGAAGGTGGCTTGGATAAAAGCCGTAAATAGCTAGTCCCTTTGCTCCAAGATCAAGTTGTTGGGTTTTTGTGTGTGTTTTTTTTTTAAAAGCTTGACAGTTTTCAGTTCACTTTCTAAAGGAAATCCAGGCCCCTTTGTACTTCCTGGTTCTAGTAGAAGCTCTGATACTGACTGAACCTCCCTTGTCTGGCACCCTTGGGACCCGACCGAAACTGAACCAAAACTGAACTTTCTCTGAGCAGGTTTTCTATGTTGTCTGATTGCAACCTAGTAATTTGTTCACACTTCTAAAGACTGAATAGCTCAGATTATTCTGTGATACTACAAAGACCCTTCAAGTAAAACCTCTAATAGCTTTATAGGGATGCACTCCTGGGGTGCTGCTACACCCCCTGGTATGAAGTGATTTCCATCATACACAGAGGTTTAAAATTCAGTTCAATGTCTTTAACAATACAAATTGTTCAGGAATCCCTGGTTATAGGCCCTAGCTGTGTGACTGCAGTTTGCATAACCCATGACAGGAAGACAGAACCCAAAGCAGTACAAGTTAAGAGCATGAACAGACTTTTGAGATCTCAGGGACACTACTGAAGTGACATTTAGTGTTTCTGGAATGTACTGGACTCAGAGCTCCTGAAAGAGTCCAGTACAGCTTCTCCATCTGCATAGTTCATGGTTTCCCAAACTGGGGAGCATGAAGAAATTCCGGGGGGTGGTGGGGCGTGAGGCTACCCAGGTCCCCCCCATCAAGTTTTGCTGCCCCAGTCAGTTCCTTTTTTTTTCAACAAGTTTTGCAATTTTTTGGGGGGAGAGAGGGTTTTTCAAAAATCAAAAAAGGGGCGTGATGCTGAAAAGTTTGGGAACCACTGGTGTTAATCCACCTCTGCAAGGAGCAGTAGTTGTGTCAACAAGAGAAGCCCTACCATACATTGAAAAGCACTGTTTTCAATGGGGGTTAGGTTAGGCTGGTATGCTCAGGGGTGTGGATTTTTTCAATGTCAATTATACCAATGTAAGCTTATAACACAGATCTAGCATCAGTTCCTGGCCCTCTGGGGAGATTGCTACCAAGAGGCTTGGCTATTGCTGAGATGGGATGGTGGATTTTTCTAAGATGGGAACCTATCCACAGGGAATTGAACTGAGACCCTCAGCTTCCTTCTCAGAGTCTGCAAGCATGAGATGGTAAGCGTAGGCATGGTCAAAAAATTTCTGTAGAAACTGTTTTTGATGGAAAAATGAAATTTTGTGGCATATACGTGCTTTCAGAGAATATTTCAACTTGTCAAAAACAAGAACACCACCACTACCAATCCCACAAAACCTCAGAACTTTTTGGTCCAAACTTTTTGATTGAAAGAATTTCAGCTTGGGAGCATGCCAACTTTTGATGAAAAAGTGAAAATTACAAAGACAAAAATTCTTGTTTTCCAACCAGCTGTGGGTAATACAGAGGGTACCTTTTGCAGCAAGGTTACATCGGGGCTCAGAATATCTCCTCCTGCAAAAGCGTTTCAGATGTGCTTGTGGATATTTTTCCTCTTGAGGCACTTTTCATCTCTTTTGCATCAGCCATCCAAGCAACTGCTCCTTATTTACATGCTTGCCAGGTTCCAGTTTGAACACTTGTTATCAGTGGTAAAGTCACAGCAGCTTTTCAATTTCTGGTTGAAAATCTGCCTTCTTTTATTCTAAGACAATCAAAAATTAAGGGTGGTTGTGAACCATGAAGAACGTGGCACTGCATTATGAGCAACAGACTTATTAAATCAAACAGAGGAAATAAATTTCCATCATTCACCTACAGTTCTTGTGACCAGTGAACTTTCATTTAATTAGCTGTCCTAACTGATTCAGAATTGGAGTGGGGGACTAAATGAGTGATTATGGAGGTAAGAATAAATGTGTATATTCAGTTTACCAGTAGGGATAAAGAAGATGCAAATTTGGGGACGCTATATTAGATACAGATTAATTTCTCTGGGCTCATAAAAAACAGATGAAAAAGATCCTTTTGCTCATTTCTAGTCATTACCTTCCAAAGGCACTTTCCTATTAAGGTAGGCTTTTTCCATGGAGTTTATTCTCCAGCATTTTGTTCTCCAACTCACTTTCTAAAGCGCCTGCTAAGCAATGATAGTTGAACAAAGCATCCTGATTCTGTAAACCTTTAGGGCATGTCTACACTAGGAAATTATTTTGAAATAATAATTCCAGAAATAAATATTTTGAAATAGTGTGTCTGCACTACAGGGAAGCCTCAAAATTAGTCTGAGGCAGGCTCCCTTACGGTGCATCTACACAGCACCCTTAGGTCAAAATAAGTTATACACTTTGTGCTACTCAAATTTCGTAGCTTATTTCAAGTGTATTTCAAAATAGTTTATTTCATACATTTTGAAATAAAGCACTATTCTAGAATGTCCCTTAATCCTCATGGAATGAGTCTTACAGGAATGTTGGAATAGCGCTCCTGTTATTTTGAAAGATATTTTGAAACAATGGGCGCACTGTCAAGATGCAGAATAGCTATTTCAAGATATTAGAAGTATCCTGAAATAAGCGCACAGTGTGGCTGTATCCTTAATGTGAATATGCTACCTCAACTGAGAGCCCCAGAAAGCACTGGGGAGTAATTACTTTGAATGACTCTGGGGAGTAGTTATTTCAAAATAGCAGCAATGGAGAGTCCACACTACCGCTATTTCAAAATAAGCATTATTCCTCATGGAAATCAGGAGTTATTATTTCAAAATAGCCAGCTCCTTATTTTGAAATAATATTTTTGGTAGTATGAACGCTCCACCTGATATTTGGAAATAAGGGGAGTTATTTCAAAATAACTCCCCAGTGTAGACTATAGACTTTTATGTTGCTCTTTCATATGAGAAGCATTCTGTGGTCATTGAAGGGCTAGAGTTTGCTATGCAGTCTAAACTAATGGAAAAGCTAACAGTATCTTTTACACTAAAGCCTCAGAGTTATGAACAACTTGAAAGTGGAGATTATTTGTAACTGATATTTTTGTAACTGAACAAAATGTTATGGTTCTTTCAAAAGTTTACTCTTTATTAATTTGCTAAACATTTTGAAACTTTACTATGCAGAAGAAAAATGCTGCTCCCCCTTTTTTTTTTACTAGTTTATGTTTAACATGGTGCTATATTTGCTTTTATATTATTTTTTGTCTTTGCTGCTGCTGGTTTGCATATGTCTAGTTTCAAATATGAGGTGTGATTAGTCACTGTATAACTCTGGTGTTTGTAATTCTGAGATTCTACTGTAGTTTGAAAACATCTCTCAAATTGCTTGCATACAAACAGCGACAATAGATTTCAGAAATTGCTTGGTACCATTATAACATTAGTCAGCATACACAAGGTGTGGAGTATTGCGGTGAATTGCCTACAATTACAAAACAGTTTAGTGCTTTTCTGGATGTAAAGACTATAAGATACGAAGGCGAAGATCACATCACAGAAGCAACTGACCCTTGAAATTCTGAACTAGGGATGTAAAATCCTGTGTAAAATGTTAACTGGTTAAATTATAGGTTTAACTGTCCAGTGGCATGGTAGGCCCAGCAAGGCTGGAACAGCCTCCCACTTGTAGGGTGGTAGGCCTTTACAGGCCAGAGTAGCCCCACACGTGGGCAGGAGGCTGCTCCAGCCAGGCCCAGCATCAGTTAAACCTTTACCCAGGGAAGCACACTGATAGGGCAGTGCTTACCAGGTAACCAGGTAACTGCTTACACCTTTACATCTTTATTTTGAACACCACACAACTTCAGGACAAAGAGAGACAGACAGAACAAAACAAACACAAGAACCTTCATTGGTATTTATGAGAGAAAAGACTGATATTTTTCTATTAAACTATCAAGTACTATCCAGTAAATAGATATTCTAGCAAATCAGATAAACTGTCACTCGAGTCAGGCTTGCTGTGCTTCCAATTACCCTCTGTAATACGCAGTCTTGTTGTTTACAGTATGCTGAAAGCTACTGGAAAAGGAAGGACTCTATATCAGGAGATGTCTCTATGTCAGACACAAGGACTGCATTATTTAAAAACTGCCACATTTAATCCAGCCAATTTTAGAACAGACGCTAGATTCATCCGTGACTTTTCTATCTGAGCCTTTCTCTAGCTGTACATTATAAAGAGACATTGCAAACGGTTTGATGGAGATGAAGTGTGAGTGACTGTTTTAAAGTGTTTGTGGGTAAATTCAGTGTTCATTAAAGTGAAGGCAAAACAGCACTAGCTGAAAGCAAGCACTGTGCAATTTTCACTCACATGTCTCCACCAGCACTCCTCTAACCCTAACCCTTGCTATTCCCATCCTGGGCTCCATATAGCTGTGCCAAGACACATTAGTCCTAATCTACTATTCCAGTCGAGTGCACACTGAAAGTATTATGTGAATGAGCATTAATCTGTGCAAGCAATGAATAGATGGAGGCCACTGAATTCACTTTCATGTGTCTTCTAAGGCAGGAGGTCAACTCATGCTTATACAGGTTTCATTTGGCACTTATTCCATCACTGAAATCAACTTCCCAAAGGGAACTTGAATAGCAACAGTTTTGATTCCTGTCTATTATTTACACAACAATTTAACCCAGAACTTATCCCCATTATGTTCCTTTATAGAGAGGTACAGTTCACTACAAGTACTGAACTGCTTGCCATCCTTTCATCTGACACTTACAAGTGTCAGAGCAGGGTTAGTCCTGAAGAGTGCTTGGATAAAATAATTGTAAGGAAGAGGCTGGTGGAAGGAATGCATCTGTGAGTCAATACAGAACCAAGGCTGCGGTATGGTGCTAAGCAACACTGTGCTGCTACAGATGTCAATTGTCATATGTGCTGCCTAAACCAAGGTCTTAACCAATTTATATGAATGCTCTCAACATGGTTCTCTTTTGTTTCAGTTGCTAAATCCCTAATTGTGTCTGTCTATTGCACATCTCTCCTATATTGTTACTTACTTGCAACCTACTTGTTCCAAGCCATGTTCTAATTTTCAATTGTGTTCAATTAATTAGTTAATACTGTTTCACGGAACAAACAATAGAAGAGCCATGGCTGATAAATGGTTTATAAAATGGTTAGATTGCTGTTCAGATTTTTCACTCTTTGAGATCCATTTTCTAAGTAAAGCATTTTGTCAGAGAAACCCATGTGGGAAATTTGTCTCTCTTCCATGCATGTTGTCCATTAAAGACCCACTGGTGCCTTTCACAAACAGCTTGGGAAGGAAACATGGCTTTACAGTTAATGTACTGGACTCAGACTCAAGACAGCTGGGTTCAAATCCTACCTCTGCTACAGACTTCCTGAGTGATCTACAAGGAGAGGCTATGGGACTTGGGCTTATTTAATCTACAGGAGTGAGGCTGTTAAAGTTTTTGATAACAGCCTTTAACTATCTGATGTTCCAAAGCGGATGGAGAGAGGCTATTTTCAGTTGTGACAGAACAAGGAGCAATGGTCTAAAGTTGCAGTGGGGGAGGTCTAGGTTGGATATTAGGAAAATCTATTTCACTAGGAGGGTGATGAAGCACTGGAATGGGTTGCCTAGGGTGGTGGTAGAATCTCCATCTCTAGAGGTTTAAGTCTCAGCTCAACAAAGCTCTGCCTGGGATGATTTAGTTGGGGTTAGTCCTGCTTTAAGCAGGACATTGGACTCGGTAACCTTCTGAGGTCTCTTCCAACCCTATAATTCCATGATTAAGAGGTCATCTTCACTACTGACAAAGAGAAGTGTCTGTCTAGGCTGAACAAACCCACTATGCATGAGAGAGCCTAATAGGACCTCATAGACTCATAGACTCATAGACTTTAAGGTCAGAAGGGACCATTTTGA
>JANRFK010001158.1:24755335-24766407 GCA_030068395.1 Apalone spinifera
TCTCTTTCGAAAAAGCAGCTTGCTTTTTCGAAAGTACTGGTTGTAGTCTAGACCAGTGTTTCTCAACCTTTTTTTGCTCATGGCCTCCTTCTGAGCCTCGTTTACCTCTGTGGCCCCCCTCATAGCTGCTGTTAGTTGGAAAAAAAGGTAGATAATTTACCTATTGTTCTGTTTTTTCCATGTGGCCTACTAGAGGTAGGGCGTGGCCCCTGGGGAGCCATATGGCCCATGGTTGAGAACAACTGGTCTAGACGCTCTTTTTCAAAAGAGGCTTGCAGTCTAGATGTAGCCTTGCTGTCTAGTACATGTCTGCATCACAGAGAATAGAAGGAATGAGTCTGATACAGCTACACTGTAGCCTTCTTCCGGAAAAGCTTATGCGAATGAAGCACAGTGTGGAATATTGCCGTGCTTCATTTGCATAAGCTTTTCCGGAAGAAGGCTATCGTGTAGCCATAGCCTGAGAGTCAGCTTGATTTTTGTTGTTGCACCTCTCTAGTTTTCACATTTGCTCAGAATAGGATTATGTGCAATTTCCTCATTCCATCAACTTCTTTTCACACATCTATGTAGCCTTTCTCTCTTTACTTGCACTGTAGCAGGTCTCAAGCACGTATCTAGAAAGTGGAATGTATTTTTTAAAATGTATATATAAGCAAATCAGAACAGACGAGAAGATGAGAGAAGAATCATAATGAGTAGGGAGACTGCTGTTATCATCAGGGACAGAACTAAACGAGTCATGTTCCACCTGCACCTGACTTCCCAATAAAGGTGATGTGAGTTACCCTCTGAAAGAACATTAATTTGGGAGCTGGGACAAAAGGACAATGATTACCCAGTAGACATGCTTATTGGCCATTATTACTAATATCATGATCAAGATGAACTATGATAAAAGACAGAGGTTAGGTTAGTATTACTTTGAATGGTGACAGTATCCCTGCTAGTTTGTGTTACCATGTACGAAGGTGGTTATAAAGCAAGGAAAGCAAAAGCCACTCAAATGATAACGTATCATCAGGACAATGGGAAACATGTAAGAAGCTGTCATTACCAGAATGAGATGTCAGCAAAAGGAAAACATTTTAAAAATTGTTTTTATAGGCAACATTATACATTGTGAGATGCAAGGATTGTAGAAACACAATCTCAAAGCACTGTTTTTACAAACACAGCTGCAAGACACATTTTTATGTAGAAAATCAGAGCCCCAAAATAGCAGTTTATCTGTTTGTTGATTTTTAAAAAGCAGAGTAAAAAAACAAACAAAAGGGCGAATCACACAACTGGAAAATATTCAGCAATACAGGGAGCAAGTGAAACACAGCAAGCTTGTTCTGTAAAAACAAGAGCAAGCTCAGAAAAAATGCTACAAATCTCAGATTTCCAGAATCCAACTTGTAGTTCTTGTGCTTTGTTTTCTATGTAGTGTGTTGTCTTGGGCTTTGTCTACACTGCAGGGTTTTTGCACAAGAAGCTTTTTGCAGAAGAGATCTTCCACAAAAACTTTGTGCGCAAAAGCGTATCCACACCTCAAAAGCGCATTGCAAAAGCAATGTGCTTTTGCACAAGAGAACGTCCACATTGCACGGACGCTCTTGCACAAGAAAGTTCTGATGGCCATTCATAGAATGGCCATCAAAGCACCTGTGCTTTTTCTGGTAGACTCTTTTTGCACAAGAAAACCCTGTTGAGTGTCCACACGCACCTTTTTGCGCAAGAACTCTTGCACGAAAAGGAGTTATTCCTCATGGGGAGAGGAATAACTCTACCAGCAAATGCCCTCTGTCCTGTCAATTTACTGTATTTTTGGTTTTTTGCACAAAAACATGCTTGAGGTGAGGAAGCTCTGTTTTTGCGCAAAAACTCTGTAGTGTAGACATAGCCTCAGTGAATATTAGGTTGTAAAGACAGATACAATGCAGCCTCACAGGGAGAGATCCAAAATCACAATGGTAATGTTTTTTCTTCTTAAAATCCCCCAACTTAAGGTAGCTCCCTTAGGGGAAGGTAATTCTGTATCATGAATGTTAACACCCTTTCCTCTCTCAGTTTTGAATGCTCCTTCTCCAAATGACAGGTCTCTTGCCTTCACCTCTTGGGTAAAATCCCATAATCCTTCCTCTCTTTAGACTGAATTCTCAGGATGCAACATTGTTTACTAATAATGATTGTTCAGCAGCCCTGAATGGATCTGACTGCCGGTGTCCTGTAAGACTTGGTCTTCACAAACTGGGATCAGTGCACAAACACAGTGGGCCAAAACAGACTTTTCAGAACAAGGTATTATTAATCTCAACCACAGAAGCAAAGAAAGCATAGCAAGTGTTTCTAACACAATAGTCTACATGCGCCTGCTTCACCAAAAGCTGAGGTAGACGTATCTTCTCCCAGACTAGAGAAGTTAAATTTTGATTAACTAATTGAGCAGTTGATGGAATTTCCGTTGACTACTTGATTAGTCTATAAAAAGGGAGGGAGTGCTTGCTATCCCCACTGTGCCTCTGCCTCTGAAATATAGCAAGAGTCACCCACAGTTCTTGTTACATTTCAAAGGCAGATGCTCAGTGGGGAACCCAGACAGGAGAGGCAGAGGTGCAGTGGGGAACCCTGGGTGAGTTGGGACTGCCTCAGTCTCTGCTCACACCCGGTCCTGACTGCTGTGCCTCTGCCTTTGAAATGTAGCAAGAGAACCTGCTCCCCCCCTTTCTGCCTCTGATAAAGGCAGCAAGGAAGGGAAGTGACTAGTTGAAGAGTGACTCAACCACGCGATAAGCATATGCTTTTCGGATAGTCAGCTACTCAACTAGCTGCTTACATCCCTATCCCAGACATCATCATCTCTGGGGGGGAGGCAGTTCCTGCAATCTTTGCTTCTGTCTCTCGCCTGAGATTTAGAGGTGATTCCAGTTTTTATCCACTCCAAAGTTCTATGTTTCAATTTTCTCTCTCAGGTCAAACTGAGGTGTTGAATACAGCATGGTAAACTTCACAGGGACTGACACCTGCTTTGTCCTTTTAATGGATAGCTAATAGAAGAACTTGTCTGCCTTACTAACATGCAGCCTAACCATGTCTAACTTAACCCTTAGTAATTCTATAGAAAAAAAGGCAATAATAATCACATCCCAAAATGTACATATAATATTCATAAAATATTACAGACCTCTTCCACATCATTCACAGTGCTCATCCCTAAAAAGTCCACAGTGGTGCTTTAGATACGACAGTTTCCACCTATACTTAAAAGAAGAAATAACTAGAGCTGGTAAAAAATGGGATGACCATTTTGCTATTTTTGGTGAAATTCCCATCCTCTTTCCTCCAAATTTCTACAGGAAAAAAAGTGTAGGCCTTTTTAACTAGCTCTTAAATAAAGGGGGTATCTCAGATATCCTTGTGCAGAGTTGTTAGTAAGTGTTGACTTTTCTGATGCTTGTCACCTATACACATGCCAAAAATGCCATATCTATTGGGCCTTCCTTTCTATTCTGAGAGTAGGCTGGACACTCCAATATACAATAAGTATCCTGTAAAATCATCAGTTTTGAAGGGAAAGAGAGAGATGCAGTACATTGCATGTGTCGCCTTGTGCAACCAGCATATCAAAGTTTAGAACTGAATCCTAGATCATTAGCCAGATTTTTCCAAAGTAGCCGAGAGGGGCCATGAGGCAGGGCCTAGAGATTACCAACAATGAGGCAGACCTGAAGCAGAATGTTTGAACTGCTGACTAGCTTCTCAGGAAATTGTATGCTGAATATGAAACACCTGAAGTTCCCAATTCCACTACTTGGAACCAGCCTAAATTACTGAGAATCACTGGAATTCGTTGCTGGTCCACAAAACTGGTTTGTTCATCTCACCCTTTTGGCATTTAATAAGGAGCAAAATACCAAGTTTGTTTATTCAGCTAATGCCAGTTTCTGTTTAGGCATAAAAATAGCAGCTTTTCAGAAACATAAAGAAACATCAACAGGAAACAGATAAATGAGGAGAAGCAGAGTGGGAAAGATTATATGGGCATAGTTCCAAGAAATGATGAAAGGAAGAAAATAACACACATAAAAGGGAAGAGAGAAAGTAGCAAATTGTCTCATATTTAATTAATGTGTGAGACTGTAAATTAAGACTTTATTCATAGATTCATTCTTCTCATAGATAATTTAATATTGATTTAAATCTTTGCTATTTAGTTCCTATATATAGCTGGTATAATCGTCATTGACTGGTTGAGCTGTCAACGCTTATTCTTTACTTAAAAGTAGTTAATGAATAGCTATATGAGCTGCTTGGGGATTATTGCAGATATTCCTCTCACCCCAAGTGTTTCACCCTAACGTCTTGTGTGAGGGAGAAGACCATGATAGGTGATGTGATGGCAAACGTGCAGCTGGCAGTTTAAAAAGGTCATGCAACGGTAAGCTTGGGTTGGCACATACTTTCTCCAGTAAATGACCATTGGCAACCTCTCATCTGATATGATGAGGAGCAGTATTGCTTAGAACTGGGAGCCAGGAGATTGGAGTTGGATGCAAGTTGCCGGAGATGATGCACATGACAGCATGTAATTTGTGTATCCAGCTTGGCGTGTGATGATCAACTCCCCATTGGTGCTCAGTACTCCACCACTGAATATGAGGTGGCAAGAGCAGACATCTGCAAAACCACACTATGACAAACCTGCCAGTTTGCTGAGAAGATTGTTGTGCATCTTAACTTTAGCGGCCGTCTTTTTCAGGTGGTCATGGCAACTCAGTGTGCAATCTAAGATCATACCTAGATAGGCCAGTTCTACATCATTCTTCACCGTCTGACCATTCAGAGAGTGGGAGAAATAATCTGGTGGTTAACTGACTCAGGGTAACTCTGCTCTAGAAGCACTACAGCAGCACAGCTATCCCTTGGCACAATAAAACTGCCTTCCCTAGGTGGAAGCTAAGTCAGTGGGAGTCCCACCAGCATAGCACTGTTCACTCTGGTGCTTATGTCAGTATAACTTATGTTTCTCAGATGATGTTTTATTCCCACCCCTGAATGACATAATTTATAGAGATCTAACCTATAGTGTAGACAAGTCCTCAGGTTTTTTGGTTCTGGCCCAGGAAATGGACTGCCCCAAACCTCAGTGAAGCATTGGAAGGACTGATATTGACAGAGTCCTTGCAGAGATGGGAAGACTCTCTGGTAAGCTACTTGGCATATGTGTAGGACCTTTTATTGCTTTTCGTACGATTTCTCTGTAATTTTTTTTACCCCAAGAGTAAATAAGTTTGCAAGGAATGAGGAGTATGAGCTTAACAGTGAGCTATTCCACTACCACTAGTCTCTGCTGAGAAAACAAGCAGATCTGCTTAGGCTACTTGAGGCTGGCTGGGAATCACAGAGTGAAGGGCCAGGAATCCTTCAACCTGGAAAAACCCTGGTCAAGTGTTGGTCTCCACCCAAGAAGGGCAACAACTGAAAGACTGGGAGTGGGTGCCTTTGCCAAGGACTAAGAGGAGATAGAAGTACAGTTGTCCTGAACTGTGATGCTCTATGTTATTGAACTTTACAACCAAAGAGAAATTCCCCACAAGGACAGATTTCTAATACTTCTTGAATTAGGTCAGGTGGGCAATACACAGGGCAGCCCCTTTGGTGTCAGCTTGGTACCTTGTGCCTGTAGAAGGATGGAAAAATTGCTAGCCAATATTAACCATGTTACTTAGAACCCTAATAATAATGGTAGATGATGCATGAAGGATTTGGGGTTTCCCATTCTTGTTATCAGAGGTTTTGAATATCAGGGCAAGGCTTGAGTGTGGTAAGGACAGGTCACATTGGCTCCTTAGTCTCAGTGTTGCTCTGAATTATGCCTAGCTGCCCACAACACCAAGAATAGCACTTAGTGACAGCCAAGAAGAGCTGGCGGACAGACTCACTCTGCCTTTTCCCAGGCCATGTCCTGAGCTGAGGGCTGGAAGTAAGGAGTGGCATGTAGCTTTTATGCCACCTCTCTGCAACTGAGCAACTCTGCATTGCACAAGGTATAATCTCCGATGTCCGAATTTGGTCACATTGTGACTCCTTTACCATCCCAGAGCAGCATAAGGGGAATGTGTCAGTCTCAGGAATTGCCCCCTGAGTTCTTGGCACATGAATTATTGCAACCATCTCTCTCTCTCTCTCTCTCCTATTGTTAGTCTCTGGAGGAAGGCTAAGACTAGAAGGAAGAGCTTTGCAGCTGAAGGGCTTCACGGAGATTCCTGCATTCTCTTAAAACAGCCCTGTTACTTTGGGATTTTTGGAGAAAGGGATACATTTAGGGTTGAGTTAACAAAAACTTAGAATCCGACACCATTCCTGAGATGGCATTTGGTTTCAAGGGCCTTAAAGGAGTCCGTGCTGATTGATTTCATTTCATTTCAAGACAATGCCCCACAGTAGAGCAGTGATTCCCATATTGTTGTTTGTGTACTCCCCAAAGAAGATTTAACTAGACTTGTGCCACTAGCCTTGAGGAGAGGAAAGAGAATTTCCTAAACCTTGTGTCATGGCCATGAGGGATGGCCAGCAGCCTGGGGATTAAGGAGTTAACCTAGCCACGTATCTGGTCAGTCAATGGTAAGGCAGGTAGGGATTTCAAACTGAGACAAAGGAATTTTTAACTTTTCCCTCCTTTGTCTCTGAGCCAGTTTTGCTCTCTAGATACTGAGGGAGTCAGAATACGTCTCTCTCTCTCCAAGAAAAAGACACTTCATAATGTATAAGTAGGGTAAAGTCTAGATAAATCCATCAGGTTTTATTGTTTTCTGGTTTGAGAATTTGTATCCGATGTCTGTGCTGTTAGAAATGGGTTTTACTCTCTTTTGCAACTAAGTTTTGGCCCATGGGGGAACCCTCCATGAATATATTATTTGGTGGCTCTTACCATCTAGCCATTCCAACTATGCTTGGAGTAACTGGAGTATTGTTTTAATAATAAAAGTTCTTTCTTTTTCTTTAAATAACCTGGTATTGGTTCATTTCTGTGTCCTGGAAAATCTGTCTGTAGGATCTGCATGCCTTTGACGAGGGGACAGCAATTGCAGACTGCAGCTTGTAATTTTCTCTTTTCTTTTTTCAAGCTCTTTGGGGAAAAGAGCTTGGGGTGCCCCAGGGGTTGGTTTCAACTCTCCACCCGTTTGTGAGTTCAAAAGCACTTGATGGTCGCAGCGGATATTCCCCAAAGTCCGGGTATTAGAATTGGGAGGGGGGGAGATTTTGTACCAAAGCCTGTAGAGATCAGGTTTTGGGGTGCTTTTGCGGGCCCCCACTTCTGCATTCATCGTGCCAGAGTGGGGAATAGCCTTGACACCTTGGTTATAGAACTAAGCAATAGAGATTGGAAGCCACCTATCATCAGCCCCTTTTGTGAACTGAAAGCTGCTGGCTATTCAGATGTATTTGCAATTATTTCTAAAGCACCGTGCCAGACGCTGCAAGGAAAAACTGGGCTGTGCAGAGATCAGTTACATCAATTGTTAAGCAGATGGCAGACACAAATTGTTCCCAGGGCTATAGAAATAGAGACTAAGATTCTGAAATCTCATGCACTTCATATTCCTCATGACCGCCACAGGGTTTTTCAGTTGTAATGAAATGAGGCATATTGTATTTGGCATATACTAGCATTCTGAGAAAATGAAACTTGCCATGTGCTATACTTGGTTTCTTCTGTGAACAAAGGAGGTTTAACTGGTCAGTTTTCCTTATATTTCAATTTAACATCTAATATGCTAGGCATTGATCAGGTGGAATTGACCCCAGCTGCACTGACAGGCTCTGAATAGTCTATTTTTTTTTCTTTTAAGAGAATTCAGTATTAGTGAAAGTTGCCAACTTGATGTTCTGTAGACAGGAGCCCTGTCACTCATGCACAGAACTGGTCAAGTGGCAGTGGAGACATCCCACATGCTGACACTAGCAGAGTTTACCTCTCAACAGGATTGGAACGCCATCTGCACAGCCCATGAAATCCTGCATCTTTCTGTTAAGGCTACACCTGAGCATGGTATTTGAGACGTGGAATTAGGTTCACTAGGACTGAGACAACTGCAGATCCTTGCTGATAACGGTAACCATTTTCTTTCTATACTGAGCTGGGGTAGATCCAACTGGGGACATCACGATAAAAGGTTCCATAGCCTAATCCCATTCCTCTGAGTTAATCAGTCTTCTGATATGCTATTTCAAGCAATTTTTTTTCTTATTAGATGTTTGTTTTCACATTCACTTCCTTTTTGATATGTAACTGCTTTCAGTTCAGCTGCCTTAAATAATTCCAGGCTTTCCTTGAACTACACATACTTAGGGGACTAAACCTCCACATTTGGAAAAATATTTTGCTCCATTGTCGTCAGTGATTTGCTACATTTTCTTCTATGGAAAGAAAGCAGACATGGGGCTCTAAGTAATGTGTGTTTCTGCATAGTTTCCTAGAAGAGTTCATTTTCAGACAGAGCGCAAGTTATTATGCAATTCCATTTCATGTAGAATGTGGAGTCTCATTTGTAGTTGTGAAGTAGTCTATGCTTCAGCAGCAAACATAGAGCTGTGTTCCTCTGGCGAGCGTTTAAGAGGTATGCACATCTTGCTTATCTGTCAAATTCACCATCAGTGTAAGCAGGTGCAATTCCACTGACGTTAATAGAGTTCTATCTGCTTCTGCCTGTTGTGAATTTGTCAGTGGGTCTTGATTTCATGCTTGCTACAAAGGAAAGGTATTTTTCAGATGCAGGACGGGGAGTCAGGGCCTCTTTTTTTCCCCATCTACTCACCCAGATGCTCTGTCATTAATCACATTTTTAAAGGTTTATAGCTAGGATCTAAAGAGATCTGACAGTTTCGAGAATCTGTCCATGCACAATGTATGAATTCCAGTTTGAGTCTATGAACTGTCAGTTCCTTGTGTCTTATAATTGTCTTATCTAACGCTCCTTGTCTGAAGAGGCATAGGGCTGTTGACGGGTACCTGCCTAGGAACAGGAAAGAATATCAGTACCTAAATAGAGGAAACGAGTGACTACATCCTAGAGAAAATAATTTTTTTCTCCAGTGTCTCTGAACAGGGCAGGGTTTGAAGAAATGGAATTTCTCCAGGAGAAGGAACAAAGAGGTGAGGTGCTGTATAGCCCTTTATGGATAAACACTCAATGGATCAGAGAGACAAAAGAAGCAGGGGGCAGAGGAAGGGAATAACAGGGCAGGCTTTTAGAAAGTGAGGGAACTTTTTGACTGTGGGACCAGCCAACGCGGAAGGAAGTTACCTACAGAAGAAAGAGACTCCATACATTGGAGGAGAAGCCATGAGCTGCAGGAGGGGAATCCTGGATACCTAGAAGGAATGTTTAAGAATGGTGAGCAGTGTTCCCTATAAACTGTACACTTGTACAGCAGCTCAGGAGAAATTCAAATGCTGCCCAGCTGATTAGCAGAGTGCACACAGCTAGGTTTTGTGTTTGTATTGGTAGTGCACATTTGTGTATGTCTCGGTGTACATAAAAATGTATTCTGCACAGGGCTAGAAAAATCCACACATAGATGGAAAAGATTAGAGGGAAAATTGATGGTGAGGATAGCAAGGCTGAAAATGATGTAGAGTAGTAATCACCAACCAGTAGATCAGGATCTACTGGTAGATCTTGGAGCCTCTGACAGGGATCCTGAGTGGTTTGGCCGGGAAGCTATCCAGTGCTGGCACTTCAGTTGCCCCTCCCCACCACTGTCGTGCTGCTCCTGCCCCCTGCCTTGGAGCTGTCCTCCTGGGAGCCTCTTGCTCACTGTGCAGTGTGTGAGTGTGTGTGGGGGGGGAGGGGTTGCCGATGTCAGAGTGTCCCTCCTCCCCCACTCCTGTATCCTGTCTCCACACAGAGAGAAGGGGACAGAGGGAGCTTGGCAGTGCAAATCTCTGACATGCTTAGACATTCTCACCAACACACACACTGTTCTTCACTCTCATCTCCTGACCCAACACATCAGTGGATTGTTGTTGTTATTACTTTGACTGCTTGCAAAGTGGGTTATTTTGGGGGTTTGACTGGTTTGTGCGTTTCATCATTTTCATTTCTCTCTAATGCTTAAATGTAATTTCTTGAGTACTGAGTTCTAAAACACCCAACCTGGTGTGGCTGGAGTCATTCTCCCTGTGGTAACTGCTGCTCCTGGAAGTGTCTGGCATGTCCCTGCAGCCCCTGAGAGAGGCAGAGCAGGGGGTCTCCACATGCTGCCCTTGCCTACAGACACCACACCTGCAGCTCCCATTGATCAGTGATGGGGAACCATGGCCAGTAGAAGCTGTGGGCTCAGTGCCTGTAGATGGGGGGGCAGCACATGGCGCCATGGAGCCATTGCTATCCATGCCAGCTGCTTTCAGGGATGGTGCAGGTCCAGGGCAGGGGTAAGCTGCCTTAACCCCGCTGCTCCACCATCTGGAAGCCATCTCAGTTAAACGGCACCTGGCCAGAGCCTGCTTCCTGAACCCTTGTCCCTGCCCTGAACCTCCTCCTGCACCCAGCCTCCTGCCCCAGACATGAGTCCCCCTGCACCCCAAACCCTTCCCAGAGCTTGCACCCTGAAATCCCTCCTGGACCCCAATTCCCCACCCTGGGCTAAGCCCAAAGCCCCTCCCACACTCCAAATCCCTTGGCCCAAGACCAGAGCCTGCACCCCAACCCCCTACCCAGCCTGGTGAAAGCGGGTGAGGATGGGGGAGGAAGGGGGATGGAGTGATCAAGGGGAGGCCTCAGAGAAGGGGTGAAGCAGGGGTGGGGCCTCAGAGAAGGGGCGGGAAGGAAGTGGGGCAAGGGCCTTTGGGTTTGAAGTAGATCTTACATTGCACTTAAATTCAAAAAGTGATCTTGTGGTTAAAAAAGTTGGAGACCCTTGGTCTAGACCAGTGGCCACCAACCAGTAGGTCAGGGTCTACCGGGAGATCCTGGAGCCTCTGATAGGGGATCCTGACTGGTTTGGCCAAGAGGCTGTCAAGTGCCAGCGCTTCAGCTGCCCCTCCCCCCACTGCTGCTCATCTCCTGCCCTTTGCCTTGGAG
>JANRFK010001158.1:24776763-24788632 GCA_030068395.1 Apalone spinifera
CCCCCCCCCTTCCCTTATTTATTTTTGGATCTGGACTTCTGATAATCCAGTCATCTGAAGAAGTGGGTTGCACCCACAAAAGCTCATGATACCACCTACATGTTTTGTTAGTCTTTAAAGTACTACTACTCTGTTGTTTTTAAAGTTTTTTTTTAATGGGGATGTGAGCATTTACAGATGCATGCTGGAGCTGCTTATGTCCAGCTGGCTAAAAGTATTAGATTCCTGCAGAACTACTAATTATTCATGCAAAAATTGGGATGAGGTTTTTATGGTGCCATGCTCTCTTCTCAATTATACCAGCATAAATCCAGAGTAATCTTACTGACGTCACTGCAGTTACTTCAGTTTCATACTGGTAAAACCAAGAACCAATTATTTCCCAAAGGGCTTGACTAAATGCAATGCACATTATTTTCCAGCACTAATCATCTGACACTTTGCGCTTTGGGGAACATTCTGCATCTGTATAAAACTGGAGTAAGTCAGAAACAACAATGAACTAACTCTGTATTTGTGTGGTCTAGGTGAGATGAGTTTAGTCCCTAGCACTTTAAGGCTTCTATTTCAACCTTCCCATAGGTAATTAACGGTACAGCAGGAATCCACACATTTTGCCAAGTGAGAGCCTCCAACTGCAGTGCTCAACTGCAAATGCTCAATGTTCCCATTAAAATCACTAGGCAAACCACTATGAACCCTTTTCACAGTTTTCCTAATTTCTAGATGGGATGTGTTTTAAACACACACTGGGTTCGTTTTTATTTATTTTGTATTAAAATGAGCCTGACCTACACGGTATAGAAAAATCTCTTTATCTCTCTCTCTCTCCCCCCCCCCTCAAAAATTTGATTAAGAACATAAGAATGACCATATTGGGTCAAATCAAAGGTCCACCTAGTCCAGTACCCTGCCTTCCAACAGTGACCAAAGCCAGATGCCCCAGGAGTGAACAGAACAGGTAATCATCAAGTGATCCCTCCCCTGTCACCCATTTCCAGCCTCTGACAAACAGAGGCTAAGGACACCATTCCTACCCATCCTGGCTAATAAATATTGATGGACCTAACCTCGATGAATGTATCTAGTTCTTTTTTGAACCCTGTTAAAATCCTGGTCTTCAAGTTCCACTGGTTGACTGTGCAGAGTGTCCTCTGAAATAAAAGCATTTATTGGTGTTTTAGAGACATTTCCTATAGTTAATCCCAATGGCAACAGGGATCTCGGTAAATCTAGTGGATTTGTTCCATCTTACTGTGAATTTTATCAAGGGTCTTATAGGATTTCTACCTTAATTCAGCCATTGTATTATGAATCATAAAGGTAGTACTACTGTCTGCAAATGGAGTGGTGAGCAGGATGGATCCCTCCATGTATGATACAACAAAAGCAAATGAACATTTCTCAGCTCTTGAAATTAAAGGACATTCTAAACTTTTGTTGTATGTACCTTTGGAAAGAAAGGGGGCAAGGACAGAGTCGAATTTGATACATGCTTTTCTTGTTTCTGATACTTGTCAATTAAGATATGGAAATATCATTTTAAAAAAATATATAAATATAAACATAACATAAAAAAGAATTTAAGCCAAACAGCAGTGCAACAGAGCTCTGATTTGGTCACCACTGATCTCTGGAGAGCAGAAGTAGTTTAGTGAGCTGGCTAGCAAGATGGGAAGCTTGAAGAATGTTTTCACATTAGACTCAGCCTTTCTAGCCTGTGGATCTCCTTTATAATGGCTCTATGCAAACAGTGGAATATAGTACCTCTCTGCTCCTCCCATTTGTCCTGTCAACCAACATCATCACTTTTAAATCAGACCCCTCACAGTCTTTCCAGAAGGTCCTGCTTTGACCTGTTATTGTGCGGCATGTGCACACTCAGATGTTTGGCTTCTCTGAATGCTGTAGTTGCCCTTCTTCTTCAATGAAATTTCAGATAGAAGGCAATCACACTCTAGGATGCTTTGTTGTTTTGCACAATATGTTCTGCACCAGAGAGATAAATGGCTTGAACATCCTGCTTGGGTGACTGTGGACATCTCTCAAATAAATGCTTTTTTCTCTAAGAAATTGTATGGAAAGAGACTGCTATGTGTTGAGTCCCATTGATCAGCTTTCAGCACCATAGACAGAGCACAAAGGAGGAAAAATAGTATTGAAGAGACAAAGAAGAGCAGTCTGTGAGGAAAAAGTCTTCTAAATGTGCTAAGGACTTTCTGATAAGGAAAATGCTAACTGTAATGATCTTGTAAAGTGATTTGGATTTGCATGGCTCACTTTAATTTACAGTGCTCATATGGATCTTAAAGACCCAAAGGGGCTATTGAAGATGTATTTGAGCTTTATAGACTTACTAGAAGATTTACCTGGCATTGCTTGGGTCCTTAAATAATTATGGGGCAGGGGATGGGAATGAGGGGTTCAGTATGCAGGCTGCCCCAGGGAGAGAGGACAACCCCAGCCCTCTCTCACTGCAGCAGCTTTGGGGCGGGTGAGAAGTGCCTCTCTATGGACCCTGCAGCTACAGCAGGCTCAGTCAGGTGAGACAAACAGATGAACTCTTTAACACACACTCTGATAGTTGTCCCTTTCTCTACCCCTGCCCTCTGCTGGCCCAATGGGATTACAGTTATCCTGGTCTCCATCTCTGGCCCCTTGCT
This sequence comes from Apalone spinifera, assembly GCA_030068395.1. Taxonomy (NCBI): domain Eukaryota; kingdom Metazoa; phylum Chordata; order Testudines; family Trionychidae; genus Apalone; species Apalone spinifera. Next base: position 24,779,427 of record JANRFK010001158.1, read on the forward strand.
GCCCCTCTGTGGTCATTCTGCAGTATAATGGTCCCTCCTACCAGATCCATCCCTTTCAGCCCTTTCCATTTTATGAGAAACAATGAAATTTCAGGCACATCCCATTGTCCTAACACAACCATACCCTGACCTTGCTGTAAGTTATGATAAAAGGAAGCTGCATACCAAATTTGGTGGCCCTAAATCTTACCTTTTAGGATGAGTTCCTGAACAAACAGACTCATATACAGACAGACACAGATGCAAATTTATAAAATATATAGCAAGATCAAGATCAATTAAGGAATGCATCTTTTTGAATCTTTTAAGCTTAGTGTGCACTGATACGTTTGCTATGAACCTCTGACATCATAGGCTGAACTGACTTGCACTGTCTGATCAAAAACGCACTGGTGCTTTATATCTTAAAATAGTCTGCTCAGTGTTGAAAAATGGACTGAAATAACAGCACTTTTGCTCTGATGTTGGCTAGGCTGTGCATGTTTTACACTGTGAAAGCAGCTTTACTGCTCATGAAAGTAAAGTGACTATTATCACTGGCTATAGCCAGGAAGGGGTACAGTCCAATACTATCAGCAGCATATATACAAAACTATCAGCCCTGAGTTGCAGCATTCCTGCTATTCAAGCCTTTGTTCTGCACACAGCTCTACCAAACATGACCTTGCAATGCTAATACTAGCTCCTCACAACTGTCTAAAGGCTTCATAGTTCTGACCTCCCGGCTGAACATGTTCCAGGTCATAGTGAATTGTCTCCAAAAAGATCCTTTGTGTTGTCTTTCCCGCTCTTAGTTGCAAAGGGAGAAAAAAATGACATAGCACATGTGGTCACCCTGAAAATATCACACCAGGATGCAGAGCCTGATTTAGAATCCATGGGTGATTAGGGTACAGTTTGCAGGACTTCCCTAATGAGAGAGGAAGTGTAGCTTCTTGGATAGGGCACTACATCGTGATACAAGAGACCTGGCTTTTATTTCTGATTCTTCCACTCCCCTCCCAGAGCAAGTTACTTTACTTCTCTACTTTACTTCTCTCTACTTCAGTTTCTCCCATCTGCAGAATGGAGGATAATGATACTTCTTTTGAGAGCTATAGATGAAAAGCACTGTGTAAGAGCTAGATTATTGATATTATTCTTTATTAACATGGAACCATGACACTGATTGGTGCTCTGCTAGCAGAGTGAAGGTCAGTGGGCTTACCGTATGCTAGCTCATTCTAAGAAAAGACTTAGCCATTGGCCCTTCATCCATAAATGATTTACCATATAAAGAGTATAACAGGCCTGCTGACTGATCCCCCAGAAACATGTGAGTGGGGAAAGAAGCTATTTCCTCTGCCTCCATATTGTGTGGCTATTGAGGGGGCAGGGAGAATGAGGAAGGGAAAAGTTGAAGTAGCCCATCACTCATGAGCAGTGTTATAGCTCCCCTTCTCACAAATATACCACTCAGCCCTCATGAGCAATCTTACCATTAAAAAAAAAGATGGTCATACAACAGAGCAATTCTGTGAGCCTAGTACTGATCTCATTTACACCAGTGTTAATCTGCTGCCTTCAGGAAAATTATTCTTGATCTATACCACTGTAAGAATGAAGGGACCCAGGGATAAAATTGAATTAAGAAACATTCATGTATCAAGCTTAGGTTTCAAAACAGAAACAGGCTAATGTTTTTAAAAAATCACCAAAATCATCTTGACACCCTCTCTTTAAATCCTGAAGTTAATAAACACTTTAAAGATGTCAACACTATTTTTAAAAAGTATACACGCCAAGACTATCATTACACAACCTGGAGATGATGAGCTGCTTAATCATAGTGATTTGGCTTGTGCTTAAACACTATCATGCAATGAAGATGAATCACATCTTTAGAAACTGTTCATTTCAAATCAGTTTAAAGGGCAGGAGAGGCAACCTTGAACTTAGATGCAGTTAAGTAACACCCCATGTACAGCAAAATCAATGGCTGAGGTATCTGACTTGTCATTGACAACAAGCAAAAAACCTTCAGTGTTGAAACATGCAAGAGGCATTCTTTTCCATGAAAGAAAAATATCCAATGACTCAGTCAGCATCAGTAGTGAAAGAAAGTGGGTACATCCTGGTGCACAGCTCTGGCAAGTGCTGGCTGAGCCATGGCAAAAGCCAGCAGGGAGCTATTTAAACAGCTGGCAGGGACCCGGGTTGCAATAGGACAGCACCTCTAAGAAATTTTAAGTTACTTTCACCCCGGTCAGCACAGAACACACTCAACTTCTCTCAGCGTGAATAGTGTTCAGACCATGACCCACTCTAGATTCTGTCTGGGCTGCTTCAGTTTGCTAATGGAATGGGACAATTCTGAAAGGGGTGGGGCAAAAAGCTGGTCCATGGCTATTTAAAAAACATGAGCAGCATCAGTTTGTGCATACATCTGTGAAAGAAAGAATTGACTTCTAGTGGCTCTGTTTCATGGAGCCATAGGATTGTTTATTTGCAACTGTTGGGTTTTGATTCATGAAAAGTTAATGAATTTGCAAGACTAATTATCATAAAACTCATACTGGAAAGTGCATTTCTTATTATTTAACTGTCTTTTTAGTCTTTTGTTCCAAATGACTCAGACATCCAGCCAGGAAGCAGAAAAAATGAGGTGATTTAGATGACAAATCATGCAACATAGATGATGGATGAATGAAATGAATGCATTCAAATGTAATCCAGAGGCTCAAAACTACTCATCCAAATCATTTAGGGCTTAACTAAGGCTTTGAGGAGAGCACTAAGCCAGGTGCAGCATGTTGTGCTGGCCCTGGAATAGGCCGGAACGCAGATTGTGACTAATGGTATATCTATATGTGGAGCTGGGGTGTGATTTCCAGCTCATGTAAACACACTCACACTAGTTCTCATCAAGCTAACACAGTAAACACTGAAGGCTAGTTGAAGGAGCACAGGCAGTGGCAGCATTGAGATGCATTTGTAGCCTTGTTGGGTACAAATGCATCTCAATCCCATGGATATATGTCATCAGCCCAGCCAGCCTGTGCACGGCTTGCCACAACTCATGCTATCCTGGCCACCCTACTATTTTTAATGCTAACATGATGAAAGCTTGAGTGAGCATGTCTATAGAAGCTGGGGAGTACACCCCCAGCTTACAAGTATAAACAGCTTCTGAGTTACAACCCTATGAATTCTTCCTTGTTCCAAGCAGGAAGTATCCTGCTCAGAGGAGTATAGATCTGGAGACCTGAATTCCCCCTGTTGCACTGGCAAAGCTCCACTAGATGGAATATTGTAAAGTGGGGAGCCAAGACTCTGCCTACTTGCTATCCCACCCTGCCCATTCCCACCCACTTGTGCAGGGCAGGTGCACATCCCATACCCCTGAAAACTGCTCTCCTTTCCATGATATGAGTAGCTGGTGGGAGAGACATGAAGTACCCCCTTACTGCTTCTTGTGGCTATACAAAGCAAGACAAACAATCTAATTATTTCTAAACACCCAAGCTGGTAAAATAAAATCCAATTAGTTTGATTTTGAAAATTACGAGATGCCAGGGGTTCAACCAAAATTTGACAAAATTAATTCACTGAAAATAGAAAAATCAGAAAATGTCAACACACTGTAGTTTGTAGATGTTTACAACACAAACATTTAAAAAACAGCAAGTTGAGATTACCAAAAATTTGCTAGCCAATAAATGGCTAGATTGATAACAAAACCTTTATGTGTCCAGTAAAAGGTGAATGTATATCTTAAAGCATATACTTTGATGATCCAAGGTAGATTTCCAAAGCTAGTAACAGTGTCATGTGACCTTTACTAATGTTCAAGAGAATCATTATTTTCTTGTGCACTGAAAATGGAAAATGAGAATTTAGCAGATGAAATAAGAACAGATCTGCACTTTTTGCCAAACGTCAACCAAATGTATCTTGCCATTTTAAAACCACAGTTTGTTATTCTTTATTTTGGCTTCCCTGCTGGCCCTTGTAGTAAGATTAGAGCATGAGACATAAGCCCATATGGCACCGGCCTGATCTGAGGCCTGAGGCCTAGCTAACAACGGACAAAACATGGTGAACATAAAGCAAAGCTAAGCTGTGAGAAAAAGCAGACCCCTGTTCACAGACCTTGGCATGAGCAGGGCTGAGACTAATTGCTAATAGGTCCAGGGCTGAGACTAACTGGTAATGGGGACTTATCATGAGTTGTAAACACACAGCACATTGAAAAAGACCATGGTACCCACTCCTCATAAATACCAACTCAGGTTCAGGTAACGGTCTAAGATAACAACCTGATGGATGTTTACTCCCCACAAATACCAACTCAGGTTCAGGAAAAGGTTGAGGTTGATACATGATGGATGGTGATGGTCTAATCAGATCACGAGGCACAAGGTAATTGGTGGTAACCTGGCAACATCAGAGGGTGGCAACCTCACATGTCAGCAGCGATGTGTTTTTACCTGTATATACAGTGGTGTCTTAGGGGGACAGTCTTTGAATGGCCTCGGTGGGTGTGACGAGGTGTACCAACCCTGCACTGGCAGTGGAAGGGTTCACCAGGCTTGCTGGGCTGAGAAGGCCCCTTCCCCGAGGCCCTGCTGGGCATGCTCCAGCTGCAGGGTCAGTATAAAGGCCGGTGGAGCAGCTCAGTCAGGGTTGACTACTGAAGGGGAAGGAGCTCCTGCCAGAGCCCAAGAGCAACCTCCCCCATGGGACCAGCCAGAGCTGCCACACGAGCTGGAGCTGCAGCCAGAGTTGCTGTACGAGCCAGAGCCGCTGCAGCTGCCACCGCCACCACAGCCGCTGTGCCAGCCACAGGCCACCGCCACAGCTGCTGCGCCCACCGCTACTGCTGCGCCAACTACAGAAGCTGCACCAGCTGCCACCGCTGTGCCAACTATAGCCTCCAACGCCACAGCGTTCACCAGTCCAGGTGGGGATGGGGCCAGCCAGTGGATGGGGGTAGGAAGCAGCCCAGGGCTGGGAGCAGGAGATATCCTGGAGAACTTGGCTTGCTTCAGGGGGCAACTCCCTGCTGAGCCAGTGGTGGGAACCACCCACCGCTGATAGGGCCCTGGGCTTGGGCCCAGTGGAGAGAGAGGGCCCAGAACCCCCTACCCTTGAACTCCCAAAAAGGGGCATTATTGACTCGGCTGCTGGGACATATTTACCCCCAGACAGGGGGCATTATAGACTTGGCCGTTGGGCCACATTTACCCCAGACAGGGGGCATTATTGACCTGGCTGCTGGGCCATATTCACCCCAGATAGAGGGGAGTTATAGACTTGGCTGCTAGGCCATATTTACCCCAGACCTGGGGAATTATATACTCGGACGCTGGGCCATATTTATCCCAGCCAACGGGTGATATAGACTTGGCCGTTGGGCCATATTTACCTCCAGACAGGGGGCAGTATAGACTCGGCCACTGGGCCATATTATTCCCAGGTAGGGGGCAGCATAGACTTGGCCGCTGGGCCAGATTTACCCCCCTCCTCCCAAGGAGCACAGGGAGCATGAAAGTGCTCTATTGTTTTGAGTCATTTCATTGTTTACGTAGTGGTTCAGTAGAGTCTACTGACAACTATTACTGTACTTCGCTTAACAATAAATCTGGCCTGGCACCTTCAATCCTTATCTGATTTGTGGTCTTTGGGGCTCTCTTGGGGTCTACTGTGAAAACTAAGTGCACAAGTCTACACGGCACACATCACTGAGCACACACGCAAGCAGCCTTCTGGTTATCATCATCGACGGAGTCAGACGTGTGAGGACATTGCAACAGTAAATCTTGGCCCCAATTAACTAACAGCATTGCTGAACAGCTGCCTGAATAACTGCAGCCCTAAGAAGTAGCTGAACTTTTGGGGTGCTTCTCTGAACTCTGGCATCCATTCTAACTAGTCCTAAACAAATCTGCTAAAAGACAGGGATGTCCATCGCCTGGGAAGTTTCAGTATTTTGGAACTGGTTTTAGTCCTGAAGCAGGACAAATGAAACGTAAAATACTGAACATTTCCATGCAATGAAAAGTGCCAACAAATTTAAAATCAGAAATGTCAAAATGCACCAGTCTGACATTTTCAATTGAAATAAAACTTTCCCCCGTTCTCTCAGATTGGAAATATTATGGTAAATAAATCTTGATGATATTGAACAATATATGTGGGGACTTTCATACCTGTGTGCAATATTAACAGATGTATTTATGTTTGCTTTGTTCTGCTGTGTAGAGAAGACTGGCAGCACAACTGTTTGGTTATGATATTTGATGTAAATTGAGAGACCATTAGTGAGCCATTTGGAATTTTTATAATTGGATGATTGTTGCAGAACCACAGTTTGCTGCTAATGTGCTTGGTCCTTTGACAGAGTAATTCAGAACTACACTGCATGCTGAGCAATTCACATCTTTTTGTTACAAAGCACTTATAAAAATGGTCTGTCTTATGCACGCATGCCTAACTGACGTTTTGCTAAATGTTCCCAATAATGAATTATTGATAGCGAATATAGGTAAATGCATATGTAAAACAAAAATTCCTTGAAGGAACTAAAGATTGAAGTCCAGTATCTTTCCATAGGGCATAGGTCCACAGTATGAGCAATGGCGGTGCAAACTTCTCTATGGTATCATTCTCCACACCCCTGATCTGAAATAAGGGGACTCCAGGAAAACCCATAGGTGCCCTGCTGGCTGCTCCGTCCACACTTCTCAGGACTCTATAGTTCCTCTTCCCCTACAGCCCTGAAAGCTGTGGACACAGGGAAAAGGGCTTGTGGCAAGAAGCTGGACCTGACAGCCTCCAGCCACACTGCTGCTGCCACAGCACGACATCTGGCCAGCATGGCAGTCCCTCGAGCCTCCCAAGTTCCGCTGCCTGTCGAGGGAGTAGTCGGGGAAGGAAGAGACTGGAGTTTTTGAACATGCCAGCGTCACGCGCTTTCCCTGACCAGCTGACGAACATGTCCAACAACTGGCTGCGATAGTTGATGAAGGTCTGCAGGACCAAAGAAAAATAGACCTTGTGGTTAATGTACTGAGATGCCCAGTGGTCAGGGGCCCGGATGAGGATGGGGATGCCATCAATAGCCCATGGCGGCAAAGCCAGCGACGATGGGGTCCACATTGCCAAGGTAGATGACCCTGTGCAAAAGGACAGTGTTGACGGCCCTTACCACCTCCAGAAAGAGACAAACAACAAAACAGAGAATCAAAAGTGTGCCAAATCCCTTGGGAAGTCCCTGAGCCCTCCCACTCTCCATCCCCCACACACCCTAGGAGCCACCCCCTATGTAGTCCATACCTCCCCCCCTTCCCAGCAGGGCTGCATGAGGGCAGGACTGCAGAACTACTTGGAGATGGGGGATTCCCCACTCCACCTCCCATCCCCCACATCCCCAGCTCCTCTTTCCCTAGGGTCCCCCTTTCCAGTACTCTCCCCCACCCCGGGACTGCAGCCCGAGAGTGCCATTCTTGTATGATAAGGGCCCCTATGGTCGACTTTCCCATGTTGAACTCGTTCCTGACGGATCAGTAACCGTCGGGCATGGTGAACTTCCAGATCACAATGGCAACCCAATTCTCCAGGGGGATGGCAGATCGCATCTGTGTGTCCCATCATGTGAAGGCAGAGGCGAGCCAGGCACACAGCTCCAGGTATGTCTCCTTCCTCATATAGAAGTTCTAGAGCCACTGCTGGTCGTCTCACCGCTCCATCATGAGCCAGTCCCACCAGCTGGAACTGATGTCCAGCTGCCGGAAGTGGCGCTCCATAGTGGGGTGCTTCTGAAAGAGCTGTGCTCCCACACACATGTTGAGGGTCTCCTCAAGCAGCTCGGGGTCATGTTCTTGCAGGGCCTGGAGGGCAGCCTGCAGAAACTGCAGCATAACAATCAAGGCCTGTCGTGTGCCCAAAAGCCGCTCCGGCTCCATAGCAGGGAGTGCTGTGGTGTCCAAAAACAGGGCAACCAAAGCACACAGTGGAGATGCTTTGCTTTCCCTCAAAGAGATAGGCAAGCAGAAGAAGAATCCAAGAAATGGCTGTACAGGGTGTCCTTTAAATACGCGTCTCAGGACACTCACCTAATGCCCTGCCTGAACTGGTTCTGGGTAGCCTTAAATGCAAGAGAGCATTCAATCAGTGTGGATTCTCTATTTCAAAATAGCAAATTGTTATTTCGATGTGCTTTTTGTGTGCACATGCACTATTTCAAAATAAGCTATTCAGAAAGCTATCTTCCTGAATAGCTTATTCTGAAATAAGCGTGCAGTGTAGACGCACCCTAATTATTGTGATAAGATTGGAATTCCCATTGGCCGGGAAGCCCTGAGTTCTAAGGCCTGAGTTCTGAGCCCTGAGTTCTGAGGCCACCAGCCAGGGTAAACAATTATGTTTGTGATGTAATTAGTAACATAAACATCTTCCTATTACCAACACAATTATTTTCTGTTTGGATTGTGGTAGTACCTAGAGGGCCCAGATTAGGGCCCCGTTAGGCTAGGCATTGTATATACATATACTGAAAAGATAGTCTAAGCCCCCAAAGACCTTACAATTAGAGGCTATGTCTAAACTCTGCGGAAGATCAATGCTGCTGCAATCGATCTTTTGGGGTTCAATTTAACAGGTCTATTGAAGACCCGATAATTTGAACTGAGAGGGCACCCCCCACAGCACCAGAAGTCCTGCTGCTCAAGAGGTGTAAGGGAAGCTGATAGGTCATGTGTTCCCTTCGACCTCCCACTGTATGGATGGCACAAAAACGTGCTTTATGGTACGTTGACTCCAGCTACATAATTAACATAGCTGGAGTTGTGTATTTTAAGTTGCCTTTCCCCTTTAGTATAGACCTGGCCTAAGAGACCAAAATTTGGGCTTCTAAATAAGGCACCAAGTGGCAGATTTTTGGCCACTGCTGACTCTGGCTCTCAAGTGAATGATAAACATCTCAATGTCATATTGAACCAGTCCTCAGAGCCATCCACTCCACTGTAAAAAGTAGGGATGTTAGAATATAGTCATTTAAATGATTAACTAATAAGCTTGGGCTTATCAATTAATCATAATGACTATATGCATCCCTCCCTTGCTGCTTCTGATATGGGGGATGGAGGGAAGTGGGAGCTGGTGCCTATGGGGAGCCAGCTTTTAAGGAGCAGGCTCCTCATGCATGCTGATCCTATAGAGGCAGC
>JANRFK010001158.1:24813754-24832197 GCA_030068395.1 Apalone spinifera
ACGTAGGTTAGTTTAATGAGAGCCCTAACTGCTGAGCTATTATGGATTCTGGGTATCTCACTCCTTCTTACTCTCCCAAAAGGAGAAATCTTCTAAGAAGTGTCAGAGCCAGTACATTGCTGGGAAAGAAGAGTCTTCAATTAACTGGCATTTTTTGACAAATAACAGCTATTGCATAGGAAAAAATCATATCCAGTTTCAGATGATCGGCTCTCCCTGTAGTCTAGGGCAAACACTAGCATCTACCAGTCTCAGTTACCAAACAGAAACATCGTATTTCATCTCTCATTGAACCTAAACCCCGACCCAGGTGATCAGACCACAAAAGCAGTCAAAGGGACAGTCAGTGGTCTTGCTAGCTGTCTGTGAATCATAACACAACTGTCTCTGGCAATGTCCTACATTCCACACATCCCACAATCCTTTCCTAAGCTTGATAGCCCAGCAGGGAAATAGCTAAATCAGCATTTAGAACAGGCCTGAGCAGAATACGGCCTGTGGGCCGGATGTGGCCCACCAAGCCACCGGATCCAGCCCACAGAGGTAGCAGGGAGCCCCAAGCAGGCTCTCCAGCTTTCCCTGCAGCCCTGCGCGCCATGCAGAAATGCAGCTGCAAGGGCTCCGTTTCTGTTTTAAAACTGGAGGGGCAGTGGGAAGTTTGGGAGCTGCCCTGCCCCTAGCACATTTCCATTGGCCGGTTTCTGGCTGAAACCAGCCAAAGGGAGCTGCTTGTTAGAATAACAGGCAGCTAAGAAAAATCACGCCCCCTCTCCTGGGCTCAGTTACTCATGAAACACATGGCCAGGCAAGCAGGCTGGCTGGGAAACATTTTAAGCTCTGCAGGCAGGCAGGCTAGTTTGGCAGCTGACAAGTAACTCTCCTGGCCATAGCCTGCTTTCCTGCCCCAACTCTCTGCCCCCTCCCCACTCAACATACCCAAACCCTCTGTCCCCCTCTTATATTCATACTCCCTCCCAGATCTGGCATCCCAATCTCCTGCCCCAGATCACAATCCCCTCCTACCCTAGGTCACATCCCAAATCCCTGCACTCCAGTCCCCTGCCCTAAGTCACAACCGCCTGCTTCATCCCAGCTCCCTCCCAGACTTCAGTTTCTCTCCTGCACCCCAATCCCTTACCCCAAGCTACCTTCTGCACCCAATCTCCATCCCAGACCCCCCCATCTCCATTAATATCATGGAAGAGTGTGGCCCTCGACCACTTTCCAAAATCTTGGAGTGGCCTCCCATCAAAAATTATTGCCCACTCCTGATTTAGAAGAACTGCAGCCAACAAGAGGAATTATAAACTCAATTCTCCTGGCTAATAATTCATAAGGCTTCACAACAACTGCAGGACAGAGGATATAGGCCACGTGGTGTACTCAAAACTGCGGTAGCATAGGCTTCTCTAGTCCTCTATGCTAAGCATCCTACCAGTACCTCTGCACATTCCCTACACTGAAGGATTGTTAAAAATACTCCTTCTCTTTGCTTATCTGCTGTTCGGTTTGAAGTGTTGATGTGACAGCAAGAAGTTGAAATAGCTTTAGAATGTTTTCAGAAACAGCTTTAAGATTCTATACTTTCAACCACAATGAAAATGATGCAAATACAAAAATGGAAGCACCACATTGACTCTGTGTCTCCATCGTATTCACTCATGCCACTCCGTAATGCCATTGAGAGTATGCTAGGGCACTGTCCCATTATAGAGAACGGAACACTTTGGTCCTTGGCTCTGGATCTCCCATAAGCTTATATGGATATGTGAGGGCATATGTTTAGGGACTTGTCAATTCGGTGGTGTATATTTGCTGCAGTAGGACTTTTCTGTTCACTACTCTGACACCATTTCCATTTGGTTTCTTTCTGACATGGAGAATTTGCTCATAAGTAATGAGAGGACTTTCCATCTGCAACCCATACACATCTCCTGTCAAAATGAAAATGTTTCTCTTAAATAAACTATGGTAGGATGGAGAGACTGGTCACTTTCTAGCAGTCTATAAAGCCATTTTGGATCCCATCTCCATTCCAGTAAAACAACAACAAAAACTAAAACACAATTTCTTTTACACTCGGTATATCCCATGATGTCACAACAGAAGATTTTCCATAAAACCTGACGTTAGAAACGCAAACTTTGGGATATTGGTTTGGACATCTTAAAGTGATTTGTTGTTTTTCACAAGCCTTCTGACTTTGACTTGATCTATTGCACTAAAGCCTTTAACTGCAAACTCCAAAATAGTCACATTTTTCAAAAAAGGGCAGTGTTTTTCTCTAGGGTTTTTAGAGACACAAGGTGGTGAGGTAATATCTTTTATGGGACTAACTCCAGGGTTTTTGTTGGTTTCTGCAGTAAAATAAAAACAAAGCCCCAAGCAATGTTCAAACATTCTGAACTTCTGGTTCACCCATTTTCATCACTTTCTTCCCAACAACTAGGGCCAGGTCATCATGCAAGTGTAGCACTAAGAGGCAGAACTGAACCTGGGACCTTGGTGCATGAGCCTGTACAGCTTGAGCTAAAAGCCAGCTGACACTCAGCTAAGACTGTGTAACACACGCACGCTGTAGGTGGTCTAAGTGCCACTATATGGGACAGTATACTACACCCAGTAGGTGTATGAGTTACACAAGGAACCTGTATCTTTGTCTGTCTCAGGATATGTTTACATTATGGGATAAGGTAGAATTAAGATATGCAATTTCAGTAACGTTACTTGCATAGCTGAAGATGAAGTACCTTAACTTGAATTTCGGTGCTGTCCACACTGCAGAAAGTTGAAGGGAGAACACTCTCCTTTCAACTTCCCTTACTCCTTGTGGAAGCAGGACTACTGGCATTGATCAGAATGCCCCTTTCAGAATGCCCTTTTGAATTAGCATGTCTTCACTAGACCTGCTAATTGGAACCCTGGAAGATCGACGGCGGCATCTTCAATCTTCTCTGTAATGTAGATGTACCCTAAGGCAGCACTAAGGTCCACCTGCTTCCCATCTTCTTTCATATCATCCCTCTATCTCTTCTTCAGCCTTAGTTGGACTCTGTTATCCACCATTCTCTCTTTACTAGCACCGCTTGATTCATATGTTGCACATGTCCAGTCCACCAAAGTCATGCTTCCTGGATGTCATCAGCCACAACATGGACTTTGACTTTAATCTTACTATTTTCTGTCTCTCTGTATAACTTCTCTTGTAGTTTCAGCTGTTTGTGTGCATGTTCATAAAAGCAGAAAACCAGAAAAGCAGTCATGATGAGTATAGTCCTGAGAAGAAGCAGATAGAATTTGTTTTGGGCACAGAATTCATTGAAAAGACAGCCTTTCTAAAGAAGGAAGCTGTCCCATTTCTTCTGTGCTCAGAGGAAACAGGATTTTGAGTTCATTTTCTGAAAATAAACAGGATTGCACCAGTGAAATCCCTATTATCAATTTCTCTTCCTAACGAAAATAACCTGGCAAAGTCCTGAATATTGGCTCACAGCTTGGGCCAAAAGAGGAAGAGACAATATTTTAGGTGTAAAGCAGCCAGGGATTAGACTGACGCAGGGAAGGAGGTAGCCAGGAAGAGAATCTTTCACTTAGTGGTCCACAGATTGAAATATTTTAGAACCATCAGTGTAACTGGTATGAGTCCTTAAAACACCCACAAAGGGTTGGAGAACAGGGAACAGATCTCACCAAACTTGTCTCCCCCAGAATATTCTCTCCCCCTACATCCTTCATCTCAATAAATCATTATACTGTATTTCCCTGCCAAAGAAATTTAGCAGCTGGCAATTTCACATCTTCAATTGCTGCTGGGAGAAACAATTCCAGGTTCTTTAAATTCAGTATTTTAGTGTGTAGCTGACATAATGGATGTAATAGGGATATTATGGAAGAGGAGAAGGATTTTTACATCTGTCAGACAGAGCAGTCATTTAATCAGGGAGGAAGCAGAAAGACTATGCTAGCTCTGCCACTTCCATATGGCAAAGAACAAAATTTCCACATACCAAATAAACTCAGAGGGGTAATAATAATAAATAAATAAATAATGGAGATTGCCTATCTCCTAGAACTGGAAGGGACCTTGAAAGGTCATCAAGTCCAGTCCCCTGCCTTCACAGCAGGACCAAGTACCATCCCTTGCAAATTTTTGCCCCACATCCCTAAACGGCCTCCACAAGGATTGAACTCACAACCCTGGGTTTAGCAGGCCAATGCTCAAACCACTGAGCCATCCCTCCCCCGAGGTGTCTGTAACAGGAAAAACATAAAAACCAACAACTAGTCTAGCAGCACTTTAAAGACTAACAAAACATGTAGACGGTATCATGAGCTTTCGTGTGTAAAACCCACTTCTTCAGATGAATCCAATGGGTTTTGCCCACAAAAGCTCATGATACCATCTACATGTCTGGTTAGTCTTTAAAGTGCTATTAGATTAGTTGTTGTTTTTTATGTTTTTCCAGATAAACTCAGTTGAATATGAATGAATGAAAACGACTAAAGAGAGGATACCGAGCAGGGAGAGATTCTCACAGGATCATGTTGTGATTAAGGCCAGAGACTGGAGTCAGTTCTGTTGCTGTCAAGTCATGTGTAACCTTGTGGCAAGTCTCGTTAGCCCAGATCCTCAAAAAGTCCATTCAATGGGAGTTAGGCACCTGAATGCCTTTAAGGACCTGGGCCTTTGCCCCTATGTATCTTAGTGCACAATGGGAATAATATTTACTGGCCTTACATAGATGCTGGGAAGGCCAGGGGTTTAATGTCTGTAAAATGCTTTGTGATGCTTAGCTAGAAGATGATAGAGGCGAGAGAAGTATTACTGTATATTGTGAGACCTCTGCAAATGTGGCATGAAATCCACTGTGGTCAGAAAACGCACAAGGGTCAAAAATCTATCCCAAATTCTGGTTCCTTGCTGTAGCTAATGCCATGATGTGTGTGTCTGGAACACTGTACTCTCCCTGCCTGTCGTGTCTCATCTAGAATGTAGTTTTTCAGGGAAGAAACCATTTTCTTTGTTGTAGATTTGCAAAGTGCCTAACACAATGGGGCTGGGTCCTCTAGATCACTGGTTCTCAATCTATGTACAAGTGTGGGCTGCATCCAATACTACCTTTGTGGCCCTGAGTATGTCACATGGGCTGCAGCTGTGTGCTGATTAGGCTACAGGAAGAGAACCGCAGCTCTAGATGCGATCACAGAACACATTAAGGATCATATGAGAGACTGATTCTGTGCCTAGAGCTGGGAGAATTAGACCAAGCATCTACAGATGGAAATCACATCTCTGTTGGTATAATGATGCAGGAAAGAGTCAGAATGGCAGCTCTCCAGGCTGAAGCCTTCTTTTACCCACACACAGGAAACTTCTCAAGCAGTGGTGCTAGAACAATTTTTAGGGTGGAGGTGCAGAGCTGTTCACAGATGGGGGCAGTTGCAAAGCCCCAGGTGTAGGGTTGACTGATGGAGTTCTGGGGCCTGCAGTGGAGTCTTTGGGGTTGGCAACCAGTTCCAACCCAGGTAGGAACAGAGGCCCCCAGCAACCAGGCAGTAGCAGGGACCCCAAGAGTGGATGTCTGGGGCCACGGCATGGGGTGCAAAATCTGGGGGGTGCTGCAGTGTCCCTCTCTCCCTGACTTCTCACACCAATGAACACAAGAAGTGGCAGAACTATGGACACACCAGGGAAGAGGTGTGACCAGGGAGTCAGTACATACAACCTGTCCAGTCCTTGGACATGGGTTGAGATGTCTAACAAGCAGTGTGAGGGGGAGGGTTTAATGTGTAGTGTGGACCACAAGGACCTGGACTGAAGATTTCTGGCTACCCCCTTGTCATGAACAGGAGGAGTGCTGACCAGCACCCGGTCACTATGGGGTTAACTCAGGTACCTAGCAAAGGTGTCAGCCAGGGGGCTAGAAGAACCAGTCGAGATAGAGAGTTCAGCATTTGGCATACCAGAGTGGGGAACAGCCTTGACACCCCTTCCCACCCCCACACAAATCAAAGACCACTGTATGATACACTCAGAAGGTCATTTTTAGATACTTGATTCAAAACACATTCAGTTGTTTTTTTTTTCAAATTAACTATGATAAATGGGTTTACAAATGTAACCAATCTCATCTGTATAACAGACTGCATGAAACAGATTTGAAATGGTAATTGTCTCATTCCTTTCAAAGGAGAGAGATTCGGTAGTAATAGATGCAAATGCATTTGAATTGCAATACCACAGCTATATTAAATAGACCAAACAGGGCGCATAACATTCTCACTAATCCCCCTAGACACTAACTGAATGAGCATTAACACAAAATAAATCACATAATTGTGGAAGGACAATTTTCTTTTAAATCATTCAGCAAGTCTGTAGTAGCAGGAGGACTTTTGTGTTTGTTTTAATAGATGCAAGCCCTTCAGGGGGTAATCTTGGCACTACTTGATATGAAGTACAGAACAAGAGGTAGATGATGTCCTTTCTGCTAATATTTGATTGCCAACTTTTGTTCTTTCTTAGGGTGACCCTAGGGAAATACCCAGGGTGAAATGGAACTTTCCTTTGAGGTGGGAGGGAAAGCCCAACTGGTCTTGGATTATAGCTCCCTGCAAGAGGTTACTGAGTGGGGGTGGGTCTCACTGGCTCAGCCCCAACAAAACTGGTTTCAATGACACCTGCTCTCCTGCCCCTGCTTACCTAGAGATTGAGCTCTGTGGTGTTATCCACTAATGTGAAATGTATTAGTGCAGAGGACTTAGGCAGCTGGATGTCTAAACTTCATCCAGATCTCTACCCTACCAACTTGGTTCACCCCTGTGCAGAAGAGCTAAATGCTATCTTCTAATAACTACCACAGGTTGGACGTCCCTGGTATGGCACCCTTGGGACCTGACCTGTCCTAGATGAGGGACTGTGCCAAAGCAAGGGAGGTCACTTCTGGCCCAGACTGCTGGCTGGCTCCCTACCTTCTGCCAGCTTTGCTGCCCTGCCGACCCCATGGGGCAGCTGAGTGCTGCAGCTCCAGGACCTGCGGGGCAGGCGCACATTGCAGCTCCCTATCTCACTGAGCCACTGCCACACTCCCTTGTCCACCAGGCCACCGCTAGGGCTTCCAGCCCCACCATGCATCCACACGCCAGGTCTCCTAACTCTGACACTGGGTGGCCCCGCCCTCAGCTCACTGTGGGCAGCCTGCTACCCTGCTGGCCCACACAGAAGTCCCTGCTGCTGACCCTCCACTGGGACTCTCTGGCACGGACTTCTGGTTTGTAAGGCAGAGGGAAGCTCTGCCTACCCAAGTCTGGGGCAGTGCTGGCCCCACCTCTCCTCTCCCCTCCCCTCCTGTCCCATCCCTTCCTCTCCCTCCAGCTTGCTCCTTGCTGTGGAATGTTTAGTGGGGTTCAGGCAGGTTCCAGGGCAGCTGGGAAGGCGGAGTAGCAGGGAGCCTCCTCAGCAGCCTGCCCCTGATCCTGCCTGGCACAGACACAAGGCTTCAACTACAGTCATGTAGGCTCTCAGCCCTCAGCTCTCTACAGCACATGGGCTCCAAGGCGAGAGCCAGTCCTGCTCTGCAGAGACCATCTCACCCAGCTTGCTGTGTTGCTGCTTGCTTGCCAGTCTCTTCCCCTCCTCAGCTCCCTCCCTGCTTGGCTCCTCACCTCTCTAGTAGGCCAGGATGGGCAAAGTGGGCTTCTTCCTTGCTGCCCCCCTTCTCCTTTGCACTCTCCCTACGCAGTTGGTTTTTCCCTTCCTCTCCCCCCCCGCCCCGCTCCCCTTCTTGGCTCGTGTGTGGAGTAATGTTGGGTTTGATTTCCCAGCCCCGTTGCTACTGAGCCCACTTCTGGAGGCTCTTCTCCCCTTGCTCTCTCCCCACATGCTCTCCCCATTGTCTCCCTCCCCTTTTCTAATGTGTGGAGCTGTGGTTGGGTGGGGGAGGGGTTGCCTAGCCCAACAAGCCCCGCAGAGATGGCTGCTCGGTCCCTTCCCCTTCTTGTCCTCTCTCCACATGCTTCCTGTGTCCTGTGCCAGCATTGCAGTTATCTGGGAGGGTGGAAATGCGGGAAGGGGGGTGAAGTGGGGGAAAAGTGGCAGTGGAGAAGGAATGTGGAGTGAAGGGAATGAAGGGAGGGAGATGGAGAAGAATAGGGGATGAAGAATCATGGGGGTGCAGGTATCTGGCATGCAGTGTCCCCTCAGCAGCAGCTGGGGCTCCCTGGTTAAGCAGGCCCATATAACCCTTACAAGCCCTGCTTCCCTATACTTAGACTCATCCAAGAAGCCCCCCATACCCAGACCCCCACCCTGCTGAGCTTTAGCAAGCTGCACCTGGACTCTCTATCCTATGAAGTCCCACTTTGCCACCACCTGGACCCCGCACCAAACTCCACCTCACCCTAGCTCCTCCACTGAGTTCAACCAGAGCCCCATTGCCTCTACACCAAAACCCCCAATGAGCCACTTACACTCAGACTGCCCCACACCCAGATCCTCCCACACTAACCCCTCCATACTTGGCTTATGCTGGGCTGAGCCCGCCCAGCCACACCTGGTATGCCTAGCACAGAGGGGCAGGGCCAGCCCTTACACTGTTATGATGAGGTGCAACCTCATTGCCAAGCTCCTGTACTGGGAAAGCTGGGGTTTCAGGGTGATCTCCATACCTCAATACAGCCAATGACCTGTGCGCCCCTCTGCTAGAAATGTGAAGATGAGGGGTTTTCTTAATGGCCTTCCCATCACAGACTTCCAGTATGTTATTGGACTGGTCATTTAAGGCTTGATCTCAAGGGCAGTTTTTTCCACTGATTTAATAAAAAACCACAGATAAGGAACTTAATTATCCTGTGCCTCAGTTTCTCCATCTGAAAAAGGGACAGTAATATTATTTGCCCACCTCTCAGGAGTTTGTGTAAATTCACTGGGTTTAGTTAGGTGTTTTGATATCATCAGATGGAAAGTGCTGAGAAGTGCAAGTTTGGAAAGTGTTTTTTACAATTTTAAAATCTTTCTGCATTATTCAGGCAGTAGCCACTGCTCCTGGATTATAGGAGAATTTCAATTTGGGACTTTATGAGATGATCTCTCTCCAAGAATGGACTTCTTCAACTGTGTAAATAGGGAAAAGTTTAGATAGTCTGTCAGGGTTTATTATTTTCCTTGTTTGGGGATTTGGAAATAATGTCTGAGCTAGTTAACTGTTCCTTTTTTCTCTTTTGTAACTAAGCCTTCAGCCCAGGGACTTTCCCTGAGTATCTATAATAATGGTAGCTCTTTCCATCTAGCCAATTTACTATGCTTGCAACTATAATTTTGCTTTGATAATAAAAGATTGGTTTTGTTTTAGTAACCAGTATTGATTGACTTTTGTGTCCTGGAGGATTTGTCTTTGTGTATCTGCATGCCTCTGACTGAGGTACCAGAGACTGCAGCTTGTTTTTCTCTTTTCTTTTTCAAGCTCTTTTGGAGAAAAAGAGCTTGGGGGTACCGCTGGGGTTGGTTTCAAGTGTCCACCCATTTGTCGATTCAAAAGCACTTGATGGTGACAGTGGGTTCCCCAAAATTGGATATTATGATTTTGGGAGGGGGGGGGGGGGGGGGGGGGGAGTTTTTGTACCAAAGCCTGTAAAGACAAGGGTTTGGAGTGCTCTTGCAGGCCCCCAACTTTTGCATTCATCATGCCAGATTGGGAAACAGCCTTGACACACACACAAACACACACACCCATTGTGTGATGCTGGAGCAATTTGCCAGAAGAGGCGGGATAGGAGAGCAGGGCTCCACCCGGCCTCCCCCATCATCACTTTTCAAAGGACTAGTCAAAGATGCAGGTAGGCCAGGCAGCCTTATGCAGTGTGTGTGCTGCAGGGAGGGCTGGATCATTTCTGGCAGCAGGTACCCTGTGCTGGCCTGCTAAGTGGGACTGGAGAACAATAAATAACCAGGAGGAATGGATCCCCCTCCCCCTGGACCAGAGAAGCACTTCAGAGCTTTCCCACAGATAAGCAGTGGCCTGAGCTGGGGCAATCTGGGGTTTTTTTTGTTGTTGTTCAAATTCTGTGATGGTCCGGCAGAGGTAGCGCTTGGTTGGAGATGGCAGTGATCTTGAGTGGCAGGAGCTTGGGAAAGGGGTGTGGAGGGAAGTGGGGGCAGAGGGATGTGATGGCAAGGAAGAGAGATGTTATTGGTAGGATAGGTCTCAACTCTTTTCAGTGGTTGGGAGATTATGTTTGCCTGGTGAGAACAGGGCTGGGGATTTGGTTCCTTCACGCCTGGGGATATTGGATCTACCAGTCTGATACACAAAGCTGGCACCATCATGGCGCCTCAGTGGAACATTTTACCTTCTGGGTTCTGGGGACTGAATGAGTGCTGTTGTTTTTAAAGCAGCAGCCATCCTGTATTTTACTGACATGTCCTTTGGCAATTCTTATTCATTATCTGAGGTGTTTACTGCTTTTGAAACAATCAACAAAGGAAGCCCTCTGTTTGTTTGTGAGAAGAAGTGAAAATAAGATGGCAACTTTTGCAGTCATTGTCTTCATATCAGGGGGCAAATGCCAGCAGAGGGAGAGGCCTGACACCTTATTTGATTGTGTGAAGAAAGAACAGAGATTTCTCAGGCTATGTCTAGACTACAATGATTTATTGGAAGAAGATACACAAATAGTTTTTTTGGAAGAGGCTTTTCCGAAATTTGGTCCAGTGTAGACAGGCCAAATTTCAGAAATACCTCCTCTTTCGGAAGCTGCCAGAGTGGAATAAGGAAGACAGGACTTCTGAAAGAGCGCATCTGTTCTTCCACACACACAAAAAAACCAACAACAACAAAAAAAAAAAACCACACACCAACCCAACCAACACACCCAAAAAAGCAAAAAAGCAGACGCATTCCCTAGATGCAGCAGAGTTTTTCCGGGATACCAGAGGTATCCCAGAAAAACCCTGTAGTGTAAACATAGCCTCAATTAGCTTTTACTGGTGCTTGCCAGTCTGTGTTCCCCAGGATCAATGAGAAGGGTTTAGGGCATTTGCAAGCTGCCTGCATGTCAGCTATGAGGGCATATAATAAACCTGTGACTGACATTGATTTCCAAATGTAGTGCTTCTGCATGTCTGGCACCTGGGACAAAACATGCTCCATTTTGTTGAGAAAGCAATTGCAGAAAAGTGGAAGGTTTTTCAAAAATAATTTGCTTGGGTTCAGGGATTTGACTGGAAGGGGACAAACACGCAGTGAGTAGGTACATAGGATGCACAGGGAAGAGAAGAGAGAGACGGTGGGGAGGGGGCAAGGCCTAGGCTGGGAAGGAGATGGAGGAGGCCTGAGCAGGGTAGTTGCTGTCTCCCCAGCTGGAAACTTCACCAACTGCCCATGGTCTCTGGTCCTGCAACATCTGTGCTGGACCACAGATGTTGCCAGATCAGAGAGTCCTGGTTTAGAGAGTTTCAACCTGTACTAGTAACAAAGGAGTAGCACAACTTACCTTCCACCTGCCTCATCGCTCGAGTTCTGTTCCCAGAGCATTTAGGCTAAGCAACCCTACAAGGCCTGGCTAGTAGTGGAGACTAACAACATAAGAAGGAATCCTCTTCTCCATTTTATCATCCCACGCCAGGTTCATTCTTCATCTTCACCTCTTTGTGAATGCTCATGGATCCACCAATGGCATTGCCTCTCCATCTAGCTACTAAGTAAAAACCTCTTTGAACATGCTAGGCTCAGGGCAGCATATAGGATTCATCTCCTCTTCCTCCTGTGACTCCAGTATGGGTCTTGCTGAACCTCTCCTGACCAAGACTACTGCTGTTAAACCAAAGAGACTCTTTTTTATCCTTATTCTTCTTGACCTGTCTCATGGCTTTAAACATGGCTGATTGTGCTCTCCTCTCTTCCTTCAAACAATGGTGACTGCTTTGTTCTCATCCCTTGCAGGTGGTTCTTTTAGTGGCTGATTTAACAACAAAAGCTTGGAAGGAATATTTAACTTCTTGCTTCAGGCCTGCTAGGATCAGGATAAGATCAGGATGGGTGGTGCAAAGAGGAAGGAGTGGACTACCCCACATTGGAGGATTCTTACACTTTCCCCAAAACATCTGGTACTGACCACAATGGAGGGAGGGTTTAGGTTAGATGGACCCGGGTCTGATCCAGTCTGGCAGTTCCTAAGGTATGGAAGGGATTCATTCTGATCTTGGGTTTTAGTTTCAGACCCTTTGCTACTGATCTGTCCAGGTTTTCTTCCTTGTGGCATGAGAGCAACTTAATTTGCAAAAGCTAGAATCAGAGCAATGCAATGGAGCACTAAGCCATTTCTATACATCTTCTCCTGATTTATGATTACTCTGTGCAGCATGGTCATTACCAAAGATACAGTCCTGGGACACCACATTGTGCTGGCCTTGAACCAGGTTTACCTACGAGTTAAGGCTTGTCTAATTTATCCTTGAATGAGCCTTTGGCCCCTGCAAGAAACAGATTGAACACAGGATCTGACAAGCTGTGCAAGTTTTATTTGGCTATGTTAGAGAGATGCGAACACCATGTTCCTGGTAATGTAGGACTAGTTTTCATGTTCACGTTGTTGCAGTGGGTCAAATTCAATTCATTGGGTTAAGCAGGTGCAACAATTCTGAAGTGACTGATTCACATGCTCACACCCCAGGGCACAGTGAATCTAATGTTCAGAACAGGAAATAGGAGTCAGGATTTGCGAGTTCTGGTCCCAGCACGCTCCCTGACTCACAGCCGTGTCAGACAAGTCACTAAGTCTGCACCTGTTTCCCCATTGATAAAACAGACACTGAACTCTTCCAGGGGCTGTCTGAGTTTAATTTGTTCTGAAAGCTTTAGATCAGGGGTTCCCAACCTTTTTCGATCCCCATACCCCGTTGGCTTTTAGCAAACCTGCCCGTACCCCCTATTCAATATGAAAGGAAATAAATTCTAGACTCTAGAATCCACAACTTTTTTCACTAACACTACTACTTTTGAAATATTTCAATTAGGATAATCTAGTTATTTACCAAATATTCCCTGTACCCCCTTGACAAGCTTCTTGTACCCCCTGGGGGTACGCATACCACAGGTTGGGAACCCCTGCTTTAGATGAAAGGAGCCATGTAAATACCATAGCCATGTAAAATAACATATCAAACTTCTTGCCTGTGTGACATCTAACTTTTCATCTGTACTCCTCCGGAATGACTTATCTGTTTTCATGATGATAAAGCCATTAAGTGTCTCAGGCCTGTGGATGACTCAGCAGTGTACAGTACACGCCTATCAGTGTCCAATCTCAAATATGGGGCTTCAGCGCCATACCGATCCTCCTGGCTTATTAGGACAGCATTGAAATATAAATCAAGAAAGACCATTGTATTTGTTTGTATATTGTGCCCAAGCCAAGGAGGTAATAAGGAGTTATTCCAAGAACTGTTATTCACTTACGCACATAGGATCCCTATGATAGGAGAAGTATTGTGATTCAAAATAAATGGATTTTGAGAATACTCTTTAAGCCATTCAAAACCAGTCAAGAGACTCATTATTTCTATAGATTCCTACTTATGTCAAAGCCCTCTGGAGCAAGTTCTACTTGGTGTTCTTCAAAGCTAAGTGAATTCAGGGCCAGACTGAGAGCAATAGAAAATGCAGTGCTTTATTATGTGCAGAATGGGCACGACTGACTTCCTTCATACTACCCTCACCCCTGCCCTGCATCCTCTCTATGAACCAGCAAAATCTTGAAATCTAACTAGCTGTGAGTCTAGGTTTCACAATATGTACCTTTTGCCCACAGTGCTGCATTAGCATTGTTCTCCAGGATGACTGTAGACAGAAGGGGATATTTATCATCTATGAGTACAGACTATACTCTAAACAGGCTGCTGATTAGTCTTTATGGTGCCACATGACTCCTTGTTGTTTTTGCAAATACAGACTAACATGGCAAGCTCTCGGAGTCTGGTTATTGCCCTGAAGTCTTCAAGACTTATGTCACTGATAAAGTGACTGACGGTCAAAATTTGTAGCTCTATCTCTCTTTTTAACTCTTAGCAGCCTTGGAGATGCCATGCCAATGGGCTGATCATTTCCTTTTACATAACGTTGTTAGTTGTGCATGTTTCTATTTTAAAGCAAACTCTGGAATTCTCCTTGATACTTTCTAGAGGGGTCTTGGTCAGCTCATTATAACATTTTCTCCATTGTTCTCAGTGGAGCGGAGTTTTATTTTCATTCTTTGCAGCATTCACGTGACATTATTTGTGTTTTGGTGCCACAGAGAGAGTCTTAGAAGATTGTTTTATTATCCTCAAGAGTCAGGACTTTAATTTTCCATTTCCCTCCTCTTGTTAGAGAAGAGACACTCCTTGCTGTCTGAAAATAACCTTGTTTCCCCGATCTTTCATTGGCAAATAATGTCAATAAAATGTAAGATTAAAAACAATCTTCAATAGAAATTTTATAGCACCTGTGGAAGACACTTTACAAATTTACCTGCCACTGAAATTGTGCAAAACCACCCTTGTGATCCAAACACGAACACCAAGGGCAAGAGATGTTATAGGGGGTGGGATGGAAGCAGGCAAGATGGAAACGCAGGGAGTATGGATTAGTATAGGGTGGGGAAGAGGTGAATCTGTCACAATGGGAATGGCCTTGACCCAGCAAGAGGATGATAGAGGTTACAACTCCTGAGGCTGAAGAAAATGAATACACAGCAAAAGGCAATTATGTGTGAAAATAAAATTGTACATCCTCTGCTAAGCATCCTCTGTCCTACAGCATGTCAGCTTGAGAATCATCTATTGCAATAAGCTGCTTGGGAATCTGCAATCCTTTGAGCTTTGTTTACACTGAAACAATTTTTGCCCTTTGTTGACAGCCCATTGAACAGGTGCAGATGAACAGATGCTGAAGGTGGTTTAGCTGTAAGCATAGGCAGAGATCAGCCACTTGCAGCACCAGCTATTTAAATTACAGTAGATGCCCCAATGGCGAGTGGGGCCCTCTTGTGCTAGGTGCTGTACAAATGCACAGAAAGAATCCTGCCCCAAAATGCTTACAATATATGCAAACAAGACAAATAAAGGGCCGGGGAACAGAGTCACAGACAGGGAAAGTGACTTGCCCAACAGTCCACAGAAGGGCAGTGGCAGAGCTAGTAAATGATCCCAGTTCTTCCATGAGCTATTTGCCTCTTCAACTGTACTCTCGAAATTGCACTTTGCTGCAAGAGCTGAGCAAAATGTCTCATTTTTCTCCTCACACCAGCACGCCCACTCACACTGTGATGTTATCATCAGCGCTGGAGATGTAATTATTTCAGTCTTCAAAATGCTTTTATTTTTGAAGAAAGGAGAGAGTTAAGTAAATATACATAATTGACAAACAAGTGCTAACAACTCTACATAGAGGCAATCACTCCCTTCCATAAACAACTGTATTTTCACACATCACGTGTGGACCCAAAGGAAATGCAGAACAATGCGAGGAGGCATACACACAACCCCTCAGGCTTCTTTGAAAGTCTGGTCCACAGTGGTTCAGGAACCACTGCCCAAACTATTTATAATTCCTGAGTCAAGGCCTCAAATCATGAGATCAGATTTTTTTAAAGCTATGACATTTGAACCAATTGATTGTTGCATTGTTTTTAAGTTAGGTGCCTCACATTTGAAAAAATTGGTCATTATAAATACAAATATAAAAAAACACCGCTGTAAGAGCTTTTCCTTGGGCACTAACAATTCAGCTGCCCAGATTTCAGATATATACAGACAAGTATCCTCATTTTTGGCTGTCCTGGCTCACTTTTGATTCACCTGTTATAAATAATGCTATAGGCATGAAGTCTTGAAATTTAGGCTGCTGTTTCATCAGGAATCTCTTGGGAATCAGATCTCAAGAGTTCCCCACTTTGATTAAACAAATACATGATAATTAAGGAAGTAAATTAACAAGGCTCT
This sequence comes from Apalone spinifera, assembly GCA_030068395.1. Taxonomy (NCBI): domain Eukaryota; kingdom Metazoa; phylum Chordata; order Testudines; family Trionychidae; genus Apalone; species Apalone spinifera. The sequence goes on from JANRFK010001158.1 coordinate 24,829,731, forward strand.
GTGTCTTTGAAGAAAGGAAGCGACATAATCATGAATCCTGATATAGTTGCATTATTAACAAGCCTGCAGATGGGTGGAGTGGCAGGGATGGGGACAGCTGCCCCAAGGCCCAGCAATTCAAATGAGCCCAGGTCTCCTGGCTGCCACCATTGCTATGGCAGCAGTTGGAGCCCCAAGCTCTTTACAGTCTCTCTGGAGCCCAGAGTGGCACACTCCAGGCTGAAGGGCCGGTAGGGGTAGTCTAGACCTAGTGCTGCCCCTTCCACCCAAAGCCCCGCCCCTTCTGGGAATGCAGAGCTCCCCCCCCCACACACACACACCCCTAACCCAGGGGCCCAGCAAGTCTGGCACCTGCCCTGATTAGGAGCTCTCTGGACTGATTGCATAGATCAGCAAAGGGAAATTAAACAATTATGTTCAGTGAGCATCCCTTTGGCATCCATTACTTTAATGAGCTCTTCATGCAGCACAGGCATTGGCAGTGTGTTTATTTGTACTCATGACCATTATGAATTACTATAGAGCAGTTATTCTGAACAAACACTTCACAAATTGCAAGTTAGAGGGTCACAGAGACAGAAAAAACCAGAGGAGATTATTAAATTAGTTTTACCAAGGCGGCTGTCTCAGGGGCAAAAATGCAGGTCACTACAAAGTCAAGAACATGGCTTCTCAAGCAGGAGTATGCATACCCTTGTGGGTACACAGAGGTCTTCCAGAGGGCACATCAGCTCATCCAGATATTTGCCTAGTTTTACAACAGGCTACAAGAAAGTCTGTATGAAATTTTAGTTTGTACTATGACCCATTTATACAGCTTTATATACACTAAACACTGAAATGAAAGTGCAATATTTATATTACAATTGATTTATTTTATAATTATTGAACAAATGAACAATAATGTATTTTCCAGTATTAGTGTGCTGTGACACTTTTGTATTTGTGTGTCTGATTTTGGAAGCAAGTAGTTCTTAAATGGGGTGAAACTTGGGAGTACATAAGACAAAACAGACTCCTGAAAGGGGTACAATTGTCTGGAAAGGATGGGGGCAACAGAATGGTCCAGGCAGAGCTGAGGGCCATCCCCATCCCTTGTGCCCGAGGCCCCGCCCCTTCCTGTAGCCCCTTCCTGTAGCTTGGCCCCGCCTCTTCCTGTAGCTTCTTCCCTTGCCCAGGGGCCTACTAAGTCTGTTGGCTCCCCTGGCCAAGTGTATCTGTGCATGATGTATTACAACAATCATTACCCAGGAAAAGTAAAGTTATGAAGTTGATGCTTTTCAGAGATGAACCAGAATTGTCTACAACAGTCCCCCTTTCTGGCTTTCCAAAGATGCTTCTTGTTCCAGTTCATAATGAATCCAAGAGTACAAAAAAAATACAAAGCACAACTACAGTCTTCACCAGTGCTAACATTTGCCCCAGGAGAGACTGAAGAGAGTATGCTGAATATTTTCCTCATTTATATTTGTTCCCCCAAACTGGAAAGCTTCTCTGAACAATTTGAGATCTCTTCTCTGTGTCTTTCCATGAATGTGGATCCCATCCTTTTGCCTTTTCTTCTACATCCTTCTCTGCCACACCCAGAGAAGACTTCTGATCTTCCCAAGCCAAGAGCGTGAGAGCTCTGAATCCAGGAAAGAACCTGCACACAGCACAGGCTGCCACACTTACTAACAGCATTATGCTCTGTAAAAAAAATTATTAGCAGAGGTAGCAGGGAAGTTTGTGTTGGTTTGGAGTCTCCTGTGGAGAAAGAGAAAAGCTGCAGAGGAATAAAGGAAGCTTGTTATGTCTGCTCTGATTATTTGGGAGAGAAGAGATGAAGGAAGAGTTAAATCTAGAGAAAAGCTTGTTGATCTGTGGCTAGTGCACCAGGCAGGTGAGCAGATCTTCTGGGTTTTATTCCCAGCTCTACAGCAATGTTTAGTGTAAAATTTGTGAATTCACATCTCTGGAAAATGTTGCTAATAAGGATCAATTAATTACCTATAGTTTCTGAGCATATCACACTCTTCCTATATTTTTCTCATCAACACCCCTGAGAGGGGGTATAGAATGTATGGAAATGTATAGATGGGGAACTGAGGCAAAAGCACTAAGATCCCAGATCCTCAAAAGTATTTAGGCACCTAATTCCCATGTATTGAGTTAGGATGTGGGTCTAAGTATTTTACCCAAGGTTACATATAGGAAATCTGACATAACAGTAAAATCAAGCCAGTCTCCTAAATTGGTGGCTAGCACCCTAACCACAGGTTCCTCTGTTTCCCCATTTGTAAAATGGAGAGAATTTTACACTTTTGTACAAGGCTTCTAGATTCTCAGAGAGTGTTTTTTAAGTGTTGGAAAGGGAGGGATAATACCCCCAAATCTGTTGATAGTATTTGGTGGAAGGAGATGGATTTGAATCTTTTCACTGGTAGGATTATTATTGGATATGAAGAGTGATTTTTCAGTGCCACCA
>JANRFK010001158.1:24877707-24895698 GCA_030068395.1 Apalone spinifera
GCACATTTTATCTCTGAAGCAGACGACTTCTAAAAAATTGTAGACCAATGTTTTACAAACCATGTGTTTTGTAATAGGCCAGCCAGAAAGAACGTGAGCACAAGGAGATGGGATCCTGCTGAGCTGCTGAGAGAGATGGAGGGACAGAGGAGTCGGACTGTTATAGACTCAGCAGGTTAAATGCTTTAAAGGGAGGAAATACAAATCAGTACTTTGAGGACAGCGGGAAATTTCAAATATGATCTCACAAAAAAATGAGGTGAAGAGGATTTTGGAGAAATAGAAAGCATTGATCTCATAAATGTTGGCACCATTTATGAACATACCGTAACTATTGGTTTTCATGCTGCATGACTAGCAGCTTTGAACTAAGATGTCTATATACACCTACATTTTCCCAGTTCCAGCATGGGATGCACGGGATCTTGGGTAAAACCAGGGGCTGTCAATATACTGCTATTCCAAACTCCTGCGACCAGTGTAAATCCAGAGTAAGTCCAGTAAAGTCAATAGGCTTATGCCAGATGTACCCAAGCCTACAGAATCTGTCTCCTAGTTCAGATGCTGTGTAGCTAAATAGGGTGATTCAGTGAGCTGGCTGCTGACTCTCATAGTCTGTGTATCTGCATTCTTTACCCCTTGGCAAACTCATACAGAAAAGAGAAGCTGGGAAACAGTCCAAACTAGGAAGGATACAGCCAGTTCACATTACTGCTGCTTTTAGGCAACCCTGAGACAGAAACCAGGAGGCTTTTGAAGGTAGTCTGGAGGAGATAAGATTGACCTGTTCTGATGTTGGACGCACAGGTATGACCAGAATGAGTTTCATTGGCAGAGTTACATGTGGTTTGTAGGTCTGAAATAAGCACGTGTGTTTGCACATGTGTGTGTGCGTACGAGCACCCCGCCTGCACGTGGCCTGGCTCCAGCTAATGCTATCATCTCCAAAGTTTCTGAACCTTAAATTCTCCAGCTAAGGGGAGTGCTACTATGATTGGGGTATATTTGGACGTATCTGTATTCTGAGTGGGTTTGCATCATAGAATGAAAGTCCGCCTTAACAATGAACCTGAAATATACACGAGACAGGATTGCCAACTTCTAACATGAAAAATAATGAGTCAGCCTCTTGTTTCACCAATCATGCAATTACTAACTAAATAAAAAGAATCCAGACTGCATTCATCTTCTTTTTAGTCCTGCGGTTCTCAAATCGGGAGGTGATAGTGTACACATTTAAATGGTTAACCAATGAGCCTGGGCTCATCGGTAAACCTTCATGATTACATGCAACCCCCCATGCCCATGCTGCTGTCTCTGTATCAGAAGCAACAGCACAGGAGGGGGGAGGGGAGACAGGCAGGAGCCAATGCTCACAGGAAGGCTGCTTTTAGGTGAGCACCAGCTCCCAAGGAGCCCCCTGCCCCCCCCCCCCCCCCCCCCCCACTTCTGCCTCTGATGCAGTGTGCAGGGGAGGAGGAACAGGCAGCTCCACAGGCATTTACACACTGGCTGTCAGAGCTGCCCTCCTTTCTCTGTGTAGAAACATGCAACCACTGAAAATGTCAGAGGTTACATGTTCACTAAAAAGCCCATGCATTTAACATCCCTGTTCTCAGCTAGAGATGTAGCCTGGAGGTATACAGATGTCTTACCAGGGGTACATCAACTCATCTAGATATTTGCCTAGTTTTACAAAAGGCTTCAACATAAAAAGTACTAGTGAAGTTAGTACAATGACATTTTGCACTGCCCTATAAACCATACACTGAAATGTAAGTACAAAGTTATAATCTTTGTGAGAAAGTGAACAATTTTTCAGTAATAGTGTGCTATGACATTTTCTTGTTTTTATGTCTGATTTAGTAAGCAAGTAGTTTTTAAGGGAGGTGAAACACAAGGCAGACTGAACTCCTGAAAGGGGTACCGTAGTCAGGAAAGTTTGAGAGCCACTGCTTTAGACTTCTCTTAGCTCATGTTTTCTCTGTAATGTTGAGGGCCAGAAATGTATTTTAAAAAGAGAAGAAACAAACAAAAAAAGCATGTCTCCATGAGCTGGAGCCTTTAGCAACACACCAAACATCTTAAGACTCATAATTAAATTATTAAAGCTGGCTACATTGAAAGGCAGTAGCGCATGCTGAGTTTTTCTTGCCATGGCTGTGTATATTGAAATCCCAAATGTCACAGGTTCAAGCTGCCACAAGTGACAAAGTCATGACAGCTTTTACTGTGAAAGCAAAAGTCCTTTCCTTGCAGCATGCAGAATTACAGTAGCTGTGTCAGTGCCAGGCTATTAGAGAGTTAAGGTAGGGGAGGCAATATCTTTTATTGGACCAATTTCAGTTGGTGAGAAAAGTACATCCTCTGCTTTGTTCCTGGGTCTTCTAGTGTCATTTATAATTGTTTGCTGCCCTCCAGCGTCCCTAATGGCAACATGCAAGTACAGAAGCACTGTAAAGGTAAGGTGCATAGAATATACTCATTTTAACTGGCACATAGACACCATGGGGAGAGACTTGCCAGCAGGAACACAAAGAGAGGAACAATCAATCAGAGATTTTTATTTCTTTGTTTATATGCAGGTTACACAATTGACTGTCATGGTAAGATAGAAAAGCAATCCAGACACCTGTGCAAGACTGTATGTGCAGCTTCCTCGGCCCCTAGCTTTCCTCATTGAGCTGTACACCCATGTGGATTTACCAGTGTCCCACAGTGAGTAGAAATGTCATAATGATCAGGAGAAACTCCCCAAAGATTTATCTTCTTCCTTATCCAGACATTCCATACCCATGTCTCCAGGACCACCCTATTTCACCAGTCATGGTATGAGATCCCGGTCTCGGCTCAATAAAGTTCCACAGCAGCAGCTACCTGATCAGTTGATAAAACCCTTCCCCTGCACCCAGTAAAGTGGAACAATTTTCAGTTTGTGTGTGTGGAAGATATCTGGCTCTATATTGTTAGATTGTCCCATATAATGAGGAAAAATTGAGGTACCTCAACTTTTGTTGTTCTTTTGTTCCACTCTTTGTTTCTGTGGGGAAATCGCCAATGCAATATTCCCATCTTCTTTTTAAACGAAGAAAACATCACCACAAACTGGAAATGGTGGTCAAAAAATAGCAACTTCTGTCCCATTTAACACTGGGAAGATGCCAGCCTTTGTTGCTCAATTTTATCCTACTTTTTCAACAATAAATTATAGTGGATCAGTATTTGATTTTGGAGAAATGATGTAACAGCAGCCCAAATTAAACTTGAGCACTCCTGGTCAAATCTGGAAGGCAGATGCTGGATTCTCTTTCTGAGTACTAAATACATCTGGAAAGGAAAAGCCCATTTCTGCATCCACGGCAGTGGAAATAGAGTCAAATCCTCCTGTGTGCCTGGTATGGTACCTAAAGCTGTGTAGGCCCTCTAGTAGAGCCTTCCCTCACCTACTTGGCACATTAACTTCTCCTGGTGGGGTCCGCACATACCTCACTTGCTAGGCTTCAGACAGAGGTGCATTGTCCACTCAATTCCTTCTTTGTGGGAGGCAAACCAAGGCCATTTGCACCCCTAATCCAGTCTGGGGAAGGCTTCTGAGGGTGAGATTTGGGCCACACATGGTTCCCCTGCACACACATGGTTCTCCACCCAAGGCACCACTTCCTTCTAGTAGCCAGCTCTCCATGCACAGGCTAGCAAGCTTTCCCCCACTCTCTCCCCCTCCCTTTCCTTTTGCTAGCAGCCAAGGGAATGCTGGGAAATATAGTCTGTTCCCTGCTCCAGGGACAGCTCTCTGGCACCGGAGGAACTACATCTCCCAGGGTGCTTTGGGCTCCTCCCCATGAAGAATACATTTTATGTGCATTGAGGCATGTGTGAATACGCACCACCTGTAGAAACAAAACCTAGCTGTCGGCACTCTGCTAATCAGCTGGGTGTCATCTGAATTTCTCCTGAGTAGCTGCTCAAGCACACATCTTACAGGGAACACTGCTGCCCATTAAATTTTCTGTTGAATGTTTGCAATGCCTAAAAACAGCTATTCTCTGGGGGCATGAAACTACTGCTTCAGACAACATGACACTTCAATCCTCCTTCACACATTACTTGCAACTATCACTCATGGGCAGGCCCACCAATCAGGTTGGCGAGTGGAGAGGGCGTGCAAAAGGGGCAACTGCCTCAGGGCCCAACAATTTTAAAGAGCCCAGAGCTCTCAGCTGCTGCCACTGCTACTGCAGCGGTAGCAGTGCCCAGAGCCCTTTAAATCACCACTGGAGTGTCGCATAGTGCATTCTGGTCAACTCTAAGAGCTGAAAGCCTTATGGAAGCAAGGAGTTGCCACCTTTCCCAGGGGCCTGCCATTGCTGTTAGCACCCCTGCTCATGAGAAAAAGGCTTCATATGCTCCAGGGCCCTGTTCTCCTAATTATCCCAATCGGAATCCAGTCAGTGCTAACAGCTGTCAGTCTGCTCCTAAATGGTTTCTCAGGTCTTGCTGCACTCTTTTCTCTTTTCTTGAGCAGTTGTGTAAACATGAAGCCTACTGGAGCAGTATGATGATGATTATTAATAATGTATTCTCTTTCCTCTGTAAAGACCAGACAGATTAGATTTTATAGCAGGTCATATGGAAAATTAGGTAAATTGCTGATATCGGGTTCCTTGCAATGTGGAACCACGTTTTCCTCTACGTCTGAACAGCTCCTAACAAAATGGAGCCAGTTCTCTAAAGGGGGGATTCTGGACACTAGCATAATATGATGATTGATGAACAATTGGCAATTGTTGATCCAAACTGGATCACGTGTAAGAGGTCTATCTAGGTGCCTGATAATTCAATGATGGCTGACAAGCCTAATTTGAGAGTGTTGCAGCTTGTCACCAATCTCACAGATCCATGTGTTGTCTGAATTGGAGTCCAAGATAATAACATGCTGTTTTTAACTTTCTAGCTGTGTTCCCATCCTCTGGATCAAACCCATAAGGAAAAGGAAAAAGCAATAGGGAGTTATTGCAAGGCTACCTAGATGTTTTCAAAACAGAGCCAACCCTCTAAATGTAAATATCCCCAGAATAGACACAAACAGATGACACCAGAGATGTCAATGCAGCATCTTTCACACACTCCGCATTCACTTTAAAGAAAAACAAACGTGGGTTGACATTTCCTGTCTTGCTTCTGTTTTGACCTAGGCTCAGCAGCAGAAGTGCCTTCAAAGAGACAATTCAATTTAACAATGCATTATCTCTGTTGCCTACAGCCTTTAAACACAATTAAACTCTAAAGAAGTGCTGTGCTTTCTGGAAGTCATTTGGGAAAAGGCGATGCACTGCTGGTTGAAGTAAATCCCCACAAACCTACAGATTTTGTTTCTTTCTGATGGCTAAGGGCCTGTGCATCACCAGCTACATGCACTGCTGACTCCAAGATGGGCCATTTTGGGCAGTTGGAGAACTGAATCACCATGGCAACCCGGGACCAAGCACTACAGAGCTCTACTTAAAGAGTGGAGGAAGGCCACAAGTTTGCTCCCCTCCACCACCTGGCCCTCCTCTTCCCGTTCAGGCATCCCTCTCTTCCCCCACCTACCAGCCCCTTATTTCCTGGTCTGTAAGCTCAGCCTACATTCACCTCCTCCCAGGAGTCTCAGGCCCGGAAGGAGCCTTTCTACCATCTCTCCAGCTTCTTTCCTTACTCCTCTCCTCCCCCGCTGGCAAACCTCACCATCCAGTGATGGGTGTGTGCTATTTCCTAACTGGTCCCCAGCACTGAGAGGAGCCACTGCAGTTTCAACAGCTGTCAGGTGAGGGCTCAGCATACAGCGCACTGTGCACACACAGCAGGGCCCAGGCACCTGCTGCTCAGGTGTGATTCTAGCTGTGATGTGTGCAGCTGTTCATTGCAAGCTTGCTACATGCAGAGCCATATATGTGCGTCAAATTACATCTCTTGACTGGTAACTGGTAAAGAAGCAGAAAAGCTAGCGGGGCAAGCCAAAACTGGCCAGGTGACAACCCTGTTTTTTATAGCTTCTTAAAAATGGTTGGACCATGGTCCAGGTGTCCCCTACTCGCCCCCAGCTCAGGGGCCTATGCCCTTTACTGCCATATTCCCAACAGTATGACTTTACTAACCTAAAAACTGTAACTTCCAGGAGATGCCATGGCAGCCTACAAGTGCATCCAATATGGCAAACTGCCATATCCTAGGATATCACTTTCATGAGAGAGAGCATCAAAAATAACACCCATGGCTCTGTGACACATCCACATTGTGAGGTAAAGCTCAGGGTATAATGGTAACCCCTCTTTAAATAGGATTTGAGATTTATTCAAGCAGACCTTGTACATGTGTCATTTCAAACTACTGAGTTTATTGGCAGGGAAGTTCGTAAAAACAATTTTAAACTACTTTAAAGAGAATATTCACTGAGAGCAAATACTGGATTCCTGTTGAGAAGCATTTACACTGGGGAGCCGATTGAAAAAAATCAGGAAATTATTCAGCAATTAATTTTGAACACATTTGAGATAAATGTAAATTACAGAATAATTCACAAACAGAAAGAGAAGCAAAATCTACCAAAGCAATTATTCCACATAGCTGAGACTCCTTCGATACATCTCAATGATTTGAAAGGCTGAAGAGGTTCCCTGGGCATTTGCTGGTTAGAAATTATCTTGTGTGTTAACAAGTGCATTGGTAGGAAATCAGCAATCTTTGGATTGGCCTCTAAAGTGGATCAGTCCTTTAGGCCTCAACCAAAAAGCACTTAAATTCTACTGACTTCAATGGCATTAAAGACTGTGCTTAAAATTGAGCATGGAAGAAAGTGCTTTGCTGTCTGGAGACCTTAGTCTCTGTGCATTCCCCAACACAAGAAGCGCTCAGAGGCAGGAAAAAGTTTTCCAGCATTCCATTCCTGGCAGGATGTACATCATTATAAACAAGGTTGATAGTGCCTTCTCTTTTTAAGATTGTTTGACAATTCCCATTATAGAACTCTGTTTTCAGTTGCTAATAACTTCAGCTGGCCAAATGCTAACCAGTTGGCCTGAAATTTTACATATTGGATATCTGCCTTTTTTTTTTTTTAATTTCAGCCCAAATGGTTGTTTTCATTTAATTTCAATTCAGCGTTTTTGTTTCTGTTTTTAAACAAGACCCAATTTTAATCAGAATTCAGTTAAAGTGGAAATGACCTCTCCTGCTCTGGCCTGAATAAAATCTTATTTACCGAATCTCAGAGTAAGTAACCTAATCTACACCTGTCCATTTTAACTGTACTCTGATTAAAACTAATTTACTAGAATTCTTGGGAAGAGAGAAACTGCTCTCTAAGCCCAGCATGTAGCAATAATTTTTATATAGGAAGATGAGTTTTCTGTTTTTTCTCTGTTATTACTTTTGTTATTTATCTATCTAATAAAGAGAATATGAAAAGCAAATGTTTGCAGTACTCCCAGAGAATCAGAGGCATGTAGGGTTTGAAAGGATCTTGAGAGATCATCTAGTGCAGCCCTTTGCTCAGAGATAGGACCTAGACTGCCCCTGATTGTCCAACCTATTCTTTAAAACTTCCAGTGATAGAGAGTCTACATCCTCCACTGGAAATTAGAAAGTGTCCCCTAATATCTAACTTAGCTCTCCCTTGCTGCACCTTAAAGCCATTGCTTCTTGTTCTACCTGCAGTGGATATGGAGAACAATTGCTCACCCTCCTTTTTATACCAGCCCTTAACATAGTTGAAGACTATTATCAGGTCCCCTTTCAGTCTTCTTTTTTCAAAACTAAATATGCCCAGGGTTTGTTTATTAAAAAAATCTTTCCTCAAAAGTCAGCTAATCTGAGCCTTTATCATTTTTGTTGCTCTCCTCTCAATGCTCTTCAATTCGTCCACATCTTTTCTGAAGTGTAGCACCTGGGATTGGACACAGTATCCCTGCTGAGCTCTCACTGCTGCTAAGTAGAGTGGGGCAATTGCCTCATGCAACTTCCACACAACACTTCTGTTAATACATCTCAAAATGTTATTGGCCTTTGTCACAGTTGCATCATATTCTTGACTCATATTCAATTTGTGGTCCACAAGAACTCCCAGCTCTTTTTCAGCAGTACTACCACCTATCCACTTATTTTGTAGTTGTGCATTTGTTTTCTTCCTTCCTGTTGCACCTTGAACTTGTCTTTATTGAATTTTATCTTGTTGATTTGGGAATGGGAAGCGACTGTCTAGAAAGGAGTACGGCAGAAAGGGATCTAGGGGTTATAGTGGACCACAAGCTGAATATGAGTCAGCAGTGTGATGCAGTTGCAAAAAAAACAAACATGAATCTGGGATGCATTAACAGGTGTGTTGTGAGCAAGACACGAGAAGTCATTCTTCTGCTCTACTCTGCGCTGGTTAGGCCTCAGTTGGAGTATTGTGTCCAGTTCTGGGCACCACATTTCAAGAAAGATGTGGAGAAATTGGAGAGGGTCCAGAGAAGAGGAACGAGAATGATTAAAGGTCTAGGGAACATGACCTATGAAGGAAAGCTGAAAGAACTGGGTTTGTTTAGTTTAGAAAAGAGAAGATTGAGGGGGGCTATGATAGCCGTTTTTAGGTATCTAAAAGGGTATCATAAAGAGGAGGGAGAAAACTTGTTCATCTTGGCCTCTGAGGCTAGAACAAGAAGCAATGGGCTTAAACTGCAGCAAGGGAGGTTTTGGTTGGATGTTAGGAAAAAGTTCCTAACTGTCAGGGTAGTCAAACACTGAAATAAATTGTCCAGGGAGGTTATGTAATCCCCATCTCTAAAGATATTTAAGAGTAGGTTAGATAAATGTCTATCAGGGATGGTCTAGACAATATTTGGTCCTGCCATGAGGACAGGGGACTGGACTCGATGACCTCTCGAGGTCCCTTCCAGTCCTAGTATTCTATGATTCTATGATTTCAGATCACTACTCCAGTTTGTCATGGGCTTTTTGACTTCTACTGAAGTTCCGAAGTTCTAACAACCTCTTCCAGCTATGTGTTGTATACAAATTTTAAAAGCACACTCTTCACTCCATTATCCAAGTCAATAATGAAAATATTGATTATTACTAGATGACAGAGGAAATCTACTAGATACAACCCCCCTCTTTGTGCAGCAGTTACTCTGCTGGGGCAGTGAATCATCCAGGAAACCCATTTTGCTGCATGAAACCTGAAGGGATAGACATTATGGCTGTGTCTAGACTGGCCAGTTTTTGCAGAAAATCAGCCGCTTTTGCGCAAAAACTTGCCAGCTGTCTACACTGGCCGGTTGATTTTCCGCAAAAGCACTGACTTCCTACTGTATGAAATCAGTGCTTCTTGCAGAAAAGCTTTGATGCTCCCATTCAGGCAAAAGTCCCTTTTGCGCAAAACTTTTGTAGACAGTGTAGACAGCTGAGATTTGTTTTGCGCAAAAAAGCAATCGGGGCTTTTTTGCGCAAAAGCGCGTCTAGATTGGCCACGGACGCTTTTCTGCAAAAAGTGCTTTTGCGGAAAAGTGTCCGTGCCAATCTAGATGCTCTTTTTCCGAAAATGCTTTTAACTGAAAACTTTTCCATTAAAAGCATTTGCGGAAAATCAAGCCAGTCTAGACGTAGCCTCTAGGTGGGACTTTTAAAAGCATTCAGAGTTAGCCTTGATATGGCTGTCACTGAAGTCAAAGGTAACTCCTTCTCCCTTCCCCAAAAAGTTTTTAGAAAATCATATCCTATATGTGTTGGAGAAAAGTCCTCCCACTTTAAGTTTCACATATCAACTGTATATTTATTTGTGAAATACAAATGATGCAGGCTTTATGTTCTTTGACATAAAGCTCTCTAGGACCTCAAGTTTCATGGACCTAGATTTCTAACATCAGATAGATCGTTGCACTCCAAATCAGAAGGAAAAACTCAGCTGTTTTCCTTTGTTACCTGAAACTAAACAAGATCTAGCAGCTTTTCTCAGATGAAAACTTAAATCGAAATTGAGGTGTAAATGTCACATGAAGCAAAAATGATGGGAAAGTGCTGATCTCCTGGCTTATTGCACGGCCCTCCTGACACACTTTTCAGATGGTACTTATAGCAGCAGCAGTACAAAGGCTATGTAAGGGTAAGTGTGTCGTATGTGGGATATGCAAAAGTTTCCTTAGGTCTAATTGCCACATTAAAAAATTGTCTGTGAGCTAAGACAGAGAGAAAAAGGATGGTGGAATCTTTTCCAATTTAAATGAAATTAAATGTCTTTTTACCACACTGGGAAGGAACAAATAAAGGAAGCAGCACCTTTGGGGAAAAAATATCTATCCTAGATTAAGCTGCACTTTGCCTGCATGTTTATGTTATATTATTGGAATCAAATCTTGGAAAAAGTGAACCAAGAGAGATGTCTGTAGAAAGCCTATGATTCTGTTTATACTATTTGTGTATGCATCATTTTTTGTACTTGAAGATATGAACATTAGCGTTATGTCTTTATTTCAAATGTTAGCTCTTAGGCTGTGTCTACATTACAAGGTTTTTGAGCAAAAATGGCTGTTTTTGCGCAAAAACCGGCAGAGCATCCATGCCTCATGCGGGTTTTTGTGCAAAAAAACCCAAAAATACAGTAAATCCACAGGACAGAGGGCTTTTGCCAGTAAAGTTATTCTTCTCCCCATAAGGAATAATTCCTTTTTGCGCTACAGCTGTTGCACACAAAGGCATGTATGGACACTCCACAAGGGTTTCTTGCGCAAAATGAGTCTATCAGAAAAAGCACAGGTGCTTTCTTGCACAAGAGTGTCCATGCAGTGTGGACACTCTCTTGTGCAAAAGCACATCACTTTTGTGATGCACTTTTGAGGGGTGGATGTGCTTTTGCTCAAGAAGTTTTTGCAGAAAATCTCTTCCATAAAAAGTTTTTTGTGCAAAAACCCTGCAGTGTAGACAAAGCCTTAGAGTAACACTCACAGAGTAGCCAGCTAGCATGTCTGGCGAAGGCTATTCAAGTTGATTGGCCCATGAAGGAGGCATCCAACTACACTGAATGGACTTTCCTGCAAGCCTTCAGTCTGAAATGTGGGCCATTGCTTCTGCTTAACAAGGACTGAGTCATGCATGGACAGGGCACTTTCTCATGCGACAAACTCCATTTTGGGACATACTTTTAAACAGGGAGAACAATGAGAAACCCTCCATATAGGCCAGGTTATAAAGAGGGTCCTGGGGAGTTCCTCCATTTGTCTTCAGTCTGGATCATCACCTCTGGAGCATCTTTGCTATGAAGTGAAGCATGAAAGGACTGATGATCCATCCTAACAGAGGCTGTATTCCAGAGACTTGATTTCTGACAGCAGATTATTCTATCTGTGCTAAAAGTTTGTACCAATAAATTTGCAATTGATGCATGTATTTGATTCCTTTAACAATTTTATTCTTGCCCTTTTCATTTCGTTTTATGAATAAACCTTTAGATTTTAGATTGCAAAGGATTGGCTAACAGGATGCTCTTTTGGGGCATGTCTATACAGCATGTTTATTCCAAAATAAGCTATTTTGAAATTATATTTAGTTTATTTTGAAATAGTGCATCTATATAGCAAATGCCCATCGAAATAGCACTGAGCTATTTCAAAATAAAGCATCCACACTCATTGGACACTGATTCGCATTTAAGGCCACCCGCAAGCACTTCAGGCAGAGCATCCGGACAGGACTCTCTTTCTGGAGCTGCTGCTCAGGCTATCTGAGGCTCGAGCTTAAAGAGGCCCTCCTGTACAGCCATGTCTCAGGTTCTTCTTCTTGGCCTACCTGCTTGAGGCACAGCAAAGCCTTTTCTCTGCCTGCTGTGGTTGCCCTTGTGGATGCTTCAGCTCTCTAGACATGGAGCCAGACCTGCCTCCCAGCAGTTGACTGCATTTATATGTCTTAGTGCACCTCCTGCTTCAGTTTCTGCAGGCTGCCTTCCACGCCCTGCAGGAAGAGGACCCCCAGCTCCTTATGGGACGTACCCTGAGTGTTGACCTGGGACATACTTGAACTTCATTAGAAGAATGGCCCCTCTGATTTCTTATCACCGCTCATTCCTGGTGGTCAGATGCAGTCATGCCTAGTGGTCAGAATCCAAATGTCCAGGCAGAGTCAGAACAGGGGATGAGAACCGAAGGTCAGAATCATAGTTTGAACCCAAATGCTAGAGCCAAGGGTTGATACAGAGTCAGGGCTGGGAATCAGAGCCAAGGGGCACAACTGGATTGCTAGAAGTCATAGAAGGCAGGAGCAGGGCTGGCTCTAAGGCAAGAGCACGGCTGGTACAGCACTAGAATAAAGCTGGGCAGAGGGCAGGGTCTAGGCTGGAGCAGTGAGGGGCAGAGAATCCATGAGTGTGCACATTGTGCAGTCAGTTAGCTACTACTGGGCTTACGAACCAGCCTGCTGGCTTTCTCAGTCACTCGGGCAGGGCAGCCCATCACACAGCCTAGTTGACTTGTTAGCTCCTAGGAAAGTGAGCAGACACAGTTGCAGGGCCCTGTGGCTGAAACGGGGACTCCTAGTATGTATGGTTTATAGATGACCAAGTCTAGGCTGGCCCTCCAGTTAATTGCTTCAGGTGACATGGAATGGACTGCAGAATCATCACCACAATATGATCATTTGGGGGCATTGACTGATGAGATATCCCATAGTTTGAAGTTTGTTTTTGCTGTCAGACGCAGGACTGTATCTCAGTCCCTATTTACAGGTCATGTAGGCACATCTGTCATGTGATGTGCAGATGGGATTCTTTTCTGCTGGACTAAAACCCTCCCCACTGGGTTTTCAATCTGGATCCTTGATTACGTGTTTTTCAAGATATTGGTATCCTTCCATCTTGCTCAGTCTGGATCTTCAGGGGAACACCCTGACTCTTCAGGCTCTTGCACTACACTGGAGCAAAAAAAAAAACTCTCAGTATGTTATTTAAGTCTTTATGTGTTCCCAACAAAGACAACGGGGCACCAAAAGGATTCTCACTTCACAGTGAACTTGGGATGGGTAGATATGCACCACCATGGGAACCCCACAATAATGGCATTTTACTGTGCCCATAATGGTCCACATGGCAGTCTAAAGGTGCGAGTTGATGAGACATGAGGAGGAGCTGTGTGTCCATAGCATTTTCCTTGAACGTTATCATGGAAACGTGCCTATGCTGAGAATATTGCTCTGACTACACTGGCTTGAGATTTGCCTATCCCCAGAAGGAAAAGTAAGCTGGTGTGCCACTCGGGCAAGAAGGAGCTGGCAGGCTGGGGCACTGGGCTGCAGGAGGAGTGTGGCCGCTCCCAGCCGGGCTCCCGGAGCACTCCTCCAGGCTCCAGTCCTAAGCAGCAGGCAGCCAGGCATAGCAAAGGGGCCAGCTGGGGGCACCTCCACCCCCACCAGTCCGGGACTACCTGAGCTCTGAGTCCCTCCTACCTGGATGCATTTTGGGAGGGAGGGACTGCAGCCACACATACCAGGATTCTGCTACTCTTCTGCCCCCGACTATCAGGGAGTGAGGGGAAAGGACAGTGCCAGTGTGCATTCCCCTCCCTCCCAGCTGCTGAGGGGAGGAGCAGAGGAGTAGTTGATGCAAGCTGTGCACTAGGAAAGGGGAAGAGGAGCAGCAGCAACCCAGTATATGTGGCTCAGTCTCCCCTCCCCATCTTTCCAAAATGGCACCCTTGCCCCCCATGCACTCATCCCTGCAACTCCCTGCCCTGAGCTGCCCATACCCTCCATACCTCTGCCCTGAGCCCCCAGAGCTCAACCCTCTGCCCTGACCTACCTCCTCACCCCCAACCCTGACTCCGGCACACCCATGCCCTCATCCCTGAGCCCCCTTTACCTCCCAACCTTTATTACACCTCCCATCCCAACCCTCTGCCCTGAGCCCCATCTCACACCCCACAACCCTGACTCCTGCACACCCCACTTGCCCACCCTCTGCCTTGAGCCTCAACCCACACTCTAACCTCCTGCCTTGAGCCCTCACACTCCACCCCACACTTACATTGTTTACAGGTACTGTAATATCACACCTGCCATCCTCCTGTCCTGAGCCCCCGCCCTCAGGGGTTTACAATACCTGTAAGAAACTTGCCCCCCTGTCCATCATAGAACAAATCCTAATCAAGAGCCTCAAAACCCTGGAAGAATATTAGGAACGTGGAACATCAAATGTTTTGTGGAAGCATTCCACTTCAACAATTAAAAGGTTAAGGTGGAAATGCACATGGACCTCTATGGTCATCAGGTAAGACTTAAGCTTTGTGATGCTCATAAACCAAGTGCCAGCTCAGGGCAAGGCCATAAATGTGAACTAAGTACTGAAAAACTCATAGTTGAAACCAAACCAGCTCACCTGTATGTTAATTTTGTTCAAATAGTAATCTCCTAAAAATGTATTTAGTGCTTGGACTCTATGAAATGCAAGTAAGTTGCTGCATACATTAATCTCACTTGTCTGTATTCCATACTGTGTAAGTTTCACTTTATAACTTTGAAAGTGTTTGCTCTGAAGTTGTGAACCCAAGCATGGGAATGGGAAACCCCCACCCATTTAGAAAGTGTATCTAGATTAAACAGGCTATTAAACAAAATTGCAACACAAAGGATCAGTGAATGGCCCCGTCACATGTTGGCAATGCTATTTGTAAGAGTGCTGGATCAAAAGACTAGAAGCTCATAAAGCAGACTTACAAGAAAAGTTTTCATCTCTTTGCTGTTTGA
Source organism: Apalone spinifera (assembly GCA_030068395.1). NCBI lineage: Eukaryota > Metazoa > Chordata > Testudines > Trionychidae > Apalone > Apalone spinifera. The sequence goes on from JANRFK010001158.1 coordinate 24,892,447, forward strand.
ACTGTCACAGGGCCAAATACACTAAACCAGTGTTTCCCAATTTTATTTGGCCACAGAACCCCTAGAGTTGCCTTAAAAAAAAAAGGCCCCTGCCGCGTTTCATTGAGCAAAAAAACAAAACAAAAAAAACCCAAAAAGCCCTCGCCATGACTCTGTCTCTTTAACAGGGGGCGGGAGAGTGCCAGCTCTTCACGGAACCCTTGCTTTTGCTTTGCGGATCCCCAGAGTTCCCCAGAGTACCAATTGGGAAACACTGCACTAAACTAAAGCAGAGATCCCCACTCTTTTTCATCTCTATGTTTGCGTGCGTTAACCTATCAATAACTCATTTCTTTTCCCTAGTTAATTAACCGGTAGGTAGTTTATTACAGGTCTCGTGGGACTGGAAGCAATCTGACTATGGTGCGATTTTTTTTGCTGTAAGTAACCATTTCTCATTAAGTGATAATGATAATGGAGCGCCCAAGAGGATGGTCTGTGACTACATGGTAAGACAGTTATAGTGAGCTAGGAATTTATATTTGTTACTAATTATAGAACATATCTCCAGCTTAGGGTGTCTGCACTTGTTTTTGACAGTCTGCACTGAAGTAGGCACTCACCATTATGAGCCACTCCAGACTGCATGATAATTGCACCCTTACATGTCTTGGTGTAACATTAGCTCAGAGCCTTACATACTACCAGCTCCTGAAAAAGTATTCATAATAAAATAAAGATGCAAGTCAATCTCATCCAGAAACCAGAAGGAACAACCCAGCGAACTGATTCCTGGTATGTGACTCCATTGCAAAAAAAATTGCTCAACGCCTGGGGTGGATTTGGCCCTTTCCATTTTGTGCTTTACTTGTGGTTATCTTGACATTATTCATTTATTTGAAAGTTATTTGATCTCCCTGATGCTTTTTAATGTCCTCTCCACTGACACTTTAGCAGTTGAAATGAAACCTGTCACCTATAGGTCTGTGACAGGGCCTCACCTTTGAATTAAACAAGACAGATCTGGTGCACACAATAGGAATTTGTTTGCACTCATCTGAGATGCTGTATTACCATCAAGGAATCTCTACAGCAAAACGCCAAACTGAGCAGAGGTTTCATTTTCCGCCTCCCAGCAAAATCATTTTTGGCTTGTTAAGATAATGCTCCAATGCCTAGAATGTTTGTTACTTTCTATAACAGTTTTTGAAGAAATGGACTGTGCCCACGAAAGCTCATGATACCATCTACATGTTTACTTAGTCTATAAAGTGCTGCCAGACCATTTGTTGTTTTTTTTCTGTAACAGACTAACTCGGCTACCCCCTGAAGCTCCTGTATGTACATAGTAATTTACGTTAAAATAGATGTATTGGGTGCTTTCAAGTTTTCCCCAAGACTTACATCTGGAACCATTATTTTGGACATTAGGAAAAACTTCTTGTAGTAAGATGAAGGCCTAAAATATAAGTCGATATAGCACAGGCCTGGTTTGAGGCCTGAAGCCTCACTAACAATGGACAACACATGGCTAACATAAAGCTAAGCTGTGAGCAAGAGGCAGGCCCCTGCTCACAGAATGTGGCCCAGACAGGGCTGAGAGTGCAAAACACTAATTGGTAATAGGCCCAGGTGCAGAACAATAATTGGTACTGGTCATAAGTTGAAATCACATGGTACCACCCGCTCATTAAAATAGACCTTGGTACCCACTCTTCACAGATACAGACCCAGGTTCAGGAAAGGGTCTAAAATGACAGCATGATGGATAGAGATGATCTAATCAAACCACGAAGTACAGGGTGATGGGTGGTATCTAAATAGCATCACAGGGTGGTAATCTGACAACATCAGAGGGTGGCAAGCTGATTCATCAGCTGTGAGGTGTGATTTGTTTGTAACTGTATATAAAGTGATGTCTTGGGGGGACAGTCTTTGTATGACCTAGGGGGCTGTAGAAATTTCCCACTGACTGAGTCATTCCATTGTGGCAAGTACATATGCGTAGTGGTTCAGTAGAGTCTACTGACAACTATTACTGTACTTCACTTAACAATAAACCTGGCCTGGCACCTTTGATCCTTATCTGGTTTGTGGTCTTTGGGGGCCCTTCAAGGTCTGCTGTGGTCATTGGGCCCACATCATTGAGCACAGTTTGAACCAAATGTTTCATAGTTGAACTTAGAACATTTTTTTTTTTCTATATGGGGGGAGGTCAAAAGATTCACATAATCATAAAAATATGAGCTTATTATATTTTATTATATTTAGTGATCTTTGAATAACTTAGGAAGGAGCCAATCCTTAAGCAGCTCAGTGACTGTTTTCTGAAGAGACAAAGCTGAATATCTTCACAAGTTTGATGTGAAGGCTAAGAGGCAGCAAAAGACTTCACTCATAAATAAAGCTACAATCACAAGTATGTATTCTGTAGAATGGATGGGGGGAGTAGCTGGTAACCAAGGCAACAGATAATTTCACTCAGGCTTCCAATGGGCAGTTATTCTTATAACCACTAAAGGCACATTTTTCAAAGTTGTGAAAAATCTCTTGGAGCATTGCCATTTTAACACAGATGAACATTAGTGGAACCTGCTGTTGAATTTTCTCAGCTCTTAGATGAGTCATAAAGTAAAGATTTTGACCACCACAGGTTGATGAGGATCCCAAGATGTTCTCCACTGTGTGTTCTTGTTGGCATGAGTTCCTAACAGAATTCCAGCTGAGCTCATTAAATTTAACCTCTGCAAATTTCTCGTGGATCTAATTTTCAAATGCTGGCATTTTGACAGGATGAACAGTACGCTCACATCCTTGCTGTAGGTCCCTGATTGTTGCTTGAGGGACCCAAATGAGGATCTGTGTGTTCTATCGTCTGTGCCTATGGTTAAAACAGGCTCTTAGATTTACTTTTTTGGAGTCTTGGGGCTAGATCCTTCAGGATATGTCTACACTACAGCGCTATTTTGAATTAACATGATTCGAATTAGTTAATTTGAAATAAGCTAAATCAAAATAATGCATCTAGACACAAAAACTAATTAGAAATAGCGTTTCCACATTGAGTGGACCCTCAATCAAAGGTAAGGCTGGACGGAACCAGTGCCAAAAGGGCATCAGGGTCAGACTTAGTGTGTGGGGCTGCTGCCTCAGGCTAGCCGAGGTCTGTGCTTAAAGGGACCTGACCCCCCCATCTCGGACAGGCAGTTCTCAGGTTTTTCTGCTTGCTGGTCCACCTCGCTGAGGGACAGCAAAGCATTTGTGTCTCGGAGT
>JANRFK010001158.1:24899936-24918854 GCA_030068395.1 Apalone spinifera
TGTGTGTGTGTGTGTGTGTGTGTGTGTGTGTGTGTGTGAATCAGCATCATTCTTTCTGCACATCATGTACTCATCTCATGTTATTGGCAATCATTACAGTTACATACCTTCTGCAGCCAAATATTCACTACTAAATGAAGCCTGCCCCCTTCTGTCATTATGTGCTGTGAGCTATAAAATGGAAATTAAGAGCAATCAAATGCTGCAGCAACCTCCCAGAAAGAGAATCATGCATGCTAATGAGCAACAAAGCCCAGGTGGGCTTATCTGTGACCCTTGTCTGAGAAACACAATCATCAGAGGAAAAGATGATTGTGTATACTGAGCTATGCCAGGAATAAATGGGTATGAACACAAAATTTTGGTTCAGTTTTTTGTATCCTGCTTACTTCTCGTGCCATGATCAAAATGGTCTGGGGGGTTTCATTGCTGGGACCCATGCATGTTAGGAATGGGAGAACATATGGATTTAGGGAATGAAAGGAAGTAAAAGTGGGTGGACAACTTGCAAAGGACACATTCTTTACCTCCACCTGAGCCATGTGAGGGTATGTCTATACTACAAAGTTTTTTCAGAAAAGCAGCCGTTTTTCTGAAAAAACTTGAATTACATCCACACTGCAATCGTTTTCTTTTGAAAAAATATCGAAAGAAAGCAGGGGTTTTTCCGGTGTTGGTAATCCTCTTTCTACGAGGAAGAAGCCTTTTTCCGAAAGAGCTCTTTCGGAAAAAGGCGCGTGTGGATGGGGAAGAAGGAGTTCTTTCGAAAGAAGAGGAAAGAGAAAAAAGCACAAGTACCCTGGTGGCCACTCTGTCCATAGTAATCACAGCTTAAATGCAGGATAGTGTCCATTCAGTGCGGACGCTATCTTTTGAGAAAGCAGATCGCTTTTTCGATGAGGTTTTGCAGTATGGACGTGCTCTTTTGGAAAAAGTTTTTTCGGAAGATCTCTTCCAAAAATGCTTCTTCTGAAAGAAACCTGCAGTCTAGACATAGCTGAGTTTCCCAAGGTTACATGAAGAATTAGTGGCAGTCAGAAGGTGAAAACAAGAATCCTGTTCCTAGTCTCCTGCTGAGCCCACTAGACTGCACTGTGAAAGAAGACAGATTTGCAGTATTGTTAGGCGGCCTCATATGGAGTTTGTAACATGCTGCACATCATGGGCCAAGTAACCACACGCCTTCTCCCGCTTAGCAAATGTAAATGACTTGTGTTACATGAAAGCTGCTTCCCAAATGACACTGGTTCTCGTGCTCATAATGCAGCAAACTGAAGTTATTTGCCAGCGTGAACTATTTCCTGCTGCTCAGCAATGGAATTAAAAACCACTCTGGCCATCCAGCTCTGGAGCTGGTGGCTCAACTGTGGGGAGGGTCTTGCTGGTCAGTGGTGCAGGCAGCCCGGTTCCAGCCCCGTGCCAAGCCTGCAAGCCAGCCCTCCAGCCCTTCAGACCTGGCTGTGCTACCCGCTGACTTCCTGGGGCTCTGAGGCCAGGGAACGCTTTGGTTGCACAGCCCGCCGGTGCTCCAAGGCTGGGGGAGGCTTCGGCTGCACCAGGGCTCCAAGCCAGGGGAGGCTGGGGATGCTACCGTGGGGCAGGGCGGGGGCAAGGGTCAACAGCCACATTGTGGGGGGAGGTAGGAGACATGCTGGGCAGGGCCAGCAGCGGCCACAGCAAGGGAGGCCTGGGCTCTGGTAGGCAGGGCGGGATGGGGGGGGGGAGCTTGCCTCCCTAAGCTAGGGGGTCACCCACTGCCCATGTATTTACATCACATGGGAAGGCACCTAGGAAAAGCAGCTACCAGGTCAGACAAAATGTAAACAAGTGGTTTGAGTTATTGAAAAGACAAGAATATGAAACAGTGTTATTGTAGCTACATTGGTCCCAGGATACTTAAGCAACAAGTTATGCAAAGTAATGTCTTTGATTTAGAAGAACAGCGTGGTGTAACTCAAAAGCTTGTCTCTTTCACCCATAAGTGTTGATCCAGTAAAAGATATTACATCACCCACCGTGACTCTGTAAGATTAGGAAGTGCCACTGAATACTAAGAGGCAATCTGTCTGACTCCCAATGGGCCTGATTCTCATCCCATTCACTAGTTTACCCTTCCCACCATTTAACTCCATTAATTTCCTGATGAGAAGAATCAGCTGGTATTTCACATCCACTAGACCCACTGATTTCAATGGGATAAGCCCAGGAGCAGGTATTTGCTGGATCAAGGCTAAAGTCCATTCATATTTGCATGAGCAATTGTAGATGCACACGGCTGAATGTTTGGACAATTCTTTTCTCAAGTCCAAAAAGGCCTCAAGTTCTGGCCAACAACACTCTGCATTTTAGATAGGCAAGTAAATCGCCACCATAGGCTCTGACTCCGGGGCTTCTGGATTGGAGCGCCCAGAGGAAAAATTTAGCGGGTGCTCAGCACCCACCAGCAGCCAAGCTCCTTCTTTGCCTCCCATCCCCACTGGTGGCTCTGCTAACTAGCTCCCCAGCAAAAACAGTTGTTTGGTAGTATTAGGACACTTTGGGAGGGTGGGGGAGGAGTAGGGAAGGTGCACACTCGGCAGAGGAGGGGTGCAAGGAGAAGGGGTGGGGACAGGAGCAGGAAGAGGCTGGGAGAGAATCAAGCATCCCCCAGCTAGTGGGGAAATCAGTGCCTGACCTGTACTGCACTTATGATGGCATCCTACAGCACAGCAAGGTACAGACTAGGGATGTTAGATGTTTAACTTAATAATCGTGTGACCACACCAAATCTGATTGGTTACACAATTATTCAATGGTCCCCGGAGGCGGGGCTGGCAGCCAGCACCACTCCCAGGGAGCCCCTTGCCACCTTACACTGCTTCCTCTCTATCAGTGGCAGCAGCATAGGGTGTCAGGCGGGAGCCAGTCCATGAAGGGAGCTGGGGAGGCAGCAGCCTCTGTCTGTGATAGAGAGGCAACAGCACAGGGTGGCAGGTGACTCCGCAGGAGCTGATATGCACAGGGAGCCAGCTTGAAAGTCAGCTTCCCGTGTGTACAGGCTGCTGCCTGCCACCTTCACTCTCTACACTGCTGCCTCTCTATCAGAGGCAGCAGAGGGGTGGGGGGACTTTGTGGGATCCTGTGCTCTTGGCACCAGCTCCCGGCTCCTGGCTCCCACATCCCTCTGCCTTGTTGCCCCTGATACAGAGGCAACAAGTGCAGGAGAGTGCATGTAGTCATTTGGATTAACCAACAAGCCCAGGCTTATCAGTTAATCATTTAAATGACTATATGCTAACATCCCTAATACACAGAGAAATCCAACCTGGCTGCTTAATGGGAGGGTGACATGAGTGACCACTAGGAGTACTGTGGTCAGACCACACCCCTCCCTGCAGCCAGCCCATTGGCCCAAAAGTGAGTGCATGGCCTGGAGCTGAAAAGCAGCGGTAGCTTCTGCTATGCACCCTGCTCCAGCTGCTAATCTCAGATGGGCTCAGGAGGGGCAGGATTTCCTCTTCCCCTGCATGGGCTCCTCCTAGGGCGGGGTCATACACACCTCCAGGAACCTCCCCCAACTGCAGGAAGTCCCCCCCAGATTTCTGCACCATTGTTTCCTAGCCACAGTGGGCGCAGTCCCTGTATTGAGGACTATACCTCACCCTATGTTCTCCCAAGCCCAGTGCATTCAGATTCAAAGAAAGGGCACCAAAGTACACCCACATCAGGGCATGCCTTTCCCCAAAGCTGGTGCTGAATCTATAACTGGGATTTCAACTGCTCTTTCATATGCAAAGCAATTCATTTGGAGATGATGGAAGCAGCCAACATTTCGATTATTAAAGCATCATGTTTGAAAAGCGCAGGCGAAGCATCTTATGAAAATCTACCACATGCAAAATAAATGACAAAATGATTATTTTCTTCATGGTGGGCAGAGTTCATCACCTAATTTTACAAATGAAAGATATCATTGATAAGTAGGGCTTGAATGAACATCAAATGTAAAGCCTGAATTGAAAGAATCTTTTTTTCCTGACCTATTTATTCAGTGATCTTATTTTTTTAAAAGGCAGTGTATTTTTGTCATTTTCTTCCCATTTGTATCATATCTAGGTTTGTGTGTATTTTTACCAACATTTTTATCTATAATAACTCTGTGTGAATAACCACTGGATTCAAATATCCACCACAAAGTATACAAGGAAGGAAAGACAGATTGCTACTTCCCTCTGTATCTCCCCAGAGCAGATATGCAGACCAAGCACTGAGCTCTAATCTGAGGTTAACGTTCAGAGGTGAAATTCTAGATGAACTGAAGTCATTGAAAATTCTCAAGATGCCACTCTAAACACTAGGGCTAGGTCTACACTGGCGTGCTTTTGCGCCAAAGGCATGCAAAGGAGCCAAGTCGCAATTGCAAATGAAGTGGGGATTTACATTTTCCCCGCTCCATTTGCATGAACATGGCTGCCGCTTTTTTCCGTCTCGGAGCTTTGACGGAAAAAAGCGCCAGTCTAGACAGGGCTCTTGTGGAAAATAAAGCCTTTTCCACAAGATCTCTTATTCCTTACTCCATGTAATTACCTAGTTCTTTTTTGGTCCTGTTAAAATCCCGGTTTTCAAAACATCCTCTGGCAAGGAGTTCCACAGGTTGATTATGAGTTGTGTGAAGAACTACAGGTTGAAACTCTTTAGCCCAGCCCTTTCTGCTCTGGCAACATCCATGGTCCAGCATGATTTCAGTTAGCAGGATGTCCATTTATCATGAATGTGGCCAAATTTCCCACAGTCCCATAACGTTTGTTTAAAGCCACCAGTCTTGGCTCGCAGTATTCTGTCCTGTTATTTAGCTCTAATTTACCGCAAATGTCTTCTGAGAATCCAGTAAGCCATGAAAGTGCAAGTAATGCTGCTAGACAATATTGACCTCGCTTGGTTGGGTAAATTCTCTGGTTGGCACTGGTCAGGTCCCATGGGTGCTGGACTAGGGAGATTCAACCTGTACTTCCTTTTCTTGGTTTTAAATCTGCTACCTATTAATTTCATTTGGTGACCCCTTTATGGGAACAATAACTTTTCCTTATTTACTTTCTCCATACTGCCATGATGTGGTGGATCCACGAGGCAATTGTTCTGCTAAAGTGGGTCATCGCTGGAGTAGCTCTTACTGTTTAGGAGGAGTTCTTGAACAAATGGACTCACAGATTGCTGGATGGACACTTAGATGCACAAACTATCTCAAATATACAGCATATTATATGTATAAACTCACAACAAAACCATGAATGAGTCTGGAGAGTGGTCTTGCTGGAGACCTGCCTGCTCACAGAGGTACTCTCCAAAGCCAAGATGAAGAATCTTGTCTGGGGACAGTGCAAGAGACACTTAAACAAGAGATGCTCATATAGTAATTGTTTCACTAAAGATTTATAAAGGACTTTGGTGGGGTATGGGCAATAAAAAGGCAGCGGCCTGACATGGTTGGTCTTTGGCAGGCCATTACCACTATATTTTTCTGCACCTCCATAGATATCAGTGATCGTAGCTCCCATTGGCCACAGATCACTGTTTCTAGCCAATGGGAACTGCAGAAAGGAGCACAGGCTGGGACACCACTTCCTGTCACTCCCATTAGTCGGGAACAACGATCCACATCCAATGAGAGCTATGATCACCAATACCTGTGAAGGCACGAGTAACTGTAGTGGTGGGGGCCCACCAGGGACTAACCCTGGTGGACCAGATCTAGTCCAAAGGCCAGTATTTGCCCACCTCTGATCTATGAAGTCATCAGACCACCAGTACATTTAATCAACACCAGAGTCATTTATGGAATACAAATTTAAAAGAAAACACTATCTACCCTTCACTATAGTTCTCATCTGAGTTTAAAAGCCCTGATTCTCCTCAGAGAGCTCTAGCTCAAAGCCCCAGCCTCATTCTTTAACATGTTATATTAATATTTTTCACGGTGGGAGTGTTTATTATTTGCAGCTAACCATAAAGACACTTGATTAATTTCTACCTATATGTTTAGCGAGCACTGTTACCCCAAGGAATCCAGCTAGCTGGTTGTTTTGTGGGAATGGTGCAGAATTTGTCAAAGGAAAATGAAGTCTTAGGACATATTGGGACACACAGTTTTTTATCCTCTCTCTCAACTCTATTTTCTAAATCAGCCTGGAGGTACAATGAAAAACCCATTGCCAACAATGTCAAGCATAGCCTAGCCACAAGGATTTATAGCCATTTATATTCTGAATGTCTTATGAAAGAATCTCACCATTTTCACATGGTGTTCCTGAATTTTTATGTGAACATACAAACACTGTTTTCACCACAGTTATATGTTTGCACCACATCCGGTACAAAGTGGGCCAAGTGAAGCTTATAATTTACTGATACTGTTCATATTGTACTGCTCACGTGCATATATCAGTTTTGTATTTGAAGTTATGCGTATTGGCTCTGAACTTGTATTTCAAATGTTTGCTCCTGGGATATCTCAAGAGGCAGCTTGGACACCTATTGTGAAAGGGTGGCTAGTCAAGTGAATAGCAGTACTTGACTGTCAAATGGGCCTTAATAGGTGCCAAGGAACTTTGGTGTGAATGTTCAGTCCAGCATGGAAGTGATAGCTGCTGCTAAAAAGGACTGAGTCATGCATGGACAGGTGACTTGCTCCTGTGATAAACTCAAGAGGTGAAAGTAAGGGAATACATCCCGGTGTGCCACTCTGGCAAGAGCCAATGCACTGTTTAAAGAGTCCGCCCGGCATGTTTAAAGGACTGCCTGGGAACGCTGCTCAAAGCCTGCTGGTGCGCAGCTTGCGATGTGCTCTCCCAGCTGAGCTCCTGTTGTTGCAGGCTGGCGCTGGCAACCAGGCGTACAAAGCCAGGTGAGGCAGTAGGCCGGTTGTGTGCTGTCCCTGGCACACGATGTTGCCAGCGACTCCTGGGAAGAAGCCAGGGGTCTGTCACACTGCTGCCAGTTTCCTGCCAGCAGTGTCTCCACACAGACAGCTTGGTCCCAGCTCCCCTCCCCCACTCTCCCCCTCACCTCCAGCTCCCCGCCCTGAACCTCCTGCACCCCTACCCACTTCCCATCCCTCTGCCCTATGCTTTCCAGTCCCTTCCATGAGTACCCCCACACCTAACCCCCTACCCTTAGCCCTCCATCCATCCCCTGCCCTGAATCCTGCAGCTCCTTTTCCTAAAGCCCCACAAACCCAACCTCTGCCCTGACTCCAGCACCTCCCCCCCACACCCATCCTCCCTGCCCTGACTCCTGTATCCCAAGCCCCCTGCCCTGTCTCCAGCACCTCCCCCCCCCACACAGCCCTTCTGCCCTGACTCATGTACCGCCAACCCCTGCCCTGACTTGACCAACTCCCCACACCTGCACGTACTCCAATGGGACTGAAACTGCATTAAAAACAGAAAATCAGAGTTTTGCTTTATTTACATATAGTTTACATTCACAATATTTTACATTGCAAACCCTCTTCTGTTTTCCATTTTTACTTCTTGTCAGGTGGAATACATTCATGACTGGTCTGATGTGATGTAGCTGTACTGTCTTGTCCTCACTCATGTAGATTGTAAAGGCAGATCCCCTTGCTGAAATAAAGCAGTTTTTTATTCAGTGTATGGGACAACCTCCCCCACCCTTATTAGATTAGTCAGGTGCACAATTTACAGTAGAAAGTAAGTGAAACAAAATGCCTCCTAAGAAGATACATGTTCAAGAGATCCTAATAGGTATGTTTAAATGTAAATATGAGGAAATGGGTTATTGTTAGTCAAAAAGAATGGCAACAAATGAAAAAGCTGAAAGTCATTCACAGGGAAAAAATACTGACACTTTTGTTATGTGAGATGCCACAAATAGTGGAAAATAAATGAAATTGTTGAATTCTGCGGGGTGAACAAATTGAGACTCAACCATATCCTGTTGTGTGACCAAAAACACAATCTGAGGAGTTCTAAAATAAAAACTTCTGGCTTTTTGCTTCAGGTGGTAAACTTGGATGCATGGTATGTGGTGACATTTCCAATTTGAGCTGCATTCTGCAAGAGGGAGTAACATCTCTCTAAACTGGGCCTCTTTATTATTTCCATATGAGGATATTTCACAAGAGACAGAGCTGCCCTCCCTTTGCATGCATGCAAGAAGGAATGATGAATATAAGAAATCTGCAGCTCACATAGAGGCTGAAAAAAATCAGGCTCTGGCTAAAAAAGAAACATTTCTTAATCTGGCTGGAAAAGTGAACAATCAACCTTTGAAAGAACTGCTCGTGTAGTCCATACAGCAAACTACATTGCCTAAACAAATCAGCCACTAGAGACCATGAGAGTCTCACTGAGCTACAGCAAATGAACGGAATTGAAAGGGGATATTTATTGCAAAGTAGAACTGTTTCTGTAGATATAATCAATCATATAGCCATTGAAATGAAAAAGAAAATTGCCCCAAAAGTCATCAAGAATAAGTCAAAAATTACTGTACTCGTCGACGAATCAACTACTCTCACCAGAAACTCAACTCTCATTGTTTATTTGAAAGCCAGGATAGATGGAATTATGAGGCCAGTTACGTTTCCTCTGCACTTGATTGAGCTACAAAGTGTTAACAGTAGAAGCCATTAAAGGGAAAATTTTGAAACCTTTTTGTGGTGACAACGCTAATGTGATATGAGTCGTCAAAGCTGGAGTTGGAAAACTACTGAAAATGGACTTTCTGAATGTGATATTATGGCATTGCCTCAACCATGAACTGGAACTTGCTGTTGATGAAGCTTGAGAAGTCACTGGAGGTATAAATGGCTTTAAGGCTTTTTTGGAGGTATTGTGTTCATTGTATAGTCAATCACCAAAAAACTCTCATGAATTAAGAGCTCATGCAAAGAATTAGACATTGTACTTCAAAAAAATCAAAAAAAGTTTTTAACGGGCGGGGGAGGGGGGTGAGTGGCATCAACATGCAGAGCAGTGAGTGCAGTCTGGCACACATACCTGGTTTTGGTAAAACACTTTGAGGAGGCCTCACAGACCAGTCAAGAGTCGGAAAGGAACATGCTAAATTTCAAGGACTGCTCTCAAATCTGTGTTCTGTACATTTCATCAGAAACCTTTCTTTAATACTGGATGTGCTGACAGAACTGAAGGACTTGTCTGAGGTGTTACAAGAATGAGAAATGACCATTTCCAAAGCAGACAACCTAATGAAAATATACATTATGCATGGGCAGTTGGTGTAGCTAAAGCTGAGAGGGGTGGGGGGGAAGGCGAGCCTCCAGCCCTGCCTATAGCCCTGCCCCACTCTGCTGAGGCCTCACCCCCACCACAAAGAAGGGAGGAGGTGGGGCAGCAGCCAAGCACGGGCGCTCCACCACAGGGAGGAGAAGATAGGGGACGAGGCAAGCCTGTGCGCCCCAGCCTCCATGGCCCGGGAGCATGGGGAGGGCAGGCGGCATGCAGCCTCAGCTTCCCTGGCCTCCATAGCACAGGGAGAGTGGGCGCTGGGGGTAGCAACACTCTGCCTCCAGAACACCTACAGCAGGCATTCTAGGGGCAGAACGTGGGTGGGGCCATGTCTGCAGCTTGGGAAGGCAAAGCCTTTCCCCATCTAGCCTACCAGATGTCCATAACATCAAGAGAATTGAAAAACTAAAAACAGACCCAGGAGTTCACTCTAAACATACCCAGAAAGCTGAACAATCCATGATGTTCAAAACCAGCAAACCAAACAGCACTAGAGAAAGCCCCAGAATCAACTAGTCTCAATTCATTCAAGCAGTCACTGAGAACATAAGGATGAAAATATTGACAACTGCCTCAAAGAGAGGTGAGTGAAGGACTCAGGATAGTGCAGTGGTTTAAGCATTAGCCTCCTAAACCCAGGGTTATGAGTTCAATCCTTGAGAGAGTGTTTCGAGATCTAGGGCAAATCTGTCAGGGATGGTACTTGGTCCTGTTGTGTGGTCAGGTGATTGGACTCCATGACCTCTCAAGGTCCCTTCCAGCTCTATGAGATAGGTATCTATTAATGAAACAAGGGCTTCTGAACTTAATTGACAATCTGTTAATTTGGAGGCCTGAAACATGGTCAGAGAATCTCTGTTTTGGTGAAAAGGAAGTAAAAGCATTGTCTGATCCACTGGCAATAAATGAACAGGAAACATGGTTGAGATTTGTGAAATTTAAGACTTTTGGAGGAAAAAATGCCTGAAAGACTTAAAAAACTTCTCCTTACAGTAGATACCCTTGCAAGCAACACTGACTGTGAAAAGGGATTCAATGCAATGAATAACATCATTACAGTGAAACGCACTGCTCTTACCACTCGTCATGTTCATTGCTATTCATTTCATGTGTGGGACCTCCTTATGCTCAGTGGAACCCTATGCCATATGTGAAAATGTGGCTTGGAAGAGGCCGATGCCCAGCACATTCATCCTAAGGCATGGCATGACAAGAACAGGGAGAGCAGTGAAACCAGATGTATGGGCCAACTGGGAGTTTATAGAAGGTTATTTCAGGCTTTTATTCCAATATTAAAGTTTTATTCCAGAGTATCGGTAGTAGCTTCAAGTTTCAAATTCATACAAAGGGACCCATGAAGGACAATTGCAATATGAAGGATGGTTGCAATATGACAGTACTTGTAAGAAACTTAGTTAGTTTTGCTCTGCCTCCCCTGGTCGGGGCAGGTCTCAATAGCACAGTACCTGTAAGAAATGTAAGTTACTTTCACCCCTGCAAAACTCCATAGTAGGTGTACTTTCATACAGCAAGAACAAAGGAATTATTTACACAAGGGCAAGTGTATTCAGATGTTCCTGAGTGTTCCTCCATTTTCGTCTTCATTCCAGCTCATCACTTCTGTAGCATCTTTGCTATGAACTGAGCCCAGAAGGACTGATGACTCCTCCTATCAGAGGACGTATTCCAGAGACTTATAACACGGCAGATTAATCCATCTCTGCTGCAAACCTACACCAAAAACTTTGCATTGGTGTGTGTAATTTGATTCCTTTTGCGATTTTAATCTCAACCTTTTCTTTTTTTTGTTTGTTAATAAACCTTTACATTTTAGATTCTAAAGGACTGGCTAACACTGTGCTCTTTTGAGTAAGATCTGAAGCTGGTCCTTTGGGATTCGGAGAAACTGTTTGGATTTGGTGAGATTGGTTTTCATAACCTCTCATCTATGTTAGGCAGGGGTTGGCAATCTACAGCATGGATGACATAAGTGTCACACAGGATGATTTTCACTAGCATGGGAGCCTCCCCGCCCGATCTGGCGTGCAGGGAACACTAGCTCCCACTGGATCTGTGCATTGCCATTTCCCTTCCCCTGGCTGGGACAGACTCACGCTAGCGCGGTGCAACAGCAACGGCCTCCCTACTTCCCCACGCACACAGAGGCCTCACCACCACGTGCCACGCAACCCCCTCTTCCCCCATGGGACTGCCTCTGCTCCACGGGTCCCTGGTCTGGCCACACCTCCTCCTCCTCCATCTCCAGGTGGCCTCTTGTTGTTACAACAGCCGCCACTGCTGGGGGGAGGGGCAGCTGGGTCCAATGCAAAACCCGGTGGAGCCATTCCTGGACATCAGCGCCTTGAAGCTGCTGCTTCAGCCCCGGAAAGGGACGCATGGGGCCAACCTGGGGCACTGCAAGGTGGGGTGCACTTGGGCTTGGCAGGTACACTCCATGCGCTGCCACTCTCTCTCCCCTCACCCCTCCCCATCCTACTGGGGCAGCACATAGAGCCACTCGCTCTGTCGCTCTGCGGTGAGCCGGGTCCGGCGGGCAAGATCAGGGCTTTCTTCATCTCCCTCGCCCACATGCCGTCTGAGTGGGAAGCCAGAGCTGGTGCTGCAGCCTCGCAGCTACATGCAGCCTCCCCGCTGCATCTGAGGGGGGTGAGGGGCTGAGCTTCCTCCCCCTCCCCACCTCACTAGGGGAAGGACAGTGCAGTGATGCGTGAGGCTTTTCTACTGCAAGGGGGCATGAAGCCAGCTAAGTGTCCCCCCCGCATGCCCAGACAACCATACCCCAGACTCCATGACTCACTCCCCTCACCCCGCCAAGACCACAGCTTGTTCCAACATCCTCTCTTCCTCCTGCACCCTCCCTCCTGGCCACACCCTGCACCCTCCCTTACTCCTACTCCCTCCACCTGGCCAGACACCTTACTCCCAGCCTGCGTCTGCACCCTCCCTCCCAGATCCTGAATCCCATCCTTACCCCACTCACTGGCAGCTCTGTCTCGCACACCAAACCCCTCATTGTTGTCCCTACCGCAGAGCCTAAGGGGGGCGGGGGGTGTTCATAAAATCCACTAACTCTGGAACCCCAGCAAAGTAAACCTGGCCTATGGAAACCCGAAACCTCAGTCCTCCCTGACCCTTCCCCTCACCCTGTGAGGCTGGAGTGCCGGAGAAGTGAGGTGTCTCATTTGGGGGTCACAACACTGAGAGTTGGAGGTTTTTGGAGGAATTTTTTTTGCTTCTCACGTGTGTGGTCCCCAGATGATTTTTCTGTGGGTCTGTCAGGGAGCCACTTTCCCCCTCCCCCGGGGGGTTGCCACCCCCGTCCAGGGCATAGTTTAGACCATCGGGCCTAGTCCCAAAGTACGCTGCCCCAGTATTAGGGGCAATACGGCCTCCCGGCCTAGTCCTTTGTACGCCGGCTCTAAGGCCTAGTCCTTCAGCTGAGCCCCCACTCGCCAGGGGTCAGGGCAGGAGGCCCGGGCCCTCCCTCTCCACTGGGCCCTGACCCAGGGCCCTCTCAGTGGCGGGTGGCTCCCACCACTGGCTCAGCGGGGATTCCTCCCTGCAACACGCCGAGCCCTCAGGGGCCTTTCCAGCTTCCTGCCCTGGGTCACTTCTACCCCCTTCCCTGGTCTCGCGCCAACAGGTGGGACGCTGCAGTCAGGTGGCTGTAGCAGCAGCTCCTAAGACAGCGTCGGGGTTTGCAGCGGCAGGTCCAGTGCCTGGGTCGCAGGGGGCTGGCTGGCAGCTCCGTCGTTGAGGTCTAGCCCAGCTTGGGCCTGGCAGCGGCGGGTCCAGCGGCCCTGGCAACTCCCTCTCTGGTGGTCGGGTCTGTGACTTTGTAGGTTGGGCACTAGCTCCAGCTCCAACAGCGGTCTGCCCCTTCTGAGCAGGCCTGCAGCCCTTTATACCCCTTGGAGCATGCCCAGTAGGGCTGCGTGGGTGGGGCCCTCTCCGACCCCTGTGCCAGGTGGTTTCCCTGGGCTTGAGTGTGGGGTGGGGCCGTCCCGTCACAGGGTCAGTGGCCCCCAACCCAAAAAAGGTTTCCCATCCCTACCATAAATAAAGAAAACATTTTGTGTTGGACATAATATTTTACTTTATTTAAAATGAAGTTTGATAAACCAACATGAGAAAGTTAAAACACTTAATGGCTACGTCTACACTGGCGAGCTTTTGCGCCAAAGCTATGCAAATGAGGCTTAGCGTTAGAATATCGCCGAGCCTCATTTGCATAGCTAATGATCCGCCATTTTCGCGGAACAGGCTCTTGCGCAAGACGGGGCTGTCTACACTGCCCCTTCTTGCACAAGAAAAACCCTTTTGCGCAAAGCCGTTATGCCCGAAAATAATCGGCATAACGGCTTTGTGCAAAAGGGTTTTTCTTGCACAAGACGGGCCAGTGTAGACAGCCCCGTCTTGCGCAAGAGCCTGTTCCGCGAAAATGGTGGATCATTAGCTATGCAAATGAGGCTCGGCGATATTCTAACGCGAAGCCTCATTTGCATAGCTTTGGTGCAAAAGCACGCCAGTGTACACGCAGCCAATCTGTTTAATAATTTAAATTGCACCATTCTCCCTATCTGCATCTGGGCCAGAAAATATAATCAACATACTCAGCCTGTCCCTGCCCCCTCCTTTCTCTTCCTCCCCCCAGCACACAGATCTGTAAATAGAAGTGAATAAGTTCAATCTTGGCATGCCGCTTCTGAAAGGTTGCAGACCCCAGTGTAAGGAATGATACTAAGATTTCTTGTGTGACTTCTTGCTAGCCAGTGCGGCAAACAAAAGTTTGCTTTGTGACTGGTTTGGTGTGCTTTATAGTGAAGGATCTCCAGTCTTGCACTGTTAGTAGTGCTTTAAGCAATTCACTCTGATTTGACCCTCCCAATGATGCTCCCAGAAACGTATTATATTATAGTTCCTCAGAAGGTTGCATGGCAGGATAGACAAGATGGTCTGTAGTGCCTTGCTTGGAATCAAATCCTTGTTTGTCAGCACTTTAATGGCACCTTCCCATATTTTGGCTATTTGTGTGGGAGAGGGAAGGGGATAGTTATCTTTCAATTCCCTTTGTGATACCAGAAAGCCTTGCGGATCAGATTTGC
The DNA here is from genome assembly GCA_030068395.1 of Apalone spinifera. Lineage (NCBI taxonomy): Eukaryota > Metazoa > Chordata > Testudines > Trionychidae > Apalone > Apalone spinifera. The sequence goes on from JANRFK010001158.1 coordinate 24,914,311, forward strand.
AGAGAAATCAAAAGAATCACATAGCACTAAATAAGAAAGGAAAGGCAATACTATTGTCAGCCATAAATTTATGCCCTTTTAAAAAAATAATGAACTGGGCTATCATCTAGAACATTGACATTTAACAAAAACAGCAAGGTAAGATAAATGCACAGGGTAGGCAGGAAAACGTGAAATGCAATACTGCTTTCAAATTGCCTCTTGAAATCCTTATCGAGACCATATTTTAGTCAGATACTAGAATCAGTTAACAGAAGCCTCAGAAACAAGAAAAAAAAAGTTCCTAAGAATAATTAGCCACTAAAAAATAAAAATACTCACTGAAAATATTAAACCAAACTGTTTAGGCCAAATTTGGCAAGTTTTTCACCTATTGCGTTTCCAAGATTTCTATATAACACAAATACTTCACACCAACCATCACAAAACACACTGTGCTAACAGCCCACTCAATCTGACCTTGAAGCATGTTGCCGAAATCTTTGCTGCTGGCAATTTTCAACACAATGATTATAACCCAGACTCCTAGCTGGGTAACTAAATTTTTCACATCTCTGAATTTTCTTGCTTTAGGTCTCAATCCAAATACTAGTGAAGTCAATGGAAAGATTCCTACCCCTGAGTTCTCTGGGCTTTGAATAAGGCTCTTAGAGAATTTCTTTTCAAATAAGAACACAGCTGCCTACATTTCATATTAGCTGGGCTTGGAGAACTGTGACTTTTAAATTGATCTGCGAGACGGATCAAGCCTTTGTCATGAGGATGAGGGGGTATCTGATCTGGCACCTCTTGACAGAAGAGCACCAAGGTATTACTTGCTTCATCATGTGGCTTCATTGACTTTGCTAGTGATTAAAACTCTTGTTTAAAATGAGCACTCAATTCTTGTTCCTCTGCTGCTTAGTACTCCACAATCCCACACACACAATAAATTCAAATTCTAGAAAGGAATTACCGTCTCGTATTTGTTACCAGGTGTATCTAATTTCATGTTCTTATCCCTACATTTTCTAGTGGCATAACACTGAGCATTTAGATAGCATTCTGCATTGGCAAATTGCTGCAAAAGTCTTAAAGGAACACTTTGACCATTACTCTAATGAAATTGCTAGTGAAGACAAATCCTGTATTGTAAATTCTTCGGCACATGGCTGTGCCTTTATTTGTCTATAAAGCACTATGCTGACATCTGACACTGAAGCAAAACAAAACAAACAAAAGAATAATTAAACTATGGTGGTGGTTTAAGTTAAATACATAAATTGTATTATTCAGCTAAACAGCAAAGATACCAGTCATATGAGGGTATGTGTGTCTAGGCAGGGTCTAAGTACATAAGTAATATAATAGTGCAAGCAAAAATTAATAAAGTCAGTATTAAAATCGTCTCTCCCCTGTGTATATCACAAGTACAGTGAGTTTCATTTTGGATTTGCTTCTTATCTCTGTTTAAACACTGCAGAACATCTCATGGTGGCTTGTCTTCCAATCCACTTCCCTGTGGTTGGAGGGGGTGCTATCACTAGTTTGAAAGCCACAGTGTAAGGGAATCCAACTAGCAGTCTCTTCCTTCTGCCTTGATTCTGGCACCCCCTCAGAATGGGGGTATGATGGGATTACCTGGCTGTGTTCTCTTCTTCTCCATGCCCAGTACCAGGCAAATTGGAATGGAGCCATTCACTTTGGGGGGGGGGGGGGGGGAGAAAGCAGGGCCCCTTAACTCTCTGTTTTCTCAAGGGTGTGAGTGTATGATTAATTTTGCAAACTAATAACCATGGCTCACTCTTAGGCAGCTCATGGAACTCATAGACCTCAAAGCACTTTACCAAGGAACCCAAGTAGAATCATAGCATCCTAGGGCTGGAAGAGATCTCAGGAGATCATCAAGTCCAGCCCCCTGCCCAAAGGACTAACTCCAAATAAATCATCTCAGCCGGGCTTTGTCAAGCTGGGACTTAAAAACTTCTAGAGATGGAGGTTCCACAGTCTCCCTAGGTAACCCATTCCAGTGTTTCATCACCCTCCTGGTGAAATAGTTTTTCCTAATATCCAACCTAGACCTCCCCCACTGTAACTTGAGACCATTGCTCCTTGTTCTGCCATCCGTCACTACTGAGAACAGCCTCTCTCCATCCTCTTTGGAACCTCCCTTCAGGAAGTTGAAGGCTGCTATCAAATCACCCCTCACTCTTCTCTTCTGCAGACTAAATAAACCCAAATCCCAAAGCCGCTCCTCCTAGGTCATGTGCTCCAGCCTCCTAATCATTTTGGTTGCCCTCTGCTGGACCCTCTCCAGTGCATCCACACCCTTTCTGTAGTGGGGAGAGAAGGGGACCAGAACTGGACACAGTACTCCAGATGTGGCCTCACCAGAGCTGAATAAAGGAGAATAATCACTTCTCTGGATCTGCTGGCAATGCTCCTCCTAATGCACCCTAATATGCCATTAATTTAAGTATTAATTTAAATTAAGTATTAATACAGATGAGGAAACTGAGGCACGGAGCATCAAAGTGACTCACCCCCCTGAATCCCGTGCTGACTTCCACCTTCGCACTCCGCTGCCCCTCTCCCTGCCTCTGCGTGGGCAGCGCAGCCGCGGAGCGCAAGCCCCCTTCGCTCTGCTCTTCCACCCCGCGGGCCGGACCAGCCCGGGGGTTTGTGAATGAGAGCAGCCTCTCCCGCTAGTTGTCTGCTGCCTCTGATTGGCCGGGCAGCGTGCTGCACGTGGCGCCTGGCGGGGGGCTGTAGGCAGTAGGCACAGTGCGGGAGTGCAACAGGCTGGTCCCTCCAGCTGCAGGAGAGCGGGGCGAGGAGAGCAGAGGGGGATCCGCTTGCAAAGTAGCAGGGCCAACGGAGAGCCGCCCCTCCTGGCCAGGCGGCTGGTTCCTGAAGGAGTTGCAGGCTGGCTGCGAGACCTCTCCGTAGCAAGCAGGTGGGTAAAGACGCGAAGTTCTCAGGCAAGGGGAGACCGCTGTTTGGCCGGCTGCAGGAGCCGCTCTGTGAACTTAGGTTCTCCTGAGACAGTCGTTATTTTTATCGTACACTCGTAAAGTTGTCCAGAGTGTGTGCGATCGCCGAGGGATTTGTGCCTGGCTCGCTGTTGCACTAGTTACACCGCATTGTTGGCATGCATTTCACTTGTAACGCTGTGTGTGCGAGAGGGAGTGTGACCGGACTGCAAAATAGCCAGCGTTTTGTGTGCCACAGAGTGTATGTCTCACTAGATTGCAATTCACTCCCAGGGAAGTATTTTTTTATTCTCTCTGGAGAGACTTGATGAGTGGAAAGCGTTTTATACAAGCATGTATCACTGATCGCTCAGATCAGGTCAAGGTATGAAGCTGGAATAATACTTACTTCATTGCAATCCCTCAATAAATTCCTAAATGGAAACAGACATCCAGGAAAGATTGCTTTGATTGCTCGCTGATTTCTCTTGCTATTTTTTAAAGTTAAATTGACACTTCTATGACAACACTTAAAGAAATTGCCTTTTAAAGCTGACGTAGTAATTCTTGGAAATTTCTGTTCAAAAGTAAGCAAATGTGAGTGGAGGGCAGAATGAGAAATAAATTAGAAGCAGGGTAATTTGGTTTCCATCTTAATTGGATTTTGCCTGTAATCTGTGCCTCATTTGTACTTTTAATATCTGATTTTATTTTATAAATAATATCTTATTTTATTAAATAGCTTATTTGCTTTTATCCTGGGTTAACAAAGCTGTGGAAGAACAGCTTCAGTAAAACTGATAATGTTCAGCGGGGGATTTAACTGGCACTATGATTGTGATAGTGAAGATGTTTGTTAAATAGAAAAGATGTTTTAAAACAGCTAGACCTATGTTCAAAAGACATGGTGATGCCTCATTAGAGAAAATGTAGAAGTTCAGATGAAGTCTACTTCTGTTTTCCTCCAGGTAGTATATAAATCTGTAGAAGTGTGAGCCAATATACAAAAAGCTACCTTCAGACACAAAACCAGAATGTTTCAGATATGACAGGAGCACAATCTAGGTATAGTTTAAACACACAAATAGATATTTCCATCCCAGATCCGGTCTGTAGTACATTTGAACCAATCTCCTGTCTCCGTCAGTGACAAGAATCAGATGCTTCAAAGGAGGCTAAAAGAAACTGTAATGGCCAGTTAGGGGGGATTTTCCAGCCCATCTAAGTGACTTAAGCATCCAAGTGCTATTGGCTCTCAATAGGGCTCATGGGCATAATCACCTAGACCTTTTAAAAAATCCATTCTTCTTGAAAAGTTATGTCAAACACGCAGCCTGCGGGCTGCATACGGCCCGATCAAATTTTTTTGCAGGCTGCTACTACATCTTTATAAATTATCTGAGTGGCCCACCTGGTTACATTGTTTACTGGGGTGGTCAACCCATGGCTCTCTTTGATTAAAGAAATGCAGCTCCTGTGCCACATGCCCAGACTGCTCATGGCCGGCCATTCTGTGCATATGCTCCAGCACCTGGAGGGAGACTTGAGTGGCAGTGGTGGCTCTGGGACCCAGGCGTTAGGTTAGAGCGGGGG
>JANRFK010001158.1:24918954-24933965 GCA_030068395.1 Apalone spinifera
TGAAGCACCTTAAACTCAAAGTCTTCATGGATGCAAATAACAACAATTTTACACATCAAGTTATTGTATTATATTCAAACAAGACCTGAAAAATTATTATAAAATATACCTAGAACATAATCTATAATAATAAATAATTATGACTTTCTGACAGAAGTACATTTTCTTTGGTGGCCGTGAAAGCTATCAGTTTTGATTTGTGCAGCCCACAGTAGGCTTCAGGTTTGACATGACTGTTCTAGAATAACCCTTCCTTGGGAGAAGTTTCCTCCTAACCCCCATTACTTTCAGGAGGGCTGTCAAACACATGACCTGCAGACCAGATCTGGCCCAGATAGTGCCTGTAGAGGTCATGTGGGCCACAGACACTCTCCAGAAATTCAGCTTTTCTGTAAAAAAAAAAAAAGCAGTAACTTTTTATCTTATGGTTGCAAATAAAACCTTCCAAATGTGAAACCAGTGTAAACTGACAGTGGTGACACTTGAGTCTTCAGAGAGCCTGATGAGTAAAGCTCTGAAACATCTATCAAGCCCAGAGATGATACTTCAGTATTAGCATTAACCATTCCATTGCAGATCATTCTAGAAGAGGCGGGAGAGAGGAGGGCTAAAAGAAATGCAAAGGAAGGAGTAACAGAGACTCTCAAAGATGAGAAGAGGGAGAGATAAAGAAAGAATGAAGGATGGGGAAGGAAGGAAAAGGTGAGACATAGTGGTGTCCTGAAAGGGGAGCAGAGTGTTGCAGAATAACAACAAGGAACTGACTAAATTGACGTTACTGCTGGACTCATATCTTTTCCACACGCTCTTTTTACAATCTGTACTAAATGTAAATCTGAACACTCATCCATATAGATACCCAGTCCTTTTAGAATCCTGCTAAGTTCTTGGCCTCAAGAATATCTTGTTACACAAGTTTCGTGGGCTAATTATATCTTTTATAGAAAAAGGATCTGCTTTTCTCAGCTTGACATCTACTGCCTTTCAGTTTCATTGAATGGGCTCTTGTGACATGCAAAAGCATACCACCACCACATTCAAAGGCTAACCACACCCCCAGTATTATTTCAGTGTTCAGAAAATAGTCATATTTGGTGGGCTTTTTTCCCATATTACAACAGCTAAAAGCTCTTGTCCACTTCCTATAGCCTGTCATTCTCTCATGAACAATTTAGTGGACAGGAAAGTGTATTCAATGAACTGTTTTCAGGAGTCATGTTTCCCTCAGTCTCTTGGATACTTCCTTCCAAGACCTGCTTTTGTAGTCATTGCTTTTTAGAGACCATCCTTAACACTGTCCCAAGAGATTTTCTAGAAACTCAGACAGACACTAAGGAGAAGGGGGTGGGGGAGGTATACCTAGGGAGTAAGAGGGAATGTGGAGGTGTTTCAGACATGCAGACAAAGTCACACCCTCATTTCAGCCAGCATTGTCCAATTTTGTCAGAACCAAACAGAGCTCCATTACATGCACACCTTCAGTGACAGAGGGGCCAAGCAGTTGTGCATCAGCCACAAGCAAAACCCTCCCCATCAGACACAACACTATCCAACTCCTGATTCTGAAAGTTATACAAAGGGAAAGCTCTGGCTGAAATTAAGCACAGTTCCCACCAGCTTGGTCCAAGATAGCCTGTCTTTTGGCTTACCCAGCAGAGCTGCTGCCTATAAAAGATGAAGTCCTGGGATAATGTACATGATTCACCGAAGCAATGTCTTAATGCTGCACCATGACACTCAGAGACTCATTTTAACTAGCCACAAAGTAGTAGGTTTTCAGGAGCTAGGACATGACCATGAAAAATTAATACTATTCCCATGTACTGCCTTGTAGCCTTCCTTTCTTTCCACTTTGACTTCCTGTCTCCAGCCTGTTCTCTCACATGCTAGAGCAGGAGTAGGCAATAATTTTTAAGATTTTGGAAAGTGATCGAGAGCTGCATTCTTCCATGATATTAATCGAGGAACTGCGGGGTCTGGGACAGAGGTTAGGTGTAAAAGGGAGCTTAGGGTAAGGGAGGGAATTTGAGTGACAAGTCAGTTGTGACCTGGGGCAATGGAGTGGGCTGCAGAGAGTTGGATTGTGACCTAGGGCAGGGAATTAGGGTAGAGGAGGAGGTGCAGGGGTATGGGTTGTGAGATAGGGCAGGAGAAGGCTGTGATCTGAGGGAGGGGATTCGGGTGCCAGATCTGGGAGGGGGTATGGGTGCAGAAGGGGGACAGAGGATTTGGGTATGTGGAGTAAGGGGGCAGGAGTGGGGGGCAGAAGGTTGGTGAAGGGAGGGGCTAGGGTGCCGGAAGCAGGGTCTGAGCAGGAGAATTACCAACCAGCAGCTTGTTCCTGAATCAGCCTCCCTCCCTGCCCCACCCCTGCATAGACTTTAGCCATGTGCTCTGTGAATAACTAGGAGCCCCTTGTCCTTCGTGGCTGTTATTGAAACAGGCAGCTCTGAATAGACAGTTTCTGGCCAGAAGCTAGACAATGGAATTGTGCTGTGGGTGGTAGTAGCTCCTAAAGCTTTCCCTCCTCCCCTCTGGGCTCAGTTTTTAAAGTAAAACCACCCTGCAGCTGTGTTTCTAAGCTGCGTGTGGGTGGGGCGAGGTAAGCAGGGAACCTGCTTGGGACTCTCCGCAGCATCCACGGGCCAGATCTGGTGGCTTGGTGCACAGACAGTATTTTATCAAGGCCTGTACTAGAGACTCTTCCTTTTCTCATTAGTCATGCACCCTCTTGCTCTCCCTCCATATCCCTTCTAACCTACTCCTTCCATCAGTCCTTTCATTCATTCTGACGGGGCAGAGTGCCTCTGCCCCTCTGAGGCGAATCCGCCCCGCACTGAACTAGCGGTCATACTCCCGCTCCTCGGGGCGGCCTGGGGAACGCGGAGGTTCTGCGCTCCCTGCACGGCCACTGCGGGCCAGCTGAGCAGAAGGGGTGTGGTTAAAGGCGGGGGCCTCTACAGCTTGAGCTATAAAGCCAGTTAGCTCCCTTGCTCTTATTGCTTGCTGTAAGTGGTCAAAGTACCACTACATGGGAGTGAACCACACTAGGTAGTGCAGGTTACATATAGGTAATTCTCCCTTCAAAGTGGTCACTAGCTCCATCATCAGGTACCTTGTAAGAGCAGTTCATGTGGGAAGTTTACACTGTACTGTATCTGCTTGGAGGATAAATAAGCACTCAGGCTGGCCTGCCTCAGACTATCTGGCATATTTCACCACCCACTGACCTCTGTGATAAATGTTAAGGAGAAATGTGCTAACACAGAGAGACTGTAAATCTCAAATACAGTCAATAAAAGCTTGTGGAAAGCAAGAATTCTAAAGCTTTGCGTTCCTTTGGTTGTTTCCAATAAATGTTGCCCATAGTCGGGTTGACGGAGGGGAATTTCTTGCCCTGTGTTTCTGACCCTTTCACCAAACTGACCAAATCCACAAGCTTGTATTTCTACTGCTGTCGGCCAGTGCTGGGGGATACACCTCTTGGTTTCCAGAGGATATTTCTTGCTCAATGTATACACTAAGGATGTTAAATATCAATTAATTAACTAATCGAATAGTCAATGGGATTTCCATCAACTATTCGATTAGTCTATAAGGACTAGTGCGCGTTCCACCTTTGAAATGTACAAGAGCCCCAGCGGGGGCTCTTATGCATTTCAAAGATTGAAATGCTGCATGGAACCTGGGGCCAGCAGGGAGTCCCCCACTGACCCCAGGCTCCATGCAGAGCTTCTGCTTTGAAATGTACAAGAGCCCCAATGGGGACTTTTATATATTTCAAGGTTGGAATGCCACATCAATCCCGAGGACAGTGGGGAGTCCCCCGCTGACTCCAGACTCCATGGCTGCTTCTGCTTTGAAATGTACAACAGAGGCTCTTGTACATTTCAAAGTGGAAGTGCCTGCATGGAACCCAGGCTGACTGAGTCTCCTGCTGACTCTGGGCTCCACATGGCGTTTCAATCTTTGAAGTGTACAATAGTCCCCACTCGGACTCTTGTACATTTCAAAGCAGAAGCTCCACAGCATTTGAGTTTTTTAAATGAATAAGATCCCCTGCTTGGGCTCTTGTACATTTCAAAGAGGAAGCACCGCCACTGCGCCCCTTCCCCGTCCCAAGGAGCTGAAGCTAGGGGAAACTGGCTTTTAAGCCCATTCCCCCCAGTACCCGCTCCTCTTCCCCCCTTGCAGCAAGAGGGGGAGGCAACTAATCGACTAATGTGTCGACTATCCAATAAGCTTTTGCTATCAGTAATAGAAATCATTGTGATTGCACCATTTATTTGCTTGGAGCTCTACAACTATGGACCCAAATGATGCCAGGAGCTCTACAGGGGCTGATCCTATGTCTACTGTGATGGGGTGGAGACCCCACACAGGCCTTGAAGGAGTTAAAGTTGCCAAGGAAGCCAATTCATTCCACAGGCTTCATCCAAAGAATGAGCCAGGGAGCTAATTGGAAGCAGGTTCAGCTGGACAGGAACAGGCAGGTCTTCTATAAAGCCAATCAGCTGTCAAAAGGGGCTGCTGGGAGATAGTCACTTTCTGAATGCAGGGAGTTAGCAAACTCACAGCGAGGGTGGAAGCCAGGAAGGTAGGTGAAGGCTTACGGGAATCGCAGCAAGAAATAGGAGTGCAGGCCTTGGTTGCTGACCACACAGTCCCTGACCTGTAACTTGGAGGAAACGATGAGCGTGGGTTCTCCTGTCAGTCACTGGGGATGTGGCACCAACCAGGCAGGGGACAGCGGATTGCCTGGGATGGCTTGTCCTGGAAAGACTTTTTTACATGTCCCCCTCATGGGGCTAGTTTATGGTGGCCTTGCTGGAGTCCTGAAGAGGAGACTGGTTCCTAGAGTGAGAGATGTCCAGCATCCACAGGGCAAGAGAATGCTGGGAGAAACAGCCCCAGAGGAGGGCTCGATACCTGGCCAGAGCTCATCCCCAGGCTAGCTGGGAGGAGGAATCACTAATAGGGAATCACCCACACCTGGGGCTTGTTTTCCAAGGGAATCACCCAGACTGTGAGACCTACCAAACTCCATGCAGCACTGGAACCCTAGTAGCAGGTATTCCTTGCTCTGAAAACACACATGCCTTCTAGTAGACAAGACACAGGATAACAGCAGAGGGAAGATGGTTGTGAGGATTATGGATGAATGTGACGGGGCGGAGCGCCTCTGCCCCTCCGAGGCGAATCCGCCCCGCACTGAACCGGCGGTCGCACTCGCACTCCTCGGGGTGGCCCGGGGAATGCGGAGGTTCTGCACTCCCTGCACGGCCGCCGCAGACCAACTGAGCAGAAGGGGCGGGGTTAAAGGCGGGGGCCTGGTGTCGGTGCAGGAGGGAGATGCGCTGACGTCAGGGGGCGGGTCGGCGCGCTGACGTCGGGAGGCGGGAAAGTTAAAAGGAGAGAGGGGACCCCCAGGACCGTACCCCTCCCGGTATGGGCGCTTCGTCCTCCTCTCACTCCCCCAGGGATATTGTCTCTTGGGCCACTGCCCGACCCCTCCACAGTCTCCGCCGTGAGGTAGTCTTCCATAAGGGTTACCGCCTCACTCAGGGTCGAGGGGTGGTTTCGCTGTACCCAGCATTGCCCCGCCCCCGGTAGGCTATGCATGAATTGTTCTAATACTATCTTCTCTGCTATCTGGGGCCTGGTCTGTTGTTCGGGCTCCAACCACCACTAGGCCGCTTCCCGCAACCTCTGGGCCACAACCCGTGGCCGTGCTCCTACGGGGTACCTCTTTTGCCTAAAGCGTTGTAGATAGGTTTCTGGGGTGATCCCTAACTGATCAAGGATCGCTTCTTTTACCTTATAATAATGTAGGGCCTCCTGAGGCTCCAGACTCCGATATGCCAGCTGAGCTGGCCCTGAGAGATACGGAGCTAGAAGGGTCGACCGGTGTTGTTCTGGCCACCGGGCTATGGTGACTACCCTCTCAAAGGTTATCAAGAAGGCTTCGGGGTCGTCTGAAGGCCCCATTTTAGCTAGCCATAAGGGTAACTGGGCTAATGCCCCCCCCCTCGCCGTCCTCTCTGTCTAGGCTTAGGAGCTGCCCTCTCCCCAGAGCACCCCATTGCTTCACCCACCGGTCATGTTGGGCCTGGGTCTGTTCCGCTAGGTCCTTTATGAGCTGTCTTTGTTGCTCCTGCTGTTGGTTTGACAGCTGTTGCAGTAGCAGGGTGTACCTGGTGGTAGTTACAAGCTCTGAGGTGTGTGGATTACATAGTTCCCTTAACCGAGCAAGCACATCCAAAGAACCAGCTGAGAACTCACTTGTAGCTACCACCAGCCAGGTTTGAACCTGAGACCTTTGTATAGGGGCCTCTACAACTTGAGGTAAAAGCCAGCTGCCTCTCAGTTTAGGCTGTAAAGTTCCCTTGTTCTTAGTGCTATAAGTGCCACTACATGGGACAGCGAACCACACTAAGGTTACGTCTATACTTCTTCCTTTTTGTGCAAAAACCCCCTCTTGCGCAAGAGCTGTTCTTCCTCATTTTTTCAAAAGCCTCTTGTGCAAAAGCAGCTCCAATTAATTATGCAAATGAATCATGGCAATATGCTAATCCACGCTTCATTTGCATAGGCTTTTGCTCAAGAAGGAAGCAGTATAGACTTAGCCTAAGTATGCAGGTTACATATAGACACTAGCCATTTCATTTCACTAACCCACCACCCATTATACCAGCCTGTCTAATATGGTATACTGTGCCTGGGGAAGTGGACCATCAGTGAGTGTACAAATTATTCACTCTACTGCCTCTTACTAGACTGCCTGGAAAATATAGGTTTATAAGAAGTGTGTGCATAGAGGTGAGTTCCATGTCATAAGTTACATTGTTCTTACACTCTTTGCTGCCTCCCCTGAACTCTGTGTACTACTCAAAACTTACTGAGAATATTTTCCCACTTACAAATATCTGAGCCACTTCAAACAGCTGCCATTTAAAAAAAAATACAAAAAAACCCACACTGTGTGCCAAAGGAGTGTTTCCTTCTTTGCAGGTGACCCTGGCACAACACTGGCAATAGATGGGTGACACGTGTGAAGTACACAATCTTGGTCTTTGTACTATTAGAAAGCCAGAAACCTCTTTTGCCCAATGGTTTAAGGCTTAGTGCTTGAAGCATGTGAAGTATACAGTCCTTCAATGTGTGCTATTCAAATGTACTGAAAGCTATTTTGGGGAACTTTCAAAGGTTTCCAGAAGAATTGGTTATAATTTCCTTTCCTCTTAGGCCTCTTGATTTGCACTTACAATAGTGAAAGAGATCAAGTTTCGCAGGCAGAGGGATATTCAAAATAACATAGATGCAACTTTTACTTTTAAGAAGTCAGTAACACTTCACAATTACTTGCTCTCTAATGTGTGTATATATAGCACATGAATAATTCATGGTAGTGAGACATTGTTAAGTAACTCCTGCCAACAACATCTTTATGTCATGGCACCACCCCTGTTAGCAGCATACAAAAAACTGTATAGCTTTCTGCTCATTGCGGTCAGTTGCCAGGAATATCGGGTAATATCGGGTTATACCTCTTAGAGGGGAGTTCAAAGATATTAAGAGTTAAGATTTTGAGTATAGAGGAATGTTAAATTTATATAATTGTTTATTTGTATGTGATATCAGTTGGTCTTTAGCTGAAAAAATCATTTACCATAACAAATGAAAGAGTGGAAGCAGAATGCACAGCTATTTTGTGGAAGAGAAAATTGCAAAATAGCTTATAACGTTCTTCTGATATAATTCACAGGTTTTGAATACTCTCTCCGGACAATTATCATGGTTAGCTGAAGAGAACAGCTATTTATGCACTTAAAGACAGTACTTGAAATGGCTGTGAATTTCATTTCAACAGAAAAGAGTAGGGTGGCTGGAAATAAAGAAATGAGGATGAACACAAAAGTGCCTCAGAAGATATGGGTGAAAGAACCATAAGTGCAGTTCAGAACAAGAAGAGAAGCTGAAGTAGGAGTAGGACAGTGCCAAATACGATCCAAGATTAGCATTGCCCCCAGAATTTGTTACTGTTTTGCTTCATGTAGTTGGGGATTTTTCCCCCACACTGTCTTAGTGGCAAATACAATTTTTACCACGCAAAAGACAATCTGCAGTCCCCTTCCACTCTGCATGTGAGAGTTAAACAAAACTCTGCTACATTTCTGACTGCACTGGAGAATGTATTGTGCTCTGTAGCCTCTCCCTAACTTTATATTTTCAAGGATGGCTTTTGCTAACGTTGACTGCATCCCCTCAGCCTCATAGAGAAGCAGCATCTCCAAAGTCAAACACTCACTAACCACATTTCCTGGTGCTGCAACTTATACTTTGTCTGCTCTTAGCTTAACCCATTGGAAACCACAATGACTCGCCCCCTGCAGTCACTTCCCTATTTTCCCCAGGTCACAGGGGTTCTGGAGGAGTTTGACCATAGCTCTTCCTTGGCCAAGTTCATGTCAATCTACCAGGCAGCCAACAGGACAGTCTTCAACTGGACAGACAGCCGGATTGTTGAGTGGGAGAAGTTTGCTGAGTTGGCCAAGTATGAACCAGAGTCTCAGAAACCCACAGTGAAAGCTCTTCTAATTGTGGCATACTCAGTTATCATCATCATGTCCCTCTTTGGCAACATGCTGGTCTGCCACGTGGTGATCAAGAACAAGAGGATGCACTCGGCCACCAGCCTCTTCATCATCAACCTGGCAGTATCCGATATCATGATCACCCTGCTCAACACTCCTTTCACTCTGGTAAGTGCCACATGCTGTGCCACTGTGCCTGCCAAAAATGGAGCTAGGCATGGGCGAGGCCATCTAGCCAAGTGCTCCATCTGGTAGCTGCACTCTGTGAATGCATCTGGGGCTGAGATTTGGACTGAGCACAGTCATGGCTGATAGACAGCAGCTCTGCCAAGTAAATAAAATAGGTCTCTCTTGCCTTACCCCTGCTTGGCCTTTCCAAATCCAAAATGAATGCCAATAACATCACCTTCTATTGCCATTGAACCACTAGAGTGCACTAGGGCTTCCATGAGACAGAAAGTACTTCCACTGGAGTTACTTTGGATGTAGACACAAATGAGGTGCAATGATTTACAGGCTCAACCCTTTAGAAGGCCCTAAGGTAGGCGTGACGCTCCTAGAAGTTGCTTTTTGGCAAAATGACTGGAATTCCAATCTTAACCTTTAAAAACTATTACGTGGGGCTGTGTCTAGACTACAGCTCTCTGTTGACAGAGAGATGTAGATTAGGCACATCAAAATTGCTAATGAGCAGGGATTTAAATATCCTACGCTTCATTAGCATAAACATGGCCACCGCTTTTTTTTCGAAACGGAACTTTTTCGGAAAAAAAATGGCAGTATAAATGCGGATCTGTTGAAAATAAACCCTTTTGCTACAGATCCTGTATTCCTCAAAAAATGAGGTTTACAGGCTCTATTAACAAAGGGGAGAGGGATAGTTCAGTGGTTTGAGCATTGGCCTGCCAAGCATAGGGTTGTGAGTTCAGTCCTTATGGAGGCCATTTAGGGATTTGGGGCAGAAATTTGTCAGGGAGGGTACTTAGTCCTGCTGTGAAGGCAGGGGGCTAGACTCAATGACCTTTCAAGGTCCCTTCTGGTTCTAGGAGATGGGCAATCTCCTTAAAAAAAAATCTGCATCTAGATTGCCTTTTTTTTTCAAAAAAGCTTCATTTTGAAAAAAAGCGGCAGCCATGTTTATGCTAATGAAGCATAGGATATTTAAATCCCTGCTTCATTAGCAATTTCGACATGCCTAATCTACATCTCTCTGTTGACGGAGAGGTGTAGTCTAGACGTACCCAAGGAGTTTCAGTCTCTGAAGTTGACCATAGGTTTTCTTGGGCTCCAAATGAAACCTGCCCCAAGTGATGGAAGGCACCAAAAGGTCATGTATGTTCTTGAGCTCTCCACAAGCAATCTCAAGCAGGGTGTACTGAAAGGTACACACTGGGTGTGCACCAAGAATTTCAGGCCCTCTGCCCCCTCAGCAGAGCCATGCAACTGCAACCCCAGCTGCTCTTGGGGGTGAGGCTGTGCAGTGGGTGGCTGCCCCGCCCAAGCAACAGCTGAGCAGCCACCATGCAGCCCATGTGGTGGCTGCAGGACCTGGAGCCTGGGCCTCAGTACTAAAAATAGCATGGGACCCTGCATTGACCCTGTCCCCCACCCCATTTGCCATGCGGCCCCACCCCCAGTGTGGGAGCAACTGGGGGTGCGGCTGCATGGTGGCTGTTGGGGCTGGGTCCACAGTACTAAAAATAGCACCATGGCCTTGGTCTGAGACTCAGCCCATGCAACGTGCGTGTGCCAGGACTTGTGCCAGGGACATGGTGCTATTTTTAGTACTGTGGTCCTGACTCCAGCAGCTGCCACGCTGGGGGTGGGGCTGCATGGCAAACGGGGTCAGGGACAGGGTCAAGGCCCCATGGGGGGGGAACAGCTGCTCTAGCTGGTGCTGGAGCCAAGAACATGTTGGGAGGTGGATGCTCCCTCTGTCGCTAAGGATTGGGGGCGGGGCTAACGGGTGGCTGCTGCCTAGTAGGATTTTTTTTTTTTTTGCCTGACTTGGGGTGGTTTACTGACCTAGCCTCTGGCCAGAAAGACCTAAGCAGCAGAGAGGCGGGGGGAATTATGTAGTGTCTGGAGGAGGCTGCAGGCAAAGCAGGATATTCAAACCCCCTGGTCAATATCAGTGCCATCAATATTCCAGTGTAGATTGGGCCCGCATTCTCACATATCTTCCCCAGGCAACACCCCCACAGCTCTGGCCAGAGGCTGTTCCCCCCCCCCCCATGTGGAAAACCAAAGAACTGTTCCACACTGCAGTACATCCCCTCCCCCCACAAATACCCAGGCCATTTTGTTCCAGGCAGCCAGTCAGGCTGGAGCATAAGTCACCAGGAGTGGCCAAGAAGCACCTTTGCCACAGCCCATTGCATTAGACTGGGCAGGGATTCTCCCAGGGCTCTGACCCCAGCCTCCTGGTAGAGACACAGGCCCAGTGCTGATAAGATGCTTGTTCCCAGGGTCTAGCCCAAAGTCTGTCCGAGCTCCCTGGGGCCCAGCTGCAGGGTGGGAAGTGGCAGTAATGGAATCTAAGGGAGTCGGAGCTGCTGCTGGGCTCCTCTCGCTACTTGCATGAAAGCCTGCTCGGTGTTTGCTGGGGGCAGCTGAAGGCAGGGGGGAGCGGTGGGAGAGGAGGACGAGATGGGGGCTAGCTGTGTAACAGGGCAGAAGATGAGGCAGGAGCTAATGAATCTGCACATTCTTCCATAACAATTTAAATACATATTTTGTTAGTAACTGGTGGGTGCCATGGTAGTGCACATCCGAACAAGCTCATGTGACCTCATTATTGGTACATAAGACAAAACTCACTCCGTTCACAGATGGAAAATCTTAGTGGGACCACTGATCCCAAGAGCGCCTCTGTTAGTTTGACTCTGCTGCATGAACCACTTTGGCCCGCTAATCATTTTGATGGTTTGTTACATTCCCTGCAGGTTCGGTTTGTGAACAGCTCATGGGTCTTTGGAAAGGCCATGTGTCATATCAGCCGCTTTGTGCAATACTGCTCTCTTCATGTCTCCACGCTCACCCTGACAGCCATAGCTCTGGACAGACATCAGGTACCAAATCCCCAGATGAGGACAAAATTCCTTGGGCACAGATGCTAAGCAAAGGGGAGTCCAGAACTTCAATAAGGTGGGAGTGTCACAAGACAGCACTGATTGGGCAAGTGAGAGCTAAGAATGGAGATTGTACAGCATCTGCCTGTATTACTCTCGCCTATAGCCATTGGCATCAGCTTGTCACTTTTATGAGCACTATATTCAGTGCAAAATGTAGAAAGAAAATAGGAACATGCCAGTAATGTCCCTTCCCTATAGAAAACTTTCATTGATCTCAGACTATTAGGGATCTGCCAATCCTGGAAATTCTTCACAAGTAATATCAAAAAGTGAAGAGCTCAGTACTCTTGGTATGAACATTCAAATTACCCAAGAGAGGTGTGCTCTGTTGTCTCAATTATAGTATGAGGCATTTCTTAATCTGATTTATTTAGAATAAACATCCTTTTGAGGTGGAGATAATCTTATAGACTTGTCACTGCTCAGTCATGGTCTAAGGTATGACTGATTCTCAAGACTAACCAGAGAAAATTGACTTGGCGGTATGTTTTGCTACCAGTGGTAGATTGGTATGTTTCCATTTACTCTAGATCACTCTGATTAGTTAGGCATCTCTCTGAGTATTCAGCATGGAGCTGACAGAATTGCTGGGCCCTTGGGCAAGATGGGTGAGGGAGCAACTCCATTCTCCCAAAAGAAGGCGGGTGAGAAGGGGGGGGGGCGGGGACAGCCAGTCCTCAACACCACCTACAGTGTGCCACACTGGACTTTCTCCCTGCCCCCAGGCCAGCCCTGAGAACCCATCCAGAGTGCGCTGCGCCATGCTCTGGTGATCATTTTAAGGGCCCGAGGTTCCAGCTGCTGCTGCTCTTGTGGTAATAGCACATGGGAGCCCCGAGCCCTTCTGAATTGCTGAGCCCCAGGGCAACTGCCCCATTTTCTCCTCACGCACTCCCATTGACGGGCCTGGTATTCAATGATGTTCTTAAAAGCACTGGAACATGTTAAGAAAAATACCAGCAACCACGAAGGGACTTTGCTTTCCTGGTGAGGTTGACAGTCACTGTGAAATCTCTCTTGCAGGTCATTCTGAACCCACTAAAGCAAAGGATGTCGCTAACAAGAGGAGCACTGAGCATTTCTGTTATCTGGCTGATGGCAGCCTGCTTCTCCCTGCCCCACGCCATCTATCAGAAGCTTTTCCAGTACAACTACCGGTAAGTCGCTTCTTTGACCCCATGGCTCTTTATGATGTTGTTCAGAAGAATCGCTTCTCCCATTACTTTGTTCAGGTGGGAAGCGGCAGCTGATACAAAGCAGGATAGTTTAGCCCAGGCAGTGAAGACACTGTCCAGTTGACAATGCACAGGGAGTTTCACATCCACAGAACGGCCAAGATTCTCAAAGGTTTTAAGGCACCTAACTATCATTGTTTTTAATGGCTGTCAGGGCCTTGAGGATGTGGGCCACTGCGATTACCCAAAATGGAATTTCATCAAGACAGCTGGCCCATTGTAAAACTTAGGGCCTTTGGAACTTTAGTGAACACCGCTGTTCAGGGCCTTAGTTTTCTGGAATAGCTGAAAGACTTACAGCTATTGTGTGGTTTCTGTTAGCCCCAGATTCACTGCCAAAGGGCCGTTTTAGCTACAGTGCAACTGTTTTCCCCGTTTACTTTTTTGTTCATAAGCAGACCACCCAACAAGCTGTATTCTTGTGAGGAATGACACATGCACATGTAACCACCAGAAGGCAGATTTGAACCTGGGACCTCTGAAGCAGAGTATAGGAGCCACTACCCTCTGAGCTAAAAGCCAGTTCAGCCCATGATGTAGAGGTCTCTTGGTTTTAAGTGTTGCTGTGGTCTAGGTGACACTGCATGGTAACCACACTAGGGCTATGTCTACACTCACGACTTCTTGTGCAAGAACATCTTGCGCAAGTGTTCTTGTGCAAGAAGTCTTGCGCAAGAAAACGTCCACATTGCCATGTGCGAGCTGTGCTTTTGCGCAAGAGCGCCCATGGCAGTGTGGATGCTCTCTTGTGCAAGAAAGCTCTGATAGCAATTTTAGACATAGGGCTTTCTTGTGCAAGAGATCCCTGTGAGCATCCACACTGCCTTCTTGAGCAAGAGCCCCTGTGCAAGAGAGCTTACACTTGTTAAAAAAGAGCATAGCTCTTGCGCAAGGAGCCCTCTCTTACCACGCCATACTGTAAATTTACTTGCACAAGAGCAGGCAGGCAGTGTGGACACTCTGCAGATTCGTGCGCAAGAATGGCCGTACTTGCACAAGAAGCCGCGAGTGTAGACATAGCCTCGGTGTGTGGGTTACACACACTCATAGGTGTTGGGACTAGGGGTGTGGGAGTTGCTGCAGCACCCCCAGGCTTGAAGAGGGTTATATCCAGCGTTTACAGTTTGGATCAGTGGCTCTCAGCACTACCCACTGTACAAATTGTTCTAGCAGCTCTGTGCACACATGACTGGTACTTACGTAGATAATGTTAGACATGTCTAAGCCAGGCTTAGAGTGATGTAGGGCCCCTGCATTAAAGAATAAAGCCTTCTCCTGCTGATCGCCAGGCGAGCAAACCTCAGCAGGCAGAGCCACAGGGGCTGATTCACTCAATGAGCGAGATCATCTCACTTCAGCATATGTGGTTTCACTTGTTAGATAAATAGGCACCTCCGACAAGCACTTCACCCTGACATGCAATATCAAGTGGCGATGCTTTTTAGAGGTCTGGTGATGCTGCAGGAAAACAAAACCTTGCTTGCGAATGCCACTTTGCTTGGGTGATTTCACTGTGAAGAGGAGGAGATGAGTGCTGTTTGCTGGGCAAATGTGAAAGAGACTTCACACCCAGAGGGAGATTTACAAAGTTTCAGAAGAAGGGGAAGATTCCGAGCTGGAATTTGGCATAACAAAATCCTTAAATGTTTCCCTCCTCACTCCTTCAGGGGGAGATTCCAAAGACATTTTGCATCCTATTTCAAGATAAGATATCGAGTCTACCATGAGGAAGCCCAGACCTAGCAGTTGTCTCTTCTTAGTTAAGCCCTAAACTACTTCTCCCTTTATGTGAGATTACTACTCCATGGGCACTGGGGCAAGAAGCATAGATCAGTCCAGGAAAAGGCATGTAAATCCAACTCAGAGTGACACCTGCAATTTAGGCAACACAGATGGGCAGAAGCTATTGAGGACTTAGTGCAAAATTGTGGTTTTAGTATCCCAACATCAAAACATTGAATAACTAGCCAATTAACCCATCATAAGACGGGATTTTCAGGTCTTCTCTCCTGACCACTCTCGCTCCGTGTCTCTCTCTCTCTCCTCCT